>QJPP01006936.1:0-1200000 GCA_003996215.1 Jaltomata sinuosa
CCTGCAACCTTCCAAAGATGCATGATGTCTATTTTTTCTGATATGGTGGAGAACACATTGGAGGTCTTCATGGATGACTTTTTGGTAGTGGGTGATACATTTGATGACTGCTTGGCTAATCTGGGTCAGGCATTGCAAAGGAGTGAAGAGTCAAACCTCGTGCTGAATTGGGAGAAATGCCATTTCATGGTGAAAGAAGGCATTGTACTAGGGCACAAGATATCTATGAGAGGTCTAGAGGTGGATAGAGCCAAGATTGAAGTCATCGAGAAACTACCTCCACCCATTTCAGTAAAGGGTGTGAGGAGTTTTCTTGGTCATGCCGGTTTCTACCGAAGATTCATCAAAGATTTCTCTAAGGTTGCTACCCCATTGTGCAAGTTGCTTGAAAAAGAGGCGAAGGTTGTATTTGATGCTGAGTGCTTGAGGGCGTTTGAATGCCTGAAAGAAAAGCTAGTGGATGCTCCTATCATAATTGCCCCGGATTGGTCCAAACCGTTCGAAATAATGTGCGATGCAAGTGGTGTTGCACTCGGAGCTGTGCTGGGACAAAAGCGAGACAAACTTTTTCATCCCATTTATTATGCCAGTAAAGCATTAAATGGGGCGCAAAAGAACTACACAGTGACAGAACAGGAGCTGCTGGCGATTGTATACGCTTTTGAGAAATTCAGAGCGTACTTACTTGGCACAAAAGTGGTGGTGCACACTGATCATGCAGCCTTGAGGTATCTGATGACCAAAAAGGATGCAAAACCTCGACTAATCCGTTGGGTGCTATTGTTGCAGGAATTTGACTTTGAAGTCAAGGATCGAAAAAGGGTGTGAGAACCAGGTAGCGGATCATCTGTCCAGGCTTGAGGGGAAAGAGAGCGGAATAGATGAACCGGAGATTGATGATGCATTCCCGGATGAGCAGGTGATGGCTGCGTCACGTGATATGGTGCCTTGGTACGCTGACTTCTCAAATTATGCGGTGAGTGACATGATCCCGGAAGGTTTGAACTTCCACCAGAAAAAGAAGTTTCTCCATGATGCAAGTAAGTTTTTCTGGAATGAGCCGTATTTATTCCGGTTGTGTGCTGACAACATAATGAGGAGATGTGTACCGGAAGCGGAAATGACAAGCATCTTGCAAGCTTGCCATTCGTCCCCAGTTGGAGGACATCATGCGGGTAATCGAACCGCCCGAAAGATCTTACAGTGTAGTTATTATTGGCCGACAATCCAGAAAGATTCATATGAATTTGCCAAGTTCTGTGATCAATGCCAACGAAGAGGAGCAATCTCTCGCCGACAAGAGCTACCCATGTCCACTATTTTCGAGGTTGAATTGTTCGACGTATGGGGAATAGATTTCATGGGCCCTTTTGAAAGTTCTTATGGGAACCGCTACATCTTGGTAGCGGTGGATTATGTGTCAAAGTGGGTAGAGGCGGTTGCTTTAGCCGATAACGAAGGAAGAAGTGTGGTGGCGTTCTTAAAAAGAAACATCTTTGCTCGGTTTGGCACCCCTCGCACAATCATCAGTGATGGAGGTTTACATTTTTGTAATAAGGTGTTCCGGGCTGCTCTAGCAAAATATGGAGTGAAGCAACACGAGGTAGCCACACCTTATCACCCCCAAACCAGTGGGCAAGTCGAGGTGTCGAACCGGGAGATTAAAGAGATCTTGGCTAAGTCTGTGAATGTGAACCAGCGAGATTGGGCGAGAAAGCTGGATGACGCACTCTGGGCGTACCGAACAGCGTTTAAGACGCCAATAGGTATGTATCCTTACCAATTTGTTTTTGGTAAAGCTTGTCACTTGCCCGTGGAACTTGAGCACAAAGCCCTTTGGGCGCTCAAAAAGTTAAATCTCAGTTGGAGAGAGGCATCGGAACTAAGGTTGGAACAATTGAATGAGATGGACGAGTTCCGATTGCGAGCATATGAGAGATCCGCTCTCTAGAAGGAACGAATGAAGTTGTACCATGACAAGAAGATTGAGAAAAGGGAGTTCAAAGTAGGGGACTTGGTATTGTTTTTCAACTCCAGGTTCAAATTATTTCCCGGGAAACTCAAATCCAAATGGTCCGGACCATTTAAAGTACACCAAGTGTTCCCATCCGGTGCGGTCGAACTCGAAAATAAA
This sequence comes from Jaltomata sinuosa, assembly GCA_003996215.1. Classification (NCBI taxonomy): domain Eukaryota; kingdom Viridiplantae; phylum Streptophyta; class Magnoliopsida; order Solanales; family Solanaceae; genus Jaltomata; species Jaltomata sinuosa. The sequence goes on from QJPP01006936.1 coordinate 2,135, forward strand.
GATGGTGAGTTGTTCAAAGCCAATGGGCAGAGGATTAAGCAATATCTGGGCCTCCCGGAGGAGGTACATGTTCTGTCTTTGGTGTATCTTGATGAAGTCTGAGTAATCAAGACACCCGCGTCGTGCCGCGACGTTAAATCAGGCGCTGTATGGGAGGCAACCCATAAATTGTTGTTGTATTATAGTCGTAGAAAAATTTGACTTGTTAGAATTGGTTAATGTGTGCGTTGAGTGTGCAGGTACAAAGAATGGACGTAACAGCGTGTTCTGTCTAAGAGTGACGGCGACTGTTGACGGACCGTCAAAGCTTTGACGGCCCGTCAGCCAAACCATCACATAACTGACAAATATTCATGCCCACTGTTTTAGAGTGACGATGGTTTCGACGGACCATCAAAGACTTGACGGACCGTCATCTCTGGCCGTCACCATAATTCTCACAAGGGCAAACTGCCTAATTGTGACGCCCCAATGTGACGGACCGTCGAGACTTTGACGGACCGTCACTCCAGGCAGCGCATCAGGTAAGCTTTCTTTGTTTAATTTTGGGCGACCCGACCCATAACCAAACCGACCCGCCCGGGTACATATTAGCTTCATCTTCATCATTTTACCGCCTATCTTCAAATCCCAAACTCCAAACCTCCATTAAAATCCATCTTCTCCCCAAGCAAATCCTCAACTTACTCCCAAGCACCACACCCCCATTTTCCCTTCTTCACCATCGTTCAAAACGCAAGAAACCACAAATTTCCCGCTAGTTGTCCATCGGTTCATATAACTCAAAAAGGGAATAGCGACTCCGTCTTACTAACAAAATCAAGGTACATGGCCCCAAAATAACAACCGCGTCGCGGTCAAGCACTAAAGAAGAAAGAAAGGATCGCTACAACTCGGACCCTAATTGATGAACCGAGTAGCGACGAAGAAATAGTTGCAGCCCCGACTTACCAAACCAGGCTAGTTAAACGAAGAACCACCCAAGTCTCCCAGTCTGAAGAGGAGAGTGGGTCATCTAGCAGTGAGTCGGGGAGCAGTAGTGGATCGGATGAAAGTGGTAGCTCCAGCCCCAATCCGGAGGATGTAGGTGGTCCCGAAACCACCAAAATTGCAGGGAGTGCACCCACGGACAGAGAATCGATCCGGTGGGCATTTAAGGAGGCTCAGAAGCACTATCTTGACGGTCTTACCAAAACGATGTCGAGAAGCCACAAAAGACCAATAGCTGAAGAAGTGCAAATCATGACCACAGATCTGCCTGAATACCCAGTTCTTCAGACACAGTACCAGAGGTATCAGCTCGAGTGGATGAGCTCGCCCCCGGGATTCTATTATCCAGAACTAATCCGGGAATTCTATGCCAACTATTTGGCACTATTGAAAAGCAAATGTGAGCCAGGAAAAGGGGTCAAATCAGCACCAAGGCAGGACAGGGTGCCAGTTCGGGGTAAACAAGTGGACATCTCACGGGAAATGATCAACAGAGTCCTCTTTGGCCCGGAATACATCCCTCCACCTGACATGCCAGAGTTCCATGACAAGATTTCCAATGCCTACTCGCAGAGACCGTGGTTGGCCCGAACATTGACTGATGGCTCACCTTCTTGGCTGACCCAGAAGGGACGGATATCGAAGCAATCACTAAGCTTCGTAGCCAAGTTTTGGTGGGCGGTTGTGCGGCTCAGGTTATTTCCAACAGGAGGAGACAATAATTTGGATGAGGGAAGAGCAATCCTTGTGGCAAGCTTGATAGCCGGGTACGTCATCAACTTCGGAATGATAATTGCAGACGAGATGCGGACCAGGGCCATCAAAACTACTTCTTCTCTGCCGTTCCCGTGTCTAGTGACTGAGTTATGCAGGCGTGCAGAGGTGCCGATATGGGATGGTATCGATAAGCAAGTGACAACGTCATCAAAGCAAAATATCGACAGATCAAAGGATGACACTAAGTTCGAAATGAGAATTCATAAGCCTCAGATCTTTGAAGAGCCAACCACATCCACCTCCGAGGCAACCGACACCCCATCAGGTACAGAAATGCCACTTGCGGTGTTTGATCCAAAAACTTCACAGACAACGAGAGCTACTGCTGAAGGCTCGGGCACTGCGGCAAGGCCCCCTCTACCACCGGAATATCACATGAACCCCCGAAATTTTGCTAAAATGGTGCAAAAACAGAAACAGTTGGACAAACAAATTGCCGCTTGGACAGATTTGTTCAAACCCACCATTGATGAAGCAATACGGGAGGCTCTAAAGCCATTTGAGGGGCTGCGCGCAAGGGTCGATGCAATGGAAACCCGGATGGATGCAAGGCTAAACGAAATGAGCATCCCGGATTTGGCGAGATTTGATGCGGAGCTAAAGAAGGTGAAAAATGATATCACAGTCCTCAAGCAAGAAAAAGCGCTTTATGAGGAGGCTTCTGAGTTCGTGGACTTGGACGAAGAAACCACGATTGTGGATTTGATGGGTCGGCCTCTGAAGATTAGTGAACCCCAAGTAGGTGAAAGTGGGGTAAAGAAATCAAAGAAGAGGAAGCACAAAAAGACATCAGCTGAGGAGGACGAGTTAGAGGTCGCGAAGCAGCGGTCGGTAATAGATGAGCAGCTGCGGCAGGAGAGAGTGCGTGCCCAAGCAGGTGGGGCATCATCCAGTGTGGCACCGGAGTCTGAAAAGACCCCAGATGTTGATGAGCCGCGTACGGAAACCTAGGTTTCCCAGGTACCCCTATTCCTCTATTCTGAATATCTGTTTACTTGAGCATTGAGGACAATGCTACATTCTTTTGCTAGGGGTAGGAGTACCACCACCGGAGGTTTTTGTTGCCATGTTTCTTTTCCTCCGGTGTGCTATCTAGTAGAACTGGCATGTTTAGGTTGTCGTTTAAATTTTAAAATTGTGTTGTGATGCCCCTAGCAAGCATGGCTTGGCTTTTTGAAAAATTGAACTAAAAGGAGCCCCCTCTGAAAATTGTTCATTTTGTACTTATGTTTGAAACAATTGACTGTTCGGGATCCTTGAATGTCATTGTGTGATCCTGATTAGAATAAGTATGCTTAAGCCGAGCGGTTGTTTTGATAGTCGGTAGTTGTATGGGTTCTTGGTGCCAAGTGTGTGTGAGCATATTGTTATAAATTCTTACTCTGTGCATGCATCTAGAACTTGCCCGGTCTATTTTGTTAAGTTTGAAGTTGGTTGCTTAGGAAAGGATCACAAGCCCTTTTTGTGTGCAGTCCACCTAGCCTATAAGACCGTCCAAATGTAAATAATCCCTTTGATCCCTATTTGAGCCAAAATTGACCCTGTTCTTTCAATAACCAGTCACCGTTCCTTGTTTAAACTTTGAATCACTATTTTGGCCCTGGTCCTTCCTTGGACATCGTGCACCTCAACTCAGGCAATCAACCTAAGTTGAGGGTGGCTACTATAGAGGTAAATGATAAGAAAATTTGGATGGATAAGATTGGTTGTGAAGAGAATGAAAACTCCGGGTGTGTGTCTAAGAAAAGAAAGAAAAAGAAACGAAAAGGAGATGTAAAAAAAGAGAAAAAGAAATAAAAAAAGAGTTGTCAAAATAAAGAGGCCGCACCTGTAGCTAGAAAGAAGGGAATAAAGAGGTGAATAAGGATGGACAAAGTAAAGTTGTGTGGATGTAGTAGGTCGGTGAATCCAAGGAAGGTTTAGTCACTATTCCCCAAACGTATCCTACCTGCACCCGAAGCCTCATTACAAGCCAAAACAAGTCCTGTAGTGATCCTGAGTGGCTTTCTGAAAATCTGAAATAGAATAGTAAAGGCAAGCCTATGGCATCCCATGTGCATTGTTTGAAATCGTTTGTGAGTGTGAGCGCCTTACCTAGTCCTAAATCTTGTGTGTGGGACTTCTTTGCGGTGAGGGCACCAAGATTTCTGTATTGTCTATTGATTGTTAGGATAGCTGCGCGTGTGTATGCATAATATTCTATCATATCGGAATGACATGTTTGGATCCTTGCAAGTTAATGTTTCATACATTTGTGTGCTACCGGGGGGGGATTGATTTAAATTGATTAAGCTGTTGAATGGCCATGATTTGCTAGTGACACGAGTCTTAGTTGAGTCGTGTTTTTGTTTTTGTTGTCATGTTGCTTGAGGACAAGCGAGCGTTTTAAGTTGAGGGTGTTGATGTGCCGCCATTTTACGGCACATTTGACTTCTTTAACTAAGAATAATCGTGAGTTTTCAAGCAACCGTCGTCGTTTTTGATGTTTTTATGTTGCATTTTCAGGAAATGGAGACAAACATGGAAACGGAAGGAAATACGCGAAAAAGAGAATTCTGGATAAGAGTGACGGCCACCATGACGGGCCGTCACACATGTGACGGTCCGTCAAGAAGACCGTCAAGGCGAGCAGCACACTGCCTAGGGGTGACGGCCACCATGACGGGCCGTCACCCATGTGACGGTCCGTCAAGAAGACCGTCAAGTTGAGACTAAAAAGGATCAAGCACTGGATAGTCGCGACGGCTTGGAGTGACGGTCCGTCAAGCTTGTGACGGTCCGTCACCCGAATCGTCAAGTTAAGGCAGAACACGCAACGCGGATTCCGAATGTTTTTGGGTTTATTTCCTGGACTCCTATAAATACCTAAGTTAGGTTTATTTTATTGATTATTCAATTTTACAAATTCATTACCCATTAGTTTTAGGATCATTTTTGAGCGACTTTTGAGAGGAAGAAACACAACAAACACGTTTGTCTTCTTCTTCAATCTTGTTCTTCCATTGTTCTTGGGATCTTGGATTCTTGTTCTTGGATAAATTGAAGTTTGTGTTCATTATATTGTAAGATTCTTTTCGCTTTATTATGAATATAAATCTCTTCTCTTTTCCTAATAGTATGAGTAACTAACTTTCCACAACTAGGGTTGTGGGAGCCATGGCTAAAGTAGCAATATAGATTCCAGGTAGCGTAGGGTTCTATCTTTATGTTGTCACGTGGTTAATCATTCAATTACTAACGTTTTCTGGTGGTTGCAAACATTAGAACATGCCTAGGTTTAATTTGCTTGAGTAAAGAGATTAAAACCGGAAAATTTGAGTAACTACAAGGATTCGAGACTACCAATTCTCGTCTCATGATTAATGCTGTAACTAGATTAATCTACTTGATGTTTAGGATTGAAATAAGGAAGTTCACCTTTTCAAGTTCGAGAGAATTGAAAAGGAAAGTTGTCTAATTGGTTGAGAAACGTTTAGACGATACCATAAGTTCAATCACATCGTGATATGCATATAGAGCGAACCCGGTTAAACCTTGAGTCGAAATTATTACGACGCTATGGTGAACACTTCCCTAATTCACTCTCATATTGATTATTAATCGCACATTATTATTTGCTTTGGTTAAATATTGTTCACACAACACCCCCCAATTTACCGGAAACTATCGACTACTAGTCATTTAATTCACTATCGATTTAATCTGCACCTTATTCCCTGTGGGATCGACCCCAACCTTAGTTGGGTTCTATATTTGACAGCGACCGCTTACGCTTCGTAATTGGAGTTGTAATTTGGGCGTATCAATAACAAAAACTGATAATGAAAAATTAAATAAGTTATTTAATACCATATCTAAAATAGAATATAAATACATTAAATACTTAAAGAAACAATGAATAATAACAATAACAAACACAGACAAAAGCTTAATGAAATGATTATAGTAAAAAGACAAGAATTAAAACACAGACAAAATAGACTAAACGCTAATATATTTGCAGGAGTTTGCCATAAATCCCTATTAGCACAAAGAAGAGTTATATTAGAATTACAATTACAAATAAACAGTCTAGAATATAAATACCAACATAATTTATAAATGAATAAAGAAGAATTCGCATTAGAAGAAAAAACATATGTAAATCCGGAAGGACTAAAGATAACAATAGTATTTTCTAATTTAGGAAGAAGATATAAAAAAAATAGGAGATAATCTAAATTTAATGCTAGAAAAAGAAACAGTAAAATTAGAAGATAAATTAACCGCAATGGTTAGAATAACAAAAGAAAATGAAGAAATAGATAGGAAACGAGAAATTGAAAAAATACAACAACAAACTAAAGAAAAAATACAACGAATAAAAGAAGTAAAAAACATTAAAATAATAGAACTAGAAAAAGAATTAGAAATGCTAAAACAATTATATGCAAGTAAGCAAAAAGAAAAAGAAAAACGTAGAGAAGAGGAACAAGAGTTAAAATTGACAAATGAAATAGAAAAATTTAAATTACAATTAGAAGAAGAACAAGACAATCTACCAAAAATAAGCATAGACGAAATAAGTGAAGAAATTGATAATGATAATAATCTAGGAGAAAACTATTCGGAAACAAGTGAAACATATACCGAACTAATAGAAAAAACGGAAAAAGCAAAAATAAATCCAGAAATAAATACAGGAGATATGAGCACTGATGATAAACCAAGTACATCAGGAATAAAGAATCCAAAGCAATTAAATCCAAGCTACTATAGGACAGACTATAATTCATATGATAAAAATAAAACGTTATGGGAAAAAAGGCTGAATAAGAAATGGACACCAAGGCAGATAACTGAACAAAATAATTTTTTAGGATGAAATGGAGAAATTCTTTGAAATGACTGATCTTGGAGTCATGAAGTACTTCCTTGACATGAAAGTATTTCAGTCCAGTTATGAAATTTTTATATGCCAATAAAAATATATTTTGGATATTTTAAACAGGTTCAAATGCAAGACTACAAATCTGTGAGTACTTCAATCTCTATTGGTGTGAAGCTTGGCAAGGATGAGGATTCTAAAAAAGTGGATGATAGTATGTATACAAGCTTAATTGTTAGCCTTCTATATCTAACCGTAAGCAAATCTGACATTATATTTGTTGTAAGTTTTCAATCTAGGTTGATGCATTCGCCTAAATACACACACTTCACAACTACTAAAATTGTGTTAAGGTGTATTAAAGGAACAACAAGTTTGGAAAAAAATTTCTAGCATCTGCAGAAGTGACTTTGAATCTGATTGATTACTCTAATAGTGATTAGGGTGGCATCGTTGATGATTTCAGAAGCACTTTGGATATCTATTTTATTTGGGCACAAGTTTTTTAGTTAAAGCTCTAGAAAACTAAAAATTAGAGCCCAATCAATAGCAAAAGCTGAGTACATAGTTGTTGCATCTCCTGTGAACCAAGCTATCTGGCTAAGGAAGATGTTGAAGGACTTGGGCCATGAACAAACTAAATCTATCAGGATCATGTGTGACAATAATTTAGTTATTTTAATCTCAAATAATTCAGTGTTTCATGGTCGAACTAAGCACAGCAAGATCAAGCTCCATTTTATTAGAGAAGTCCAACAATCTAATGAAGTATTGCTTATTCATTGCTCATCCGAGAACCAGCTAGCTAACATTTTCACTAAGTCTCTGCCAAAAGAAAGGTTTGAAGATTTGAGGCAAAGAATTGGTGTTTTTCACAAAAATACCAAGGAGGAGTGTTAGACAATTGACATTTTTAACTTCCAGCTTATTGTTTTTTATTATTTTTTACTTACTTTCTGTTTACTGCTTAGTTTCAGTTTACTGCTTTCCTACTTTTTAGCTAAAGACTTAGTCAAAGTTAGTTGCTTAATTTTCTGAAGTTAGTGGCATTTATGGCTGTTAGTGGCACATATTTTTATTTAGTTTTCCATCCACTTTGTAAGTGGCTATTAGATAGGAAATGTTTATTTATTTTTCTGTATAAATTCAGAACTTCTTCAAGTAAATGATATGCTGGAATTTTCATAAGTTTTGTGTGCTTTATTCTTCAATTCAGTTATAGGAGAGTTTATGTGTTAATAGTGGTATCAGAGCCTCTAGTTGTTTTTACAAGAACAAAAAGTTTTAACCTACAACACAAATGGCATTCAGCAGCCTACCTTTAAATCCACCATTCACTTTCACCGATGAAAATTATCAAATTCGGTCTGTGAAGATGCAAGCTTTTTTGAAAGCCTATGAACTCTTAAAAACTATGATGGAAGATAGATCAGTAGCTTCTCTATCAATAAATCCTATTGTAACACCCCAGAACTTTCAGGCCTAGACCCAGCTCAGAAAAACCAGAAAATAAAAATTTCCAAGTCCCAGTCAGATCCATGTGCCATATCCACGAGCCATGAAACAGTCCATGAGTCATGGACTGGACTCGTGAAACTCAGACTAGAGACCATCATTTTTGAGATCAAGTCCACGAGGTGAAACCACGGACCATGGAACAGTCCACGAGCCATGGACTCTACTAGTGGAACTCAGACCTGAAGCCCAACTGTCCCTATGAAACTAAGACTTGTTTTCACGAACTGTGGAATGATCCACGAGTCATAGAATGGTCTCGTGAATCTTATACTTGAGGGTCATCAATTCCTCAGGAATCACGGACAAATTTCACGAGTCGTGGATGATTCCATGAGTCGTGAACCCCGTCCGTAGATCTCAGACCCATAACTTGATTAAAAGGCCCAGGAACCACGACAGGATTCTACGAGTCGTGGAAACATCCACGAACCATAGAACCTGTCCGTGGAACCCGATTTGCAATTTTTCCAGCAGATTTCTTTTATTTGGCTAAGGTATTTTAGAATTTTCCTATCTCTTTTAAGGCCTAAGCTATGTCATTTTGCTTAGTCTAAGCCTAATTAATAAGTCAAAAACTACCTAAATCTCCCATTCTACTAAAAGTCATTCAACACTTATAAAAATAGAGAAAAGAAGCGACGGTTTCTCTCAAGAACAAGCAGGAGGTTTTCTTCAAGCTCGGCCCCAAAAACCCAAAGATTTCACCATAGAACCTTCTTCCAGGTATGTGAGATTTTATCAATGGGTCCCTTTCACCCATTGAGTCCCTAGATTCAGTCTAGTTCTTCAGTTTTCAATTAGTTCTTCAGACCTATGGTTTCAAAACCCAATGAAATCATTGCAAATTCAGATTTTATTGCTTGTATGAAATTCATTACATGTTTTCTTGGGAACTTAGGATAGCCATATGTACAGAATTTAGTAACCCTAGTATGTGTTAGTTTTAGTACTCATAATTTAAATTTGCTAGTCAGATAATTCAGTTAGTCATGCTTCATGATTTGAATGCCTTAAGTTTTTAATATTATTGTGCATTCTTAGTTATATCAGTATTTGAGCTATCTAGTATTTCAGTTTGCATTCATTGCTTATATATTCAGTTGGGAGTAGACTTAGCACCGAGTAGACGAGGGGATGAAGGCTCAGCCATTAGTTTAGGCTGAGACCTTTAGTAGAAGCCCCCGAGTCCTAGAACGACGATGCCACTGTAGGTTCTAAAAGGGTCACCCGTCATATTAGGCATAATACCCTTGTCCCTTGTGGACATCAGTTTAGTAGATTCACGTCATATTTATTTATACCCTTGGCAAGGTATGAACACCCTCCCAGCCAGGTTATAGGTTGGCTCCATAGTTAGCTCAGCTTGAGGTATGTCGGTTAACAGTAGCTTCCACAGTTCAGATTCAGTACTAACATTGACCTTGTATTCAGTCTTTCAGTTATTCAGTTCAGTTCAGCATGTTACAGTTTATGATTTAATACTTGGTCATTTCATTCAGTTTACCTCCTAGTTCATGTTTCAGTCTATTTATCATGTTCAGCATATCATTTACCTCTTCAGTATTGGTATATTCAGCTTTGCATATATCCTGCATGCTCAGTATATTCAGAGTACTGATGCATACTTGTGCTACATTTTATCATAATGTAGGTTCAGGCGCCCAGCATCCAGACCGTGCTTAGTGCGACTTTCTAGTCCTTACTCAGAAGCTCAGTGGTGAGTCCTCATAGTTCGAGGACAATAGTTATGCTTATTCATTTCAGTCTTATATTTCAGTTTTCAAACTTTTAGAGTTATTACTTCACCCTGGGGTAAAGGTATGGTCTGCGTACATTCTACCCTCCCCAGACCCCACTTTGTGGGAATATACTGGGTATGTTGTTGTAGACTTTTAGAGTTAGCCGAGGGCTTGTCCCAACAACTCGCTTCAGTTAGAGGCTTTCAGACATAGAACTAGAATCAGCTTTTGGGTTGTCAGTTTTACTTTCGATCTTACTACATTCTTAGATATTTATATATTCAGATATGCTTGGATTATATTTCCAACCTACTCATTTAAACCAGTTTAGTTTCTGCACAGATTGTATTTGATTTAAAAATGCCTAAATATGCCAGACCATAGATTATCTTGGGGTCACTCGTGACACTAAGCACTGTGTTGCGTCTAGGAGGTAGCCTCGGGACGTGACACCTATCTTGGCTCAGATCAAATCCCACAGTGAAGAGAAGGCAAAGAAATCTAAAGCCAAGTTGCTTATGCAAAATGTTGTGGTAGATTTCATATTCTATAGAATCATGGCTTGTAAAACAATAAAAGAGGCTTGGGATAGGTTGATAGAAGAATATCAAGGGAGCGATAGAATACGTCAAATACAAGTGTTGAACCTGAAAGAAAGTTTGAGTCCCTGAATATACAGGAGGATGAAAAGATCAGTAAGTATGCTAATCGAATCTCCTTAATTGTTAATAACATTAGACTTCTAGGTAAAGAATTTACAGACAAACGAATTATGGAGAAAGTTCTTGTGACTCTTCCTGAGAGGTTTAAATCTAAAATTTCCTCTCTTAAAGAATCCAAGAATGAGCAAACTCTCATTAGGTGAACTAATGAGTGCTCTTCAAGCATAAGAGCAAAAAAGGACTATGAGATGGAACAAGTTCACTGGGATGAGGATAACAACATTTTATGGAAGTAACTTATTAACATCTATGAAAGATCATTAGGCTAATTAAAATTTTAGCGGCATATTCAAGGTGATTACATGGTGAACCTGGACCCACACGAGAGTGGTATCATCATAAGAGTACATGAATATATCAATGGGATTTATTGGAAGTAATAGAAGCGATAAAGTGGTCAAAGAAAACTAAAATAAAAGTTGAAAACGTTAGTAGGAAAGAACACTCGAGGTAACATATGATCGGAGTATATCTCACCACCTTTAAATAATTAATTTGGCCAAGGTGCTCGAAATGAAAATTGTAGCTCTTCGAGTATGGTTTATTCTAACTATTTAAATTGTTTGTCAATTCGAGCTCTATACAGAATATATGTCCATTATTGTCCAGTTTCACTCGCGAAGCAAGAAACGCAATAGAGTTTCTAGGCAATAAAGATTTTCATTTTGATACTTTATATGATATAAACGTTTTATATGTTTAAACAAATATGATTATGATATTACGTTTTACGAAAGAAGTTGACTATGATTTTATGATTTTCCAAATGACAAATGTTGATGATTATTAAATGTTTAAAAATGAATTGTGGGGTGTATCATATAAGTTTGCTTCGCACGGATCAGATAGTATGCTAGGTGTTGGTCACGTAGAATTTGGAGTATGACAAACCTGATATTAGCATACTAGGTTCTAATTCAATTCCTAAAAATATAGAGTCGTATAAAGTAGAGTTTCTCTTATCAATGTGTCCCCACCACAATTATATCAGGGAGGCTACAAAGACATTTAGGAAGTTTCATTTTCTTCTCACTCTAGATCGTGTGTTTATGCCTGAGGTGAGAGACACGATTCTCGACTCATTTTGATTTTCGGACATGGTAATACAGAAGTAATGAGCACAAAGCTCAAGGTTCAAGAGATGACACTGATTATTTAGAAAGTAACCATGAAATGTCAAGTTGTACAGAAAAAGGTAACCTTAGGGTTATAGAGGTAATATGGACCTTCAGAAGAATACAATCATAGTAGAATGATCACGTCAAGCTTGCCTAGCAACTCTAAAACACCTTATTATGTGTCGAATTGAGCATATTAATCTTTGATTGATTGAACTCTTATGTCATACGAGGAATAAATCCTCCAAGCCACATGTTTGACTAAGTTAGCATTTTGAGAAGTTGTAAACGTTACATGTGCGGCTTAAGGCACAAGAGATCGAAAATGGCAGTGGTGCAACATTTTTTTATAATCTTAGTATCCAAATCAGCTTGCGTGCACCAATAGTGCAATTTTCTAATTGAGAGGTTACAACACCACTACCACCACCGCTGCCAACAATAAATGCGCATCTCATATATGATTGGTACTATAATTTTGCGCACACACTTCAATTTTCACTTTTTTTTTTTCTTCGAACTCCATGGACCTCACACTATTTCATACTTTCCGCTTCTAAAAATAATGTTAACGGGAGAGTAAAATGCTATTAAAAAAGCCAACGCTATAATTTAGAAACGTAATTCATCCATTTCAAAACCAAACACATGTTTTATACATCATATATCACATCTTTAATACAATGAACTACATTCCCATCCATAAAATGCATATGCATGCACTAACCCACTAAATAATACAGTGATGATTAAACTCCCTGTATTATCAAACATATTCCAACTTGGAACATATTCAAACTGTCATATATTACACAGAGAGAGACCGGTATTACACTTTGTCTTTCATCGCTCGATAGGAACCTGTTCACAACAAATTGAAAACATTTTTAACTCTCAAGATGCCAAAATAAAAAGAGTTGCAAACAACAATGTTACATATTTACAGCCAATGGATTGTCTGTTTGTTCCAGCTCTTAAAGTCTTAACCAGGAACATAATAATCCATTTTTTCCACGGGGAGATTCAGAACTGAAGTTTCCACCTATATCCAGGAAAAAAGGGTAAGAAGCAAAGTGTTAGTGTTCAGTCATATGTGCATGTGATAGAAAATATATCTGAAATCTTTATCAAATAGAACAATTGAAGAAGTTGCATCTACATGCATCAACTGATTTGGATGTTTGAATAATGAAGAAACCACATATTCTTGTATCTTCTGGTAGACTATGCTAAGTGACTTTTAGCCATACTTATTTCGTATATAGACCCTATATCAGCTGTGTCAAGATTATACATAAATATTGTGCTAGCTTCAAATTAGAAGATACTACTTCCTTTCAAGTTAATTAGAAGACACTACATCACGTTCAATCATAAAAAGTATTTCTCCACCTATTAGAATTGCCTCATTAGCCATACTAATTGTTATATGTGAAACTGGAACTTCTATTTGCTTGATGTGAAAAAAGGGACTCCTTCGCACAAATGTGAATGATAAACTCACCTCCTCAAATGGAACAAAGACAAAAGGTGTTAGACCCCTCTTGTGTGAAATTGCTGGAACATCTGGGTTATGTGTTTCATCCTCTTCCCACCTCTCGACAACCCCAAGAATGTCTTCATCCGGGCCATTAACCTCATTATCATTCACACCACTTGTAAGAAGTGCAAGTAGATCCATTCTGTTATTAGCACCTTGGGTTGTACCCCTCAACCTAATGGACAAGTGAGATGTCATATAAATTATACAAGGTACCATGTAGACATTATACCAATTAGAGAAACCAGCATTATAGGTTCATGAAGATTCTACATATTTTACACTCTACACCACAAACCTCAGGTTTATCATATAATTCAAACTTACATTTTTTATAAGGTAAAAACAATTCAAATTTTACATGTAATATAGTGATTGGATTGACAATAAATTATTATAACTGATAAAAATGAAAAGCAAATGTCATCTGCAAGTGAAAAATAGCAGAATGTTTATTAAGTTCGAATTTTGTTTAATACAATAGAAGATTTGGGACCTATTAAGACTACTCAATGGAACTCACGCAAGTATTAATTGTTCATTTAATCTACAGGAGAAATTCCAGCAACTACCTACCACAAAATCTGCACACTACATTCAAGATGGTTTATCCCAAAGGACAAGAAACTGCCAGCATTGCTTGCACTAAATAATAAGGTGGGACTGTCATGAGCATTCACATTTATTCAAAGTGCACGACTAAACTTTTCACAACAGTTAACAGGATCCGGAAAAGATAGCCTGCTGCCTTCGGATGAGTTTAAAGATCCTCAACTTTATACTTAGCATTAATATATAGCTTGAGTTTGCACTCTTACAGATGGTGATTTTTATTAATCTCTCGCTTAAAAGCTAGTTTGGCTTGGATGAAAGTTTAAGAACTAATATGGTGACTTCTAGGGACAGAGGAGAAGTACCCAAACCTTCAACCATGGTTTTATTAACAAGAGCTCAGCATAAGAACTCAAACAAATAGAATCTTCGTGATCAAGTACCTTAAACGGAATCTCAACACAGTTGGACGCGTTCCAGGGTACAAAAGAGCAGCTTCAACCTGCAAATGAAAGGCAGTGAGCTGTTTGTTCAAAATTAGCTTCACATATATTAACTTAACTAAGGAGGAATGAACCATTATTTAGATTTGACCGTATATAACCAAATTGCTGCCAGAAACAAATTGACTTGTACCGGAAGATTAGAATTGGGCTTACTTTATCCTCTGATAGCGTGTAATTCCCCCTAAAAACACAATCAGCTTTTGAGGCACGGAAGTTCAGGTACTTCGCAACATCTTTGACTTTTTGTGATGAATTCTAGTTAAAAGAAAACTACAGAAGTTATAAACCAGGTATAGCAAGAACGTGTAAAGATCTAGTATGTCACACGAGCTGAGCAACAAACGATTACTACCTTATAAAGGAATCTGCCTGAAGGATAAAATCTCATATAGCGATAATAACACACCTACAATCAAAGAAAAGATGGCAATGTTATAAAATGCCATGGACACTAAATGCTATAGGATGCAAAGTGAATAAAAGAAGCAATGGGAGGAAACTGAACACACTCAAAGAGGTATATTCTGCTTAGAATCCAAAGTCTGCTTACAATAGCCCACAACTTATATCAGTTTTCTCAGATGTGGGCAACATCCTCACTCAAGTAGAGCAGGTTTCTTGCAGTAGCCCACAGCTTACTCTGTTTTCTGGAGTCCCAGGCAGAGCAAGTAGGTCTACTTGCAGTGTTTAGCTGCATCCTATGCTTTACAGCTTTCAGTTTTCAGTATCAACTTTCAGTTTGAAATGTATCTGCTACTTGTGCATCTCATGTTTTATGTTAACCTTGTTCCACCGCTCAGTAGGCCGTCACAGAGACTTGCTGGGTATTATGGCTACAACTCGCTTGGGCCTGCTTAATTTTTTGGGTGTAGAGACAGGTACCTCTAAGCTCGGTATCACCAGCTAGATCTTGCATCCTCATCAACATCTTTCACTCATCTTTCGGTAAAAGCTTCAATCCGTTTTCCTAGTCTTTCCTTTATTTCAAGGTATGCCTCGTCGACCTATGTAGCAGCAGTTGTGTTTTGTTTAGATGGCTCATGACTAGTTTTGGACTTAGCCAGTTTGCAGTATGGTTTGTTTTACACTATACAGTTGAGACTTACATTCAGATATTTCAGTGCTATGCAGTATGTTTGACTATAATTTCCAGTTCTACAGTATTTTCATATGTTCACGAAGTTAACCAGTTGTCGGTTTAGTGGTTCGCTTGATAGGAGTAGTTAGTCAAGTGCCTGGTGCCGGTCATGAATCCCTAAATTGGGGTCGTGACGTTTGGTTGGATATAAAGAGGGTAGTAGCACAAGATATTAATAAGAAGGTGGGAAATGGAGCAAGGGTCTCTCATTTGATGGCGTTCCGAGTAGTAAAGTTTGACAAGGATGTTAGCAATGCTGGTAGCGAAAATGGTTTTAGTAAACGTGATGTATTTGTAGAGCACCCTTACCATTCACATGTATACCCTCTCCTTTCTTTGTATATGAGAAGCTTCACTTGGTGAGAGCACACACCTTCCACCAAGTAGGTGAAAAGTTCAACCCCCATAAGTAGCACTCTTTTACCTCCTCTCCCCCCCCCCCCCCTCCCCCCCCAAAAAAAAATGTGACTTTAAGGAAAAGGGTAGTTGTGCAGGAAAGTGATCTGTGCCATTAAAAGATGCATGTTCTCTCTTTCCACTTGGCGTAAAATATTTTTATCAATAAAAATATCTTCAATAACTTACTACAAACAATTATTAGAAACTGATCCCCTCAGAGATAACATCTCGCATGTACATATAGTCATATACAAACCATACTAAGGCACCTTTCCTCTCTCTCTCTCTATTCCTTTTGGGGATGGGGTTATAGCAATGGTTCAACCGGTCATAAACCTTCACGATAAATAAGGAAACAATAATTTACTAAGCGCTAGCACTGATGAACTAGTTACCCCTTTATCCTAAGGAAAAGAGGAAGTTGCATGTCTAATTTGTCAATGTTTTCTGAACTATCTTCCTTCATGAAATTTACAAGGCAAAAGATGAATTAGCGTATTGCGTAATTTGCCTTCTCCTACAAGAACCATCCAGTATTTACCAGCACTAGCTCATCTCTAAACATGCAATTCAAGAACTGTATGACAATTTTAACTACGTGAAGAACAAGAATAAACATACAATATGAACTGGATTAGTGATCTTCCACTCAGCTACTCCTGCACGAATATATGTGTTTCGACTGACATAAATACCTGCAGAAAAAATTAAATCAAGACTTGTTACTACCTTCAAAAATTTCAACTGAGACTTATATATACAAATAAACCAATTTTTTTACAGGCTGCGACAAAAACATCCTGATAGGAAAAAAATCAGTTCTCTTGCTCAGATGGGATAAGTAAATCTAAGACAAATACCTCAGTATGGGCTACACCACTTTATCTCGAATATTGTCCATACAGAACGCTACATCCCTACCAAATACACTATACCCAGCTTTAAGACACTTCGTGCAAAAGTTTATATCGTTCCAGCTTTTCCCAAATATTGAATGCTCTATAGTAAAACTCTAATGAACTACTAGGAACAACCAAAATTTCCACAATGGTGAATCAGCAAATCTTAACTCTTACCATTATTTAATTCTTTAATATAGAAAAACTATGTCAAAATGAATATCAACAAATACTGTTTTCTCAGATGCACCAATTAGGGCATAAGACTCGAGAACTTAGAGGTTCTTCCAGAATACAGATAAGACTTGTATTAATCCAGCGACCAGTGACCAAATAACAGAACTGATTTGAGGATAATCAAAATCCCGCACTGTAATAATGAATAATCCAAGAACTTTACAATATGTGGTCGCCTATCTATTCAAAAAGTAAAAAGTGGAAGTTAAAAGTTTTGGCATACTACTGTCTTGAGAAAAGCGTCCATTTCATTTGTCACCAAAATCAAGAATTAGAATCCATAACATTGCAATGTCGCATGAAAGGAAATAGCCAACGATCCCTATACATGTCCTCATACTGCTCTCCCTCCCAAAATAATATCTTCCCTAAAGTATTTTACAATTAAGAGAAAATGCATAAAGTTCACCCTAAAGTTGGATGTGATTTGGATGTAGACACCTAAACTTTACGGGGGTCCTATTACCCCACTTAACAATTTTAAACTGATATTATTACATCCATTTTGGGTCATCCCCAATTTTTAAAAGTAAGTGTTAGTTACGCCCCAATCATCAATCGACACGTGTTAATTTAATTTAAAAAAAATCATTTTTCTTTTTCTCTTTCTTACTTTTGACTTTATAATTTTTCTATTCCACAACCCACCTCACCCCCTCTACGTGCTTCTTCTTCACTAACCTCTTTCCCCCATATTCTTTCCTCCATTCTTTCTTCTTCTTCTTCAGCAACTAACCTTCCCTTTTTTTAAATATAAATAAAGGCTTTTGCTTCATTCTTTTTATAGAACGTGCTTCTTTTTTTCTTCCATATTCTTTCGTTTTTATTTTGAGCAAATTCAAAGTTATGGAATATCATTAATTAATTTATCTTTTTTTTATATAACTTTAGCAAAATTGAAAATGAAGATTTTAAAAAGAATTAATGAATTCTCCAAAATTTGTAAAAGAGTTGGATTTAATTTCGAATGAAAGTTAAATGATGTCTTCTAATCATCTTGAAATTCAATAAATTTTATAAAATTGTTCGAAATGTAAGAAAAAAATTCAGATTTTAAAGTGAAGATGATTAAAATAATAATAATAATAAAAGGTGGGTGAAATTGTGAAATTGTGAAATTGTGAAAAAATGATAAAATCGAAAGTAGGTTTGGGGTGGGGTATGGTGGGGGTGGGGGGTGTGCCTGATGGAGATGAAAATATGGTGGCAATAAGCTAAAGAGGGAAGAGAAAAAGAAAAAAAGAAAAAAGGGAAAAATATATTTTATAAAGAGAAATTTATAAAAATAAAATTTTAATCTCTTTTTCGGTTCCTTACTCTCCTTAAGAGAGTGCATACACTCTCTATGACAGGTGGCCAAAAAAAATACAATAATATCAGTTCAAAATTGTTGAGTGGGGTAATAGGACTCCCGTAAAGTTTAGGTGTCTACATCCAAATCACGTCCAACTTTAGGAGGAACTTTATGTATTTTCTCTACAATTAATAAGGAACTTCTTTCTTCTTCCTTTTTTTTTGGGTAAATAATAAGAACTTCTTGTCACAGAAACAGGTGCAACTATAGTATATTTCAAAGTAATTGTGCAACTATATTTTACCATCTTCATCAAAAACTATATCTTACCATCCGTACGAATCCTTGGTCTTAAAAGCCACATCTTTCTCCATGAACCATCATATTTCAACTGAAGGACCTTATAGTTTTCTACCACACCAGCAATCTTCAAAGAAAGATGCACAATTTCTAATGATCAATAACCAAGCTTACTAGTGGCAATAGAACAACCAGAACCAGTATCCATGGTACCTGCCAAGCCTTTAGGCATGCATTGCGCCAAAATACAGGATTCCGAATTGTATACCTCCACTTTCGACAAACACAAGCTGCCCTACCCAAGATGTATGGAGTCATTCTTGAGAAGATCTGCACAACATCAATCATGAAATCATAGTAAGTTACCGACTTCCTCACCTTAGCTGTAGACATTAGAAGGGAAGGTTGAAAAGCTAATTTTTCAATCTACAAACAGCATAATTTTTCTCAAGCAGACATCAAGAATTTATATTTGATTGCCTTCAGTTTTCTAGATATGTAACCTCACCCACCCACTGGAAGGGAAAGAACAAGAACTTTGGAGAGAAAAATAGAGAGAGAGGGAGGAGGGGGGAGCTAAAGGCTAATCTGTTAAAAGATCCGTGAAACCAGCTAACCAGCCAGAGAAAGAATCAAAGGGAACAGTCACATACTCACATTTATGGTTGGTTGCAAAGCTCGACTTGAGTACTATAATGAGATCATAGTGTAACACCCCCTGTGTTTGAGGTTATCTATTGTCTTGTGTCGAAGTTTTACGAGCCTAAATTTGAGAGTTTTATTACAACACTCTGCATGTTCGGGACATTCGATTAAACTAGAATTTGATAAAATATATTGCCTTAAGATTTATGAAACTTTTTAGCCATGATATATTAGTGTATGTAATAAATTTTACAAGATTTATGATTTATTAATATTTCAATGGAGATATTAAGTCTAGCTACGCAGAGAAATTATTATTATATTATTTATCCAAAATGATTTTCCATCATCTGTAAATATATGTGAAAAGTTATGTGTGTTTTACCACGAACCTACGCAATACCTTAGTGCATACGTGTTATGGACCCCATCCAAGTAGGTGGATTAAATACGGTGTCATGTTGACAACTCACTTCCACGTGGAAGTGAGTGAATTACCAGCAATATGTAGTTGTTGTCCACTCATTATTTCATCAAAGACCCCCCCCCCCCAACCCCCAATTAATTTTAATTACTAATTAATTATGTCTAGCTTTATCCTATTCTTGTTGTCGGTCAAGTGACCGATACAGTATATAGTGTCTATATATATAGATCTAATCCCCATCACAATATTTTCTGCAACCAATTAAAAAAGCCAATACTTATATTCTTCTTGATGCAAACATTACCTTTATACCTACAACTACTTAATTGATTATAACTATGCTCTCATGTTTGGACTTTCTGAACTTATATTTAAGCAAGTAAACTAGTTACTGCTTGTGATTCGACGATCACTTGTTTATACCTGACTATCGAGGACCATCAAGATCCATGTGAATCTGATTTGGCGATCACTTGAAGGACGTCGACGACATGAAGTAAGAGAGAACGTCCCGAAGTAAGGTATGTAATGGTTATTCCTTGTCCTTTTCGGCATGAATTCCTCCCCAAGTTGATGAGCTTTCAAAAGAACAGAAAAGAATGTCCTACATAGTTACTCTATTCATAGAAATTGAAGAGTGTGGTATGTCCCGTGATCGATAGTAAATTGCTCAAAGTCGAGTCTTTGTAAGTATGATTCTTGGGTTTAATCCTAGAAATGTATCGAGAAGTCTTTAATCGTAACTACGAATGGAAGTGTGTCCCAACTGCCAAGTATTATGATCCTAAGTCGGGTTATGTAATAAGAATCTCAAAGATTAATGAAATGTAATCAACGGATGTTAATGTACAAATTTACCCTTTTATGAGTTCTACGTTTGTGCTATGCACGGAGGTCCGGATACGGCAGATAGTATCCCACACGATTTATACGTCTGTGCTATGCACGAAAGCGCAAATATGACAGATAGTATCCCACACGATTTATACGTCTGTGCTAATCACTAAAGCTCGAATATGGCAGATAGTATCCACACGATTTATACGTTGTGCTATGCACGAAGGCTCGGATACGACAGTTGGCAGATAGTATCCCACACGATTTATACGTCCCTGCTATGTACGAAGGCCCAGATACGGCAGATAATAAGCCAGAGATTAAAGAAAGAAGTTAAAAGATGTGATGAACCCACAAGTTAAATTCTTAAAAGATTCTATGTTCCAAACACAATATGTTTCACGCTACTTTTATATAAGCTTGATGTTTGTCATACGAGGCGTATCATGGCCCTTGAGTTATATAGTTCGTCTGATGTGGCATTCAGTTTTAGCTCAACTCTTGTACTTATTACTGATACAATCTTTCATATATTATTTATGCCTTATATACCAGTACATTTCTTTCGTACTGTCGACCCTATTGTCGGGGGTGCTGCATTTCGTGCTGCAGGTTTAGATAGAGACTCTGATAGACCCCTCCGGTAGGCGATTGTTGAGTTCAGTATTTTGTTGGTAAGCTCCACTCCTTCTGGAGCTCCCGAGTTGGTGGCTTGAAGCCATAGTTGTATATGTACAGTGATGGATAGATTGGGGCCCTGTCCTGGCCGCACGATAGATACGACACTCTTGCGAGCTTGTAGACCTGTGGTATGTGTCAGTATGTTTACAGTGGCCTTGTCGGCCTTGTTGTTAGCAGACGACCTAGTTTTTGGCCTCGCAGACCTTATGCATATATGTGTGTTGGACTTGTTTTCGCGCAGGTAGTCCTCTGTAGAGACCTTAAGCTTTCTCTACTAGATTGAGCATATGTGTCTACATGGCGACCTAATTACGCGAGTTATGTTTGGTTCGCTTGGTCAAGTGAGGCATCAGGTGCCTGTCGCGCCTCCATAGGTTTTGAGGCATGACACATAGAGTCCAACATTCCTTGTCTCCGAAGAAGAAAGAGATGAAATCCAACTTTTCTACTAAAGATGCTCCTCAGAAGAACTAAAGGGGAAAAAGGCTCAAGGCAGATGTTAACATAGCAATGCTTGTCTCCACATAGAATCCACTAACTTATTGCATGGGCATGAAAGAAAAAGTTGTTCATAGGGGGATAGCTAGATATTGCCTCACCATAAATGTACGTGTAACCCAAAACAGCCACAATACCTTACTTTCTAGTTAATTTTTTCTTCTGATTTATAGAAAAACATTGTTCATACTTATGATACCTATTAATTAATTTAGTAAAATCAGCTCTGTTATAAGTCTTATCAATATGCTTCAGCTTCCTAGCGTAGCAAAGCATTTCCAGCACTTGCCATATATTTACATGCTGATAAGAAAATTACAGGCAAATTAATCGAAATTCAGAAAGGCATACCTCAAAAAGCAGTTCATCAGGTAGTACCCGGTGTATCAATGCAGGATCAACAAACTGCTTGCTACTAGTACTTCCAAAAGGAGCGACAGGTCTAACATTGATCCCATACAAGTCTGAAAGAAGAAAGCCAGGTGAGTTGAAATTAGTCTATTCTACACAAAGTCATCATCAAAACCAAATGTCAATAAAAAGAATCCAAGAAATGATGAATCTTTTATGCAGCTAGCAAATTGCTAGGAGCAAGGTAATTGAAGTAAGCAATGACAAAGTGCTAGGAAAATACCAAGCCATGGCCTTTGAGGAAAAATGAACTGAGAAGCCCTCAACCGTGCAGCAGTTTCGAGTTCCACAGCAAGTTTCACTGTGTAATCTGCAAGATATGAGCCATTTTCAATGAATAATAACGAAAATTACAGAACAAAGAAGCACATGACAACACCAAAACGGGACAATTTCTACTTCTCAAATTAGCAATGACTAGAGAGCAGAAAGATCCATCAAACTGCAGACCAGCAAAAATATACACAGGTTTGTTCTCTTATTTATGATAGCTCTGAATATGAACAGAATCCAATTCCCTTTTCTTTTTCCTTCTCTTTTTTCCTTTTTTTTTTTGTACTTTAAAAGTAGTGTCCAGGGCCTTCACACCTCAACTAATCCATTGGGTACCTACTAATCACCTAGTGTTTTAGGGGATCTGAACCCTGTCTACCATGGTATATTTCAGCTCCATTGAACACAGGACAATACACTTTATGATACAACAGAAGCTGAAAAGAATATAATATAAAAATAAGCAACACACACTGAGGAAAACCAATATTAAAAGAAATGTTTAAATATCTTTTACTTTTCCAGAAATTAATACCCTTTTTTGAAAAGTTGAAATCCCAGAAAAATCTAACCAAAAATTTGAACTTCC
Organism: Jaltomata sinuosa; assembly: GCA_003996215.1. Lineage (NCBI taxonomy): Eukaryota > Viridiplantae > Streptophyta > Magnoliopsida > Solanales > Solanaceae > Jaltomata > Jaltomata sinuosa. Next base: position 25,092 of record QJPP01006936.1, read on the forward strand.
TTACCATACAACTGAGGTTCTCAATCACATACAACCCTTTCCATTCTAAAGAATTTGAATTTACAAATACCCAGATGGTAAACACCAATTCTAGAACACAATAGAGGAAAACAATTATGAAATGGAGAAAAAGGTGACATTTTGGAGAATTCCATAGCTCACCTGAAGTCATTTCTCTTGGTTTTGAATGTTCTGCTTGAGAAAAATAGAAGATTTTTTTTTCTGTTTCTTCACAATTTGGATATCCAGGGAAATTGTTGAAGGAAGAAACGAGAAGGGGAAAATTTTGAGGAAATCAATTTTCCCAATTTATAGTAGCCGGCACCGACTAACCGTTGTTTTTGCCCGGTCACTACCCCTCTTCTTTTTTATGCCGGGTTGCTACACTTCTGACCAGTAGTTTCTTTCTTTTTTTTTAATTTCCTTTTTCTTTTCCTCGTCAAATGCTAGGAAAAATCATCAAAGGCCTAGGAAATATTAATTTGTTCTATATATTATATTTCATCCGTCTCAGTTTGTTAGTCTTATTTTTCTTTTTAGTCTATTTTAAAAAAATATCTTTCTATTTTTGAAAGTTTTTTAATTCAAATTTTTCACATGTCATGTTTAAGATCATAAGATTAAAGGGCATTTTAGTATATTTGATATATCTTAATTTAAGACCACAAAATTCAAAAAAAAAAATTACTTTCTTAATTTTATGTCAAATGTAAATATGACAAACAAATTAAAACGGATGGAGGATTAATAGTGGAAGAGAAAATACTAGCACAATGGTTGAAAATGTCTGGAATCCAGGGGTTTAAGACCCAAGGATGCCCACATAAAACATGCGTGAAAATCCTTGTTATTTTAGGTTGTTTGACTATAAATTTTGTGGATAAATTGCTAAGGGGATGGTTGCATTGACACGAAGGGTTTAATATCAAGTTTGGACCAAACTTCTTGAAATAAATCAGGGGGTTCGTAGAAAAGATGACTTCTACGGACTGTATATTTCATATATAGGTCATAAAAGTTGTAACATCCCCGGTAAAAGTCCCAACAATTTTGAAAAAGGGTGAAAACTTCTGTTCCACAATAGAGTTTACAAATGTAAATTTCATTTACAGACCGTAAACTCCATCAAGGTTTAAAGGTAGAAAAAATGATAGACTGTCTAGGGTAGTTTCTATTCCACGATAGGATTTAGCACTGTAGAATCAACTTAGGACTCACAAATCTCATCGTTGTTCAACAAAGAGGAAAATGGGCATTCAAACTAGGGAAATATTTAGGCTTCTTCCCTTAGGATATAAGATATAGGATGTAAACCTATTTTACGAGTCGTAAAGGATGATTTACGGTCCGTAAAGGAATGTATGGTTCATACATTGCACTTATGTTCCATAAATCTCAAATACGGGTGGGTACTTACATTTTTTTGAACTTTCAAAAAATTGAGAATTTGAAGAAACAGGTTCTCTTATTGAGCAATGAAATTTATGCACTAGAGATGGAGAAAGGGAATTTTACAGCTGCATTCTCAGAAGCTAAATATCAGGCCAGGAAGACCTTAAGGAACAAAAGAGTAGGCTCAGAAGTGTTAGAAAAGAACTGATTTTGAGCACAAAAGAAACAGGGTGTTAGAGAAAGAATTGAACAAAGCAAGGCATGAAGTTGATAAAGCTCTTCACAACATGATATACATATCCATCTTATGCAATCATTTCTGCACCAATCACCCTAAAGATAGAGATAGAGAGGCACCTAATCATTCATCAAAAAGAGCAAAATTAGCTCGAATAGATGGAAAATGTTCAACCTACTTCCCTCCCAGAAGTAAGGGACCTAAGAATACATGGGTTGCTAACTTCAATCACTGATCAGGTTGAAAGGGACAAGGTTGGGAAAAGCAAAAGCATTTGTAAGAAACTGGACACATGTCACAAAAAGAGTAATATTTCCTCCTATTAAAAGCCAATAAAAAGGGATTTTGCACAATCACAAAGGATAATTTATGATTCATAACTGGAATGTACGATTGGTATATTGCACTTGCATTTCGTAAATCTCAAATGCAGGTGGGTACTTAGATTTTTTTAACTTTCACAATATTGATTTTGTATCCTCTCTTTGTTAGTATTGATAATCCTTGGGTACCAACATTGTGTTTTTTTTAATAGATATGACTCCTAAGCAAATACCAAAGAGAGGTTGAAAGCCAAAACTCGTCCAAGGCAAGAAAGGACCACTCCTCAGGAGAGGTCTCACTTAGAGGATAAGCCTACAAACTTGATTGAGTAGTACGTAACTACCACTCTCTAACCTCGGTGGAAGAAGCCATAGGTGGTGAAAAAAAACTATGTCACTCTCCCAGTCTAAAGAGGAGAGTTCAACCGCTACTCATGTTGCCCATGTAGAGGGTAGTCAAATCAGAACATAGGAGTCATCACATAAGGACTCATAACCAAATAAGTCCTCACCTGTCAGATCACAAAAGGACCCAGAGCACAATGGGTCCAACCAAAGGACTGATAACCCCCAAGGCACCACTAGCTTTGAGCTGAAGAATAAAGAGGAAGTGTGGAAGAAGTTTGATGCGGAGATGACCTAGAGGTTCTCAGTGCATTGATCAAAAGATAAATATATGGATGGTCTGTATCTAATCAATGGAAAACCTCATTGAAACTTCACTGAAGAAAATATAATCAGCTTGCACGGGCTAGAAGATCATCCATCTATCTTATGCCCAGCTTGAGACTCCAACCTAGATTCCATTTAGCTGCCCTTCCGTCCAATATTGTCTGACCATAGTTTAGGAGTTTTATGTTGCATATAGGGTTGCACTGAGCCTTAGAGATACTTGCAAAAGGCTTTGAATAAGCCTCTTGATGTGATCATTGTAGAAGGGTTGATGTGGACATCACGAGCATAGCCATCAACTGGTTCCACTTCGAGAAAGACTACACTGTCCCGAGGTTACTTCAAAATATGACTAGAAGTTAGCCAGTGCATCTGATAAGTCAAAATAGCTAACCAAATTCAATGTCTGGACCACCCTCACATGGTTGACCAACATAAAGCCATGATCTATAAGGCTGACAACACTCTCACAGTTGACTAGGCCATTATTTCAAAGTTTCTAATCAATATTGGGAAGATCATAGTTGAGGACATGCAGAAATGAACATCTCAAAATATTGTATATCTATTGTTTCCATGTATTATGACACAGATGTGATGGGCTATCGGTGTTTATACACTACCTCAGGAGGACACATATGTTGAGGATCTTCATATAGTGTACATCACTAAGAGTAAGGATGAGACCGACCCTGCAGTTTGGAAGAATTTAAATGTTCTAATGAATATCGGTGCCACTCTTGTACACTTTGGCATCCATACTGAGGTACCTCTAGGTGCTTTTGAACCTTGAGTTCTTTCTCACAATTTCTACTAAACCCTAATTTGCTTTCCCAAAGAAAAACTAGAATATTATGGCTTAGGTTAATATTTGCAACCACCAACCAACGAAAAAAATAAGAAATAATTTGATATCCTTATTACCCAAAAATCATGCAACCATGAAAACCTTATAAACACTATACTCCTATTGGGTGCACAACCTCAGTAGAGGATTTAGCTACTCATAATGTAGGAAAATAATAAGAAAAAAAAGATGAAAACATAATAGCTTACTTAGAATTAAAAGATGAAAAGAATTTGTTGTTGTTCTTCGCACTTCATAAATTGCGTAACTAGAGAGAAAATATTTGTTCATAATACAAAACTATCAAAATTTGTAACTCTTCTATACAAAAACCCTATAAAAAGTGTTTATAATGGCCGACAAAATCGAAAATCTAATTATCAAATTACCCGCTGATACAATTCACGGTTCGTGAAACAAATATATGATCCATGAATCTTCTTTATCTCTTTCGTGGAATCCTATCTAGGGTTACCAAATTTTTTTCATAAATTAATCCATAGACCATGAAACAATTGATATTCCGTGAAACCTTCCATGTTTGTTCTTTCCAGTGTTACCTTTCTCAAATCGACAAATTATGAATGTGATATACGGTTTGTACAGCTTACTCAATCTCAATAATTGCTTATTAATAAGCTATTATGAGTTCAAGACAGATCGCTATGGTGAAATTGGTAGACGCTGCTCTTAGAAAGCAATGCTAATGCATCTTCTCACTGTGACTTGGTAAACTTTGAAAACCTTGCAGGTATAACCTCTAATATTTTCTATAATGGCATCCAAGATTCGTGCCTCAGATCCATGATTCATGGAATGTCCAATTCTGGGAAATTTATCAATTTTTTTTTGCTATTTTGACATCAAATACGTACAAAATAATATTCTAACATTAGAAACACAGAAAAACATGCAAAAGGACATTGTAAGTAAAAGATATCAGATGTGTCATAATTTCACAATACATCATTTGTCTGAAGCATGTTTTTGTTGTATAAAAAGTGTCAATTCTAGTATAATGTCCCCCAGTTTTTCTTAGCCATAGTTCTTTTCGGAGGTGTTTAATTCTCACTGAACTGGGCAATATTTAGGTTAATCGAGTCTTAGTAGTATAATGTCAGTTTCTGATGATGGATTGTTAGGCGACATTCTTATGAGAATCAGTATCATGTCATTTAATTAGAATAGATAATGTTTCACTTATATGGTGGTGGTTAGTTAGCTTATTGCATATATAATTATTTTTGCTCTGAAATGGACCCCTCCAAAAAAAACATTGTATGAACTCCAATAGTATGTATTGACATGTTTGGATCTTTTCATGATATTATGATTGTTAGATGCTTAGAGTACTTATTTGAGAGTAAGAATTAAGCTAAATAAATCCACTGCTAGTATGTGTGAGTATTAGGTTATTTTTTGTATGTTATTTGTTGCAATCTAAATCTTTCTTGTTTAGTCATGCAGTTGTCTGGGGATATCTTGATTGTAGAGATGGCTTTAAACCATCTTTGATGTATTAAAGCCCAATTAGCTTATACAAGCACACCAAATGTGTTAAAATAATCTCTAGTCCCCCATTTTGAGCTTTGAGCTTTTTTTTGGCTAGCCGTAATTGAACCTTAACCCTTGTGTATAAATAATCCTATTTTTACACCCTTCCCTCCTTTAAACTAATAATGACGATGAGACATAAAAAGTCAACGTCGTAGAAAAAAGGACTGCAATGATGATAACTTGAAAAAAAGAAAGAGAAAGAAGAATAAAAGATAAAACACCACATCAAGGTCAATAGAAGCAAGGAAAAGAGAAGAAAAGCGAATGAAAAAGAAAGGTAGAAAGGGTGAATGATGGTTGTGTGCAATGATAGGTGTGTAATTATGATTAGGTATTGATTATTTACTATTAGATTTGATTATTATATATGGGTTTAATGATTTCTTCAAATTTTAATTATAAAATTGATGATTGCAAATATTAGTTGAGTTCTCTAATTCTAATCTTGCTTGAGTAAGGAGATTGAAATTGGGTATAAGATCTCATTAGTGAGAATTTGGGAATTTTTCTATCTAAGGTCTAAAGCTAGAGATAGTTTAGCTAAAATCTATATCTAGAGATGTGTACAATGATGAAGTGTAATTATGATTGGGTATTAACTAATTATTATTTGATTTGATTATTATGTATGGGTCTAATGATTTCTTTAAGTTTTAACTATAAAATTGGTGGTTACAAACATTAATTGAGTTTTCTAATTCTAATTTTGATTGAGAAAGGAGATTGGAATTGGGTAAGATCTTATTAGTGAGAATTTGAGAATTTTTCTATCTAAGGGCTAAAGCTAGAGATAGTTTAGCCCACTCAAGCTAAAATTGGTTGGTTAATTATGAATAGAGTTTGGGGTTTGAGAGAACCCAAAGTAAACATGCTCTTAGATTGAGAGACTTTGAGAATACCCAAACCAATGCTACCAATATTGTAATCAAATTGAAAGCAATTATAAATCTTGATTGTAGTTACTACCCATAAAAAGTACACCCCTAGACCTCCAATCCTTGATTGATATAATTGTGTTAAATTGACAATTTGTCACTCTTGATTCAAACGATCTTGTTACAAAAAAGCCCCCATTTTTTACTTATTGGGTTTTTACACAATGTGCAAGCTAATAGTGAATTGAAATATAAAGTTTGATTAAATTTGTGCCTAATTCACGTGGGATCAACCCCGGCTTATAGTTGGGTAAATTATATTATCAATAATTGCATACACAATCTCTTAATTGAGAGGGTAAATTTGGACGTTATCAATTTTGTCACCATTGTCGGAGATTATTTATAAATTATCTTATTTTTGTGTGTTGATTCACTTTGGTATTGCACCTTATTTTATTTCATCCTGTTGTTGTTTTTTTGTTTTTGTTAGGTGAAAACATGAGTAATGCTAGCGATAATGCTAGTTTCGATGGTCATATAGACGATGATAACCCAATGGGTCATGCGAGTGTGGCAAGCGCCATCGCCTACCTCCAATGGTAGAGAATATTGTGTTTCACGTCACAAGTACAATGTTGCATCTATTGCAAATGAAGGGGTTGTATAGTGGTCTTCTATATGAGTATGCGACTCTCCACATTAAGAACTTTGTGGAGATTCGCCAACCCTTCCATATTACCAAATATCAACTAAGAATTGATTCGTTTGAGGCTCTTTCCATTCTCCTAATAGGAGAAGCAACTGCTTGGCTCTAGGAACTTTCCAAAGGTTCCATTACTTCATGAAATGAGCTCATCGAAGCTTTTTTTGATCGATTCTTCCCTTCATCCTGTATGCTTCAATTGCGGGATGAAATTATAAATTTTAGACAATTGCCGAGTGAACCTCTTCAAGAGGCGTGGCTAAGGTTTAAAAAGAAAGTAATACAATGTCCAATCCATAGCCTCCCCAATGAAGTTCTGTTGCAACATTTCTATAGGTCCTTGGACTCAACCAATAAGCTAGCTGCAAATAATTTATCCGATGATTCTTTAATGGATCAAATCTTTGGTCTTGCTAAAGCTTTCTTGGTAGGATGACAAAGGCGAACCGTGCATGGCAAACTCAGAAAATCGAGATGACAACAGGTGTCACCTCCATAATTATTTCCAAAGGGATGAGGCAAAAAGATGATAAGAGGGAAGAAGAAATGGCTAAAATAGTGACACAACTTGATTTTCTCACCAAGCATGTGATGGGTGCCAGGATGAAAAGTGTAAATGCTACTGGAGCCCAAGGAAGTAGAGCCCATGATGAGGAGGATGTGTATTCGTTATATGATGAAGAGGCATATTTTATCTCAAATCAAGCATCGGGTTCTCGCCCAAGTTACCAAGGTGCCAGCCTAGGCTCTTGGAGACAACGTAATGAGAACCAAGGTTGTAATAAAAATCATGATGGTACTTAGAGAGACTGTGAAAGATATAGAGATCGTGAAGCTAGTTGGAGGGACAAAGATAGGGAAAGAGATAGGTACAACTATCACAGTTCTGACCTTTATGTTTCTCATCCCAAAGCCAATGTCACCCCACTTCAAATATGGATGAGTTATCCCGAGAGCTCAAAGATTGAAAATATGCTTGCTCGAGTATTGAAAAAATTGAATCAACAAATATAGGTGTTCGGGAATTGAAGAGTGATATGTCTACCCTCACTCAAATTGTAAGCTCATATCCGGCTTCTATAAAACATCTAGAAGCCCAAATGAATCAAATATTGACTCAAATGAACCCGAAACTCAAGGGCACACATCCAAATCCAAAGAATAATTCACATTGCATGGCGATAGTCACTAGGAGTGGAAAAATGCTCAAGGGTATGGTAAATGATGCTGAGGTTTTTGTTGGTGGAGAGAAGGTGAGCAAAAATCCAGAAGTGAAAGAGAAGCCTACTGAACCGTTATCGGAAAATGATGCTAGTTCCAAGTGTGATGCTGCGAGCTCAGAGTCTCAAAAAGTTGATAAAGTTGTCTAAGAGGAAAATGTAGACTCTAATACTTAAATGGTGATTGACATTGAGGAGGAAAATAGAGACAAAACCTCAAAAACTCTGTTGCTATTCCCAACGTGTCCCTTTCCTTCCCCGTATAGATTGAAGCAAAGGAAAGAGGAGGCCTAATTTAGTAAGTTTACTAATAAGTTGAAATAACTTTCGATGAATATCCTATTGGTAGAGGTTTTGTTACAAAATTTAGGATATGCAAAATACATGAAAGATGTGTTGACGAAGAAAAAGAATGTGAAAGTTGGCACAGTGGAGGTGTCACATGATACGCCTAAATTACATCTCCTTTTAGAAGCATAAAGCGGTCGATGTTCAAATATAGAATCCAACAAAGGTTGGGGTCGATTCCATAAGGAATATGGTAGGACTAGGGTCAATTATGTTTACTCGAGCTCTTAGCCATTTATTTCCCTACGAAGGGGGGTTTATAGTTACAAGTAGTAATCTTAAATCAAATTCGAACAAGTAATAAAGTAACAGTTTTAAGTGTTGTAATCAATGAGAAAAGCGAATAGGGTAGTGTTCCCCATGAGATCATAACTTAGTAAGCGTTGTACTAGCAATCTATTCTGGTGCTTCGCATGCAAGATCGGTAAGTTAGGTTCACCTAAATGGTTGGTCCCCTAGATATATGAATTTCACCACGCACCTTGGTCTGGATACGGGTGTATGCTTTACTAATCCTTACCTTTGACCCTAGATTAGCTATTCTCGGACAAGGTCAAGCTATTAGATGAGGGTTGATAGCCTCAAATCTCCGTTGTAACTAACCCTTTTCCCATTCGTTACCTCCTTGGTATGGCAAGTAATAATAAGGCGAGTTCTAATATTTGCAACCATTAAAAAGCAATCAAAGTGAAGGAAAGAACAATACATGCATAAACACCGTTTTAGAATTGCTAAGTACTTTGCCTACTTCGTTAATCCTTCATGGTTCTCACAACCCTAGTTTTGGATTTAGCTACTCATGTTCATAAGCAAACAATCAGAAGTTGTTGAAGCGTTCATGATCATATACTTACGAGAAGAAGTAAAGAAATCCGAGAACTTGAATAATTGAAGAAGAAATCAAGAAGCAAGAACTATGAATGTGTTAATATCTCAAAACCAATAATAATTTAATATCAAGTGTTTACGAATATGTTTCCTACAAAATATCGAGCATAAGACGTAAAAGAAAATCTAGGAAAGGTATTTATAGACATAAGAAATTCTATCCTAAATGAGCTAGGAGAACTGGAGTCGGCGGGGATCACGACTTGGTTGACGACCCGTCATTCCAAATGATGGCTCGTGGTTTGCTGGGGTCAATCGTGGTCTTGAAGAGTCAACATCACCTGATATGAGAAACCACGGAAGAAACCACGAGTCATAAGTCAATCTACAATTCGTTGAATGACTCGTGGTTTTATACTCTCTTATTGCACCTTCTCTGATCAACAACCACGAGTCCAACAGGATGGTTCATGCTTTTGAATTACGGGTCGTGTAGTGACTCGTGCTTCCTACTCTTCTTTTTGCATGTCTGCAGTTCATCTAGTCTACGAGTAAACAGTACAGGTCATGATTTAGAACCACGACTCATAGAATGACTCGTGCTTTTTCCCATGATTTGCACTCCCTACTGAACTTTGTTTAACGACTCACAGGACGGGTCCGTGGTTCTGAACCACGGACCGTTAATCCACCCGTAATCCCTATAGCCATCAACTTTTCAGTTCAAATTTTAGCACTTTGGCTATGGCATTTGTTCTCCTACACACTTAACATAAACCATCAAATCTACCAACAAAATGCTAAAGAACATGCACTAATCCTAAGTATTAAGCGTCGAAAGTACCGTAAATCCATGGCACATCAACACCCTGAACTTAGAATGTTTGATTGTCCTCAAGCAACAAACGAAAATAAAAACTAAAACGATGCTTAAGTAAAAGGAAACTAGGAACTACAGCAGCAACATGGTTCACAAATCCTTTCAATCCTTAGAATCAGTACTCTCTCTATATCAGTTCAAAAACCAGTGCATATATTCAAGTTATCAAAACAACACAAGATGGATCCATGGATGACAACATGATATTCATTAGCAAGATAGCAGACAAAGAAGATATTCATACCAATTAATTAACAATCACAATCTACTCTCACAAGAAAGAAGTCTCGCTCACACAGAATTGCATTCAACAAATAGGGACTGGGAATACGCTCACTCACACAAAGAAACTCAAGTTGTACATGCACAATACCATATGCTTGCCCTTATTTTCTATGTCTTGGCTTTCAAACAGTTCGATTAAGATCACTATAGGACTTTGTTAGGCTTGTAATATAGGCTTAGGGATGGGAATGGTATATTTGGGTAAACAGTGACTATGCCCTCCTTGACACTATAATTACTTCTTTATTCTCCACTTTTCAGACCATAAACTTTTCCTCTTTTATTTTCCTTTATTGTTATCTTTTCACTTTCATCAAACTTCGGGTGTGGCTTCTATTGTACTTTTGCAATTTTTCATCTTTTCATTTATTTATTTTTTCTTTTTCTTTCTTTCTTTTTTCTTTTGTAGCACACAACCCACAACCACTATCTTCCTTTGTAACACTAACCCGATCTTTTCATACCCCAAACTTCTTATCTACCCTTACAGTAGCCACCCTCAACTTAGGATTCTAGCCTGAGTTGAGGTGCACAATGTCCAACGAGGGAACAGGGCCAAAACAAAGACTTATAGGAAACGGGAAAGGTGAACATGCTAATAACAAAAAGGATTCAATTCAGGCTCAAATTCAGGGATCAAAAGGAATCATTATTTTATTTGGTAGGTCATTTGGCTTAGGTGGACTTATTCCAAAGAGGGCCTATGATCACCTCCTAACTAGACCATTCTACAACCACAACAAGACTAACCAGACAAGTTCTAGATTGATACAGTACAACAAGAACAGATACAAAGCAGCTCACTCACACATGGCACATAGTTTAGACTATAGATTAGCTAACTATCACTTCATTCTTTAACTTAAGCTACTTATCACAGTCATATGCATGCTGTAATTTATAGATCCATCAAGGTCAGTCCTAACAATTTTTTGCACAAAAATTTGAGCTCCTAAGAACTGACAAGGTGTCATTAGCTCCTAAGAACACATATCAGAGGTGAGAAGGCAGTGATTTGAGCTCCAAGACTGGAGGCTGCTCAAGAGATGGTCTAGCAGGTGGTGTCTGTCGATTCTTTAGGTCTAAATCAAGCTTCTTCGGAGCGTAAGTATAGGACCCCATATCTGCAAGTGCTTCTACCATATCATCATACTCCTCAATATCATCTCCATCAAAATTCATGATAACAGTTGTAAGTGCTTCAACACCAAGTCTCTCTTCAACATACATTATTAGTTGATCCTCATCAACCACATCTATAAATGATACTACGCGCATGTCATCATGATGTTTCATAGACTGGCAGACATTGAATGTTACTTCCTCATCATTAAGTCTGAATTTCATCTTACCAGTCTCCAAGTCAACTAAAGCACGTCCGGTGGCAAGGAATGGGCATCCCAAGATGATGGAAACCTCGACCTCACAATCAAGGATCACAAAGTTTGCAGGGAAGATGAAAGTGTCAACTTTCACGAGTACATTATAGAGAATTCCCATATGCCTTTTCACCGTGTGATCTGCTATAAAAAGCCGCATTGTAGTCAGTTTGGGGGCTCCCAAGCCCAACTGATTGAACACTGCTAGTGGCATCAGATTAATACTAGCACACAGATCACACAACACTTTGGCAAAGTAGAAAGCTCCAATCGCGTAAGAAATAGTGAAAGCTCCAGGATCTTCCTTTTTCTACACCAGAGAACGGGATGCTATTACACTATAATAGTGCAAATTATCAGCTGGATTAAAACTCACAGTTCTCTTCCTTGTCACAGATCCTTCATGAACTTTGCATACCCAGGCTTCTGCTCCAATGCTTCAACTAAAGGAATATTGACTGAAAGTTATTTCAGCATGGAGATGAACTTGTGAAATTTACCTTCCTCAACCTTTTTTTTCAATCTCTGTGGGTATGGTAGAGGAGGAAATAGTATGGGCTTCAATACCTATGAAACCTTCTTGTTCTTTGATTTGGCATCTGTGGCCTTCTTCTCACTTGGATCTTCAATGTTACCCTTTTCTTCAGAATCGACCACGATCTCAGCATCATCTTTTTTAGGCTCGGCCGGCTCATCAACAACTACAACCATAGGATTATCAATAGTTTGTTTCCTACTTCAAGTAGTCACAGCCATGCACTGTCGATCATTCTTTGGATTCTAAATTGTGTCACTTGGGAGAGTACCCTTTTGACACAGATTTAGGGTTGTAGACATTTGTGTCATCTGTGCCTCAATCTGCTTTATGGCGACATCATGAGACTCTACCTTTTGACTCATACCTAAGAGGTCAGTGCGCATCTCCTTCATACTTCCATCAGTAAAATCAACCTTTTGCAATACTTTGTTAAGCATCTCTCTCATAGATAGTTGTTCAGGCCCTGACTCACAATTTCCAAGAGGGACATATAGGTCGCTTCTATCATTCCTATAGACATCACTCTTATTCCAATCACCATCTCTACCTCTGCTTCTATCTATGTATCTAGACCAATTGTAGTTACCATCTTTGTCCCTGTTATTATCCCGATCTCTATTTTGACATTGATTTCCTTTGCCATTAGCCTGGAAACCTGTCACTTGATCATTCAGATAATTATCTTCTTCATCAGAGTCGTCCTTATCATGTCTCAGTGATTTACCTTGTGAACCTACATCCTTTACCTTCTCCAGACCACCATTAAGAACTTGTTTCACAATTAGATCTACAGTTGTTTGTATTGCAAAACCCTGTTTAATTTCCTGCAATTCTTGGTAGTCCATGGATTTCCCAACTGCATAAGTTCTTGCCTCACTTTCAGCTTCTCTCGTATACTAGTCCTTGTTCATCTTGGTAACCCTATCAAGCATCTCAGAGTTTCAACATAAGTATTCTTCATGAATGCTCCCCCGATTACTGTATCTCCTAAGCCTTAGTGTTTGCATTTAATGCTCTGTAGAAGATCTCTATCACATGGTCCGAAGGAATTCTTTGATTTGAAACCTGTTTCAGCTTCTTGTTGAATCTAAGCCATGTTTCATACAATGCCTCCGTAGGAAGCTGCTTGAAATTATAGATCTTCTGCTTTAGTTGCAACATCCGAGATGGAGGGAACAACCTCTCTAGAAACTAATTTCTCAGTTTAAGCCATATGAATATTGAAGCATCAAGTAGTTTCGCAAGCCACAGTGTTGCCTCTCCAATCAGAGAAAATGGAAAGAGCCACAATCTTATAGCATCTGGATCCACCCCTTTAAAGTTGTAAGCCTTAAAGATCCCCGTAAAGTTCGTCAAGTGCAAGTTAGCATCCTCAGTGGGCTTTTCAGTATATAATCCCTTCAGGTTCAGTAGCTGAATCATAGTTTTTGTAATATCGAACTTTGTTCCAATAGGTAGCGATGACAATACAATGAGGCCTATTGTCCTAGTGTCGTCAACCTCATCATCATCAAGATTGTACCTCGGAATGTATTGGGGTTGTTGAATTTGTTGACCTCTATTCCCTCTTGGTGTTACTGGATCTTGAGGTACATTGCATCGGGCTGCCTTGTCTCTCGCAGCCTGAGCATCTAGTGCGACTTGACGACCAACTTGTTGTCGTGCTTGCCTTTCTTGCTCAACTGCCGCATTTTGATTTGCAAGGTTTGCGGCAATTTGAGCATCTTCTGCAATTTAGGTTTCTTCTCCCTTTCTTTTCTCCTCTTCGGCCACCATCCTAGTTGTGGCCTCTTCAGGTGTCTCATAAACTCCATCTTTAACCATGTTCCTCAGAGTTCGTTGGAGATCCAAATTGAATATCAGGGGATTGCCTTGACTCTTTGTACTGGGCATGGACAAGTGTGCAACCTATTGAACAAAGAAAAAATAGCAGAAAAAGTAAAATAAGAAAATAAGGACTAATAGTGAAATAAACACAATTTCTCTAAATCCTAAACTGTATTCCCCGACAACGGCGCCAAAATTTGATACACCCAAATTACACCTCTTTTTAGAAGCATAAAGCGATCGATGTTCAAATATAGAACCCAATGAAGGTTGCGGTCGATCACACAGGGAATATGGTAGGACTAGGGTCAATTATGCTTACTCGCACTCTTAGACATTTATTTCCCTACAAAGGGGGGTTTATAGTAATAATTAGTAATCTTAATTAAAATTAGAACAAGTAAAAAAGTAACAGTTTTAAGTATTGTAATCAATGAGCGAAGCGACTAGGGTAGTGTTCCCCATGAGATCATAACTTAGTAAGCGTTGTACTAGCAATCTATTTTGGTGCTTAGCATGCAAGATCGGTAAGTTAGGTTCACCTAAATAGTTAGTGCCCTAGATAGATGAATTTCACCACGCACCTTGGTACGGCTACGGGTGTATGCTTTACTAACCCTTACCTTTGACCCCAGATTAGCTATTCCCGGACAAGGTCAAGTTATTAGATGATGGTTGATAGCCTCAAATCTCCGTTGTAACCAACCCTTTTCCCATTTGTTACCTCTTTGGTCCGACAAGTAAGAATAAGGCGAGTTCTAACGTTTGCAATTATTAAAAAGTAATCAAAGCAAAGGGAATAACAATACATGCATAAATACCATCCTAGAATTGCTAAGTACTTTGCCTACTTCGTTTATCCTTCATAGTTCCCACAACCCTAGTTGTGGATTTATCTACTCATGTTCATAAGCAAATAATCAGAAGTTGTTGAAGCATTCATGATCATATACTTACGAGAAAAAGTAAAGAAATATGAGAACTTGAATAATTGAAGAAAAAAGCAAGAACCAAGAACTATGAATGTGTTAATCTCTTAAAACCAATAATAATTCAATACCAAGTGTTTACGAATATGTTTCCTACAAAATATCGAGCATAAAATGTAAAATAAAACCTAGGAAAGGTATTTATAGACATAAGAAATCCTATCCTAAATGATCTAAGAGAACTGGAATTAGCAGGGATCATAACTGGTTGATAACCCATCATTCCAAATGATGGCTCGTGGGTTGTTGGGGTCAACCTTGGTCTTGAAGAGTCAACATCACCTGATATGAGAAATCATGAAAGGAACCACGAGTCATAAAGTCAATCTACGATTCGTCGAATAACTCATGGTTTTATACTCTCTTATTGCACCTTCTCTGATCAACAACCACAAGTCCAACATGAGGGTTCGTGCTCTGGAATTATGGGTCGTATAGTGACTCGTGCTTTCTGCTCTTCTTTTTGCATGTCTGCAATTTATCTGGTCTATGAGTAAACAAGATGGGTCATGATTTAGAACCATGACTCGTTGAATGACTCGTGCTTTTCACCATGATTTGCACTCCTGCTGAACTTTGTTTCACGACATATAAGACGGGTCCATGGTTCTGAACCACAGACCGTCAATCCACCCGTAATCCCTGTAGCCATCAAATTTTTAGTCCAAATTTCAGCACTTTGGCTATGGCATCTATTCTCCTGCACACTTAATAAAAATTATCAAATCTACCAACAAAATAATAAAGAACATGCAATAATCTTAAGTATTAAGCGTCAAAAGTGTCGTTAATCCATGACACATCATCGCACTACTATAGTGCCATCATAGAAAGTAACTTAGCTCTGAAAAAGAAGATCTGAGAGCCTTCACCATCCCTTTTAGCATTGGTGTTTATCAATTTGCTAAGGCATTATGTGACCTCGGGGCAAGTATCAACCTGATGCCCCTTACTATCTTTAAGCAATTGGGTCTAGGTGCCCCTAGACCTACTCTTATAAGGTGGCTCATGGCGGATAGGTCTATCAAATGACCTGGTTGGAATTTTGCATGATGTATTGTTGAAGGTGGAAAGGTTTATTCTATCTGCTGATTTGTGGTTTTGAATTATGAGGTAGACTTTGAGGTGCCCATCATCTTGGGGTGCCCATTTCTAGCCACCTAATGTGCTCTTGTGGATGTCGAGTGTGGAGAATGGAAATTTTGTGTGGGTGATGAGGAGGTCACCTTCAATGTTTGAAAATCAATAAAACCACTAGATGAATTACAAGTTATTTCTATGATTGACACTAGTGAAGAGCTGGCTGAACTGAATTTTGAAAGAGAATTTAGAGTGGAACCGTCGAATGAATATCTTGTGAAATATGATGATTTAGTGGTAAGGCACCCTAAAAAGGTTGACAAGACTAGTCCACCACACATGATGAATGTTTATCTTGGTCCCAATGACACTTTCCCAATTTCCACCTCCAAATAATTGAATATATGGGAAAGGGAAGCCCTAGTGATCATTGTGAGAAAGTACCTCTGATGCTTTGGATGGAAAATTTCCAATATTCTTGGCATTCTCCAAAGATCGTTGATCTTGAGGTATTTTTATTGTTCCATGATGTTAAATCAAGTGCTTCTTGGGAGATAGCCCAAGTGTTTATTTGATGTTGTTTACTTCACTTTTGTTGTTTCTAGTGTGTTTAGGAGTGCAGAAAGATGGAAAAATGGAAAGATGTCAAAGTGTTTGAAGGCTCCTGGAAGGGATTTGCACCACACTTACGGAATACAAATGCATGTTTGCAGTCTGCAAGCAAAACACAACTCTTAACAAAATATCTGGAACAAGATGGTGAAAAGAAAAACTCTTATGTGTGACTTACGGAGCACAAACGCCTGTTTGCGGGCTGCAATTAAAACGCAGGTCAAAACAGAACACTTGGAAGAAAAAGTCTAAATTAATTATAATTTTCACATAAATTCTTGACAGCAAGTGGAGACTTGCGCCAGTAAGTGTAACACAAATACAAGTATGACCTTTTAAATTCTTATCCTACCTGTTGATCAACCCGACCCAATAAATTAACCCACATGTTTTCCTTTTGTTTCCCTTTCACCCATTTTCTTTCCTCTTCTTTCACTCTCAAACTCTCTCAACCTCCATTGACAAAAACTCCATCTCTTCAAACCCTTTAACTCCCTCTCCTACGCTCACTCACAACTACTACCATAGACCATAGGTAAACTACCACCACCGCTGACCTTTTTCTGGAAAACCCACTCAGATCTGCCATTGACAAAGAGATTCAAAGCTCTATTCACTTCCTTGTTCATTCCTCACTCTCATACTCATAACTGGTATGCTTCTTTAAAGTTTAAATTTTGAATCTGTTACATTGTGAGCATGCTAGTACCAGTTCCCATTCCCCATTCCCTTTTATTTTTCATGATTAAAGTGAAATTGTGGGTCCGTTGCTATTATGTTATATGCTATAATGGTGAATTATAGTCGTTATCACTGATGCATTACTTGTTCATATTGATTCATGGCTTAACTTTTAGTTGGGATTGAAGTCTAAGTAACTCTCCTTAGTTTCGATACATGATTTAGCCCTATGATAGATAGGGCGACATCTTTATTAAGAGCAAATCATTGTTATAATTGAGTTGTTGGTGAAATATTGGTCAAATTGTGATGTGCTAAGTTGAGTTGTGTATCCTTGTGCTCATTGAATGTGCATCATAGAATATTCTTACTTCTGTAAGCGAATTTGGCTATGAGTGTGAGATTTATGCGCATTGGTTAGATTGGTAGTTGATTGAGCTTATTGCTTGACGATTTCTGATGATGGATTGAATGACGACTCTCTTAAGGAAAATCATCATTTTTGTGTTTAAAAAGTCAAGTGCGGTTTAAATCTTGGTGGTTAGTCTCTTCGATAAAGTATGACTACCCATTAGACTAAGGTCGTGGTCAAAAATATGTGTAAGTGTTGAAATTGGGTTTTGTTCAAAAGAGGGTTGTTCATTGTTACCACTTGCGAGCCGCAAGTGTTGCCTTGCGGATGCAAGTGTAACGCAAAGGCTGGGATGAAGGTTACATTTCACTGCATGTCCATTTGTGTGGCACTTTTGGCCTGCTAGTCTCTACTTATGGCATGCAAGGGAAAGGCAACATCCCTAAGAAGTTCCAGTGCCACTGTATAGCATTTGTGCCTCACTTGAGATCCGCAAGTGCCCATTTGCAGCACGCAAATGTTGAGCAGTCAACTTCTACTGTTCCTTTCTTTTTGCATTCCCTTTTGTTTCATTTCTTTGCTTCTCTTAGCTTGTTTTCTTCTGCATAAACTCAAAAATACAAAAAGATTTTTGTTCAAATGAAAGAAAACACTTAAATTTGGGGAAAACTGCCCTTTTTGGAGCTCTAGAATCCAACTTGGCGTTTTGGGAAGATAATACAGAAAACTAACTTAAGTGCATGAAATCTTCTCATCGCTCATCATGACGAGTCGTGTCTCGCTATGATGAGTCACTACGATGAGAATGACTCGCTACAGTGACTCATCACAACGATAGGCCATCTCATCATAACAAGATGCAATTTCCAAAACATAGAAAACTCGCTCCAAACCCCTCATTTCACAACACATTTTATTTTATAGATATTACGGATTAATTCTAAAAAGGCAACTACCATAACCGGAGTTTTAGGAACCCAATTTTTATCCCAAAACTTTTTACGGAACCTTACAATAGTCAACCATCCATAAATGGACACCACACTATCATACAAAGGACCATAAGATCCCAATTGTCTCTAAGTCACCAAATACTAGATTTTTGTCAAATCTCACCCTAGCCTGGGATTTTATCAACTCTCATCTTAGGGACTTTTATAGCAGGGTAATTACGTCCTCACTTTTTTATAATGATAAAATAAGTCATTATATCAGATATCGATTAAACAATCATTCATCCCTAAATGACAACAAGAAGAAAATAGGAGAAAATGAGGATTTCCTAAATCGGTGAATAAGTGTGGATACTTGGTACGCATGTCCGCTTCAGTCTCCTAAGTGGCCTCCTCAACAAGACTGTTCTTCCACTGGACCTTTACAAATGAAATTTCGTTAGTCCTCAATTTCTAGATGTCTCTATCAAGAATGGCAACAACTTCCTCTTCATAGAGAGGTTTCATCCAACATGCCTGAAGGGCACCACTAGATTTTATTACCCTAAGGTCTTTGGAAGGCCAACCACAAAATCCATGGTTATTCTCTCCCACTTCCATTCAGGAATGGGCATTCTCTGAAGGGCACCACTAGATTTTTGGTGCTCATATTTTACTTGCTGACAATTCTGACACTTCACCATAAAGTTGACTATATATATCTTCATACGACCCCACTAGTAGTGTTGCTTCAAATCTCGGTACATCTTGGTCACACTAGGATGTATAAAATACTTAAAATAGTGAGCTTCTGCTACGATAGTATAAATCAAGTCATCAACACGAGGCATACATACTTGCCCTTTAATTCGAAGAACACCTTCATCATCAATCATGGCCTCTTTGGCCTCGCCCCTCAACACCTTATCACAAATCTTACTTAACAAAACATCATTAAATTGCTTAGCTTTGATCTTATCAAGAAAAGAGGACATCCCTTTAATGCATGCCAATAGTTCACCCCTCTCAGACACTCCCAATATCATGAAACTGTTAGCTAGAGTCTGGATATCTCTAGCCAATGGATGCCTAGTAGCTTTTAAATAGGTCAAGCTACCCATACTCTCAGTATTCCTACTCAAAGAATCGGCTACTACATTATCCTTACCTAGATGGTGAAGAATGGCTATGTCATAATCCTTGAGTAACTCCATCAACCTCCACTACCTTAAGTTTAAGTCCTTTTGTGTGAACATATGTTGCAAACTACAGTGGTCTATAAATACTTCACAATGGACCCTGTACAAATAATGTCTCCATATTTTGAGAGCAAACAGCACAACATCCAACTTTAGGTCATGAGTAGGGTAGTTATTCTTATGCACCTTCAATTTTATTGAAGCATAAGCGATAATATTCTTCTCTTGCATCAATACATCACCTAGCCCAGATCGTGAGGCATCACAAAACACAATAAAATTCTAACCTTTCACTTGCAAGGCAAGAATAGGAGTTGTAGTCAACAAGGTCTTGAGCTTTTGGAAGCTCTCCCCACATTCATCTAACCAAAGGAAAGGTATCTCCTTTTGAGTCAAGCAGATCAGATGTGTGGCAATAGGTGCGAACCCCTTCACAAATCTACAATAGTAGCTAGCCAACCCTACGAAGCTACAGACCTCGGTCATTAAAGTGGGCCTAGCCCAATTCTTAACTGCCTTTATTTTCTACGGATCTATAATCACACCTTCCTTCGAAACTACATATCCCAGAAAGGACACATAAGATAACTAAAATTCACATTTGCAAAACTTTGCATAAATCTCTTTCTCTTTCAACAACCCCAACACAATCCTAAGGTGATTTCTAGGCTCCTCCTCACTCTTAGAATAAACTAAGATATCATCAATAAACACGATTATAGAGGAGTCAAGATAGGGCTTAAATATCCATTCATCAACCCCATAAAAATAGTCGGGGCATTAGTTAGCCTAACAACATCACTAGGAACTCATAATGCCCATACTTGGTCAAGAGAAGAGTCTTACGTATATCAGAAGGCTAAATTTTTTAGTGATGGTACCCGGACCTCAGATCAATCTTAGAAAAGATCGATGCACCCTATAACTTGTCAAAAAAGTCATCGATACAAGGGAGAGAATACATGTTACTGATCGCAACTTTATTCAACTGCCGGTAGTCTATACATATACATAGACTACCATCCTTTTTCTTAACAAACAACACTAGAGCACCCCACGGGGAAGCACCCAGAAGAATGAATCCCTTACTCAACAACTCTTATAATTGAGCTTTAAGCTCTCTCAACTCTGCCAGTGCTATTCTATAAGGGAAAACAGAGATGGGGCACGTATTTGGATCTAAGTCGATACAAAAGTCAATATTATGACTCGGTGGCATGCCAGGCAAATTCGCAAAAAACACCTCTCAAAACTCACACTAGAACTGACTTGATAGCTGAAACCTCTACACTACTATCCCAAAGATGAGCTAACAAAAGTCAAACGCCCTCTTTCTATCAGACTTTGAGGACAAAGGAAAGATACAAACTTCATAGGAGCAGGACTAAAGTTACCCGCCCACTCTAGTCTATCCAACCCAGTCATAGCCATAATCATTGTCTTACCATGACAGTCCAAGATAGCATGGTGCGGAGATAACCAACTCATCCCCAGGATGATTTTAAAATCCACCATGTCTAGGATTACTACAACCCCGTTTGGCCATAAGAAATTTGCACTTTCTTCCAGAAAAGTGAAAATAGCCCAATTCTTGCCTTGGTTAGATGCACCTTATTTCCAGAATTTATAGCATGTGAAAATAGCACAGGAAAGGATTTTACTGGGAAGTGAAAATAGCCCAATACTCGGTGATGCCTATTTATTACAAGTGGACCGTACTCACTCCTACTTTTATGCATCCTTCTGATGCATATCCTAGCACGAGCGAATAGCGTGGACCTTTATTGTTGCAAACTTTGCAGATTCAAAGCTTCGATGAGCTCCCGCTTTTGGATACTTTCCCGACTTCTTCTATCATATATTTTTGTCTTTTTTTATTTCATAGACAGTTTGAATTCTGGTATTTTAGATACCATATTAGAGTGCTTGTACTTATGACTTCTGAGTGTCTAGGATGGATTGTATTGTGTTTGGATCTATTTATTATAGTTGAGAATTTATATTCATCGATTGCGTTATTTTCCCTTTATTATTGTATCTATTTTATTATTTGGGCTTAGCTTACCTACCACGGTTGGGTGGGGTACGTTCCATCACAACCCCTTTAGTTTTGGGTCGTGACAAGTTAGTATCAGAGCGCTAGGTTCACCAGTCTCATGAGTACAAAAGAAAGTGTCTTGTAGAGTCTCGCGGATCAGTATGTTGACGTCCATATCTATCTTCAGGAGGCTATGAGACATTTATAGGAAAATTCTATTCTTTGACTCCTAATCGTGTGACTTGTTCATTCCTTGATTACTAAATTTATGATTCATTCTCTTATAGATGGTGAAGGATGCGATCTGGTGCTACTGAGGGTGATGAGCCTGCACCTGCTATTGGGGTCCTACCTAGGGGTCGAGGCAGGGGTCACAGTCATAGTAGGGGCAGAGGTAGAGCTCGGGGAGCAGCTCCAGCTAGAGGACATACTAGGACAGCATCCCTTGAGCCAGAGGTTGAGTTTGAGGATGTAGCTTATCAATCGGAGGATATGGGGCCAGCCCAGGTTCCTCAGGGTTTTATTACTACTCCCGTGCTACAGGATACCATGATTTGACTCTTAAGTTATTTGGAGGGTATGTCTTAGACAGGAGCTCTACCTATCATACCTGATGGATTGCAGACTAGAGATGGGGTTCAGCCTCCAGAGGGGGTATATGTTCAGGGTTTTTAGACTCTAGAGGCATAGCACGCTACTGCTATAGCTCCCCGTATGGATGCTTTACCGGTGAGACTTGTTGCTCCACTGGTTGTGCCTAGACCAATTATGATAGTGGATGAGTAGAAGATGTTTGATAGGTTCATGAGTTTGAGTCCTCCCAATTTTTGTGGTGCACCAGAGGAGGATGCTTATGAGTACTTGGTCAGCTGTCAGGAAACATTTCATAACCTCATTTTGGTCAAGTCTCATGGAGTATATTACACTATTTTTCATTTGGTTGGGTCAGCGAAACAGTGGTGGAGATCGTATCTTAGTTGTAGGCCAGTAGGCTCACCTCTTTTGACTTAGACACAGTTTTATGAGACTTTTCTTGAGAAGTATGTACCTTCAAGTTTGAGAGAGAGGTTGAGAGATGAGTTTGATGCATTGAAGCAGGGTTTTATATCCATCACCGAGTATGAGGCTCATTTTCATTCCCTGTCTAGGCATGTCTTGATGAGTATTTTGACAGAGGAAGAGTGGGTTAGGAAGTTTGTGAAGGGGTTGGCTATTTCTCTTCAGTTGGATATAGAACAGTTGGTGACTACTGGGGGCAGTTTTATGCAGATAGTTGACCACGCCAGGAGGATTAAAAGTATTCATCACAGGCCCAGGAGGGTAGTGGCAAGAGGTTTTGTAGACAATGAGATTTTGGTTGGTCTTCATCTCGAGGCTGAGACTTCTCAGGTATGAGTCAGCATTATCAGCAAGGTGGACCGGTTCACGTAGCATTGCAGGGTTCCGACAGTGATCATATGAGGTCTGATACTATAACACAATTTATCCAAAAATAATTCAAGCTAAGTATAAGTCGATAAAATCGATTGTGCTAGAACCACAGGACTCGAGGGGTGCCTCATACCTCCCTCTCGGACAATAAAATTTCTTACCCGGCCTTTTGTTTTCACAGACCAAAATAAAAACTCATTTTCTTTTGATTAGGGATTCAAAAAGGTGACTTAGAACGCCATTAAAACTCAGTTCCAAGTGGTGATTCTGAACAATTAAATAAAATAATTCCTATTCAATACCGTCACCTCAATTTGAAAAACTCGTAAATAGGGGTGTGTCATAAAACTGCCTTGTGTGTTTTGTGAAGTGAAATAAAGTTAGTTATGTTAAGGAATTGATAGAGGCAATTCTTTGATTAGCCATTCTTTTTATCCTCTCTTGTACCTATCCTTTAATGATATCCATAGTAAGCCCTTTTATGCCTTTAGCCGAATTTCTTTTACAGCCATATATATAGCCTAATCCCCTTAGTTCTTAGATCATATTTGATCCAAAGAACACCTGTAGGGAACTTGATCTAGTGTTAAGCGCTTGAAGGAAGTTAGAAAAAAGAAGAAGGGAGGTGGTGAGCTGTAAACCTTGAAAAAGAAAAGAAGTTAATACGTGAGCAAAACAAAAATAAAGTGTAGCATGAGAAATAAGAAAAGAAAGAAAAAAGGTATTGGACTATTTTCACTTCCCAGTAAAATCCTTTACTGGGCTATTTTCACATGCTGTAAATTTTGGAAAAACTTTATTTCTCATACTACACTTTATTTTTATTTTCGATAAGTAACTCATCATACTAATCCTTATAGTTTCCATCAACTAAGTAATATCGATTCTACCTGAAATACTTATTAAATCCTTAGAACTGCAAGTCTTTCCGATAATACACCTGCAAGCCACTAGATGAAACATGAACAATTTAACCCATCATAAAAATGCAAAATCACATGCATATCATTGATTGTCACCAAAACTGCAGAAGATCCACTATTAAGTTCTTCATAAGTCTATGCCAAAATCACTCCTCCTTCCACTAATGAATGTTTCAACTCGTGCTATCATTTCTGAACTCAAAGGATGAAATCCACACAAACCTTCAACTTGGCACCAAGAATCCATATGTAATGTCTCACATTTCTCAACTTATACCGATCATGCAAAACTAATAGAATTTTATATAAATCCTAATACCTCTAATTCTCTAATATACGAGCCCCTTGTTCTTTTCTCTAACTCATTCACCATTTAGTATTATTCAACACTAGGCCCATGACATATTACCTCATACTTTAAACCAAAATATTTGAGTGAAATACTTCATTATATCCATTAACATCCCAAAATGATAAATTCTGCAATCTATGTGTTTTTCCATGCACAAGTCCTTCCAAGCTCTCTATAACCAATATTCTCAAAAGTTCTTATCAACCAATCCATACACCAACAAAATTCAGTACAACAATTATAGCCTTACTACAGAAAATCTAAATTCTGATCCAACCCATGTAGACAACTTCCTTTACCGACCAACATCAACCCATTCACCTATGGATGCTATAATATCGCATGCCTTAGTACACCACCAATTATTTTCCCGTTGATCTAATCACATACGTCACTTGAAATCGAAACTTTACTAATTACCAAACTCAAAACTACCATAGAACTTATCACAACACTTGATCCGAGTATCTGTAGACTTCATTCTCCAAGCATACTCAGTAGTTTACAACCCATATGAAAAACATGTGATAGTATCACCATAATCTGAATAAGAACCAAGTAACCACGTCGTTCTAAACCCAAGTCTCACTTCCTGAAGATGAATCCTTAGCCTTCCAAATCAAAATAGATACCCTCACCTTATTTTTCAAATGTCTTATTCTATTTTTCAATCACCGTTACTGTTGTAAGTTTAAATTCCTTCAAGTCTACTCAAGTAAGGTTTTAAAACACCATAAGACATTCCATACTAACTAAGTCGATTGCCAAAGTAGTAACAAACCACAAATCCTGAACACTTGAAAGCCTTTCCTACTTTACTAGAATCTTTTAACTGAAAATCCCTCAAAATTAGTTATATCACAAGTACAACCCATCACAAAGTCTTCTAAATAAATTTAACCAGTAGCCTTGGTCATCTCCCATAGTTGATTTTATCGTCAATATGATACCTCAAACCACATGTGCACTGGTTCAATCCTGTAAAACAATCAATCTTTGCACATATATTCCCACTAATATTTTTAGATGATTCTAGACAAGCGTACCTCTTGTAAACTTTCTTTATCCACAAGCCCAAAATCTCAATATCGATTCAATTTCCTTGGTCTCAATTGATATCACTAGCTCTCAATTAAATCTCTGAAATACACTTCACAACTTGAACATATTATTACCTACCATCGATCCACCACTTTAATTTTCCTTATAGACGGATGCCTCACTCAATTGTCCATAGTAAAAACTAGTTGGTCCTTCAAATCTGAATAAAGTGTCGAACTCTACTACCCAACTAGGTGAAACAACTGAGAGTCCCTTAAGTAATTAACTTTTTACACTTGTTAACCAATATATTTGTTTCCATTCATTACTTTCTTTACATTAGTAGTACCACATTAAGAAAGCTCACAAGATCCACCACTTTTCTACAATATAGCCATCAAGAAGTTAACACCAAGATCACACCATACATAGGCAATCTTCTCATTCATAAATCTCAGTCAATAGCAAAATTAGTACACTTCATAACTCTAGCCATGTAACACAAGTCCTATTGTGGAAGTCATATCCTAAAACTTAAACCATTTAAATTCTTTTTTTTGTATTGCCAATTCACAAGGTAGAAAGCATACTCTTCATAAGAACTTGAAACTAGTCATACCATCTCAAATCTTATTATAACAAGCTCTCATTCATACTCTACCATAATCATTATTCTTTTACCCAATTCATTAGTTCCTTACAACTTTAATCATTCCTTAAAATAATGGTAGTACCTATTCCATCACTGAACAGTTGAATCCTTGCCAATACACTCATGCTAGAAGACTGTAGTAGAAATTCAGATCTCTGTTGAAGCATCTTCGTTCTCATCATACGTTGAGCAACCCATTATTTTCATGACAAACTTTCTTAACTATAGTCTCCAAAGTCACCATGTTTATTATCGAGTTTTTCTTAGTCATTCTATTCCCAATTGTCAATACTATTACAGATACCGTTTATGCCACATATATACTCTTCCAACTGCTGAAAGCTAGCCATAGGAGATAAGACATGCATGAAGTTCTTTAAACCATTGCTCACATTTCCATACAAATATCCTCAAAATGCATAACCTGAACCACAACCTTACTCAATCTCTCTTTCAATTATAGGTATCGTCTACATCTGGCTACACACACCCTTCACACTAGTCTACCACCTTCTCCTTAGTACCATGTTTTGCACCAAACCACATGATATCACCCTCAACTGTAAGCGTGTGAATCTAAAAATGTATCCTCACCATACGTGAGAGAATAGAATAAAAGATTTTAAGAGTTAGACTAAATCAAGAATGCATAATAAGGAATCAAGAAATAAAATTTCCTAAAGTCACATAGCCTCTCGAAGATAGATAATGAACGTCTTCGCACCAATTCGCAAGACTCTACTAGACTCGGCTTGTACTTGTGAGACCAATGAACTTGACATTTTGATACCAACTTGTCATGATCCAAAACTGGTCATGATGATACCTACCACACCCTCTGCAATAGGTAAGCCAACCCAACCTAACTTAAAACAGAGTAAGAAAAATTTAGCGGAAGAATAATAACAAAACTAAGTTTTATCAAAAATTCATAAAACAACGGTAAAGGAGTACATGAAATAGAATCCAACACTATAGATATGATAGTCACAAAGTACAAGCCTCTAAGTATCAAATACAAAGAAAATAGTCCAAATGTATCTCAAAATGTAAAAAATGCATAAGACTAAGATAGAGGAAGATTCGATAGACAATAAG
Source organism: Jaltomata sinuosa (assembly GCA_003996215.1). Taxonomy (NCBI): domain Eukaryota; kingdom Viridiplantae; phylum Streptophyta; class Magnoliopsida; order Solanales; family Solanaceae; genus Jaltomata; species Jaltomata sinuosa. The sequence continues at coordinate 52,387 of QJPP01006936.1, forward strand.
GACATTAGCTACTACCTCGGGGATCTCCTATGCGAATTGCAATACCATACACAAAGTCAGTGTCTAGGAAGTGCCGGCTCAGTACCTGCACATAAGGTACAAAAATAAACAAGCATGAGTATGGGGTCACGTGTACTCAGCAGCATCCTCGACAGACCCTAATTCAAAGTGATAATGAGAATCACCTAAATCACGGATATCAAGTAAACTCCCAACACCTAAACACAGGAAAGTCAACCTAGCCTAGCAAATATTCATAATAACAGAGCAAGAATAATAATAGAGTTCACAATTTCTCAACCCAAATCAATGAAGATAACCCACCATTCATATCATACAATTGCAATGTCTAACAAATAAGAATGATGCGTATGAATGCAATATGATGCAATGTGTGCTACAGTATACACCTGATGCTCTGTATAGCTAGTTGGAACCTATGGAGGACTCACGAGGTCAATATACCCACTCAGAATAGTTTCCCATCGAGCATGCAAATTATGAATCCATCTTAAACTATTTTCCATCGAGACACCCAGAATAATTTCCCATTGGGCATGAAAGAAAAATCAGTAAAACCACCCGGAATACTTTTCCATTGGGTATGCAAGTCAAAATCAGTAAAACCACCCGAAACACTTTCTCAACGGGAATGTAAGTCAAAAATTAGTAAAACCATCCAGAATACTTTTCCATTGGGCATGCAATTAAAAATTAGTGAAATCACCCAGAATACTTTTTCATCGGGCATGCAAGTCATCTCAAATCAATCTTTCTCAAAAATAGCTCTTTCACCATGCCATGATATGAATATAAGTTAGTATGCATGATGAATGAAGAAAAAAGGCTATACAACATCACAGTCTAGCTCACAAGGCCAAATATACAATCATCTCAATCTAGGCTCACAAGGCCAAACTCAATTCAATCACGAAGTATAGGGAATAATAGTCAATCTATGCAAATAATCTATTTTTAAACCCTTCTTCTAATATGCTAGAACTCACATAGATACTCTTTATCTCATCTATATAGGACCCCCATTTCTCGCTACTCCCCAAACACACACATAGAACGTAAACACTTCAAAAGAGAATCAAGAAAGTCTCAACTTGTCTTAACAGAAGACCCACACAATTAACACAAAGCCTTTCCTTTCTGAATTACCTTCGAACATAATCACTCTATCAAAAATAGGTTCTACGCGTAAACACAAGTCCAACAATACCCATACTTAAAACTCATCCGAGACCTCGTGGGCACAAACCAATAGTGTAAACCAGTTGTAAAATATATTTCGGACCTGATCGAATCATCAAAACACACAAATGAGATCATCATGACCAAATATTTACCGAAGTCAACTCTTATCTTAGAAACCTTTAAATTTCTAAGTAACGACTCAAAACTCATCCCAAAACCTCAAAAATCAAATCAAACCTTCAACTAGACCAAAAGTAACCCTCTATACCTAGTCGAATCGTTGAAACTTGAAAATGACTCTTCTAACCTCGAATGTTGACTTTGGTCAACTCTCTTAAATTTCAACTTTCAAAACTCATCCAAGTATCTCCGGACCAGAAATAATAGTCCTAGTAACCCAAAAATAACGTTCTGAAGCTGATAGTATTAACGAAATTTTGATACAAGATCAACTTCTATGAATGTTGATTAAAGTTAACCATGTCAACTTTTCAACCTTTCAAAATGAGAAACTTGAGAACTGTGCCACCCACTCCCGCAGATCGTAAATACAATAATACAACTACAGGAAAGGGCAAAATGATAAAAACGTATAAAAATTCAGAAATCACTATGAGGGTTGTTACAGACTCTTTCCTTTATTTACTTTTCAAAAATATTTCCAAGTTATGATGTTTTGATTAAGTTCAAAATACGTTGTAACACACATCTCATGGAGCTTCTTGAGTCTAAGCTTGGATTATTTTGGAGTTGTGATGAGTTGTTTGGCTGTTCCGCAGCTCACACCTTCATCTATCTTTTATTTATTATGTCATTTAGTAATCAGATAGGGTATTTATATTTAGACTTATCATTTTAGTTTTCAGACTTGTATTGTATTGTAGAAGTTCTTGTACTTATGACACCAAATATTGGTTGTTATTTCAGTTGTTTTCGCATTTTATTTATGAAAGACTCAGGATCTGAGATATTTGATTTGTCTCTTCACTTTTTTATTTAATTGGTTAACTTAAATTAGTAAAATTATTGAGTTGGTCTATCTATCGGTTGAGAAAATATGTGCCATCACGATTTGAATTTTTAGATCGTGATAAAAAGGCTCAAATATATCATCAAACTATTAGAAATGACTCATCTATACCATCCGTTAAAAGTTTGGCTCATCTATGTCACTGCCATATAAAAAAGATCCATTCATGCCATTATTTTTAATGGTGGTTTTGTAAAATCATTTTTGCCACATAGCCTCTTATTAGAAGTTCACGTCACAAAATCCAAATCAACCAATATTACCTAAAATTAAAATTAAAATATGAACCCATTAAAATAAAATCCATCCCACACCCTACTCAGTTAATGAGTTCAATTTTTATTTTAATGAGTTTAATTTTTATTTTAACGGTGTGGAGAGGGTTTTACTTTATGGGTCTAATTTTTAATTTTAATTTTAAGTAATATTTGTTAATTTAGATTTTGTGACGTGGACTTCTAATAAGAGGTCATGTGGGAAATAATTTTGCAAAATCACCATTAAAAAATAATGGCACAAATGAACTTTTTCTGCAATGGCAGTAGCATAGATGAACTAAACTTTTAACGACAATGGCATAAATGAGCCAAACTTTTAACGGATGACATAGACGAGTTATTTCTAATATTTGATGTCATATTTAAGTTTTTCCCAAAAATTTATCATTGAGATCGTGGAAAGATTTGCTTGACATCTTATTTCCCTATTAATAGATATTAAAATTTTCTTTTTCTTCATGAGTAAAACTCAACAGGTTGAGAAGAAACTAACATTATGATAAAGTTTGACAGTTTATGAAACATACATCAAGAATATTTTATATAAGAAAAACATGAGTATCAAACAAGATAAATTGAGCTTGCATTTTTTGTTAGCATGTTGGACAGCTCACAGATCTTGATTTAATAGATGAATTAATAGAGAATATTGTATATGTTTATGTAATAGTATAATTTTGTATATAAGTGTGTAATTATAGAGATTTGATATTGTAATCAAAGAGAATAACTAGTGTGATAGGATAGCAGATTTGGAGGGATAGATTAGTTGATTTAGAGGGATAGAGAAGCGGATCTTAGGGATGTAAATCTGAATTCTTTCTATTTAATGGCAAGACTCTCAATTTGAGAGGCATTCAGCAGAAACTTGAAATGGTAAGCCTTCTCTTAATTGTCTTGTCTCACAGAGTCTATCTGTGGTTCCTTTTAATTTTTTTGAATTTTTTTATTTTATTGACGGTTTGTCGATAATCAGTCCTTTACACCTAAGATTCTTGATCTTGGTCATTTTAATTATTTTTTTGAGTCATAGTCTTTCTAGTTTTCATAGCTATTTAAGAATATGATTTTAACTCAATTTGAATCATTCAATGTTTGTTTTACTGGAAAAAAATATTTTTCTTGAGAATTTCAATTTTAATTATTTGTCACCGAAAAAGAACTATGGAGCCACATAGATGAAAGTGATCCTGCTCCCACTGATCCTACAAAGTTAGGAGAATAAAAGGTTAAAGATGCTCAGGTGATGACATGGCTTTTGGGGTCAATCGACCCTCTTATTATTCTTAATCTGAGGCCTTATAAGACTGTTAAGGTCATGTGAGATTATTTACAAAAGGTTTACAACCAAGATAATAATTTCAGACGCTTTCACTTAGAGTATAAAATTACTAATTATTCTCAAGGAGGTCTCTCCGTTCAGGATTATTTTTCTAGATTTCAGAACTTATGGGATGAATTTACAAATATTGTTTATGCCAAAATACCTACCAAATATCTCTCTAAATTCAGGCAGTGCATGAACAAAGCAAGCGAGACCAATTTTTAATGAAACTATGCTCCAAATATGAGAGTGTTCGCTCTAACTTGATGAATCATGACCTTTCTTCCTCCTTGGATGTTTGTTTAAGGGAATTACTTTGTGAAGAACAACGTTTGTCACACAAAATACTTTCAAGAAAGAAAAAATATCGTTGTTGCATTTGCTGCTCAAGGTAAAAGAAAAAGTATAGATATGACTAAAACTCAATGCTATAGTTGCAAGAAATATGATCATATTGCTAGCAATTGTGGCAAGAAGTTCTGTAATTATTACAAACAGCCAGGACACATTATTAAAGAATGTCCCACACTCCCTCAAAATCGTAAGGTCAATGCTTTTCAAGTAGGAATTAATGGTTCCACTACAGATAATTCATCTTCAACAGGATAAGTTTTTACTTCTGAAATGGTACAACAAATGATCGTGTCAGCATTTTCAGCTTTGGGGATGCAAGGTAATGATGTAATATCTAAATTTTGGCTTGTTGATTCTGGAGCTTCCAATCATATGATCAACTCAACTAATATACTCAAAAACTTTCGTGAATATAATGATCCAACACAAATTCAGGTGGTCAATGATAGTAATTTACGCATTATCAAGGTTGGGGATATTACCGAAACTTTCAAGAATATTTTTATATCACCAAAGCTCTCCACTAGTCTTATTTCAGTTGGTAAATTGGTAGATAACAATTGTGATATGAACTTTTCTCATAATGGTTGCCTTGTGCATGTAAATACTCTTTCGGTCATTTCCCCATATACGTTTTCCTTGTACTGTTAGAGTTTTCCTGTAGCGGCCCCAAGTCATTCATGGCTTGCTGGGACTGATGGTTCGGTGCCCTGACCGTTCGATTAGTCGTTATGATCAATTCCCTATCTTAGAAGTTGAGTATCAAAATCATATGACGGTGAATTGCGACTGTACGACCTTAACCTTCATTCCGTATCAAAGGCTTGCGAGCCTAAAGTTAAGAATTTTATTAACATCGCGTATATTTGAAAATATGTTATTTGGAGCTTCTTGGAGCGGTTTGGGCTTGGACATCGTCGTTCTAGTAGCTTGTCATCGGACGACAGGTAGGTTATGGCTTAACTTCCTAGACTTCACATATATCCGGTAAAATTGTACTAGTTGGCATCCTTGGGTTGGGTTGTTAGGCTGGTACCACAGACCTTGACCGCTCTTCCGTGATTCGTCTTGTTTCTTTCCTCCGTTATGTGTAGTATTCTGATTTATTGATATTATTACCCTTGTGGTCCCGTGGGGGCCTTGTTGACTCTGGAACATTGTCACAACCCAACCTAAGAGTGCCCGCCGGACCGGACCAGAATGGCCGGACCGGAACAGACCGGTACCAGACCGGACCGGTACAACCAGTACCGGAATGGTGACCGGTACCGGAATGAACCGGACCGGTTCAACCGGTATGGGTACCAGATTCCATCCCATTCCGGTTGAAATCGGAATGGACCGGAATGGTACCGGAATGGGCCGGACCGGTTTACCGGAATGTTTTTTTTTTTGAATTTTTTTTTTTTGAATTACATTTTGAATTTCAAACTTAATTTTCAAGTGATAACTTATAACTTAAAAGTTTTTATAATTTATAACTTAAAAGTTAAATAGTTAATTATGATTTAAAATTTTATAACTTATATAAATTATATTTGAAGTTTATTAGTTTGTTAAAGTTTTTGTTTTTTAAAGTTTTTTAATTTATAAGTTTTATTTCTTTTAATTGAAGTTTGATTAAGTTTATAGTTTATATATGTTTTCTAAGTTATATATTTGAAATGTTTTAGTTTGTTTAAAGTTTTTTATTTTTTTAAGTTTTCAATTTATAAGTTTATGTTTTGAAGTCTATTAGTTTATGTTTTAAGTTTTCAATTTATAAGTTTGTTGTTTATTTTTTTATTTTTTTAAGTTTTCAATTTATTAGTTTATGTTTTCAATGAATAAAAGTATAAAACTATAAAAGTATAAAACAATGATAAAAATTAAAAAAAAATCAATTTATTCAAAATTTCAAACTAATATTACAATTTACAACTATTAGTAAAGCGCCTAATTTACGCAGCCACCTTCTAGGAAGGGTTCTGTTTCAACTAAGCGCGCCTAATTTACGCAGCCACCTTCTAGGAAGGGTTCTGTTTCAACTAAGCCTCGAATGTAATACTAATAGTTGTATAGATTTATAAATTTATCTTCTAAACTTTGTAAAGTTTCAGCTTCTTCAACCTCAATTCCTGGTAAAGCTGCTTGACGATCTTCAAGTTCAGCGCCATCATCACTATCAAATCCAATGAGGTTATCTATGGCTTGTTCTGCTACTTTTTGCAACTTTGGTCTTCCAACGTTTCTTCGCTCGGCGTTGATCCAATCTCTAAACAACACCGATACCTCCAAACTGTCTTCTGCCAAGGAATATCTATGGTCTCCAATTTGAAATCTTGCCGCGCTGAAAGCTTGCTCCGAAGCAACTGATGATCCTTGAATAACTAGCACGTCTCTCACCATCTTGCTAAGTTTTGGAAAGTGTTCTTCACGAGATTTCCACCAATCCAATAGTTGTGGTATGCCATCCGTAGTTGGAATATTATCAACACTCTGTTCAAGATACTTAGAAAATTCACACTTATTAGAAAAATCAAGACCAAGTTGTAATCTTGCTTTACTATGGACACCTGATCTCGACGTAGAAGTTTGAGAGGCATGATCAAGATTTTCTAAGGTCACAGTATATTTGTCATACATTTCCTTAGCCAAAATTTTAATACTATCTTGACATGTTATCAAATCCGGTGTTTCTTGTGGTGAAATATCTAAATTAGTATAAATTTCTCTAACTAAAGCTTTTGCACCAACTTCTTTATATTCCGGGTTAAAAAGAATTGCAGTTAAATAAATTTGTGGAATAGGAAAAAAAATATTTTTAAAATTTTTTAATCATAGCTTCAATAGAATCTTTAAAATATGAATTTTGTTTATAGATAGCAAAAATGCATGAAATATTCCAAATATGTATTAAAATTTCACTAGTCGGTGTATCAGTTTCTTCTAAATCATCATCCTCATGCATTTCTACTTCTTCATTTAATTCATCTTCTAAATCATTATACATTCTTTCATAAGCTTCGTTGGGAATAGGGTCATCCGTAGTAAATGGAAAATTAGTTTCATTAACATGCGTAAATTCATCTGTATTAAATCTAACTTGAGGAAGAGCAGGGCGGAGAGAAGAACTAGAAGAATCACTACCTATTTTACCCTTCACATAACTTTTTGTTCTTGAAATAATACCTTTTTTACCGGATTTTTTTTGAGATGGATCCATAATATAATAAAATATAAAATTAGCAAATTAAAATAAACAAATCACAAGTTCACAAATCACAAATTCACAAATAAATCACAAATTCACAATTAATAAACAAGAATAAAAATTAAAAAATTAAAGAGTGGAACGAATATACCAAACGTCTGCTGTAAAAACAGACAATTATAACTGAAATTTGAAGAAGATTGCTCCTCCAAAATTCACCAAATTATACTTCACTTGCAAAATAATAAGAATAATTATAGAATTTGTAAATATTAAGAGATGAAAATTGAGAGAGAATGAGAGTTGAATGGATGAATAAAAATTAAAAGGGGAAGGGGTATTTATAATGAACAAATAGGAGGGGGGGTGCTAGGGGGTGCTGGGGAGGCTAGGGGGTGGGGGTGGGGGTGGGGTGGGGGGGCTAAAATAGTCGTTGGGTGGCTGAAATAGCCGTTACCCAACGGCTTTAAACGATTAAAAAATAAAAAAATCCAGTTGACCGGTTGACCGGACCGGAACCGGTTTGTCACCGGTACGAACCGGTATCGGTTTACCGGTATGGATCGGTAATTCCGGTCCATTCCGGTACCGGTACCGGTCCATTCCGGTACGTACCGGACCGGTATGGACCGATACCGGTACCGGAATGGAACGGAATGGTACCGGTCCGGTGACCACCCTTAACCCAACCTACCGGGCTGTACGGGCGCCTATTCTAATCACCTAGCAACCATTGACACCATCAATGACAACAACAGAGTTATATCTAAATCCCTTTCTCATCCCAAAATCCGGACCCTCCAAGGATCCTCTAACCATACCTAAGTGTTCAACAGGCTACCCGGTCTACCCTAAGACCCATCCTTATGCTTATTAACACAATTAATCCTTGACCATCATTAGTACACTTAATAACAATAAAACATGAACTCATAACCTCTTTTACATAGTTCGGACCCACCCAGATCCCCCCTAACACATCTAGGTGTTAACATGACAACCCGGTCTACACCAAGACAAAACTCATAACATGATGTAACAACCCGACCTACACCAAGACCAACTAATAGCATGATACAACAACTCGGCCTACACCAAGACCAAACTCATAACATGATGTAACAACCTGGCCTACACTAAGACCAACTAATAGCATGATACAACAACCCGGTCTACACCAAGACCAAACTCATAACCTGATATAACAATCCGGCCTACACCAAGATCAACTAATAACATAATATAACAACCAGCCTAAACTAAGACCAAACTAATAACATGATATAACAACCCAGCCTAGACCAAGACCAAATTAATAACATGATATAACAACCCGGCCTACACCAAGACCAAACTCATAACATGATATAACAATCCAGCCTACACCAAGACCAAACTCAACAGACATATCAGAATTCTCGGTCACTCAAGGACCACCATTGAACATCACAATTCAATAAACACAGCCCGGTCCACTCACGGAACCAATAACAATCAATATAATACAAAGTCAATCATGCAATATCCAATAAAGTAAACCTGTACTAGGCGTGGTACCCGAGCCAACCAAATAGTAACCTGTACCAGGCGTGGTACCCGAGCCAACCAAATAGTAACCTGTACCAAGCGTGGTACCCTTGCCAACCAAGTGTTATACCTGTACCAGGCATGGTACCCGAGCCAACCGAATGTTAACCAAATCATAGTCAATATATGAACACACACAACTTGTAAAACCAACAAGTAAACACCGTTCAATCACAGACTATAAACATGAATCTAGACATTCCACACAACTTCTCTAAGTAATGTAATACATACAATCATTTAGACATGAGTACATTAATATACACATTCATAAAAAATCATAAGCCATCACCTACCCCTTTCCGGGTACAACTATGAACCATAAATTCCCGTCCGAAGACTATTTTCTGGTTCACCCTTTTTATTTTAACATGTAACTAGCGATTTTCCTTTTTAGATAAACACACAAGCATGCGACACGCTTCCCTTTTCTAACCTTAGTCAGACCGCCTCTAAGCCTCAAGCAATAAACATTCCTGAAACCCCACCTAGGAGCTTCCTATTCCCGATTTTCGTGCTCCAAGCACTTCCCCGGTTCCCCGAACCTAAACGACACGCTAGTCCCTCAACCCATCATTTTATCACGTCAATATGAATAAATTGAACACGTAATAACATTCACAAAACCAGCCATTCCGTACATCTTAAAAATAACACAACCAATCCCGAATCTGCCAGACTCCGTACCCGGAGGCCTAAAACATGGATTCTCCGTTTCTACTATACAATAAGTACAAAAAGTAAACAGGTCTAACTACTCATGAAAACCTAGCCTACCTGGGCGCCAAGAAGCTCCAACCGTGCATTTTTGGCTCCGTGGAGGCATTCCTGGCGGTCCTGCCAGCCCAGATCCGTGGTTTTGCGTCCTTTTTACTAGAATTCCTTTCTCGTTCTTGGTCTAAAAATAACACACAGTACATACAATTAACACACAAGGCTTGCACATTACCCGGACTATACCAAATCCCCAAACCCCAGGCCACCCATGATCATCCCACCCTTTTCCCGGGCTTTCCACTGTTAAATCTCCTAGTTCTATCATTTTTACAGATAAAACAGAGAATTTAACAACCTATGATCATAATAATATACTTTTAACAATACCCAAGAATATACATGCTTGGAATCCCCTTCTTTTCCCAAATTCCACCATCCCTAGGTCATTCCAACCCTTCCCCAATTTTCCTCCTAGCAATTCTACCGCATAGTATTACAGAGTTTGGGGAACGAAAGCCTTACCTTAGGGAAGATTTTTTACGGAAGAATAAGGAAAAACGCCTGGAATCGCCTAGCCCTTCTCCCAAAATGAACTTGTGAAAAACTGATATTTTGGGGAATGTTTCTGCATTAAAACCCCGTCAGCCCGCTATAGCGATCCCGCTCTGCTATAGCGGTCCCTCTATAGCGGTAGGCTGCCTTTATAGCTGTCTTAAGTAGGTTGACCGCCCTTTGACCGCCGCTATAGCGGTAATTTATACCGTTATAGCGGTGGCCGCACTCGTCACAGACAGAATATCTGGAAATCTGCCAGTTTTGGCCATTTCACAACACACCTATTTCCCCCGACGTCCTGAAATAACCCCTTCACGTCAAATGCTATTCCGAGAGTTCTACTTACCCAAATTCAAATTCGAAAAGTCCCCCGGACTCCTCTATGTCTTGGCTACACAGAAAACTATCTTAACCCAAGACACCTAGTCCAATCCTTACCCGGATTTTTCCTAGACTCCACCTTGCTCCGAAACCGGCCGAGGCTAGCCTAGCCCATAATTTCAAACTCCCAAACCCGGAGTTTTCTAACTCTAAAATTGGCACGATTGGACTACCCGTAATGACGGACCCGGTCATTACAATAGATACCAATTTATCCATCGTTCATCCCCGAATGATCTCTTCGGTGGAGGGAGAGAACAAGCCCGCCCTCAATCTTATTGCTCTACCATGACAACGTAAATCTAACCTTATGCAACCCACCAAAATTTTTGAATCCCTTGGTATACCCAATTCAACCAAAATTTAATTCACTCCTATTCTGTCAAGGAATCCCTTCCTTCTAGCTACACAAGGCAACAAGATTACCCCTCCCCGAGTGCCCAAGAAATCTGGGGCCTCATCGAAACACCGGAGTAAAAGGACTCACCTAATCAACAAAAAATAGCTTTTCCCCGCCAAGGGGGCTAGATCCCACCATGGCGATCCCCTTTCCACTATGCCCGGAGTTCTGCTAACCCGAACTCACTTCCGAAAGCTTCCTACGGGGTACTATGCCCCTCACATACCATAGTATCACCTTATTCCTATCAACACTATACCCCGAGATACCACATATTCTAAATCATTCAACAATAAAGATTCCATTGGAACTCATCCTAGCTTGAGGTTTTGGCAACTCCCGTTCTAGGGGAAAAGTTTATCTGGTACTTACACCCCAACCAATGCTATGGCGAGCACACCCTCAATACTAATGATCATCAATACTAAAACAAGTCAATGATCGCCCTAACAATACCAGCCCATGAGCAGTGTCCCACACTACTCAGTCAATCATGGGTCATTTATCAAATTCTATCTGAGTGACTATTCCCACCAATGGTCAATCATAATTTTACCAACATCCCGGGCTACCATATCTACCCTTTCCTTTTTATCATACATGGGTGCTAAATTCTCGACAAATACCTTATATGCATACTATACTAGCTATCTGGGCATTTTCCTTGCTTCACATAGCAACTCATAATGTAACCATCGCCTTTAGATGCCCCGAGAATGAAATGAAAAACAAGGGAAAGCAGGGCATGCACTCTGCCCCGCTCCCTTCCGCTGTGGTAGTAAGAATCCCTCTAGCGGGATTGCCGTAGCGGTCTAGTTTTGCTATGGAGGCCCCGACGATAACAGCCCAAAAATTTGAAATTTCCAACAAGTGTATCCTTCCCCTTCCCCGGTTACCATTGCCTAGTCCTGTAAATCCCGCCATGGTATTAAACCACCCTTAAGACCATTCCTCTCATCAAACGCATCACAATTCGGCATAAAATATCATCAATCACAAAGAGTTAACACTAGACAATTGTTCCCAACAATATCTTCCCGCCATTACACACTAATGACTCCTTTATTCCCATGGTTCCCAACCAAATCCCGACTGTCCTGAAACCGAAGCTTCCCTACAGTCACAGTTCCCAATCCTTTTCTCTTACCATCTGTACCAATGATAAGTCTATACCCAAATGTAAATGTAAACCATTCCAATTGGGGCCTACCACAATTTATCACTAAAGTAAATCACAAACCTTTAAGTCAGAATAAATTTTACTGAAGTCACGATCAGGAGTTACCACAAAAGAGAATTTCCTTACTGAAATCCCCGCTATCAAGCAATGATAGCCCCTTTTCCCTTGGTTCCCAACTAAGTCCTGACTGTCCTGAAACCGAAGCTTCCCTATAGTCGTAAATCCTTTTTCCCTCACCATCTTAACCAATGATGAGTCCTTTCTCGAAAGTAATATTAAATTTTACTCTGCACATATAACATTTTATCACCAACCAAATCATACCAATTCAATTTATGACGACCTTTAGACCCACAATTTCATAGTAAGGCAACCAATCACATACCAATCACTTGAATTACAAAACATGAACTCATTCAATTATTAACACATAACCAAGTTAAGACTCCTTGCCAACCACAAATTTCAAAGTAACTCAAGTAACTACACACCACACAATCGCGGTCATTCAAATAATGCAATGCAATCACGAGTCTCAATCTCTAACACTCAATCAAGCCAGTTTCATCACCTTTCATTCACTTCATGGATGACCGTTAGCCGGCCCATCCATCCTTTACATAGCCTCCCAGGCCAGATACCATTTGGAAACTTATCGGTTCTAATTTCCCTTTGCTTGTTTGTAGTACCCGAAGTCCAATGACATCCTTCACCTTGCTGAGATACCAATTGGACTCAACCCATACAAGTAAGTAACAAAACCGCACGAAAGGAATGAAAGAAGAGAAGTGTTACCTAGAATGCTTCATAGCTTCTCTAGGATTAGATGTGGACGTCTACACACCAATCTGCGGGACTCTATTCGACATTTTGCTCTTGTGCTGGGAGACAGGTAACCTAGGCTCTGATACCATCTGTCACGACCTAACCTACCGGGCTGTGCGGGCACCTATTCTAATCACCTAGCAACCATTGACACCTTCAATGACAACAACAGAGTTATATCCAAATCCCTTTCTCATACCAAAACCCAGACCCTCCAAAGATCCTCTAACCATACCTAAGTGTTCAACAGGCTACCCGGTCTACCCCAAGACCCCTTCTTATATTTATTAACACAATTAATCCTTGACCGCCATTAGTACACTTAATGACAGTAAAACGTGAACTCATAACCTCTTTTACATAGTCTGAACCCACTTGGATCCCCCCTAACACATCTAGGTGTTAACATGACAACCCGGTCTACACCAAGACCAAACTCATAACATGATGTAACAATCCGGCCTACACCAAGACCAACTAATAGCATGATACAATAACCGGCCTACACCAAGACCAAACTCATAACATGATGTAACAACCCGGCCTACACCAAGACCAACAAATAGCATGATACAACAACTCGGTCTATACCAAGACCAAACTCATAACCTGATATAACAACTCGGCCTATACCAAGACCAACTAATAACATAATATAACAACCGGCCTAAACTAAGACCAAACTATAACATGATATAACAACCCGGCCTAAACCAAGACCAAACTAATAACATGACATAACAACCCGGCCTACACTAAGACCAAACTCATAACATGATATAACAACCCGGCCTACACTAAGACAAAACTCAACAGACATATCAAAATTCTCGGTCACTCAAGGACCACCATTGAACATCACAATTCAATAAACACAGATTTCCCTAGACTTTACCTCACTCCAAAACCGATCGAGGCTAGCCTAGCCTAGAATTTCAAACTCCCAAACCCAGAGTTTTCTAACTCTTAAACTTGGCACGATTGGACTACCCATAACGACAGACCCGATCATTGCAAACATAGATGGTGGGATCATTGGGAATGTCCGCGAGTCCCGGATATAAAGTTATCCTTCTAGGCTAGTTATGCTTGCTGAGTAGCTTTGGAGCCTGTGCAGGGCCGTTAGGTTGATTGTGAGCTGCGGGGCGGCTATTGTGTGTATGATCATACCATCTCCATGCATAAAAATAGGTTTCTTCCACGTTTTAATATTGTTTTGGCTTTGAGCCTACTGAAACTGTTTTCTAAACCTTGCATGGCCCGGGGGGCCTATTTTCGACGAAAATGATTTGGAAATGGTTTGACTTATTTTGTGAATCTTCTTGGGGTAAGGAAGTTCTAAAGGATGTTTTATCACTATGTTTACTAAAACTAGGCTCGACGGGGCCGAGGGCTAGACTTGTTTTACTAAAGCTTTTGTGACAATACTAGGCTCGGTGGGGACGTATGCTAGAACCATTTGATTTACTGATTTAGACCCAGACACCCTCCGGGCAGATTTACTTATGGATTTTTTAGATGAGGGGCATCTAGTATGTTGGTCGGGGACCTCCATGGACCTTGTCGTTCCGAGCTAAAGGCTACGAGCTGTGGGTTCCGGAAGGAGGGGTATACGGTGTAGTAGTGGTATACGGGTGGGACCTTCCTTGGATCTTGTCTTCTGGGCCTTACAGGTCACCGGAAGCGGGTAACATACGGTACTACTATCACTTTTACTTAGCATGGCATCATATCATCCATTTGCATGAGATACCACCCTTGTCTGCTGCTTGTTGATTATACGCTCCGGTAGTATAGGATGTCGGAGGGTTTGTTTTCACTTGTTTGTGTTTCTCGGTTGTATGGGCGGCCGAGGGACTCTAGGTAGACTCTTATTACATTTCCTTGGTCTTAATTATGAAATTTGTTACAACGAGACCGTTAGTTTCTGGAATGAGATTGTTGCGATTAGCATGGTTATTGTTTTCTGCTTCTCGAGCATGTCTACCTTCATACTTGCCTCCCATTCTTTATATACTTGAGGTTACCAGTATACCGTCTATTTCTAGAACTTTCTTATATATATACTATTTTTGCGAGGATCCCAGGTGCGTCATCCTTACTTTCAACTGTACCTGTTGTGTGTATATATATTCTCGTTGCTAGCCTGATATGTTGTTTTTTGTTGTCTTCTCTCTGGGCTAGTTCCTGTGTACCTTCCATTGATTTATGTGACTATCTATTTTTACTCTGTCTGTTATTGCTCTTTTACTTTATATGTGCCCAGTCGGCCGATGATACCTACTGGGTACCTTATGCTTTGCATTTGGTACTCACCCTACACTCTGCATCTCCTGGTGCAGATCCTAATGTGGGCAGTCGACGTTAGTTCATAGAGACTCGTGCGAGGAGCTGCTTTTATTCTATTCTGGACTGAGGGTGAGCTCTTGGCGATCGGAGCTTAACTTTAGTTTATCTTTTGCTTTATGTACTCTATTACCATTCGGAGACATTAGTACATATTATTTTGGATCGTTTGAACTCTCTATATGTAGTTCTGGCTCTATAGTAAGACACCAGGTCTTGGGTTGGTTTTGGCTCCTGTATATACACCGGTTGTTCTTTCCTTTATGTATCCCTTGCTTTCACCTACTTTACATATTCTTCTGCTTGTTGGTTAGATAGTAGCCCATTACTAACCGTTCTGGGCTACGGGGATTAGTTCACCTATGGGGGAGTTGTAGGTGCCATCATGACTGAGAAATCAGGTTGTGACAACGTGGTATCAGAGCACTAGGTTCACCAGTGTCATCGGTATAAGATTCAATGTCTAGTAGAGTCCTGCGGATCGGGGCAAAGACGTCCGTACTCAATATTCGGGAGGCTATAGTGAAATCTTAGGAAACACAACTCTTTCATCGCTTCTGTATCATGCGTAGTACCCTTGAAGTTTCTTGAAATCACATTTGTTCTACTTCATTCTCCCACAAATGGTACGTACGAGAATGTCAACATCAGGCAGAGATGGGCCTCCGACTCCAGCTAGGAGTCGAGGATGCCCTCGAGTAGTGGCACCTGCTAGATCTGCTAGAGTTGAGTTAGAACTCGAGCAGCATGTGGATCAAGGGGTAGCCCAGGTACCACAAGCTCCAGTACCAGCTCCAACACCCACTTTTGTTCCAACTTCAACACCAGCTCAGTCTTCAGATATTCGGAGTTTACTATTATAGCTTTTGGGTATGATTGGAGAGCGGCCTTCTGAGGTAGCACAGACATCCGCTCAGGGGGCAGCCCTAGGTGCACAGAGTTCAGGAGTGCAGCCTGCTACTGCGGCTCCCCATGCAGAGGTTATTCTAGTCCCATCAGTTGCAGAGCCTCTTGCTCCTCGCCCAGCTATGACAGAGTCAGAGCAGAAGGCATTGGGTAGGTTTTTTAGATTAGCACCTCTGAGGTTTGCTGGTACTTCTGGACAGGACCCACGTGACTTTATTACTACCTGTGAGGAGATGTTGCATCATTTGGGTTTGTTAGAGACTCACGGGGTTAGTTATACTACCTATCAGCTATAGGGCCCAACGAAGTTATGGTGAAGGGACCAGGTTTCTTGCAGACCACCATCGTCACCTCCTTTGACTTGGTCTGAGTTTTATGAGGCCTTCATGGCCAAGTTTTTCCACAAAGTGATCGTGAGCATCATCGAGAGCAGTTTACTAGGCTTATGTAGGGGCACATGTCGGTATCTGAGTATGAGACCCGTTTCCATTAGCTTGCTCCATTTGGGGCTATGATCATTCCTACAGAGCCATACAGAGTTCACAGATTTGTTTTTGGGTTGCGAATAGAGCTAAGAGATCTAGCCAAGATATTAGTTGCTAGTGGTCGATCATTTCAAGCTATTATAGATTATGCCCGTACTGTGGAGGACTTGCATCGACATGATCGGGGGGCTAGGGATAAGAGGACTCGTTATCAGGGTAGCTTCACTAGTTTTTGATAGGGTGGTAGAGGTTCGGGCCAGTGGGGTTGGGGTTATCAGCCACAATAGCATCAGGGTCAGACTAGAAGACCAGTTCTGGCTTCGCTTTAGACTTTGGGTAGTTCTCAATTTGAGTAGGGGCAGTCTTCGAGAGGTACTACTTCTGGGGAATCAGGCCGGGGTGGCCACATAAGGTTAGCTAGTTCATCTCGATAGGGTGGGCCATCAGGGCCTTGCTATTGTTGTGGTGTTAGCGGTCACTACGCTAGAGATTGCCCCCAGCAGGGTTCAGCTTGTTATGATTGTGGTGTCGTTGGCCATTTTGCTAGAAATTGCCCCCAAAGGGGTACAGTTCAGCCTGTAGCTCAGACGGCTCAGCCCATGCGAGCAGTTCATCCACCGATTAGAGGGGTAGTAGTCAGGCTAGAGGTGGTGCCCCGTGTGGAAGAGCAGGAGGTAGGGATGGCGGTCTGGCAGTTGGAGGTTATCGTCAGTTTTACATGATCCCTAGGAGACCAGAGGTAGAGGCCTCGAATGCTGTGATTATAGGTACGATTTCTGTGTGCCATCAGTCTGCTTTGGCTTTGTTTGATCCTGGATCTACTTATTCGTATGTATCTGCCTACTTTCTGCCTTGTTTGGGGTTGGCTAGTGAGCCGTTATCTATTCTTGTTTCTGTTTCGACCACAGTAGGAGATTCTTTAGTAGTGAATCGGATTGTGAGATCTTGCATGATATATGTTGGTGATTTGGAGACTTGAGATGATTTGATATTCCTTGATATGCTAGATTTTGATGTGATACTAGGCATGGACTGGTTATCCCCTCACCGTGCGATTTTGGATTGTTATGCCAAGATCGTTACCATAGCTGTACCCGGTGTACCTGCGGTGGTGTGGCAGGGTTCTGTTGGCCGCACACCATCTAGGACCATCTCTTGTCTTCGAACTAAGAAGTTAATTTCTCGTGGGTGCTTGGCTTATCTAGCATATGTCTGAGATGCTAGTCTTGACCCTCCGTCTCCTGAGTCTTTTCATGTAGTTAGGGACTTCCTAGATGTGTTCCCTACTGACCTGTCAGGCCTTCCACCTGAGAAAGATATTGATTTCGCTATTGAGTTAGAGTCGGGCACCAGGCCCATTTCTATTTCTCCTTACCGTATGGATCCTACTGAGTTGAGGGAGCTTAAGGAGCAGCTCCAGGATCTGTTAGCTAAGGGTTTTATTAGACCGAGTGTGTTGCCTTGGGGTGCTCTTGTTCTGTTTGTGAAGAAGAAGGATGGGTCGATGCGGATGTGTATTGATTATCGGGAGCTGAATAAGGTGACAGTGAAGAATAAGTATCTGATGCCGAGGATTGATGACTTGTTTGATCAGCTCCAGGGTTCAGCCATGTTTTTGAAGATTTATTTGAGGTCCATCTACCATCAGTTGAGGATTAGGGCGGAGGACATCCCTAAGACAGCATTCAGGACACGTTATAGCCACTATGAGTTCCTGGTGATGTCTTTTGGGTTGACTAATGCCCCCACAGCCTTTATAAACTTGATGCACAGGGTGCTTGGCCCGTATTTTGACTCATTTATGATAGTTTTCATAGACGACATCTTGGTATATTCGCGAAGTAGAGATGAGCATGAGCAGCACTTGAGGATTATACTCTAGACCTTGAGAGATCATCGGTTTTATGCCAAGTTCTCAAAGTGTGAGTTTTGGCTTGAGTCAGTTACATTCCTAGGGCACGTGGTGTCTAAGGATAGAATTAGGGTTGACCCGGGAAAGATTTCTGTGGTTTGTGATTGGCCTAGACCTACTACTGCTACTGAGGTCCGCAGCTTCATTGGGTTAGCAGGTTACTACATACGATTCATTCAGGTATTTTCTTCCATAGCAGCACCCTTGACTATTCTAACTAGGAATGATGTCCCATTTCAGTGGTCAGATCAGTGCGAGGATAGCTTTCAGAGGCTTAAGGCCTTATTGACTTCAGCTCCAGTTTTGACTTTACCGGTTGAGGGTCAGAGCTTCTCCGTGTATTGTGATGATTTTGGGGTTGGTCTTGGTTGTGTGTTGATGCAGCAGGGTCGAGTGATAGCATATGCATCGAGGTAGCTAAAGGTTCACGAGCGTAACTACCCCACCCATGACTTGGAGTTGGCGGCGGTAGTTTTTGCGCTCAAGATCTAGAGGCATTACCTATATCGAGTTCACTATGAGATCTTTACTGATCATCGTAGTCTTTAGTATATCACGAGTCAGCGAGAGCTGAACTCGAGGCAGAGGATATGGGTCAAGCTACTGAAGGACTATGACTTCACTATTCTGTATCATCCGAGCAAGGCGAACGTGGTAGCGGATGCCTTGAGCCGGAAGGTAGTGAGTATGGGCAGCCTAGCTTCTCTTTCAATTTCAGAACGACCCTTGGCCTCAGACATCCACTCCTTGGCTAACCGTTTGGTTAGGCTTGACTTCTCGGATCCTAGCAGAGTTCTCGCCAGTGTCGAGATTCGTTCTACTTTGATTGATCAGATTTAGAGCCGTCAGTTTGAGAATAAGCGGTTGTATGACCTTTGTGATCAGGTTGTTCAGGGTGAGGCCAGTCGGGCTACTATAGATTCAGATGGGGTTTTGAGGTTTTATAGCCGCCTTTGTGTTTCAAGGGTTGGTGATTTGATTTAATTGATTCTCCGTGAGGCACATTGTTCGAGGTATTCCATCCATCCTGGCATAGCAAAAATGTATAGAGATTTGAGGCAGCTTTACTGGTGGAGTGGTATGTAGCAGAGTTTGAATCTCGGTGCTTGAACTGTCAGCAGGTTAAGCTCGAGCATATGAGACCGGGTGGTTTGATGCAGCGACTTCCAATTCCTGAGTGGAAGTGGGAAGGTATCACTATGGACTTCATTGTTGGGTTGCCTCGTACTTCTCATGGGTTTGATTCCATTTAAGTTATTGTTGATAGGCTGACTAAGTCAGCACATTTCTTGCCGGTTCAAACTTCTTATGGTGCGGAGCGGTTAGCCCAGATCTACCTTTGTGAGATTGTTCGGTTGCACGGGGTCCCAGCTTCTATCATTTTAGACTGCGGCACTCAGTTCACATCTTAGTTCTTGAGGGCTATTCAGCGAGATTTGGGTACCGAGGTTCAGCTTAGTACTGCTTTCCACCCTCAGACAGATGGCCAGTCCAAGAGGACCATTCAGGTCCGGGGGGACATGCTTCGGGATTGTGTTCTTGACTTTGGAGGTTCTTGGGATCAGTTTGTGCCCTTGGCAGAGTTTGCTTATAATAATAGTTTCCATTCGAGTATTGGCATGGCACCTTTCGAGGATCTGTATGGTAGGCGTTGCAGATCACTGGTTGGTTGGTTCGATGGTTTTGAGTCTAGGCCACAGAGTACAGATTTGCTTCGAGATTCCTTAGATCGAGTCCGAGTGATTCAGGACAGACTTCTTACAGCTCAGAGCAGGCAGAAGAGTTATGTTGATCATAGGCTTCGTGCCTTGGAGTTTAGTGTTGGTGACTTGGTATTTATCCGTGTATCACCCATGAAGGGCGTGATGAGATTTGGTAGGCGGGGCAAGCTTAGCCCCAGGTACATTGGACCATTTGAGATTCTTCAGAGGGTTGGTAGCGTTGCCTATAAGTTAGCCTTGGCTCCGATGTTTTCAGTCATACATCCTGTATTTCATGTTTCGATGTTGCGTTGGTATGTCCCAGATGAGTCACATGTGTTGCAGTGAGCTTCAGTTCAGTTGGATGAGAGTTTAGATTTTTGTTGAGGAGTCAACATCTATTTTGGCTAGAGATGTCAGGAGGTTGAGGTCTCGAGAGATCCCGGTTGTTAAGGTTCAATGGAGGCATCGTCCAGTTGAGGAGGCTACGTGGGAGACTGAGAGAGATATGCGGGCTCAGTATCTGCAGCTGTTTGAGCCTTCAGGTACTCCCTTGTCCTTGAATTTCGAGGACAAAAATTCTTTTTAGTAGTGGATGATGTAATGACTCTTCCGGTCATTTCCGCGTATACGTTTTCCTTATACTGTTAGAGTTTTCCTGTAGCGGTCCCAAGTCATTCATGGCTTGGTGGGACCGGTGGTTCGGTGCTCTGGCCGTTCGATTAGTCGTTATGATCAATTCCCTGTCTTAGAAGCTGAGTATCAAAATTGTGTGACGGTGAATTGCGACCGTACGACCTTAACCTTCGTTCAGTATCAAAGGCTTATGAGCCTAGAGTTAAAAATTTTATTAACATCGCGCGTATTTGAAAATATGTTATTATAAAGTTGAATGTGGTAAAAATTTATATTTTTATTACCTTTTTAAAGTATTTTAAATGTCTATGAAAAATACTTTTGTTATGACATAATTGTGTATGTGTTTATTTTATAAGGTTTTTATACATTGTAATATTTTAACGGAAATAGTAAATTTATTTATGTTGAAAATTATTATTATAATATAGTAGGTTTTATTTGAAATAATTTTCTATTTATTATGATATATTCAAAAAGTTATATTTATTTTACTATGAATTATGCAATACCCGAATACATATATAAGGGGATAAAAATATTTAGGGTGTGCCACCTCACCTCCACGTGGATGTGGGGGGAGTGGACACCAAACTTTTGCAACAAATTATGGTTGCCACATGTCAACATTGCCACCTTTCAACTACTAATATGTAGTATAGGCATTTTAGAAAATGATTGTTGGCAGAATCCAATATACATATATATGCACATCTGCCAAACTTTGGATCTTTGGTAGCATTAAAGTTCCTTTGCAAAATTCAATCCCACACGTTAGTGTTGTATTAAATTTCATTCAATTTGATTTCATTTCGGAGCTTTTCGGAGCGGTTCGGGCTTGGACATCGTCGTCCTAGTAGCTTGTCATCGGACGACAGGTAGGTTATGGCTTAACTCCCTAGAATTCACATATATCGGGTAAAACTATACTAGTTGGCATCCTTGGGTTGGGTTGTTAGGCTGGTACCACAGACCTTGATCGCTCTTCCGTGATTCGTCTCATTTTTTCCTCCGTTCTGTGTAGTATTCTGATTTATTGATATTATTACCCTTGTGGTCCTGTAGGGGCCTTGTTGACTCTGGAACATAGATGGTGGGATCATTGGGAATGTACGCGAGTCCCAGACATAGAGTTATCCTTCTAGGATGGTTATGCTTGCTGAGTAGCTTTGGAGCCTGTGCAGGGCCGTTAGGTTGATTTTGAACTGCGGGGCAACTATTGTGTCTATGATCATACCATCTCCATGCATATAAAGAGGTTTCTTCTATAGTTTACTACTGTTTTGGCTTCGGGCCTACTGGAACTGTTTTCTAAACCTTGCATGGCCCAGGGGCCCATTTTCGACGGAAATGATTTGGAAATGGTTTGACTTATTTTGTGAATCTTCTTGAGGTAAGGAAAGTTCTAAAGGATGTTTTATCACTATGTTTACTAAAACTAGGCGCGGCAGGGCCGAGGGCTAGACTTGTTTTACTAAAGCTTTTGTGACAATACTAGGCTCGGTGGGGTCGTGCACTAGAATCATTTGATTTACTGATTTAGACCCGGACACCCTCCGGGCATCTTTACTTATGGATTTTCGAGATGCGGGGCATCTAGTATGTTGCTCAGGGACCTCCAGGGACCTTGCCGTTCAGGGCCAGAGGCTGCGAGCTGCGAGTGCCGGAAGGGGGGTATACGATGCAGTAGTGGTATACGGGTGGAACCTTTCATGGATCCTGTCTTCTGGGCCTTACAGGTCGCCAGAAGCGGGTAACATACGGTACTACTATTATTTTTACTTAGCATGGAATCATGTTATCCATCTACATGAGATACCACCCTTGTCTGCTACTTGTTGATTGTATGCTCCGGTAGTATGGGACGTCGGAGGATTTGTTTTCACTTGTTTGTGTTTCTCGGTTGCATGGGCGGCCTAGGGATTGTAGGTAGACTCTTATTACATTGCCTTGGTCTTAATTATGGAATTTGTTACAGCGAGGCCGTTGGTTTCTGGAATGAGATTATTGTGATTATCATGGTTATTGTTTTCTGCTTCCCGAGCATGTCTACCTTCATCCTTCCCTCCCATTCTTTATATACTTGAGGTTACCAGTATACCGTCTATTTCTAGAACTTTCTTATATATATACTATTTTTGCGAGGATCCCAGGTGCGTCATCCTTACTTTCAACTGTACCTGTTGTGTGTATATATATTCTCGTTGCTAGCCTGATATGTTGTTTTTTGTTGTCTTCCCTCTGGGCTAGTTCCTGTGTACCTTCCATTGATTTATGTGACTGTTTATTTTTACTCTGTCTGTTATTGCTCTTTTACTTTATATGTGCCCAGTCGGCCTATGATACCTACTGGGTACCTTATGCTTTGCATTTGGGGCTCACCCTACACTCTGCATTTCCTGGTGCAGATCCTAGTGTGGGCAACGTCGTTAGTTCATGGAGACTCATGCGAGGAGCTGCTTTTGTGCTATTCTGGACTGAGGGTGAGCTCTTGGCGATCGAAGCTTAGCTTTAGTTTATCTTTTGCTTTATGTACTCTATTACCATTCAGAGATATTTGTACATATTATTTTGGATTGTTTGCACTCTCTATATGTAGTTTTGTCTCTATACTATGACACCAGGTCTTGGGTTGGTTTTGGCGCCTGTATATACACTTGTTGTTCTTTCTTTTATCTTATGTATCCCTTGCTTTCACCTAGTTTACGTATTCTTCTACTTGTTGGTTAGATAGTAGCCCATTACTAACCGTTCTGGGTTACGGGGATTGGTTCACCTACGGGAGGGTTGTAGGTGCCATCATGATCGAGAAATCGGATCGTGACAGTGCAGGATCAGGTATCGGGGACGATAATCACGAAGGGGCTTAAAGTTGGAAGATTATTTTCGATACATTTTTTTATTCCTGTTATTCTATCTTTTGCTTGTACTTCTACAGCTAGTAAGACTGAGTTTGGCATAAGTGTTTAGGACATCCAAATTTTATTGTTTTATCTCATTTATCAAATTCTAGTTTATTGAAAAATAAAAATCATTGTTTCACAGCTTCCTTTGATTGTTCTACTTGTAAATTAGGCAAAAGTAAAATTCTTTCTATTTTTAATTTTGATAGTCGTGCTACAAAGTATTTTGATGTCATTCATAGTGATGTTTGAGGTATTTTACCGGTTATTTTTCATGCTCATTTAAAGTATTTTGTGACATTTATAGATGATTATAGTCGATTTACGTGAGTGTATTTTTTTCGTTCCAAATCTGAGGTATTTTCTATGTTCAAGACATTTTTGACTTATATTGAGACTCAATCTTCTACTTGCATCAAATTATTAAGATCTTATTCTGGTGAAGAATATATGCTTAATGAATTCAAAAATTTCTTACTTGAGAAAGGAATTGTCTCACAATGCTTTTGTTCATATACACCACAACAAAATAGAGTTACGAGCATAAAAATTATCATCTTTTAGATGTCACTCGTACTTTATTGATTGAGTCCTCTGTCTCATCTAAATACTAGGTGGAAGCTTTGTCTACTGCTGTCTATTTAATTAATAGACTGTCATCTAAAGTGTTAAATCTTGAGTCTCTATATTATCGTCTTTATCACAAAAATCCTAGATGTGATAATTTTTATATATTTGGTTGTATTTCTTTTGTGTATCTGCCTCCTTCTCAGAGTAATAAACTTGTTGTTCAGTCTACTAAATGTGTTTTTATGTGTTATAATACTTCACAAAAAGATTTTATTGCTATGATCCATGTTTTAACAAATTTCATGTTTGTAGAAATATTATTTTATTTGAGAATCAGTATTTCTTTCCCACTCATGTTAAGTCATCTCCTGTTTTTTCTATTCTTCTTACTTTTGATGATTTTTCATCTTCTTCTAAGAGGTTCAAACCTGAATTTGTGTATGAATGACGTCAGTCAACTTTACCCCTCCTGAAATTGATCCGCCACCTGAGACTGCTCCACTACTAGAATCTGAGAATTCTTCAAGGTCTGCTCCTCTTGATCCTATTCGGTGATCTAACAGAGTATCTCGTCCTCCTAATTGGTATGACTTTTCCTCTACTCTATCCACCATTTCTGTTCCAACTTATTACTCACAAGCTTCCAAGCATGAATTAGGGGTGTGCAAAAACCGATTTAACCGATAAACTGAACCGATAAAAATATTATTGGCTTATTGGTATTGGGTTATTGGGTTAACGGTTTTTAAACGGTTTTGTAAATTTTTTTATTGGGCTATCGGTTCGGTATCGGTTTTAAGGTTTTAGTTAATGGTTAAACCGATAACCCAATAAGATTATATTTAGATTATATTTTTATTCATAATTGTATAATAGTGGTTTTAGATTTTAAATATATACCCTATTGTTTTTTGCATTTTATAGTTGTTGTCTTAGTGTTGTTGTTTTCTTTCTAAAGTCATTGGTTTGATAACATTCTACCTATCAGTGTTGCTTTTCTTTTTGAGAAATTGCTACCGTTGCTACTGTATTCAAGTTTTCTACTTAAGAAGAAAGAAAATAAGTTTATTTTAGCAATAACGTATTTGAATTTTCTTATGCTTGTAATTTGTATAGATGTTTATGCATGAAAGTAGTCTATATATGAAGAAGAAAATAAGAGAAATCAAAAATATTATAGGAGCATTTTCTTATTGGTTAAACCGATAACCGAACCGTTAAGGACCAAAAATCGATTAACCGAAAACCGATAACGAATATCTTATTGGTTTGGTTATCGGTTTTTCATGTTTACAAACCGATAACCGATAAACCAAACCGATAATAAACAAAACCGAACCGAACCGATCGATGCACACCCCTAGCATGAATATTGGCAGAAAGCAATGGAGGAAGAACTTTTGGCTCTTAAAGAGAATAATACATGAGATGTTATTTCATGTCCTTCAAATGTCCGCCCAATTGGATGTAAATGGGTCTATTCAATTAAAATTTATTCTGATGGAACTCTTAATCGGTACAAAGCTCGGTTAATTAGTCTTGGTAACAAATAGGAGTATGATGTGGATTATGAGGATACATTTGCACCACTAGCAAAAATGACTATGGTGCGAACTATTATTGTCGTTGCTGCTTCACAAAATTGACCTCTTCATTAAATGAATGTCAAAAATGTTTTTCTCCATGGTGATCTTAGAGAAGATATTTATAAGAAGCCTCCACTTGGTTTGTTCTCATCACCTACATCAAATGTATGCAAGTTGAAGTTGTCTTTGTATGGATTAAAACAAGCTCCTAGAGCTTGGTTTGACAAATTTTGGTCTACTTTGCGATAATTCTCTTTTGAGCAGAGCAAATATGACTCATCTTTATTTTTTCGAAAAATATCTACAGGTTGTGTTCTTTTTTTGGTATATGTGGATGACATTATTATCACAGGAATCGATTCTTCCCTAATCACTAACCTCCAGTAGCAGCTTAAGGATTATTTTCATATCAAAGATCTTGGTACTCTTACATATTTCTTGAGATTGTAAGTTCATCATGATTCTTCAGGTGTGTTTCTAAACCAACACAAATATACTGAGGATGTGATTTCCTTGACTGGCTTTCAAGATTCCTCCTCTGTAGATACTCCATTAGAATTGAATGTTAAGTATTGCCATGAGGAAGACGGTCTTCTTCCTGATCCAACTATATTTCAGCAATTAGTTGGAAGCTTAAATTACCTTACTATTACCCGGCCTGATATCTCTTTTGAAGTTCAACAAGTTAGTCAATTTATGCAAGCTCCCCGCCATCTTCATTTGGTGGATGTCCGTCGCACCATTCGATATCTCCTGGGAACATCTATCGTGGATTATACTTTCCTAGTGGTTTTCTTATTCGTCTTAATGCTTTTAGTGATTTTGATTGGGCAGGATGTTCTGATACTCGTCATTCAATCACTGATTGGTGCATGTTTCTTGGTGAGTCCTTGATATCTTGGAAGAGTAAGAAGCAAGATCGTGTATCAAAATCTTCAACAGAGGTTGAATATCGAGCCATGTCTATTGCTTGCTCTGAGGTTGTGTGACTTCGTGGATTATTTGCTGAGATTGGATTTCCTCAATCTGATCCTACTCCTCTCCATGCTGACAATACAAGTGCTATTCAGATTGCTACTAATCCGATTTATCATGAGCGGACCAAACACATCGAAGTAGATTGTTATTATATACGAGAAGTTGTAGATAAAGGAGTCATAACTCTTTCACACATGTCTAGTGATCTTCAAATAGCCGATGCATTTACAAAATTCATTGCACGACGATGACATCAGTTTCTAGTAGGCAGATTGATGCTTCTTGATCCACCATCATCAATTTGAGGGGGGGGTGTTAGCATGTTGGACAGCTCACACATCTTGATTTAATAGATGAATTAATAGAGAATATTGTATATATTTATGTAATAGTATAATTCTGTATATAAGTGTGTAATTATAGAGATTTGATATTGTAATAAAAAAGACTAACTAGTGTGATAGAATAGCAGATTTGGAGGGATAGACTAGCTGATTTAGAGGGATAAAGAAGCGAATCTTTAGCGATGTAAATGTAAATTCTCTCTATTTAATAGCAAAACACTCAATTTGAGAGGTATTCAGCAGAAACTTGACATTTTTTTCCTTCAAAATTTGTGTTACTCATTACAAAGATGCTTTAATAATCATATTATTTCAAATATTTTATACTCATTGATGAAAAATTATAATTATAACAAGTTTTTACTATGTGTCTCAAGTCTTCTTTCAAATCCTAAGGTACCCGTCCTTTGACACTTGAAAAAGCGAAAAGACATGAAACACAAAGTATTAAGACATATTCTCTCTGTCCACTTTATATGATCTAGTTTGACTTGGCACAGACTTAGTAAAGAAAGAAATGTTTTTGAAACTTGTGATCTAAAATAAGTCTCAGATGTTTGTGTGGCTATAAATCATTTTATTAAGGATACAATTGATATTTTAAAATTAAAATTGTCACTAAATATAAAAATGTGTCATTCTTTTATTGATTGACTAAAAAAAATGAGTCATATAAAGTGAGACGAGTAATACACAATCTAACAAACCGCTCAAAAATACAAAATTAATTTTATTTTTGAACTCGTAAAGTCTACTTTTGACTCCTTGATTAAAATTTGAGTCACTGTATGCAAATTCACCAACTCAAGCATGTAACACGCATATCGAGAAATACAGTACACAATTAACAACCATCGTTATGAGAAAATGTGGAGTAAAAGTTTTTTCTTTGTCTTATCTATGACTAAAACTAGTGTGGGATGGTCCGTGCTAAGCAAGGGCCCAAGCTCAATAAATTAATTTTTTTTGTTGATTTTTAGACGTCTCTTTATAAAAGGTTTTAGTTTCATGACCTTTTTACAAGGAATTTTTATTTTTGTACGAATAAGAAATTTTATTTTTACATATAAGAAATGTGAAAAAACTATTTTCTTCTATTCAAATTATAAAAGGGCACAAGATCTCATTTCCTCCAATTTTACAATCACTTTATTTTGTCTGAGATATTCACTTTCCAGTCCATTTCAGAGTCATCTTCTTTTCAATGGGTATTTGGAATAAAAATATAAACAAACTCCAAAATTATATTATACAAATAACAATTAAAATTTAGCATCGGAATGGTCTAGTAGTGGCCCATGCTTGATAGATCATACTCTTTCATTGATAAACAAAGTTCATAACTTCATCGATGCCTTCTTCTGATAATCTAATCCCAAACACTTTTGAAAGATTAAAAATTGTTAACTTTTTGGATTTCAACATAAAAAGTCATGTAGACACACACAAAGAGAATATAAAATCTTATAATTTAAAAAATGATTAAATCTTAGAAAAACATAAAAACAGATAAAGGAAACAACTCATGCTTTTAAAATTTGAGACTGTGCCTTATATTAAGTAGTAATGTTGCACATGAAAATTAATAACGAATCAAAAATGATAGTTATTGAAAATCATTTAGCATGAATTAAAAAAGAAAATATGAATAAACATATATAAGTAAAAGGAAAAAGATCCGATCAAGTATAATTTGATAAAGTAATATACAATAGCCTTGTAAATTTATGCCATGTGTATCATAAATAATACATGGTTAAGATCTACTCTAATCTACATATTTATAATTAAATAAAATAAAAAGTGGAAAAACATAAACTAAAGGTAGTAACAAAAATTAACCGTAGTTAATTTTATTTATTTGGAATTGCAATAAACTTTTTGTATTTGATACCCACTTCTTACCTTTTAATTTTTTTAATATTTAAATGTAAAATAAAATAAAATACAAAAATTGACACTATATTTTCAAAACTAATCTAACTCCATGATTGAGGTGTCATTGATATGATTTGATCGATTATTTTATTTTGTATAATAAAAATTAGATTTTACGAAATCATCTCATTGTCTTAGTTTCTTTTCGATCATAAAATCTAATTTTTATCATACAAAATAAAATAATCGATCAAATCATATCAATTACACCCCAATTATGGAGTTAGATTAGTTTTAAAAATAGAGTGTCAATTTTTGTATTTTATTTTATTTTACATGTAAATATAAAAAAAATTAAAAGGTAAGAAGTGGGTATCTAATACAAAAAGTTTGTTGCAATTTCAAATAAATAAAATTAACTACGGTTAATTTTTGTTACTACCTTTAGTTTATGTTTTGTCACTTTTTATTTTATTTAATAAATATGTAAATTAGAATAGATCTTAACCATATATTATTTATGATACATATGGCATGAATCTATAAGGTCATTATATATTACTTGATTGAATATACTTGATCGGATCTTTTTCTCACTAACTATTACTATCACCTGATGAAATGAATCTTTTCACTTATATGACGAGCTTTTGAATTCGAATTTTTGATAGAAAATATTTTGTTTTAAATGAGTTTTGTATAATACAAATTTAAGTAATTAGATTAGTGGTTTCAAATACTTACTTCTTTTAGAAATAAAAGAGGTTGCTTATCCTCTACCTTTAACTAGAAGATTGTGGAGTCGATTGATCAAGTAAGTAAAAAAAATTGGAGGAGTAAAATAATAATAATAATAATAATACTAAAAAAAGATTAAAAAAATACTACCTCTATTTCAATTTTGTTTGACTTGTTTTAACTTGACACGAAGTTTAAGAAAATAAAGAAGACTTTCGAATCTTGTGGTTGAAAATTAAAGATATGTCAAATGTATCAAAATGTCTTTTTATGTTGTGATTTTAAATATGTCATGTAGAAAGTTGAAATTGAAGAAGTGCTAAAAAGAAAAGAGACATTTTTTTTTGAAACGTACTAAATAGGAAAGTTGGCCAAATAAATTGAAAGAGATAAATTTGTCCTTTCAAACTTTTTGTAAGTGACAACATTAGCACAATTTAAATGAGAGTTGAGGGTAGGGGTGGACATGGTATGATATATACCGAATTATCATATCATACCAAAATTTTTGATTCCGTGATTTTGATATTATGGTATTTGGTATGGTATATGATATACATTTTAAATTTGTTTGGTATTTGGTACGGTATTCGGTATTTAGAAACAACATACCGAAATATATAGTTACATAAATAACATATATATATTATTAAAATACTAACAAATATACAACCTAGTATTAATATAAATTAAATGTTAGAAGTTGAAACTTTGACTACTCTAATTTGATTGAAATGTCTTTTAAATGTAATTGATTAACAAAAAGAGTTATTTATACTTTCTTTTAAATATATATTTCTACATGTGTAATGTGTTAGTATGATACAATTGATACTTTTTTTGAAAAGTCGAAGTCATAATACTCTATTATACGATTATATATTAGTCGAAATTAAACAAATTATGATTATCGATTTACCATATCACAAAATACCGAAACCGAACTTCAAAATACCGAACCATATCGAATTAATTTGGAATGGTAATGATATAATATTTTTAAAAAGCGAATACCAAAATTATCGTATCAAACTTTCAAATACCGTATCATACCATACCATGCTCACCCCAGCCGAGTGAGCTTTGGTGGCCCAACATTATCTCTCTTCCACTCTCGCATTCACTATCCAAAACATAAGGAGACGTCTCACCCAATGTGTATTAACGCCTTTTTCCTCACTTCAGCATCCTCTCCTCCCTCCCCTGCTATGGCTTCCCTCACCGGAGCCGCCTCTCTTCTCCTCCCGTCCGCCACGATCGCCGCCACCTCCACCTCCACTACGGCCAGACTTTGCCTTTCATTCTCTTCTTCTCCTTCTCTCAAATGCCTCCGATCATCCCCTCTTCTTCCCCACATCTTCCGCTACCAGGTTAGTTGCTTGCTCTTCTCCTTTCGTAATGTTTGTTTCTACATTCTCGTTTCGAAAGTTTTTTTTTTTTTTGTAGAAGCGATCATTAGTTGGAACATCTAGTGGAAGATTGAAATGCGCTGCTTCGGATCCTGATCAGTTGAAAAGTGCAAGAGAGGACATCAAACAGCTATTGAAGACCACCTTCTGTCATCCTATTTTGGTAATCGGCCAACTAGGATTGAACCTCCTAATATGCTCTTCCCTCTCACCTATTTTAAAAAAAAAATGATTCCAGGTTCGCTTGGGGTGGCATGATGCTGGAACTTATAACAACAATATCGATGACTGGCCACAAAGAGGTGGAGCTAATGGAAGCTTAAGATTTGAAGTTGAACTGAAACATGGCGCAAATGCTGGTAATTTTTTTTTTTGTTTGTTTGCTCACTATCTATTTTTGGCTGACAAGCTTGCAATTGATCAGGACTTGTAAATGCACTGAAACTTCTCCAGCCAATCAAAGACAAGTATGCTGGCGTGACATATGCAGACTTATTTCAGTTGGCCAGTGCCACTGCCATTGAGGTCAGTACTACTTCTGGTTTTTGTGTTTGCCTGAAAGTTAATTCACACACTTAATTTTTTCTGCTTTTTTAAACTTATAGGAGGCTGGAGGCCCAAAAATTCCCATGAAATATGGGAGAGTAGATGTTTCTGGACCTGAGGAATGCCCAGAAGAGGGAAGGCTTCCTGGTGAGAGATTCTTAGCTGTCATCAATTTTTCTTCGGTACATCATGATTTTTTTCCTCCAGCTTAGCTTATCATGCATTGAAACTACTGATCAAGATTATCTTGAATGAATTTTATCCCCGTGTTTCTAGTCAGGAACGTTATCACAGTGTTTAGTATTTAATGGACTTGTGCAGAGCCAACAACTTCATCTAAAGCTATCTTTACCTTATCCTCTTTGAAACATGGTGATTAGTGAAGTTCAATTGGTTTGCACTAGGTGTAAAGTTTGGTAGGAGACAACATAGAACTTTTGCTTTTATCTGGAGTTCATCCAATCCCGGAGATTAAAAAGAAGATTGTACATCTGTTATTTAATGGAAAAAAAAGAGAGATCACCAGGTGGATGAAGAGGATCGACTGAAGGAGCTATACCTAGGTCTTTGCTGACGCCTCGGGGTAGACCACATTATCTCGCTGATGCCAGAGGAACTGCCAAACCCTGCTTAATTTGTTCAAGACAAAATTAAGTGGTCCTAATTGCAAAACTAGCCAACATTTTTTCATTTTGCAATTGTTAAATATAGGTATTTAGACAGTGTTTATTTAAAGACCAGACTCAAAATGGTATTGGTCCTCTTCTATTTCTTTTGTGTAACAGGCAGCTTTACTTTTGATCATGTTGTTTTTCTTTAGTATCTTATATAACCATTTATCTAATCATCTTTCTTTTTTATACCGAAATAAAGGCCAATATGGTGTTGTAGAATTGCTTTGGTCTGATTATTCAGCTTCTGACTGAAGTAAATCCGTTTATACCCATTTGCAGTATGTTGTATGTCTTAGATGGTCTACCATGGTTTCCATTTTCTAATCCTTCATATTTGAAGAGTCTAACCTTCTGCATTTTATCTAACAGTCTCCTATTTTATCCTCCATTTGCTTTGATATATATAACTAACTTAATCTTATTGATTAGATGCTGGTCCCCCTTCCCCTTCTTCTCATTTGCGAGATGTCTTCTACAGAATGGGACTAAACGATAAGGTAACACTCATCAAAGTTGTCCTCTAATTCATCTCATCAATGATTCAACCTCCTAGCCCGATGTACGCTTCTCACTAGTGAGCTTTTGCTTTCTAGGAAATTGTCGCACTTTCTGGGGCACACACTTTGGGGAGATCCAGACCAGAGCGTAGTGGTTGGGGCAAGCCAGAAACAAAATACACGGTATCCATTTCCTCACGCTACTTGATATTATCATTAATTGTAAATTGTTGTGCTTTTTGAGGCATTTTTCAAATTTCCATTCCGACATTTTTTTCCAGCTATAATGTTAATCTAGAATGAAGACTGACCAATTGAGGATCATGTCCATTAAAAAGCATGCTGCAGAACTCAAAATGCTTCTTTATATTATACCATTCTCAATAAATAAATAAATTGTATTAATGTGTGTCAGAGATGGACATAATTAAGCTGCTGGTTGTCTATGAATCATTATATATTTATATGTACCCCGTTCCTCTTAAAATTAAATGAAACGTTTGGACTTTGTTATCAAAACACTTTTTCCCTCAAATTAGTTTGAATAATATTCTCAGTTAGCCCTTTGTATGGAAATAGGATCTACTGAGGGGCTGTGTGATTGGAACCTAATTTCCTATATTTTCTAATACATAAGGTTAGTCTTTTTTTTTGGTGGTGGAATGGAGAAGTAAAAGGAAAGGTGGAGGCAAAGAAGGGGTCATATGCGAAGTTGGTAGAGAGTAAGGATGAGGAGGAGAGGCGAAGGAATAGGGAGGCGTATAAGATAGCTAGGAAGGAGGCTAAGTTAGCGGTAACGGCAGCTAAAACGGCAGCCTTTGAAAGCTTATACGCAGCTTTAGAGGATAAAGGGGGGGATAAGAAGTTATACAGGTTAGCAAAGGCTAGAGAGAGGAGGACTCAGGACCTTGACCAAGTGAAGTGCATCAAGGACGAAGATGGTAAAATACTAGTAGATGAGGTACTCATTAGGAGGAGATGACAGTCTTACTTCCATGGACTCTTGAATGAAGAGGGGGACAAAAGCTTTGTGCTGGGAGATTTGGCACACTTAGAGAGGCGTCGTGACTATGATTATTGTAGCCGTATAAAGGTTGAAGAGGTTAAGGTTGCGATTCGTAAGATGCGAAGGGGTAGGGCGACGGGGCTAGATGAGATTCCCGTTGATTTTTGGAAGAGCTCGGGTGAGACAGGTGTGAAGTGGCTAACCGAGTTGTTTGATGGTATTTTTAGAACGGCACAGATGCCTGAAGCTTGGAGATGGAGCACGATGATTCCTTTGTACAAGAACAAGGGCGATATTCAGAGTTGCAACAACTATAGGGGTATCAAATTGCTAAGCCACACTATGTAGGTCTGGGAGAGGGTGGTGGAGTTGAGGTTGAGACAGATCGTGCCTATTTCAGAGAACCAGTTCGGCTTTATGCCAGGACGCTCGACTACAGAAGCTATTCATCTCCTTAGGAGACTGGTGGAGCAGTACAGAGAAAGGAAGAAGGACTTGCATATGGTGTTCATCGATCTAGAAAAGGCGTATGATAAAGTCCCTAGGGAGGTCCTTTGGAGGTGCTTGGAGGCTCGAGGTGTACCCGTGGCGTACACCAGATCGATTAAGGACATGTATGAGGGGGCCAAGACACGCGTTAGAACTGTGGGAGGAGATTCGGAGCACTTTCCCGTGTTAATGGGGTTGCACCAGGGATCAACCCTTAGCCCGTTTCTATTTGCCTTGGTAATGGATGTATTGACGCGGCAAATACAAGGTGAGGTGCCATGGTGCATGTTATTTGCGGATGATGTAGTTTTGGTGGACGAGACTCGCGTAGGAGTTAATGCGAAGTTGGAGGTTTGGAAACAGACCCTCGAGTCGAAGGGGTTTAGGTTAAGCAGGACCAAGACTGAATATATGGAGTGCAAGTTCAGTGAGGCGACTCAGGATGATGACGTAGAAGTGAAGCTGGATACACAGGTCATCCAAAAGAAAGGGAGTTTCAAGTATCTTGGGTCTATTATCCAAGGAAATGGAGAGATTGATGAGGATGTCACCCATCGTATTGGTGTTGGGTGGATGAAATGGAGGCTCGCATCTGGAATCTTGTGCGATAAGAAGGTGCCTACTAACTTAAAGGCAAATTCTACAGAGTGGTGGTCCGACCAGCTTTGTTGTATGGAGTTGAGTGTTGGCCAGTAAAGAACTCCCATATTCAAAAGATGAAGGTGGCGGAGATGAGGATGTTGCGATGGTTGTGCGGGTTTACCAGGAGAGATAGGATTAGGAATGAGGATATCCGAGATAAGGTGGGTGTGGCGTCGGTGGAAGATAAGATGCGGGAAGCGAGGGTGAGATGGGTCGGACATGTGAGGAGGAGAGGCACGGATGCTCCAGTGCGGAGGTGTGAGAGGTTGGCTATGGATGGTTACAGGAGAGGACGAGGTAGACCGAAAAAGTATTGGGGAGAGGTGATCCGACAGGACATGGCGCAGTTGCAGCTTACCGAGGACATGACCCTAGATAGGAAGGTGTGGAGGACGCGGATTAGGGTAGAAGAGTAGTAGGTAGAAGTGTGTGTAGGCTAGTAGGTAGGAGTGTTTTCCCTTATTTGTCCCGACTAGTAATCGTAGTGATACGCTTTTAGTTTCTTGTTCTTGGATTCCTCGTGGTAGTATTTTGTGGCAGTGCTCTGTTTTTGTCTGTTGTTTGTTACTACATGTAACTTCCTATCGTCTCTTGTAGTTTTATCTTATTTTTTTATCCTGTATCATTGTTACGTCCTTTTTTAGCCTTTTTCTAGACTGTTTTGTCTTGAGCCGGGGGTCTATCGGAAACAGCCTCTCTACCTCACCTCTGAGGTAGTGGTATGGACTGCGTACACTCTACCCTCCCCAGACCCCACACTGTGGGAATACACTGGGTATGTTGTTGTTGTTGTTGTTGTACATAAGGTTAGTCTTTTGCAATTCACATCTCTATTGTTCAGTCAATTAATATTAATTCTCATGTCTTGATTTTCCTCTACGGTCTGTACCATGGTGCTTTTGTTTCTTTACAAAACTTGATAAAAAACAGATAGCTGCTGCTAGCCTCTGTGCAATCCACTTATTTTTCTTGCATATTAACAAAGACGAATTTTTGAGCTGATTTGTCTACGTTGCAGAAAGATGGACCAGGAAGCCCTGGAGGACAATCATGGACTGTGCAGTGGTTGAAATTTGACAATTCCTACTTTAAGGTGCCGTATGATGAAAACTGATAAGACTCATAGGCACTGAAACAAGATGAATCCTTGCTTATTATTCTAAATTTGAAATGATGTTAGGACATTAAAGAGAGGAGAGATGAAGATCTGCTAGTTTTGCCAACAGATGCGGTTCTTTTTGAAGATTCTTCATTTAAGGTTGAAAAGAAAGCACGTCTTCATGAATTCTGGCAATACAAACTAATTTTGCTTCTCTAACAACTTACAAGCTTGCAGGAATATGCAGAGAAGTATGCTGTAAATCAAGATGTATTTTTTAAAGATTACGCGGAAGCCCATGCCAAACTGAGCAACCTTGGAGCTAAATTTGATCCTCCCGAGGTTTGTCAGCAGAAATATTTTTCATCTTTAATAGATTATACTTTTTGCATCTCTATTCTATAAAAGCTGTAAGCGAGTTTCTAATGGAGTCTTGTTGTGTACTCATCTAAATTTTTTATGAAGTAGCTGGATGCACAATTTTCACCATTTTTAGTTGATTACTATTTGTGTGAAATCTAAATATAGACGTTCTTGTGACGCTATGAGCTCCTTCTACCTCTCTATTTTTGCTCTCCAGCACACACGTAAGTATGGCATCGTGACTAGTTATATAGAATGAATAAAATTACCCTCCCACAAAGAATTTGCTTTTTGGATTTTCCAATTTTTTTTTCGAGTTCCTTAAAGATGGGTTCAAAAATGGAGTCCGACTCTTCAATCGAAAAAAAGACGGTCGTGTGCGAGTCGGCTGGGAAAACACAATGCACCAATCACTTGTTAAATACCAAGACTGGAAACAACAACATACTCAGTGATATTCCACAAGTGTGGACTACCAAGATTGGAACTACTTTGATTTTTTCAGCCAATCTAGTTTTGACTAAATCTTACCGAAGATTAAGCTAAGGACTGACGTAAAAATTATGGGCTTTACTCAGGTGTAAAGGCCTAGGACTAGATATCTCCTAATACTTCATCCAACCAAATGTATCCTTTAAACCTTACTTAAGTGGGTTGAGTTATTAATCTAAGACAGTAGAAAATAAGGATGAAGAGAATCCATTGTAACAAGCCCTATTTGTGATTGCATAAGGCAGACTAGGTACTCCTTCACAAATCAATCACATATTAAGTGCTTTGGACTTATGGTATTCAATCCTAGTCAGACCTAGATTACTTTTTCTAAGTTCAATTTAAAGTTTCCATTACAATTTTAGAATAATGAAATTAGATCACAATAAAACTCAAAAAACAAGTAGATTTCCGCAATTATACCTAAAGCACCAAGAAAAAAGAGAAAAAGAAAAAGAACTCTGTCAAACCTGGCTTCTGTTCAAGAATTCCTTTCTTTGCACTTGATTTCCTTGCCAAAAAGTTCTCTCCCTAAGCCCTGCTTAAATTCCTCTTTGTATAAGTAACAGAATAGCAACTTAGAAATTTAGAAACGTCGAACAGCACCTGACGCTTTAAGTTGGAGAACCTAACTTTGCCTAAAACTTCTTGGACAGATTTTTGACTACCACACATTTCTTCCTAAGCGCCTAGGCACTGATATTCAGAGGGATCGTGAAGGTTGTTGTGCAGCACCTAGTTGCTACCCTTGTGCTAACATTCTACACCTTCAGTAATTTTACCACATGTATCTGTAGGGATGTCCAATTGACAAACCATTTGAAACATTAAAATCTATGTTTTGAGCTCTACAATATGGCTAACTAACTCTCGCAGATATATTTTAGTAAATTCTTAAAGTTGAGTAACTGGCAAAGTTGCTGGTAAAGTTGATGCCATGTGACCAAGTGGTCACGGGTTCAAGCCCTGGAAACAGCCTCTTGCAGAAATGCAAGGTAAGGCTGCGTACAATAGACCCTTGTGGTTGGGCCCCTCCCCGGACCCTGCGCATAGCGGGTGCTTTAGTGCACCGGGCTGCCCTTTTTCTTAAAGTTGAGTCAAAATACAGCTTGATTATAGCATGTTTGACACCCAAGATTTCTTTTTTTCCTCTCAAAATATGAACTTGGTCGGAGAAACCTATGAGATGCCTTGAAACTTAACAAATTAGATACAATTACCTGATTGTATTAACAAAAATCAACTAATTATCTGTCTGGCTTGCATGAGTACCTTCAGCGCTTGCACTTCTAGTCTAGTTTGATTTTCAAGCGTTTATACTGATCGGAGAATATCGCCGAGATAGTTAAGATAGTCAAAGCAACTCTAGTGTGTCTTCCAGAATATTCATTCATTTGACTGTAAATTAAGGCAACTTTTGATTCTGTACTATTTTTTCCATTAATCACTCAAGATACTTCCATTTCCATATAAAACTCATTTTCTTCCTGTGTACATTCACCCAGTCCACGAAATTCAGATATGCCCCGTGACCTTTAGCTTCTTGTTAATCAATTCCATGTAACTACTGTTCTCTTCACTCCACCTCCCTCAAATAGTCTGCTTTTCCCTCCCCGGTGATAAGGGG
This sequence comes from Jaltomata sinuosa, assembly GCA_003996215.1. NCBI lineage: Eukaryota > Viridiplantae > Streptophyta > Magnoliopsida > Solanales > Solanaceae > Jaltomata > Jaltomata sinuosa. The sequence goes on from QJPP01006936.1 coordinate 91,240, forward strand.
CCAAGGCTCTATTATCTTACTCCTGTTTCAAAAAATAGATAATTTGTCTCCAACTGTATAATACAGCAATGATTGTACAACTCTTCGACTAACTTTAGCAAATTTATGGAGACAGAGACAATAATATGTATTGAATTTCTTGGACAGGGTTTCTCAATAGACAATAATCCTACACAAGGTCAGCCAGAGAAGTTTGTGGCAGCAAAATACTCAACTGAAAAGGTAAATTTTAAATTACTTATTACTTTTTCCTTCGGTTAATTAGTCAAACTTTCGCACTTGCATTTTAATTCCTGAGGAGATGTATACATGTTTAAATTTTACTTTTTCTGGTTTCTGCAGGATTAAATACAACTTATCATCTTTATTTCTGCCGTTTCTTTTAATAATCCAAGATCAAACTATCACCAAATTTTTGCACTCAAATGTAAAATTGGTAGTCTAATGAAAGGAGAGAAATAAATTCAACGAGTCTTGCCTATTTGAATTGCAGAGAGAGCTCTCGGATGCTATGAAACAAAAGATTCGAGCAGAATATGAAGGTTTGGGAGGAAGCCCAGATAAGCCTCTCCCGACGAACTATTTTCTCAATATCATGATTGTGATTGGTGTTTTGGCACTTTTGACATCTTTGCTTGGAAACTAAGATGGCTTTAGTTTGATCATGTAGATATTTTGAGTGCTTTATATCGGCATTATTGAAAATGAAAATTTTGCGGGTCATATACGCAAAATTTGAAATTTACACTGCTTTTTTATCTTCATTTTTTTTTCGCACTGCTTTGTGCCTTGCAATTCACTCTCAAAACGATGGGAGAAGCTGCTGCTTGACTTTATGCCAATATGGAATTTCTGTGAACATTCTAGTTTGCAGATTTCCTATTATCCTCTGATATTGTTAATGATCATCCTTGACATCTTTACGTATACTGGATAAAAGTTCTTCCCCTTACAGTTCTCTTTTTTTTTAGACTTTTGTGCTCAAATGGTGGTTGTGCTAATTTGTGAAGGCCAAGAAGTGTTTAAGGTCTGGGTAGGTGACCTTTTGTTTAACATAATCCCAGAAAGTGTGAAAGCAGTGGACCAAGATGAGGTTCTCTCTCTTAGGATTCCTTCCTAATTTTCTTTTTTCAACAACAACATACCCAGTGTAATCCAACAAGTGGGGTCTGGCCTAATTTTCTTTTGTGGAACTAAACAAAGAAATGGGAAATTCACCATTGATTTTGTCCCAGTCATTCCATTTCCTTTCCAGAGTATGAAAGGTCAACTTGCTCTCTAGGTCAGCTATCATGGATTTGGTAGTGGGTGCTGGAAATTGGCGAAGAGCCAGAGCTAGAAAAATGTCCCAGTCATGTATATCTCAAAATAAAAAGTTCATCGTGTTACTTTTTTTTCTATCATTCTAGATAGGTTAATTCGACACCATGAAGTGAGTCCTTTCTTCTGTTTGTACAGTTTAAGAATTAGCTAATTAATCCACAAAAGCAGAAAGAAAATCTATGAACAAAAGTGGAAAGCTGTAAACAACGTGAAAAAAATGAATAAACTGTTTCCTTCATTTTCACCATCTGTTGAACAGACAAGGAAAAGACAGAAAAACAAGAAAAGAGTTTTAAAAACGTTGCCTCAAGTTTACAACAACATTTGGTTGGATTGTGGGGTTACAAAATTATCAATTAATTAGAGAAAACTCCAAAGACAACTTATCAAGGTTTAGTCGTTCATTATCTCTCAATTTGCTTTCATTAATGTCTCCAAGGGAGTGTTTTTCACCAAGTTTGTTTAAAGCATCACTGCTTAATTAAGCGTAGTCTGTCTCATGTTTGCAACACATGGTATATGGTAAATATTCTAATTTTCTTTAATATTCGGTATGCTATTCAATATTTATAAATAAAATGTTAGAAATAGCAAATACTGCACTAAAATATATAATTACATAAATAATTCATATTTATTATAATACTAACAAATATACTATCTACTATTAGTACAAAATAAAATATTTAGACGTTGAAACTTTGACTACTTTATCTTGATTGAAATGTCTTTTTGGTGTAATTGATTAACAAAGAAAGTTACTTGTACTTTCTTTTGAATATATATTTCTACATATATAAGGTGTTAGTATGATATAATTGAGACCTTTTATGAAAAGTCAGAGCCATAATTTTCTATTATATGAGTATATATAAGTCGAAATTGAACAAACTATGATTACAGAAATACCATACTACAAAATACCGAAATCAAACTTAAAAATTCTGAACCATACTGAATTAATTTGGTATACTGAATTACCGAACAAAAGTTTCAAACACACACTGTACCATACCATACCGATATACCATGCCTAGCCTTGGCTCCATCTCAAATTTTTATCGTGATTCTATTTTACATGTCTCTTACTAAATAATTATGAGGTTTTTTTAAAACTATTTTACCTTTTATTGATATTTGAACAATCATAACATCACTCGTAATTGAGGTATTTGTAGTCTTCAAAAATAATACTCCCTCCATTTTGTATTACTTGGCCCCTGTTGACCTGATATACCCTTTAAACAAACTTTAATTAGAGGTGTATTTTATCAACATTAACTTTATTGATGATGCTTTGGAACTCTATATTTTACTAAGAGTAGTATGACAAAAAAGTAATAAAAGAATTTTAATTTGTTAAAATGGATAATTAAAATGAAATATTTATTTTGGTAGAGAGACAAGTAAAATGAAACCAAAAAGTAACTCCCAAGGCTAAAATGGGATAACTTTTAAAACGATAGAGTAGTAAATAATTTTGAGATACTAAAAAAAGAACGTAATTGAGAGGGTATTATTTTATTTATTTATCCCAGGAATCAATGAAAAGAAAAATAGAGGAAATTTACGTTTTATTCAGCTGTGAAAACCCTCGTTAAGCCCCCTCCGCCCCTCTCCACTCAATCAGATAATACTAAAAATGTTGATCCGACGCATTGTGCTGACCAAATCCCTCCACCATTTCCGTTCGTTTAGCAACTCTGCTACCGCCGCCGCCGCCGTTGTTCCAGACGTAGAAGATTTCCCTAAACCCGACCCCAAATACGCAGAAACTATTCATGCCGTTGTTCGTGTCACTTCGGGCAAGAACATCGCTGCCAAAGAGAGGAAAGCTGGGCGGGTACCCAGTATAGTGTTTGAACAAGAGGATGGACAACATGGTGGTAACAAAAGGCTCATCTCTGTTCAGGCTAATCAGATTAGGAAGCTTGTTAACCATCTCGGTCGCTCCCATTTCTTGTCAAGGTTGTTTGATCTTCAGGTTCACTCTGACTTTGAATCTCCTGACGTTATTGAGAAGGTTCGAGTTCTGCCCAGAAAGGTATTTTCCCTCTTATTTTTTTACTTTGAACTCATCTCAAGATAGATACATACATACTGGCTTTAAATTCTTGCCTTTTTCTTTGCTTGCTTCTCAGTAAGCTAAGAAGCAGGTCATAGCTTATCACTCCCCTAACCTTTAGACTCGTCGGTAATACTTCTTATCGGGATAAGGTTAGCTTTGAAGCTGGATGCACTGTTATACTACACTAATTATGGATTCACACATTTCTTTCTCATAATGATTGACATTTCATGAGGTACATTGAGTAACTGCTACCTCCCACTAGCACAGTTACCTAGTGACTCTTGAACACCAAGGTTTAGGCAGATGAGAAGAATCACTTTGTGATTTTTTTGTCCATGATGGAATTTGGACCTGGTTTTCCTGGATTTTCACTCACTTCAATTACCGCTAGGCCGCACCCTTGGATTTGAACATAGTTTCACACACTCAAAAGGGAAAAAGGTGGAGCTTCTTGAGTTGATATATGCTTGAAAGTTCTAAAATGATTTGGTGGTTGAAAATAGGAGTTGATATTAGTTCTCATAGTTGTTGGCAAACACTGGCTGCGATGTCCCATATAGTAAGAAGCCACAAGTATGAAAGCAACAAAGTTCTTATGAACTAGCTTGCAAAACTTCCTATGTGGAAGTATTGGATGGGCATGGCCTGTGCTGAGCACAGACCCAACACTAACAAAATTAAATTGTGGTTCTAACTTAGACCAAGTATTTGCACATTCATTCTGTTGTATTGAAACTGCCAGTTAAATCATATCCCCTACCACTGTTGTTCATTAATCAAAAAGAGTAAATTAGCTTAGGTGAAAGTATGCCAGTAAAGAAGAATAGGTGCCAATGAAGAAACATCAACGTCTAATAAACAAAATGTATATGTCCTAAAAGGCTTTCCTTAAGTAGTTGAGTCCTCTGCAGTGGAACCATCTTACTACCAACACTTTACTAAGTCACCTTACTACCAAAAATTAAACGTCTATCATAATTCAGCATAATACCACTCCAATACGTTCTTAATGGCATACATTCATATATTTACAACATGTGCAAAAGACATAAAGAAATAAATTATCTAGTTGAACCATCTTCAAGTATTGTTCTAGACATAATGCCCCAAAAATATAAGAACTGTTTGTATCTTCAAATGCACACAAACATATTCTAATTGACCATTTACAATGAGTTGGACCTGGAGCTGAGTCCTAAGCTTAGTAGCCAATCTTCTGCATCCAAAAAACCACAACATAGGGAGATCTGGAAGTACCTTAAAAAAAGTCAATACAAATAAACTAAGAAACTTGGACTTGAGAGAAGTGGAAAAATAAATATTATGAATTACAAGTAAAAGGATGAACATTGGATGTATGCAAGTATAATCGATAAACTGAAACAAAGAATACATGATTTTTTTACCAGATTTGATGATGCTCGTCTCTTTATAGTTTATTCATTCAAAAGTAATAAAAAAACAACAGTACACTACGTGTAGAATCACTTTAGTATAATCAGAGATTTCTAAATGTTAAATCAATGTACCGGGAAGTCGGGAACACATTAAAAGGTAAAGATAATCTTGGTTAGTGTTTAGTCTATCCTAGGGGATGTATGTTTTGTACCATACTTGATATTTACATGACTGCTTGCATCAGTGAAGTAAAGGCAACTGAAAATATTTATATAAGCTAAAATGATATATAATTTTTTTTTAGAAGTATGACTACTAATTCAATTCAATTAGTAGGAACTTGTGAGAAAGCAGACATGATTTTTCTGTTCAACATGTCAAATGGTTTATGGTCCGAAAACTTATAACAGTTGGGAAAAATAATTGCTATTACACTTGCTACCAGTCCCATACACTGATAATACAAATCAACTTTGTATTGTTTCTATATTTTGAGCTGTTTCACTCTGATTCTCTTAATATAATCTTATGTTGTACTTGTTTTTCTTTATCATTCTTTACCCCTCTTTTTATTTTATGGAGGACCTCTAATGCATTTTGGTGGCTAGCTGTTTTCTAACTTTGGCATAACCATGTCTTTTATCTTTCTACTACTAACAACTAAAAATCACCATTTCACAGCATTGTAGTTTTAAATATTTTCAAGTTATTACACTTCATTGTGTAATCACTCATAACATAGTCTTGCTTCTCAATAGCAAATAGGAGAAACAGAGGATACGTACTATTTCAAAAACCACCTATAGTGAGGAAAAGATAATTATAGAATACTAACTTTTTTCCTATGTCCTCTGTACTCTATCCTATACTAACTGCCACTTGTTTAAATACTTAACATCAAAATATTTAACTTCAGCTTTGGGTTCATCAGCTCTAGGTTATGGGAAAATATAGTACAGCTAAACATACATAGACAACTCAATGGGGTTCAATTTATGTACTTAGAAAAAGAAATGAAGAAACAAAAAGATTAAAAATACTAAAATACTACTTACCGTCCATAGGCATTTAGAGCATAGCATTTTAAATTCCTGCAGTAGCACGAACACAAATCTTTCCAAATGAGCAGTAAATTTGAGCAAATGCTCCCTGTACTTTTCATAAGAACAGAAGTTGATAGCCTTAAATAGAGCAGCGTGTAGAATATGACAAAAATCATTTTTCAAAATCTATTGATGCTTTGATTCATTACCAGTAAATTTGAGTAGGTACTCCCTGTATTTTCCATAAGAAAAGAAGTTGTCAGCCTTAATGGACTCATCACTCCCCTCCTCCGCGGTGAACTCTTCCCTTCCTTGAAGGAAGCCAACACTGTCAAGGGCGCCGTCTAACCTCCAACATCTCTGTTAATTTTTTCCTCTTCTCCGACATCAGATATGCCGAAGTTCTTCCAATCAACCAGTAAGCAATATAATAGAGCTTTATCCAAAAAGTAAATATTTTCTACTGTATACAAGTGCGATAATAATCTCCCTTCATCTTCAAAAATATAAGAGCTTAGACTCACCAGCAGAAGCCAAAGGAATCAAATACTGGTCCAGAATCTTCATAATTGACAGAGGAGTATGTTGTAGAAATCTGTAGAAAAAAAGAAATAGAATTTTTTTGAGTTTCTTCAAATATTCTATCAAACACCTTAGGTGCACCTATTCTTAAAGTAAATTAGCTATACACTTCATTAGAAGGGGAAAAGGAGACCTCCAATCACATGAATTTTAATGATAGTAAAGAAATTTAGATTCATAGAAGGGACACAGATAGAATTTGAAATACTTCTCATAAGCTTGCACCTGAGTATCTAAATTCAAATATGTGCAAATTGAAAACCCAATAGGTAACAACCCAAAAGAACAAATGACGATTACAGACAACGAAAGTGCAATAACTAAAGATTACTTTAAAACCTCAACAACACAAATAGCTCACACTTGAACGATGAATTCCAACATCAGAGCAAGAACTGATGAAATTTGAGAACCAGGGAAAAAAATTGTATAATTTTAGAGAGAAATTGTATGAACTGTTTAAAAACGTAGAAATCAATTTCAATGGAAGAAATCAGGAAGGCAAATGGAGCAAACAAAATTAGTTAGCAAGGATACGCGTAGTTTTGATGAGAAAGAAGTACAATATGCACGTGCCTGTACAAAAGTAAAATATATTAATGACCAATCAAATTGGTCCAAGTTTATAGTACAATTGACATTACTATTAGTATAATATTGGTTGCAGTGTTCGTCCTTCTCTTGCCCACTTATATATAAGAGAATAGTTTTCACATTTAGGGTTTGATGATGATTAATGGACTATTCTTTTCACAAGTCTTGTGACATTGTAAACCAGAATGATAGAAAAAGGCCGTTGCCACGGTGAGATATATTGAACAGCTTGCTGACTGCTGAGGTATGTGGTGCCAGGGGTTGATACTCAGGAAACTGCATAACTCGGCTCAGAAGAAAGACCTTTAACTGCTTAATTTGGTTCAAAAAAATAACCCTTTGTAGAATTATGAAGCTGTTAATCCAAACAGAGCTTTAGATGGCTTTTAGCAGCGTGATGTGCTGATTTATCTATTTCAATGTTCAGGTTCATCTGGAAGCTGGTTCAGATGCGCCTCTTAATGTTACCTTTATAAGAGCTCCATCAAGTGCTTTATTAAAGGTTGAGGTTCCTCTTGTATTTAGAGGAGAGGATGTGTCCCCCGGTTTGAAGAAAGGTGAGTAATAGATACATCTGTCTTTTCCTCTTTGTAACTTGCTAAAAGGTGTTTATCTTTGTGAAGTCTTTAATTTCTTTACTATACTGGTTTGCATTGTGATGTATTGAAACTAGCTTATCATATGTTACACTTGCATCAGTTCTTTATCCTTGGGTATAACTGGTTTTCTTGAATCCATTCAATGCAAATATTTTATGGTTATGATGGACCGAGAAGTTTCTCAAGGTAGAGCACCCAAGGGTGTAGTCTAGCAGTTGATATTGGAATGAGCCATCGGAGACTAGGGTTCAAATCCCAAATTAGGTAAACATGCCTGGTGATTTCTGCAATTTGTCTAAGTCTTGGTGAGCGGAGGCAAGAAAACCCTACTGGTGTGCCATTAACCAGCACTGAGAATCTTACCCTATAGTTGGAATGTATTATCTGTTGAAACCATCTTTGATCAGATCCTATCATTTTAGTAATCAGGAGGATGTTCCAGTTAGCAGAATCTTAGGCCTTCACTATATCAAGTTTTCTTAGACCTCCTAGTTCTCCTTGCATAATTGATGATCAAGGCCTTCATTTGATGTTCCTTCAAATCAATTCAACTATTACCCTCTTTAGTCTTTCAGCGTGTAATTTTGAAATCCTTTATAGTTACTTCCTACCAAACAGATCGGCTTGAAATGTCTTAATTCAGTTATCCCTTTCGTTAAGCAGAGTGAAGCTCTTCTCAAATCTTCCTTCCGGATAGAATTGGTAGAAGTTTAGAGCATCCCATTTCTGAAGACGTGCCAAATTTTTTGGTGAAAAGCTATAGTAAAGTCATAGGGCTAGGAGGTTGATCTCCAGCACTATCATTTATGGTTCAGTCACCTCTTCCTCTCTGGAAAAGACTTTGCAGCCATCTTCTGTCATCTTCTAATAATATAGTTAGGTCTCAAGTCATTCCACCTTGGGTCCATCAACTGTTAATTCCATGAGGGTTGCGAAGAAACACAATGAATTCTAAAGGAAGAGTTTGGGTTAAAGTGTTCTAAAGTCTTACCTGTTAGTAAGTCAATAAGACGATCAAAATGGAACACTGCACATCTGCTATTTTGGTGAACTGTTTGGATTGAGAGAAATAGAAGATGTTTTCAACACATGGAAAACAACATTCAGAAGATAATATCCAAATGTATAGCTTTATTTTTGTTTTTGGTGTAAAATGCAACAAATGGATGAGGCTGAATCTATTCTAGATGTGATAGAATCACTACAGGTCTAGAAGGGTAGGTTTTTTCTAAGTTCCTTTATTTGCTGCACATGTATAGATTTCGACAGCACTTCTTAGTGCTAATCATTTATCCTTCAAAAAAAAAAAAAATCGACAATCAAATTGGTTTTGCATGTAAATAGAAATATTCTCTTGATGGTATATACGGAACATAAACTTGTTTAATGAGCATAACTCACTGCTTTTCTTTAAAAATGTTTACAGTCACTTCAAATTTGTCCACCTTGTGTAGTAGAGGTTTGTATTGGAGAGTACAGATCAGCTGCTTAAGTCATTATAACTTCAGATGTATGACTAAAACCCAGACTTAACTTGCCTTTCTCTCATCCAACCAAACAAGGTAATTCTAGAGAATGGAGCAACTAAAAGAGGGATAATGCGTAAAGAGTATACCTAATCATAATTACGACTCCTTTTAATTTCAAATGCATTAGCCCAATTGATAAATTTCTCTCTTAGTAGTGCTTAAAAACATGAGCCCCTGATCTGTTTGTGGGGGTAGGGCGTCTGGTCTTTCAGCTTATATATGAAATCGGAATCTTATGAGATAGTGAGCTACATAATTAGTGCTGCTCTTAGAATTGATGGTCAATTCAAAAAGAGAGAATCCTTGCTGAATGATAAAATGATGAAAGGAAACACGGATAACATGTGAGGCGATATCCATTTCCTATTTGCTTGTACTTTTGTTTTTATTTATTTATTTATTTATTATTTTTAATAATCATTGGTTAACCAATTTGGTAGGGTCATATTTGAATATCATCAAGAGAACGGTAAAGTTTCTATGCCCAGCAGATGTCATCCCTCCCTACATTGACGTCGACTTAAGTGAATTGGATGTTAACCAAAAGTTGGTAATGGGTGATCTAAAGGTTCATCCAGCTTTGAAGCTTATCCAATCAAAGGATCATCCTGTTGTCAAGATTGCGGGAGCAAGAGTTTCTGATCAAAAGAAATCGAAATGATTTTTACTGAAGCACTTGTCTGAAAATCTTAGCAAGCTTATTATGAAAGTGAGGATAAATTCCACAGCTTGGGACATTGGTATTGCTAGCTGATGTAATTTACTGGACGATCTTGTTCATTTGTGCTAGTTAAAATAGGGTGATTAGGTGATAGTGTCTCTCAATTTTGGAATGAGTAGCTGACTTGTATATCAAATTGCTAATGCCCCCAATAATTTTTTTGCTACTGGGCTGTGAAATTTCAAATCATTACGACGTTCTCTACGCAATTGCAGAAGATTAACATTATCAATGTGATGTCCTTTTCTTTTTCTTGTCCTTGTATCCTTTTAATGTTTATCTGGTGATCCTTGGACAGAAATAGTTATATCCTTGTAATTTGGCAGGATAATTCTTACATATTGCAAAGGATGAAGTGCACAAATACTTTTATTTAAAGTTGAGAACTTAGAGCCCAACAAATTTTGAAGCAGCAGCAACAACATTTCAGTTAAAAGTTTACTTCTCTCCTTATATAGGGGTAGCTACATCCAAGCATGACACTAATCTTTGTAAATCTGCACCCAACCATTACTATTTACTAATTTATTTTTATATTTTTGGAGATTGGAAGGTTAAGTGATTTTATTAATATAAAAATGAATTTTATTCAATTTCACATAATTGACATCTTTTGAGAACCAAACCTATTTATTTTTTTAACTATTGAATGGTGATAGCTATTAAAATTAGAGCATTATTATTATTTTTTCTTCCTACCTCAAATGTTGGTAAGTCCATCATTCACCAAAGCTTAAAATTTCGCAACAACTCATGATTTTGAAAAGAAATAGGGAAGACAACATAAAAAAACTCATCATTTTATTTGAAAAACTTGATTTGTTTTAATTTAAGTATTTGATCTAGATAATGTATCAATTAAGTAGAGTTACAACAACATGCCTAGTATAATTTCATAAGTGGAGTATGAGAAGAATGGTGTATACACAATCTTACTTCTACCTTATAAAGGTAAATAAACTATTTTCGATTGACCCTCTATGTAAATAAGCATATCAAAATCAAGTATATAAAGAAAATAATAGCAACATCAAACAATACAACGATCGAAAATGATACAATTATAAAATTGAAGACATAGATAATAGGAGGTAATAATAACAATACAAATAAGGAAACTTGACAATGCTCGATTAGCTACTAGCCTTCTATCTTAATCCTCGACCTTAATACCCTTATATTTAGGACATGTTCTTGCTAAGCTGCATGTGTTGTCATGTCCTACCTGATTATCTCTCCCCAATACTTTTTTGGCCTACCCCTATCTTTCCTCATACTCATCATCGGAGTATCGCCAACCTCACACACCTCCTCACTGGGGCACTGATGAGGAGATCACTGGCACTTTTGAGTAGTTCAACCAGTTGGGTTGTCAAACTACGATCGAGAGTTTCGCCTTTTGACGCATCTCCTCTTCACATGCTAGAACAATCTCAGTGTCGCCTCCTTCATCTTGTTCACCACGGAGGCTACTCTCACCTTGTCCTGAATATGTTTGTTCCTAATCTTATCTCTCCTAATATACCCACATATCCATCTCAACATCCTCATTTTCGTTACCTTACTTTCTGATTGTGCGAGTTCTTGAGTTACATTTCTATTTTGAAAAATATAGATTGAAAACAAAAAAAAAAGGTAAAAGTAAATTCTTATTATTCTGTTATTGCTATATACGCCAAGTTACTTTTCTTAAAAATATAAATAAACTCTTAGGAAATATTTTAGAAATTTAGATAAATATTAAATCAAGAAAAATAAGCTAAAAGTTATTAATACAAAGGCGGACCCACGTGTAAAGGTGAGGGGTCGCTTACACCTTGATCGAGACCCAAATTTTAGCTAGCTTTTCACCATAGATTTTCAAATATTTTTGGCAAATATTATTTGGGTGAAGATTTGGGTGAAATTTTACCATGTGTTTGGCCATAGTATTTGAGAAACATATTTCTCTTTTTTAAGAAATATGATTTATACCCATAAGTTTTAAAAACTATCAAAACTAACCATAAGTTTTAAAAACTATCAAAACTAACCATAAGTTTGTATTACATAACAAGATAGAAACGTCGACGTAACACGATTCATGATTTCCGCAACAAGTCAGTTGAATCTTCATTGCAGCAAATAACAAGTAGTGAAGCATGACTATTGTTCCTTTCAAAGATAAAAGTTTGTGTAAAATTTGAATAAATAGAGGGTGTTTTTGTAAAAGATAAAAGTTTGGTGTAGAATTTGAATTTCTAAAACCTCCCAAATAATGAGATTTGGCCCAAATACTAGTTTTTTCTAGTATTTGAGAATTTGAGTTATTGGCCAAATAATGAAATTGTATGGACAAACACTATTTGTCAAATTTCCCCCCAAATACTATTTGGGAAATCTATGGGCAAACGGGTCCACCCTCTCTCTGCTTAATTTGCTTCATTGAAGGCTAATTTAGTTTTGTTTTTCGCATTTTAGGCTTTTCCACCCTCTCTCTGCTTCAAACTTTTGTTTTTGTTTTCTTTACATTTTTATTCCTTACGTTTTTTTTTCTCTTTTGTTCTTCTATTATTTTATACTACCAATTTATTACAACCTTCGTTTAGAATAAGAAGTGGAATTTCGGTTGAACTTATACATGGTGGATTTATTTAGTTAATGTCCATTAATTTGCTTCTGATTGGATTATGAAAAATTGTGATAGCTTTCAAAATTGTCTTTGAATATTTATTCTTAATCTTAATAAATTTTGAAATATATTATATAGATATATATATTTTAATACCATATAATATGATTTTTTTAAATAAAAGTAAACTATTGTATCTAACAAAAAAAAATCAAAATTGAGCTATGATTTTTCATCAACTTGTCTGATTACTATGTACAATTTTAAAATTCATTTATCTTCTAATTAAATTCATTAGTATCAAAATGAGAGAATTTTTTTTACTAAATTGAACAAACTTATAAATAAAATTCTGTTATAATAATTTAATTAATCAAGTTTGTTTGAATATACTTGTTATTATTGTTTTGAGACTAGTGACACTACTGTAAATATAATGGCACATCCGTGACTGTTAAATTTCAATTTGTCTATGTGTTGACGGTGGGTGAATAGTAAATTTACATCTAAAATGATTGATCTTATAACTTAAACTCTTGAAATTTCTCATTTTTTAAAAAAATAAGAGGAAAAATGACTAACATATGTCATTATTTTTATATTATAACGTTAATAATTAATTTTAAATATTACAAGTAATTAAATAATCCATGTATGAAAAATTTCAAAAAGATAAAAGAATAGATCTTTTTAGTATTAAGAGAGAAAGTATTTAGTGTGTTTCAAGTGGAGGTTCAAAAAATTAGAATTAGGGAGAGGGGTGAGTTAACAAATGGACATGCTAAAAGCCACACATTCATAAAATCTGTTGTGAACTGTGGTGTTTTGGCTTTGTTTGGACACAACCTCTACACATATATGTCCAAAAATCTTGCATGTTGCATGTTGCATGTTGACATGTTTTTTGACACCCTGTTGAAACGAGGGATAGTGATAAAGTCTCCATACATTTTATACAGGGCGGCTCAAGTACATTAGTGATTTAAGGTCAAAATCAAACGAAGACCTTATTCTTTTTCAATTGATAATGTAGTCAATGCATAAAACATAGTATTCCAGATATATCAAACTTCTTCTAATATTTTTTTTCCTTTTATATTAAAAAGTTTATTTCTCCTACAGATAGTATTCATTTTTTTTAAAAAAATTTATAATTTATTATTGCTAAAAAAATGAAACTCCTCAAACTTGGAGACCTAAGGCCGTTGCTTTTTTTTCTTAAGCTACAGAGCTAACATTGACACTTTATCCTTTTCTGGTCGTACTTTTTAAAATTATACTGAGTATATTATTGTTGTTGTATAGACACACATGAAGTTCTTGCATTGCCTCAAAATGCATCCAATATTACAAGCATAATTTGCAGCAGCTGTTGGCGGAGAAGTTGGAAGAAATGTGGCGCATTTCAGAGTAGAACCAGTAATACACGCCGCAGTAGAAAAAAATACAACCGACTTATTCACAATACAACCAGTGATGCACTCAACGAAGCAACTGCCATAATCTCTTTTGCCCTTCATTTTTATTTGAGGTGTGCTCAACTCTTGATGTAAAAGTAGAGGTTTTATTTAAGACACTATTAAATAAATTTTTTACTACTCCAAAAATTTGACTATATTTAGACTCTTTTTAATAGCTGGCACCTCGTGGAATTGTGTCTACATGACTGAAACATTACTTATACTCAGGGGCGGAGCTACATTGTAGTAAGGGTGGTCAGATGAACACCCTTCGTCGAAAAATTACATCGTGTATATAAGTAAAATGCTGTTTTTTTTGGTTAAATATGTTGTTTTGAACACCCTTGAAATAACAAAAGGTTGTAGCTCAACGGCTTTGGGTGTTTAATAAGAGCCGATGCATGGGCGGCCGGGTTCGATTCCCAGCGGTGTTTTGGGCCTTTTCACCTTTTTTCCATTTTACAAAGAGCTCCTATTTGTTTGCTCATTTAAGAAGAATAAATTGATAAGGATAAATTAATTAAGAAAATAATTAATTACTTTCTAGATTTGTTTTTTTATTACAAGTAAGCAATTTTGTGGTATAAGTATAATAGTTAATAAAATTTTTATTTTTGAAATACTTCAAAATTAGTAGTACTTATTAAAATAATCCTTAATTAGAGACACCTACAACTTAAAAATTTAATAATAAAATAGAAGTTTAGTACTAGTTAACTGGATTTTCAACTGATTTGTCTTTGACTTTTCTTTTCTTTTATTAATTTTTTGAATAAAATTTAAAAGTAATTATTTATTTAATGTTAATAAGCAAATCATAAAAACTCTATAACTCTGTCAAAAGCGAAAAGGCTCCACGAAGAATTTTTTCAAAAAAAAACCTCATCTAATTTTGCTCTTTATTCTTCGTATCTCACTGTCAATATTCCATAGCTTGATTTTAATATTTTTGGTGCACCTATTTGTCAATTTTCTTTTTTACTCATCCAATATTTGAACACCCTTCTTAAAATTCCTGGCTCCGCCACTGCTTATACTTGCTTATCAATAAATATATTTCAACTTGTTTCTTTTTTAAATGTGTGAAACAAAAGGTAGCATAGGAGAAACAAACATCTATCTTAGTGATGGTAGACAATAAAATTTGAGTCGCAGAAAATAATAATCAGGACTAGAAATATCACAACAATCATAGTATTTGATTTGAATATATGAGTGTTACAATCTCTATGAATTCTCTGATTCGTTTTTTCAAGTATAAATTCAAGGGCCTTTGAGCTTGAGCTTGATCTTGAATTTGATGAGTTTGACGTGGACTTGTGAATTTGATGAACTTGATCTTGACTTGTACTTGAATTCAAGGACGTTTGAGCTTGATCTTGAATTTATGAACTTGAATGCTGAATGCTTGAACTTGTAGCTTGTAGAGAAATCTGCGGCGTTTGATCCACGAGCTCTCTTTGGCTTCTTGTTAGAATTCAAGTGTCTTTTCTAAATTATGGAGGACCCTATTTATAGTTGTAGGAGGGAAGAGTTATGGTAAGTATCAACTCTTTTCAACCAATCAGATTGAAGTGATGTGGCCATATTTGATTGGTCGGAACATGTCACTTGTACACGTGGCGTGTTTTCATTGATCTTTAATTTGACTTGGCATGTTGCATCATTTAATACACGACATGATCCTATTGGCTCCTTCGTTTGACTTGGCATGCCACGTCATTCGACACGTGACACCAAATTGAGCCTCTAGAATAAGATGACAACTTGGGCTTGAAAAAGTGGACTCATCATTTGTAGTCCAAATTAATGGACTAGCCCAATAAAATTGGACTATTAATTAAATCCATATTTACTGGACTTAATTATTGATCCAATTATATTAATTCGTAATATTTATTTGAACTAATATATTTAAATTTAATATAAACTCGAATTTTCTATGAATTTATATTTAATAAAATTTTGTTATATATAAATTGCTCGTGCTTTAAGACTTATCGAGGTATTTAATTTTTGATGGCGAGGCTCGAAGTAAATAGATCCAAATGCTATTAGGAGATATCCATATGAGACAAGAGTTGTAGAGATTCTGCAATTGGATTGGAATTTAGTGCAATATGTAGTGGAGTTGAGGATATATAGAAAGGGAAGTATAGTTCCTTTACTAGAAGTCTAGAACTTCACCGCCAAAGGTTCAGCAGTTGCTTTCCTTTTTAGAATTTGGTTGACTATTTTTTTTTGATGACCTTTTCCAATGATAACACGTTACCAAATTAAGCCTTATTGGAGGACATGTTAGCAGCTATCCCACATCGATCATAATTCCACATTTAACCGCCTTTGGAATCTATAAATAGCAATTGATCTCCTGAACTCATACCACTACAACATTGAAATTCCTCCGACGAAGCGTTGGTTGCAACAGTATCCAATATATCTATCACCATCAATAACGTCATATAATTCAGCCTTCACTTTTTTGATTTTAGTTCACCGTAACATCTTTCCAGCCAGCGTGCGGATTCGAGGCAACAACTTGATCTATTTTTGACAATTAAGATATACCCGTGCTTAGGTAAATATCTTCTTTTAGGTTTTCCTTCTCTCTTTTTTTTGTAGGCTCTGAACATATTAATTTCATGAGGGATCAATTTAAAGTGTGAGAGAATAATATTGCCTCCGACATTTTAACATTGACGAGCTTGGCTTCTTTCAACGACGTATTCATACAACAATCCGCTTAAATTGCTGACAAGTTTGGCTCCATGTTCGGCTCATCTATGCAACAATCAGCTTTAGATGCGAGAGTTTAACAGTGTCTGTGACACCTTCAGACTAACAAGTTCGGCTTCAAAGTTGGCTCAAATCCTACCTCGTTCATCTCTTCAGTTTTGCGCGCCTGTGGAAGAAAATTCATAACTCGAAGTAGGAGTGATGAAACCACGAGCTTCTTGTTCCGTTGGAAAGAGGGCCCCAGAGCTACAATATGTGTAAAAATCAAGGCCAAAGGCTTCACGGATTGGTACATATACTTCTTCAAAGTCGGCTCAAATTCTGCCTCGGCCATCTCTTCAGTTTTGCATTCATAACTCGATGTAGGAATGATGAAACCACGAACTTCTTATTCCTTTGAAAGAGGTTCCCAGAGCTACAATATCTGTAAGAATCACGACCAAAGGCTTCACGAATTGGTACATATACTTCTTCAAAGTTGGCTTAAATTCTGCCTCGTCCATCTCTTCAGTTTTGCGCGCTTGTGGAAGAAAATTCATAACTCAAAGTAGGAGTGATGAAATCATGAGATTCTTGTTCCGTTGGAAAGAAGATTCCCACAGCTACATTATGTATAAAAATTATGGCCAAAGGCTTCACGGATTGGTATATATACTTCTTCAAAATCGGCTTAATTTCTGCCTCGTCCATCTCTTCAGCTTTTCGCGTCTATGGAAGAAAATTCATAACTCGGAGTAGGAGTGCCAAAATCATGTGATTCTTATTCTGTTGAAAAGAGGACTCCCAGAGCTACTATATGCTTAAAAATCACATCCAAAGGCTTTACAAATTTGTATAGATGTCTCTTTGAAGTTTGCCCAAATTCTGCCTTATTTGCCTCTTCAGCTTCGCGTTCCTGCGGAAAAAAAAACATAAAAAATTCATAACTCGGAGTAGGAGTGCCAAAATTATGAGCTTCTTGTTCCGTTGCAAAGAGGACTCCGAGATCTACGACTCAATATGTATTAGGTGGTCTTTAAAAAATAAAGATTAGTAATTGATCTCATTAACTAAATCACATATATAGATGATGCATATGGAGATATGATCATTGAACAGACTCACCGGATAATTCTTAATGGTTAGAATTACCATAAACTGTCACTATAATATTATCTTGAAGAATGTGATTTAAGTTACCTTTGACCTGAGATCATCATAGTAATTAACAAGTTATTTATTATACTTTGATACCGGACATTCATGTCCATACAGAAATGGTTGAAAGGATATTAGGTATGATTAAATGCTTGTAGAATTAATGATTGATGCAAGATGGAATCTGTCAACTCTTGGTAATGAGTTTAAGCTCTATGTTGTCATGTATTATAAACGACTAATCAAGACCTTGGCCAGGGCAATTGAATGAAAGAAGAAAAAAGTTTCTTAGGTCATTCAATAGTCGATTATAATCTGAAATGCACACATAGTTGATCACCTATTGAGATTTGACAGTTAGACCATATCCTAGGGTGATCCGGAGCTATAAGGACAGAAGGAAATACTACATTATTCTTCTACGGGTTCTTGAGAGTAAATTGTATACTTCATGCTATCTGGTCGTTAAGGAGTGTTGCTAGACGCCAACCTTGATTAGTATATTGATATGATTAATTTACTACCGACTTAGTTTTGACTCCATGGGGTCACACACTAACGAGTGTTTTGGTCTTTGCTAATGGATTAATTATTTTATTATTTGATAATTAAATTAGAGAATTTAATTAGTCAAATAAATAAAATATTAGTCCAAATAAATATTATTATATTCTTTACTAGCACCAATAATATAATTGATATTGTGAATAAATTATTATTTTTTAATTAAGAATAGAAATTAAATTATATCTCTTGATTATATTATATGTGTAATATATAATAAAGTATTGATAAGAAATAAAAACCAATTTGGAATTGGTTATTATGGAAAATCAAAGCAACTTGAATCCAATTGGAATTGGATGCAGTTTTCACTTAACAATTCAAAAGCAAATTGAATTGAATTTCTTGGAAAAATTAAAAGGCTTTTGCAGCCATACATGGGAAGCAACCGTTGTTCCAAATCCAATTGAGAATTGGAGTTAAAATTTAAAATTTTCATAAACGTTTATTTGTGAAATATAATTTTTATCCAAGTAATTGTCACCTTAATCAAATAGGAGAAAGATTTATATGTGATTCTATATAAAGGGTGATGGAAAAAATTCTATAGTAATTAATTATTCATGAGAAAAAGGTTTTCATTATGAGAAGAGTTCTCTTCGTGAGAATAGTTCTTATGAGAAAAATACTTTATTGAAAGTGTGTGAGTCTTATACCAAATCAAGAGAGAAAATATAATTGACAAAAAAATAGTTTTCTTGTTCCGTTTATTGTAGATTGAGATTTTGAGAAAATCTCAACACAATATTCATGATCCGATTTATTCACGAGTTTCATTGCTCAAAGAGTTGATAGCAAAGATCGATCTCGGTGTGGATGCGCATAGAGTTTTTGTACTATCGAAAAAGTTTTCAACTACGACTATCGTCACCAGGTTTGTCTTGAAACCTATTCTTTAGATGTTAATAAATTTTAAATACAAATAGATCTGTCCGGGGTTGCTTTTTATCTTCTGTTGCGTGTTATGAACACCCTGCAATCTTAGAGGCTCCACACATATATATAGCACTCAATGTAGGCTCTTCACTCATCCTTCTTGACAATGCATTTGTCACTCTGTTTTCTGCTCCTTTTTTTATTGTACTTCATAATCCAGTCCCATCAGTTTTGTCATTCCTTTTTGTTGTAAAGCTATGATCACCTTCTTCTCTAACAGGTATTTGAGACTCTGATGATCAGTTCTTATGATAAAATACCCCCTTTTAGGTAATGCCTCCATCTATCCACTACAGCTAGTACTGTCATATACTCTTTTTCATAGGTAAAAAGACCCCCAATGCTTAGGTGCTAGTGACTTGCTGAAATATGCCAATGGCCTCCTTTCCTGCATAAGAACTATCTCTACTCCAATAGAACAAGCATTATTTTCTACTATAAACACCTTAGTAAAATCAGTCAAAACTAGAATTGGCATAGTTGTCATTACTTCTTTCAACTTCTGGAAGGCAGTTTCAGCTAGCAACAATGTTAGTACTCTCTTCTTGGATTTGCCTCTCAGGTTAATGGTATTGGGTACCTCTGTTCCAGATAGAGCATTGAGGTTGATAACTTCATCTTCTATCTTCTGAATATGTATCCTGTGACCATTCACTTCATTCATCACCTCCACTTGATCATTACCCTGTGGTTTCTCTGTAGCTTTTCTAGCATTGATTTGTTTATTCTTGCACTGATACTCTACAAATCATCTGTACCCACACCTATAACATGTGTTATGATTCTTCTTCCCTATTGTTCCAGTGGTATTGGTACCTTCTCTTAACCAGTTTTCATCATCCTTATTGACTAAAAGAAGCCCACTGTTAGGCACTGCAGTACTCCAAAACAACTTTACTTTTCTTGTTTGCAATCTCCAATACCTTCTCTTAGTGTCTAGCTTTATATGGGTTAAGCATTCTCACAGTATACCTGATATCCTTCTTAAGCCCTTCAACAAAAAATTCCTCTGGTATAGTAGGGTTCATAATCAAACTCCATACCTTCAATTCTTTAATTTCTTATAAATACTCATTAACTGTGTCCTTTTGATCTAATTTCTTGAACTCTTTGATAAAATTCAATTTACTATTATCTGCATCTTTAAATCTCTTACAAATTTCTTCACAAAATTTCTTTCAGGTGATTGATCCTCTGCTGACACGATAAGGCCTCAGCCTTATCATAGAGATATAGCACTTGTGGTTCCAGTTTCTGTTGTGAATCCACAATGTGATTGTACTGGTAGAATCTCTCACATCTCCTCAGCCATGAACATGGGTCAACTCCTTCAAAATAGGGAAACTCGAATCTGTGGGGTGCTTTGTGAATCTGAATCTGCTTCCTGAACCTTCAGGTAGATGATGCTCCATGAGTTCACTGCCCAAGATATCGTCTTCTGGTGGAATCAACTTCTTCATGTCTTCAGGTCATCGACCTTCGAAGTCGACTCAGCAATATGATTTTGTAATTGATTATCCAGCTTCTTAATGCAATCCTCCATTATTTTAGATCGAGTTTATGCAATCGTCATTGTAGGGCCAAGATTTGGATTTGATACCAATTGTAATGAACTCAAATTAGGCAAAATTTAGAAATTTTATTAGCTCAAATTATCAGTATTCACTATTACAATCTACTGAATAGGACATGAGAGAGGAAAAAAATGAACATGGACTGGTTGAGCTTCAATTTTGAACCTCCAATTCAAATTATGCAGGTGAGATTAGATTGAAAAGAAGAGAAAAACATCACTTATATAATATAATTATAATAATAATTCCTCCTTTATTTGTAGAAATTGCAAATAAATGATGGATGATATTGTTTAGTAAATAATTGTATTATTTACCTGACCATGAAAGACAACAACAATAGTTAAGTACCATAGTGTGCAAGCCCTTTTGTCTAAATGATCATTGATGTAATATATGTTAACCAGTGAGGATAGCCCGGGCCCAATATGAATGAACCAATATGTATAACGATTAAACGTCAAGATTTAAAGGTTACACTCTTTACATGCAAGGCAAAGGAGCTGCTTCAACTCAGAAACAGAAGCTGGATTGATAAAAATAAGACCCTCGCGCTGTTGTTATTGCCTCATTTATTTATCATCTCCAATAAAGATATTACTACCTATTGTATAACATAACCATGGCAGAAAAATAATGTTATATTATGATTTTTAGTCCTTGTATTATTCAACTTACCATTATCGTCCTTCAATTTTATTGTCTGAGTAATTTGACTCAATCAAGGGGCATTTCAGGTATTAAATTTAGTTGGCGATGAACCACTTATATTTCGAAGAGAAGGACGAAGAAATATTGTGGCAAAAATTAAAATCAAGAATAGCTCTTGCAAGATTCGTTGTTAACTTGTAATCAGCTTATGTTACGACCCTTGACAGTAATTTCTCGTTCTGCCAGTTTCCTCATACAAGCACTTATTAGATAGAAAAAAAAAATATAGCAGATTTTTTTTTCTGTCAGGTAAAAAGCCACAGAGCAATGATCTAATAATTATTGTTGGTGGTAGAAGTCTTAAAAAAAGATTCTAGTTTTCCTATATCATTATCAGATAACTCACTCTAATCCGCCAATTAGTACAACTAATTTTCAAAGCAATTTCAGATTAAAAAAATTTAAGAATTTAAAGAGCTTCGTGGGTGTAGTTCTTATTTTGATAAAGTTATTGAGTCACTACTGGTGGCTATATTTGGGATTTGAGGAATGCTTTTATTTATGTAAAGCCTTGTTACGACTTGGAAAAAGAAAAATCACCTCAAGAAGCAAGAGATTCATCTTTAAGAAGCAAGCAGTTGGTGTAGGTTACTTGTCAACAAGCAAGCAAAAAATTTAATACCAAAATTGTCCCTCAATGGAGTTAACTTTCTGTTAACTTTTTTTGGTACTGTTAGTTGAAGGATGAAAATCACTCCCATAATAAAATTGAAGGACGACAATGGTAAGTTGGATAACACAAGGACTAAAATCATAATATAACATTAATACAGAGACTAAAAGTATTATTCTCCCTTCTATATTTGACTTCCCTATAAACAAATGAAGCTATCAATTAGTCCTATGTTTGAAGTTTTTATAGAGTCGAGAATTTTTTTACTGTAGACTAAGAGCTGGAAAATAAAAAACTGAATAATTAACATGTCATATGCTTTTGCTCAAACTTATTTAGTTAATTTTATGATTTCTAGATAAGCAAAAGTTGTGACTTTAGCACTTATTCATGTGCGCTGAGATGGGATCAAACATCTTAGGATCTTTGCTCCATAAAGGAAGTATTGCACAAGATAGAAGAAGATGAAAATATTTATAATATTTATTTTAATAATAGTTGATGAAAGGTCAGACAAGTTAATTCTTACAACTAACTCAAGTTGCTTGCTTGAAAACTTTTATAAAAACACAACTGAAATATGTTTTAAATCATGATCAATGATTGATCTATTGAACTGCTTAAACATATTAAAACAGAGGGAGTATACTCTTAAGAAAAGATTAAGCAGGGAATAATAAGAATAGAAGAAGTGTCTTACCTCCTTAAATTTAGCATTTGATTTTGTTGGATAATCTCTATAGGCTAGATTAATATTTTTTTGCCACTATATTTCTTTTCAAAAAATGCAGTCCCTACCATTAGTCGTCTATGAAGATCTGAAATTCGATATTGAATCAATCCAACACGATTGCTATTTAATGAGTTAGTTTTGGGGATTAAGTTAGGCTCAAATTCATATTAAATAAAAATTACTTCAACCCTTTGAAAAGTGAAAACAATATTGCGATAATATTTTGAATATCAATTTATGCTTAAAGACGACAAAATTATTAGATAGGGTGGGATAAATCTGACGTTAAAAGCAAATGGAGTGTTAATTCTTACTTCACTCAAAATAATTTAATAGAACATCAATTTATGCTTAGAGAGCAATTTACCGTTGTTTAGTTCTCTATTAATTCTCAATTTTACATTTTTTATTTTTTCATATTCATTTCATGGCAAAGTAGACTTGCACCGCATAGGTGGGGGGTGGGGGGGGGGGTCGTTGAGGCAGGGTTACAGTTTCTGTTCTCAATATTCTGCAAGAACTAAAAAAATAATAAGAGAATATTTTGTGATCTTCATGATATTCGTCAATTATTCTTAGTGAGCAACTCAGTTGTGACCATCAGTTAAGGGAGTGTTTTTTGTAAGTTGTTGCTATCCACCTTTTACTGTGTTATTAGTGAGTTCTTTTCAGGTATTTTAAGAATTTCAAAACACTTCTTAACATAATCAATTGGGGAAATATAAAACTATATTTCTATCAAGTTATAAAAGCTCTTAATAGTATACTGATTTGTCATGACCCCAATCACAGTAGGATCGTACGAGCACAATCTATTCAAGTAGGAGAACCCTAAACCACCTGTAATGATCCTCCGAGTCATTTCTCTGTTTTGTGCTTTTTTGGCATTTTGATTTTTCTCACAGCAGCTACAGGTTATTTATGACTTGTCGAGACTGACGGTTCGATTCTAGGGCTGTTCGTTTGTGTTTTAGAAGAATTTCTCTGTTTTGGAACTTTTAAGGCTGGTAGGGTTGATTTGGTCAATATTCGGAGAAGACGGTCTCTGATAGAAATTTCGTCAGTGCTGTTAGCTTTGGAATGTCAACTTTAGGCTAGTGGGATCTTTGGTTTGAGTCCCGAGGCTTTTGGACTCATTTTGGACTATTGAGTTCCATTTTGATAAAAGTTAGTTTTGGACGTGGGGCCCACTTTTCATTAAAATAATCTCCATTGGATTTTTATTGGTTCCACTGAGTCCATAATGCCATTTTTTATTGAGTAGCATAGTTCATCGCAGGACCCTGGATGAATCTCGAGGGTCCATCTGGTGACATTTTCAAGTTGCCAAAGTGCTGTTGGCTGGTTGTAGTTACAACAGTAGTTAACCCTTCGCGGGCGCAGAGGGTAGCTGTGTGCACAAAGAAGGGGCGCTGGCCTTGCCCTCTTTGCCCTTTACCCTCACGGTGGCTTGGCAGCTCGCATGTGCGCGGTCTTGGCACCTAGCCTGGCCTCCGCCTACCTTGTGTGTGCACATGCGCCTGGTCGCGTGCACGAGGCCGCATGCGTGGTGGCCTGGTCGCGTGCACGAGGCCGCATGCGTGGTGGACTGGTCGCGTGCGCACATGTAACACCCCAGAATCTGAACCAACTACTGTACAACACTCAGCATGAAAACAATTGCAGAAAATTTCAAGTTTTCAGAAATCACGGTCAAGATCACAGACCATAGTCCAAAACCACGACCTGTGATCTAACCCATGGTCTGATCTCCAGTGTTGGTCCCCCTTCATTCTACGGATAACTTCACGGACCGTGGTTTAAAACCACAGACCGTACTGTCACTCGTGAACTTGGTCATCAGAGAGGGGTCAGTTTTCTACCTCAAAACCACAGATGGGACCACAGACCGTAGTTTAAAACCACGGTCCGTCCTGTCAACCGTTGTTCCCGTTTATCAAAGGACCCTCAGTTCACGGCCCAGACACCACGAGTGAGACAATGGGCCATAGTTCAGAACCATAATCCGTCCTATGACTCGTAGAATCATCAGACCAGAGAACCCTCAGCTTAAGGTTTGAAAACCACGAGTCAAACAATGGACCGTCATTCAGAACCAAGGTCCATCTTGTGACTCGTGGAATCAGCGGATTAGAGGACTCCCTGAACTCAGGGACAGAACTAGGGGTCAGTCGATGGTTCGTCGTTCAGGACTACAGTTTGTTGACCAATCCGTGGTCCGATGTTCCGGGAATTTCAGCAGTTTTCTTTTAGTTAATTAAGGGGCATTCCAGTCTTTTCCCTACCCTCTCAACTCCGACCCTTAGTCGTTTTGGGGGTAATTAAAGGGATTGTCACTCTTATCTCCCCATTCTCCCTAAACTAATCGATACTTAGCAAAATTTGGAGGAAAGAAATGGTTCTTCCTCTCAAGAACAAACATAAGGGTTTTCTCAAGTTGAGGCTTCAATCCCAGGATTTCCTCCATAGATTCTCTTCCAAGTATGTGGGATTTCATCAATGGGTTCATTTCACCCATTGAGTCCCTAGATATAGCCTAGTTCTTCAGATTTCAGTCAGTTCTTCAAACCTAGGGTTCTTAAATTCCATGAATACTTTATGTTTCAGTTTCTATGGTTGTATATAGTATCCATTACTAGTTTTCTTGGGAACCCAGGATAGTCTACTCAAAATTCCATAACCCTAGCATGTGTATAACTTCAGTACCATAAATTCCTTCATGCTAAACAGACACTGAAACCAGTTATATTACAGTCTTAGAATGCCGTCAGTTTTCAGTAATATTATTATTATGCATTCTCAGGTTGAAATCAGTATTTGAGCTATACATGTTTCAGTTGCATTTATTACTTGTAAATTCAGTTGGAGTAGGCTTAGCACCGAGAAGATGAAGGGACAAAGGCTCACCCGTCAGTTTAGGCTGAGACCTTTAGTAGAAGTCCCTAAGTCCCAGAACTACGACACCACCATAGGTTCTAAAGGGGTCACCCGTCAGATTAGGATTGACACCCTTGTCCCTTGTGGACATTAGTTTAGTGGATCCACCTCAGATTCATTTATACCCTTAGCAAGGTATGAACACCCTCGTAGCCAAGGTTACAGGTTGGCCTCATAGTTAGCTCAGCTTGGGGTATGTCGGTTAATAGTAGCTCCCACAGTCCAGACTCAGTTTGTGCATTGATCATTTATTCAGTATCCAGTTATTTCAGTTCAGTTCAACACTCTACAGTTCATGATTAATACTTTGTCATTGCATCAATTTATTTTTCAGTTTCATGCTCAGAGTATTATTCATTTTTCATACTTATACATACAACTTTGCATATATCCTGCATGCTCAGTACATTCAGAGTACTGACGCGTACCTTTATGCTACATTTTATCATGATGTAGGTTCAGATGCTTAGTAGCCAGATCGCGCTTAGTGTGATTCTCCAGTCCTTACTCAGCAGCTCAGTGGTGAGTCCTCATAGTCCGATGATGATATTATGTTTATTTATTCAGTCGTTATTTTTAGTTTTCAGACTTTTGGGGTTAGCTGGGGGCTTGTCCGAGTAACTCATTTCAGTTAGAGGCTTTCAAACATAGTATTAGTTTCAGCTTCTGCAGTCAGTATTAATTTAGGCCACTATCAGATTTTCTTATATATTTAAATGGTTATCGGATTATGGATTTCTTACTTAATTATTTAAACTAGTTAGCTTCCGCATAGTTAGTATATTTATTCAGAAAATGACTAGTCATGCTAGACCATGGGTTAGCTTGGGGTCATTTGTGGCTCTAAGCACCGTATTGCATCTAGGGGGTAGCCTCGAGGTGTGACAAACTTGGTACTAGAGCATCAAGTTCAAGTGTCCTAGGATGTCTGAAAGCCACGTCGAGTAGAGTCTTCATGGGTGTGAAGCACGCCACACTTATAAGGGAGAAGCTACAAGACATTTTTAGGAAAACTTTCCTTCTTTATTTTCCATCTCGTGCTATAGAGTATGAACTTTATTTAATATCACTCTAATTTGTGTTCTATGCCTTACAAAAAATGCCTCCCAGAAGAGAAAACGGAAGGAGAAACGGAAACAAAAATGGGAATCAACAAGCATCACCAGCTCCAGCAGACCCTCTGAATGAGCAAGTCACTCATGCAGAGTTCAGGGCTGCCTTTAAGGTGCTTGCTCAAGCCATGA
This sequence comes from Jaltomata sinuosa, assembly GCA_003996215.1. Lineage (NCBI taxonomy): Eukaryota > Viridiplantae > Streptophyta > Magnoliopsida > Solanales > Solanaceae > Jaltomata > Jaltomata sinuosa. The sequence goes on from QJPP01006936.1 coordinate 118,356, forward strand.
CCGCTCAGGTTAACCAGCAGGATGTGGCACCAGACCCACCTTAGAATAACTCCGCAGTAGCTTGAGTCCGAGATTTCACTCGGATGAATCCTCCAAATTTTCATGGTTCCAAGTCTGAGGAAGATCCACAGGAATTTCTTGAGGACATTCAGAAGGTGACAGAGATTATAGGTGTCACTCTGGTCGAGAGTGCAGACTTAGTCTCTTACCAGCTGAAAGGAGTGGCTCATACCTGGTATCAACAGTGGAAGGAGTCTCGAAGTGCTAATGCAGGCCTAGTGGATTGGAATTACTTTAAGACTGCATTTTTGGATAGGTTTTTCCCACTTGAACTCAGGGAAGCCAAGGTCCAAGAGTTCATCAACTTAAGTCATAATGATATGAGCGTGAATGAGTACTCTCTTAAGTTTACTCAATTGTCTAAGTATACTATGGCGATGGTAGCTGATTCCAGAGCCTGTATGAGTAAGTTTGTGTCTGGTGTATCCGATGATGTGGTCAAGGAGTGTAGGACCTCTTTGCTAGTAAAGGAGATGTATATCTCTAGGTTTATGACTCACTCCCAACAAATTGAAGAGGAAAATATCAAAAAGCAGGGAGGAGACAACAAGAGAGCTAGAACAGGTGACTTTATCTATTCTCAACAGAGGTGAGATAGTGGTAACTTCTCTCAATTCCACCAGAAATCTTCATCTCCAACCCATCTTTTGCTAGTGCCCCAGTGCCTAAGTTCAGATAGGATCGACGGGATAGAGAGCCAGGCTCTAAGTCCCAAAGTAGTGTCACTAGTGGGCACACTCATCCAGTTTGCAGGAAGTGTGGTAGGAACTACCGGGGTGAGTGTATGGCAGGTAGTGGAAATTATTTTGGGTATGGTAAGCCGAGCCACATGATGAAGTATTGTCCAGTGGATTCTCTGAAGGGCAGGGACACCAGCCCACAGAATCAGGCCAATTTTACAGTAGCTCCAGTAGGTCGCCCAACTCAGTAGGGTGCCTCTTCTAGTACAGGTGGTGGTCAGTCTCAAAATAGGATCTATGCTCTTCATACTCGATAGGACCAGGAGGATTCTCCCAATGTGGTCACGGGTACGTTACGAGTCTTTCATCTTGATATATATGTATTGTTGGATCCTGGAGCTACACTTTCCTTTGTGACTCCGTATATAGCAGTAGGCTTCGGTGTCAGTCCAGAAATCCTCCCAGAACCCTTCTCAGTCTCTACTCCTGTTGGTGACCCAATTATAGCTAGACGTGTGTACAAAAATTGCTCTATCACAATCTCCCGGAAAGTCACCTCAGCAATCTTGTAGAATTAGAAATGACTGACTTCGATATTATTCTAGGCATGGATTGGTTACATTTCTGGTATGCCTCAGTTGATTGTAGAATTAGGATTGTTCGATTTCAGTTCTCAAACGAACCAGTCTTAGAGTGGAAGGGTAATACCTCAGTGCCCATAGGTCGATTCATCTCTTACCTTAAGGCTAGAAGAATGATTTTCAAAGGGTATATCTATCATCTTGTTCGGGTTAAGGATTCAGACTCCGAGACCCCAACTTTTAAGTCAGTCCCAGTGGTTAATGAATTCCCAGATGTGTTTCCAGAAGATCTTCCCGGAGTTCCTCCCGAAAGGGAAATTGACTTCGGAATAGATCTCATTCCAGATACCTAGCCTATCTCAATTCCACCTTATAGAACGGCTCAAGCAAGCTTAAGGAATTGAGGAACAGCTGAAAGACCTTCTAGATAAGGGCTTCATCAGACCCAACATCTCTCTATTGGGTGCTCCAATTCTTTTCTTGCGTATGAAAGACGGTTCTCTCAAGATGTGTATCGACTACCAATAATTGAACAAGGTCACAATCAAGAATAAGTATCCCATCCCCAGGATTGATGACTTGTTCGACCAGCTTCAGGGTGCCTGTTGTTTCTCTAAGATAGACCTCAGATCCGACTATCATCAACTCAGAGTCAGAGATGATGACATTTCAAAGACAACTTTCATAACTTGATATGGTCACTACGAATTTGTAGTTTTATTTTTTGGACTAACAAATACTCCTGCAGCTTTTATGGATTTAATGAACATGGTGTTCAAGCAGTATTTGTACATGTTTGTCATCGTCTTCATTGATGATATACTTGTATATTCTTGAAGCAAGGAAGAGCATGCCAATCATTTGAGGGTTATTCTGCAAACTCTCAAGGATTGCCAATTATTTGCTAAGTTCAGTAAGTTTGAATTCTGGTTAAGGTCAGTTGTTTTCCTTGGTCATGTGGTGTCTAGTGAAGGCATCCGATTTGATTCACAGAAAATAGAGGCAGTAAAGAACTGGCCCAGACCCAACTCTCCGACAGATATTAGAAGCTTCTTAGGTTTGGATGGTTACTACAAGAGGTCTGTTGAAGGATTTTCATACATAGCTGCACCATTGACCAGATTGACTCAGAAGAAGGTTAAGTTCCAATGGTCAGATGAATGTGAGAAAAACTTCCTAGAGTTGAAGACTAGGTTGACTACAACTCCCATTTTGACTCTTACAGAGGGTTTAGATAGTTTTATGATATATTTTGATACATCTATAGTCGGCTTGGGTTGTGTTTTGATGCAACATGGTAAGGTCATAACTTATGCCTCCAGACAGATTAATATTCATGAGAAGAACTACTTGACTCATGACCTTGAGCTTGCAACAGTTATTTTTTCCCTAAAGATTTGGAGTTACTACTTGTATGGTGTCCATGTAGATGTGTTCACAGATCATAAGACCCTCCAGTATGTCTTCACCCAGAAAGAGTTGAATCTTCATTAGAAGAGGTGGCTCGAGTTTCTCAAAGACTATGATATGAATGTGCTCTACCATCCGAGTAAGGCCAATCTAGTGGCTGATACACTCAACAGATTTTCCATAGGTAATATGTCTCATGTTAAGGAAGAGAAGAAAGAATTAGCCAAGGATGTTCATAGGCTTGATCTCTTAGGAATTTGCCTTACGGATACGACAGACAGTGGTGTGATAGTCCAGAATAGGTCATAATCTTTGTTAGTAATTGAGGTGAAAGAGAAGCAAGATAGTGTTCCCATCTTACTTCAGTGAAAGGGTTCGGTTCATCAGCAAAGGGTAGAGGTTTTCTCCCAAGGGAGAGATGGTGTGCTTCACTACCTGGGTCTTTTATGTGTTCCTAATGTGGATGAGTTGAGGCAGTAGATCCTGACAGAGGCCCATAGTTACAGATATTCCATTCATCTTGGTGCCACTAAGATGTACTGTGATCTATGGAAAGTCTATTGGTGGAACGACATAAAGAGGGACATTGCAGATTTTGTGGCCAAGTGTCCAAATTGCCAGCAGGTGAATGTAGAACATCAGAGATCATGAGGTGTGCTCAAGATATTAACATTCCTACTTGGAAGTGAGAAGTAATAAACATGGATTTCATTACAGGTTTGCCTCACACTTACCGCCAACATAATTATATTTGGGTAATTATGGACAAGGTGACTAAATCAGCCCACTTCTTAGCGGTTAAGACTACAGATTTAGCAGAGGATTATGCCAGACTCTACACCCGCATGATAGTCAGGTTGCATGGGGTTCCCTTATCTATCATCTCAGATAGGGGTACTCAGTTTACATCTCATTTCTGGAGATTATTTCAGGAAGGTTTTGATACTCAGGTAAACCTCAGCACAACATTTCATCCGCAAACGGATGGTCAGGCAGAGCATACTATTCATACCTTAGAGGACATGTTGAGAGCTTGCGTGATTAATTTCAAGGGTAGTTAGGATGATCACTTGCCTCTCATAGTGTTCGCCTACAATAACAGTTTCTATTCCAGTATTCAGATGCCCCCGCATGAGGCACTTTATGGGCGTAAGTGTAGATCACCGGTTAGTTGGTTTAAAGTAGGTGAAACAACTTTGATTGGACCGGATTCGGTTCATGAAGCTATGGATAAAGTTCTGCTTATTAGGGAAAGGCTAAAAACAACTTAGAATCTTCAGAAGTCATATGCAGATGTGAGGAGAAGGGATTTGGAGTTTGAGATTGATGATTGAGTTTTCCTGAAAGTATCACCCATGAAGGGTGTGATGAGATTCACAAAGAAAGGGAAGCTCAGTCCTAGATATTTAGGTCCTTACAAAATCCTGAAGAGGGTTGGTAATGTGTCTTATGTGTTAGAGTTGCCAGTGGAACTAGCAGCAGTTCATCCGGTCTTCCACATCTCCTTGTTGAAAAGTATGTTGGTGATCCAACATTGATTGTACCATTAAAGAGTGTGGCTGTGAAAGATAGCCTCACCTATAAGGAGGTTCCAGTTGAGATTCTTGATCGTCAAATTCGTAGGTTGAGAACTAAGGAGGTTGCTTCAGTGAAAGTGCTTTGGAGAAATTAGTCCATTGAGAGAGCTACTTGGGAAGCAGAGGCAGCTATGATGGCCTAATACTCTCACCTCTTTCCTTTCGATCCAATTTCAGCTTGAGGTAATAGTTCCTCTTCAGTTTCTCAGTTTTCTCATGTGCATTTCAGTCTCAATATCATGTTTTCCTTAACCATTCCAGCATTTCCAGCATCCTTTCATATACTTAGAGCTCAATTCAGTTAGATATCAGCTTCTAGAACTCGGTTGGTAGGGATTGCAGCCCTTTCCCTCCAAACTTATCTTGCTAGCCTTCATTTGAGGATGAATTATCCCAAGGGGGAGATATTGTAACACCTCAGAATCTTAACCAACTACTAAACAACACTCAGCAGGAAAAAATTGCAGAAAACTTTAAGTTTCCAAAAATCACGGACCGTAGTCCAGAACCATGACCTGTGATCTGACCCATGGTCTGATCTCCAGTGTTGGTCCCCCTTCAGTCTATGGGTAATTCCACGGGTCGTGGTTTGAAACCACAGACCATCCTGTCACTCATGGACTTGGTCATCAGAGAGGTGCCAGTTTCCTACCTTAGAACCACGGATGGAACCACAGACTATAGTTTAAAACCATGATCCGTCCTGTCAACCATGGTTCCCATTTATAGAAGACCCTCAGTTCAGGGTCCAGATATCATGAGTCAGACAATGAGCCGTAGTTCAACCACGGTCCATCCTGTGACTCGTGGAATCATCAGACCAGAGAACCCTTCGCTTAAGGACCAAAAACCATGAGTCAAACAACAAACCGTCATTCAGAACCACGGTCTATCCTGTGACTCATGGAATTAGCAGATCAGAGGACCTCGTGAACTCAGGGACAAAATCACGGGTCAGTCGACGGTCCATCATTCAGGACCACGGTCCATCAACTAATCCGAGGTCTGATGTTCTGGGAATTTCAACAGTTTTCTTTTGATTAATTCAGGGGCATTCCAATCTTTTATTATCACGCCCCGAGGCTACCCCCTAGGCGTAACACTGGACCCGGGACCACAAGTGCCCCAAGTTAAACCTTGGCCATAACATATTCAGGTATTCATAAGAAAACATAGCGGAAGCATAAATAGAAGCTAGGCAACCCAATCCATATATGATAAATTCAAAATGGAGCATAGTTCAAAAGAGGGACTCGAATACTGTGTATGTCTGAAAGGCTCTACACACGACATAAGGAGTTGCTAGGACAAGACCCTAGCTAACTCAAAGTACAAAAGTAAACAACTATAAAATAACTAGGATCATAACTAGCCCTCGAACAATAAGGACTCACCAACAATGACTGGAATGGCCTACGATCTATAGCCACACGCCTGAGGGAGGGAACCCAAATCTGCATCATCGATAGGATGCATCACAAAATATGCGTCAATACTATAGGATGCACTGAATATGTGAGACATGCATAAATGAGGTAAAAACATACTTGAAACATACTTAAGACTGAGATCATGCGTAAAAGAGAAGTCATAAGAAAATCATAATTTAAACATAAGGTAAGAGATACCAAAGCATAAGACTTAAAAACATTCATATGAGAGTTTCTTATAATCGACAATAGACCATGTGAGCTACATGGAATCCAACTATATCACCCTAGTTGGCAAAGCTACCCCGAACCTTGCCAAGATATGGGGTACTATACATATCATAGCGTGGAACCACTTCCATAAGGGGACACTCTCAAATAATGAGGACCCTTCTTCATGAGGAGACACTCTCAACTAACGAGGACCCTCTTCACCTATGCTGGCAATGTAGTTTTGAACTTGGATTATCTAGAACCTTCATCGTTCGGTGCTAAATACTACTCCTAAAATATACATATAGCTCATAAACTACTAGAGGCATATCTAATGCCAAAACTATTTGAAAAGCATAAAGACATATCTAATGTCATGTAAATTCAAATCATAAGTCTTAAATCTTAGCATATCCATAATTCACTTTTCTTTCTAAATTCATAACTCGAAGAATTTGGCATGCACTTTCATAAATACTTGAGATCATAACATCAATGCATGCAATTTTTTCTTAAATCAATCCATGCATGCAAAATTTAGTTAGGGTTAGCCTTCAAATCATAAGGTAAATGATCAATTGTAAAACCCATGTAAATCATGAAATTGAACTTAAAAACTATTGAAGAATCATGAGAAAATACTTAATAGAAAAGCCCAGGAGAATTGGGTAAGAACCCTAACTTCACAATTCCATAAATCAAAGTAAAAATCATGGGTTTTTGGAATAAGGGTGAAAGGAATCCCTTATTGAATGCCTACATACCTTATTGAAGCTAGCTTGATCTTAAGATGAAAAGGAATGGAGGCTTGATCTTGGAGCTTGAGACTTGGAGAAGAGGAACCCTTTCTTCTTTTAGAATAGAATGACTTAGAATGACGCTATTAGGGGATAAAACCCTACTAAAAAGGGTCAAAATGACCTCACTTAGGAGTTAAAGAATAGGAGAAAAGACCAATTTACCCACAACTTAAAAATAGAAAGCTGTAGGAATTTCTTCGCCTCACGGGCTGCTCGACGAGTGTCATGCGCATGATGGACCGTCGGCCAAGGCGTCAGAGGGAGGGACTGAAATTTTGGGCGCTGGAGGGTTTTTATGAAGCGGTCCCATGTTCTGTCATAGTCATGACGCTCGTGGCGTAGCCCGTCAAGGTGCTGGAAAGTTGGGGCAAAGCTATTGGAAGATCCCGATGATGGGTTCCCACGACCCATCGCACCTGCGATGCCTATCGTGACCGCTCGTCGGGTGGAGGGGACTTGGCTTAGGAGCCACTGGATGCTTCCCACGGTGTGCCCCATGGCTTGTCAGAGCTTTGACGCTCGTGGTGGCTGCCCGTGGTGACCAACAACTGCAAAATTTTCTGAGTTCTATGTTTGACAGCTGATTTGAAATTCCAGGGTGTTACAATATCTCCTCCTTGGGATCATCCATCCTCAAATGAAGAATAATCAAGGAAAATCGGATAGAAAATAGCCCAACCAAATAACAAGACATGCAACTCAAGGATAAATATGAAAACTGAGTTTTTTCTCATAAAACATAACTGAACTAACTTTGAAAAACATGAATGCATGCTAGGGTCATGAGAGAAACTGATGGAATAGAATCAGAGGGGCATACTAAGGAGGAAAACTAATACCTCAAGCTGAAACTGGATCGGAAGGAAAGAGATGAGGGTACTTGGCTTTCATGGCTGCTTCTGCTTCCCAAGTTGCTCCCTCAACTATCTGATTTCTCCAAAGGACCTACACCAAAGCAATTTATTTGTTTCTCAACCTCCGAATCTGACGATCACGAATCTCAATGGGAAATTTCTTATAAGTGAGGCTATCCTTTACACTCATATCTTCCAAAGGAACAATCAAGGTCAGATTACCAACACACTTCTTCTACAAAGAAATGTGGAAAACCAGATGAACCACTTCTAAATCTGATGGAAAATCCAACTCATAAGCAACACTACCAACTCTCTTCAAAATCCGATAAGGACCTACATAGAGGGGACTAAGCTTCCCTTTCTTGTCAAATCTCATCACACCCTTCATAGGTGACACCTTCAGAAATACGCAATCATCAACCTCAAACTCCAACTCTCTTCTTCTCATCCACATAAGATTTCTGTTGACTATGAGCAGTGTTCAACCTCTCTCTAATGATCTGAACCTTTTCCATAGTCTCATGAACTGAATCTGGACCAATCAAAGCTGCCTCACCTACCTCAAACCAACCGATAGGAAATCTACACCTCCATCCATAAAGTGCCTCATAAAGAGCCATCTGGATGCTAGAATAAAAGTTGTTGTTGTAGACAAACTCGATAAGAGGTATGTGATTATCCCAATTAACTTTGAAATCAATCACATAAGCTCTCAACATATCCTCCAAAGTCTGAATAGTACGCTCTGCCTGGCCATCCGTCTGTGGGTGAAAAGTTGTGTTAAGCTTAACCTGAGTACCAAGACCTTTCTGAAATAACTTTCAAAACTGGGAGGTGAACTGAGTACCCCTATCAGAGATATAGACAATGGAACACCATGCAATCGGACTATCTCCCGAATGTAGAGTCCGATATAATCCTTTGTTTAATCTGTAGTTTTAACAGCTAAAAAGTGGGATGACTTAGTCATCCGGTCGACAATCACCCAAATAGAATCATGTTACCTTCGAGTATGAGGCAAACCCGTAATGAAGTCCATATTGATCGCTTCCCAATTCCAAGTAGGAAGATCAATATCCTGAGTCATACCACCCGGTCACTGATACTCTACTTTCACTTGTTGACAGTTGGGACACTTAGCCATAAAACCTGCTATGTACCTCTTCATGCCATTCCACTAATAGGCTTATCGTATATTGTGGTACATCTTGGTGGCACCAAGTGAATAGAATACCTGGATCTATGAGCCTCTGTAAAAATCCGCTATCTCAACCCATCTATATCAGAAATACACAGTCAACCCTGATATCAAAGCACACTATCTCCCCCTTGGGAGAAAACCTCTACCCTTTGTTGATGGACTGCACCCTTCACCTTGTGCAAAATAGGATCACTGTCTTTCTTTTCTTTCACTTCGACTACCAAAGAAGATTCATAACCATTCTGAACAATAACACCACTTTCGGTCGAATCTATAAGGCGAACTCCTAACCGAGCAAGTCAATGAACATCCTTGGACAATTCCTTCTTTCCATCCTCAACTAAAGACATACTACCCATTGACAACCTACTAAGTGCATCCGCCATGACATTGGCCATACCCGTATGGTAAAGCACACTCAAATCATATTACTTAAGAAGCTCAAGCCATCTTCTTTAACAAAAATTCAATTCTTTCTGAGTGAACACATACTGAAGACTCTTATGATTGTGAACACATCCACATGAACACCATATAAGTAGTGTATCCAAACCTTCAAAGCAAAAACCATGACCGCTAGCTCAAAATCATGAGTAGGGTAGTTCTTCTCATGAATCTTAAGCTGTCTAGAAGTATAAGCAATCACCTTGCCATGTTGCATCAACACACAACCCTAACCAATCTTAGAAACATCACAGTACATAACAAAGTCATCTAGGCCCTCCGGCAGAGCCAACACTAGAGCTGTGGTCAACCTCATCTTTAATTTTTGAAAGTTCTTCTCACATAGATTAGACCACTGAAATTTTACCTTCTTCTGAGTCAACAGAGTCAATGGGGAATCAATGGAAGAAAAACCTTCCACAAATCTCCTATAGTAACCAGACAAACCCAAAAAGCTTCTAATATCAGACGAGAAATAGTTCTTTACTGCCTCAATCTTTTGAGAATCAACTCGAATACGATCTCTAGTCACAATATGACCCAAAAAAGTAACAGATTGCATCCAAAACTCACACTTGCTAAACTTAGCAAATAACTGCCGATCCTTAAGAGTTTGCAACACCACTCTCAAATGGTCCGCATGCTCCTCCTTACTCCGAGAATAGATAAGGATATCATCAATGAACACAATCACAAACATATCCAAATACTTCTTCAACACACAGTTCATAAAAACTATAAAGGCTGCAGGAGAATTCGTTAGTCCAAAAGACATAACCACAAATTCATAATGACCATACCGAGTTCTGAAGGCTGTCTTTGGAATGTCACACTCTCGAACACAAAGCTGATGATAACCGGATATAAGGTCGATCTTGGAGAAGTAACTGGCACCCTGAAGCTGATAGAATAAGTCATCAATCCTAGAAATGGGATACTTATTCTTGATTGTGACCTTGTTCAACTGATGATAGTCGATACACATTCTGAGGGAACCATCTTTCTTCAACACGAATAAGACTGGAGCACCCCTTGGAGAGATGCTGGGTTGAATAAAATCCTTATCAAGGAGGCCTTTCAACTGATCCTTCAATTCCTTAAGCTCCGCAGGAGCCATTCTATAGGGAGGAATAGAGATAGGATTTGTATCTGGGAGAAGATCTATTCCAAAGTCAATCTCCCGCTCAGGAGGTACTCTGGAAAAATCTTTGGGAAACACTTATGGAAATTCATTCACAATAGAAACTGTCTGGAGAGATGGGGTTTCGGACTCCGTGTCCACAACCTAAACTATATGATAAACATAACCCTTAGAAATTATCTTTGTAGCCTTGAGATAAGATATGAAATGACCCTTCGAGGATGGAGGACTACCCTGCCACTCTAAGACAGGTTCATTTGGAAACTTGAAACTGATGACTCGAGTACGACTATCAACCAAGGCATAACAAGCATACAACCAATCCATACCAAGAATAACATCAAAATCATTCATCTCCAACTCAACTAGATCTGCTGAAGTGACTCTATGGAGGACTAAGATAGGGAAATTTTGGTAGATTCTTTTGGCTAGGACTAACTCACCAACAGGAGTAGAAACACAAAAGGGTTCTAAGAGCTGTTCAGGGAAAATTTCGAACTTGCAAGCAACATTAGGGGTCATAAAGGATAAGGAGGCACCAAGGTCCAATAAAGCATACACATCGAGAGAGAAGACTTTCAACATACCAGAAACAATGTTTGGTGAACTCTTCTGGTCCTGGCATGAGGACATAACATAAAGGAGGTTCTAGAGCTGACCACCAAAACTAGAAGCAGTGCCCTACTGGGCCGGTCGACCTCTTAGGGATGCTGAGGCAGAATGAGCCCTACCACCTCCCTGTCCCTTCTTAGCTGAAGGGCAATCTCTAATCTTGTGCCCAACCTAACCACATCTGAAGCATCCACTCGAACCAGCTAAACACTCACAAAGATAACTCTTACCACACTTGTTGCAAGAAGGGTAAAAAGTCCCCTCTGCAACACTCCCCTGTGAATAGGAACCAAATCCTCTACCAGTCTGATCATAATGAGGCCTTGGGTCCTGAGTAGGAGCACTAGTTGAAGAATGAACGAGGCCTGATGATTTCTTTTGAAATGAAGAGCGATGTCCTCCTCCGGACTTCTGATCGACAAAACATGAGCTCTCTGACCTAACCCTCTTGTTCTCCCTTGCCTTCTCCCTCAACTTGTCTCTCTCGATCTGTTGGGTATAAGTCATAAGTCGAGAAATATCCTTGTCACCCAAAAGCATCTCAGACCTACACTCCTTCTTTACCATATCCGACACTCTATAAACAAGCTTACTCATCTCATCCTACGGGTCAGTCATCATAGAAAGAGCATACCTAGAAAGATGGGTGAACTTCAACCCGTACTCCTGAACCGTCATGGAACCTTGCCTCAAATTTATGAAATATTCAACCTTAGCTTGCATAAACTCCCTTGGGAAGAACCGGTCAAGAAAAGCCCTCTCAAAACATTCCCAAGTCATATGGACCATATCTCTAGCCCTAGCATCTTTCTATTGAGTGAACCAAATATGAGCCACGTCCTTGAGTTGATAGGAACCTAGCTCGATACAATCAAAACCATCCACTTGCATCACACCAAAGATCTTCTTTATCCCCAAAATTCAGGTGGGTTCATATGAATAAAATCTCAAACTCTAGCCGCTATTCCACCTTGAGGGTGGACGGGGATAAGAGCCTGCTGATTGGCCTGAGCGGACATAGTCTGAGCTAGCATATGAATGTCATTTTTAACACCGCATTTGTGACGTCGGGTCTGGAATTAGAGGGTTAGCATTTTTGGCATTGGTCCGGGGAAGCATAGTACGACGAAGAGGCATAATCTGAAATATAACAAGAACAGATTAGAGGGGTAACAAAGTTAAACTCTATCACACGTTACTGATCATGAAAGAAGTGAACTTTTACTAAGACATCTCATAACTTTCCTCTCATAAGTGTGGTGCGCGTCGTACACATGAAAGAGACTCTACTCGATGGGGCTTTCAGACACCCTAAGACTCTTGAAACTGAGGCTCTGATACCAATTCCACCTTGAGGGTGGACGGGGATAAGAGCCTGCTGATTGGCCTGAGCGAACATAGTCTGAGCTAGCATATGAATGGCCTTTTTAACACCGCATTTGTGACGTCGGGTATGGAATTAGAGGGTTAGCATTTTGGGCATTGGTCTGGGGAAGCATAGCACGACGAAGAGACATAATCTGAAATATAACAAGAACGGATTAGAGGGGTAACAAAGTTAAACTCTATCACACGTTACTGATCATGAAAGAAGTGAACTTTTACTAAGACATCTCATAACTTTCCTCTCATAAGTGTGGTGCGCGTCATACACATGAAAGAGACTCTACTCGACGGGGCTTTCAGACACCCTAGGACTCTTGAAACTGAGGCTCTGATACCAAGTTTGTCACACCCTAAGGCTACCTCTTTGGCATAACACGGGGCCCGGGACCAGAAGTTCCCCAAGTTAACCCTTGGTCATAGAATATTCAGGTATTCATAAGAAAACATAACGGAAGCATAAATAGAAGCTAGGCAACCCAATCTATATATGATAAAGTCAAAATGAAACATAGTTCAAAAGAGGGACTCGAATACTGTCTATGTCTGAAAAGCCTCTACACACGACATAAGGAGTTGCTAGGATAATACCCTAGCTAACTCAAAGTAAAAAAGTAAACAACCATAAACTAACTAGGATCATAACTAGCCCTCGAACAATGAGGACTCACCAACACTAACTGAAATGGCCTGCGGTCTCTAGCCACGTGCCTGAGGGAGGGAGCCCGAATCTACATCATCGATAGGATGCAGCAAAAAATATGCATCAGTACTATAAGATGTACTGAATATGTGAGATATGCATAAATGAGGTAAAAACATACTTGAAACATACTTAAGACTGAGATCATGCGTAAAAGAGAAGTTATAAGAAAATCATAATTTAAGCATAAGGTAAGAGATACCAAAGCATAAGACTTAAAAACATTCATACGGGAGTTTCTTATAACTGATAATAGACCATGTGAGCTACATGAAATCCAACTATATCACCCTAGTTGGAAAAGCTACCCCAAACCTTGCCAAGGTATAGGGTACTATACATATCATAGCATGGAACCACTTCCATAAGGGGACACTCTCAACTAACGAGGACCCTTTTTCATGAGGAGACACTCTCAACTAACGAGGACTCTCTTCACCTATGCTGTCAACGTAGATTTGGACTTGGGTTATCATGAACCCTCATCGCTCGGTGCTAAATACTACTCCCAAAACATACATATAGCTCATAAACTACTAGAGGCATATCTAATGCCAAAACTATTTGAAAAGCATAAGGATATATCTAATGTTATGCAAATTCAAATCATAAGTCTTAAAGCTTAGCGTAGCCTTAATTCACTTTTCTTTCTAAATTTATAACTCGAAGAATTTGGCATGTAATTTCATAAATACTTGAGATCATAACATCAATGCATGCAAATTTTCCTTAAATCAATCCATGCATGCAAAATTTAGTTAGGGTTAGCCTTCAAATCATAAGGTAAATGATCAATTGTAAAACCCATGTAAATCATTAAATTGAACTTAGAACCTATTGAAGAATCATGAGAAAATAATTAATAAAAAAGCCCAGGAGAATTGGGTAAGAAACCTAACTTTACAATTCCATAAATCAAAGTAAACATTATGGGTTTTGGGCATAAGGGTAAAATGAATCCCTTATTGAATGCCCTCATACCTTATTGAAGCTAGCTTGATCTTAAGATGAAAAGGAATGGAGACTTGATCTTGGAGCTTGAGACTTGGAGATGAGGAACCCTTTCTTCTTTTGGAATAGAATGACTTAGAATGAGAAGAGCTTAGGCTATTAGGGGATAAAACCCTACTAAAAATGGTCAAAATGACCTCACTAGGATTTAAAGAATAGGGGAAAAGACCAATTTACCCCTGACTTAAAAATAGGAAGCTGCAGGAATTTCTTCGCCTCACGGGCTGCCCGACGGGAGTCGTGCCCATGATGGCTCATCGGCCAAGCGCTCAGAAGGAGGGACTGAAATTCTGGGCGCTATAGTTTTTTGATGATGTGGTCCTATGGGCCGTCGTAGTCATGATGCCCGTGGCATAGCCCATTGGGGTACTAGAAAGTTGGGGCAAAGCTGTTGGAAGATCCCGACGATGGGTTCCCACGGGCCATCGCATCTGCGACGCCCATTGTGACCGCTCGTCGGGTGGAGGGGACTTGGCTCAAGAGCCACTTGATGCTTTCCATGGCGTGCCCCATGGCCCATCAGAGCTCTGACGCTCGTGGCAGCTGCCCGTGGTGACCACAATTGTAGAATTTTCTGAGTTCTAAGTTTGACCGCTGATTTGAAATTCCGGGGTGTTACATTTTCCTACCATCTTAACTCCAACCCTTAGTCGTTTTGGGGGTAATTAAAGGGATTTTCACTCTTATTTTCCCATTCTACCTAAACTAATTGGCACTTAGAAAAATTTGGAGAAAATAAACGCTTCTTCCTCTCAAGAACAAGCAGAAGGGGTTTCTCAAGTTTAGGCTTCAATCCTAAGATTTCCTCCATAGATTCTCTTCCAGGTATATGGGATTTCATCAATGGGTTCCTTTCACCCATTGAGTTCCTAGATATAGCCTTGTTCTTCAGATTTCATTCCGTTCTTCAGACCTAGGGTTCTTAAATTCCATGAATACTTTATGTTTCAGTTTCTATGGTTGTATATAGTATCCATTACTAGTTTTCTTAGGAACCTAGTAGTTGTCTACTCAAAATTCCATACCCCTTGCATTTGTTTAACTTCAGTACCTTAAATTCATGCATGCTAAATAGACATTGAAGCCAGTTATATTATAGGCTTATAATGCTGTCAGTTTTCAGTAATATTATTATTATGCATTCTCAGATTGAAATCAATATTTGAGCTATCCATGTTTCAGTTGCATTTGTTGCTTGTAAATTTAGTTGGGAGTAGGCTTAGCAATGAGTGGACGAAGGGACAAAGGGACAAATGCTCACCCATTAGTTTAGACTGAGACCTTTAGTAGAAGTCCCTAAATTTTAGAACTACGACGGCACCGTAGGTTCTAAAGGGGTCACCCGTCAGATTAGGCTTGACACCCTTATCCCTTGTGGACATCAGTTTAGTGGATCCACGTCAGATTCATTTGTACCCTTGGCAAGGTATGTACACCCTCCCAGCAAGGGTTACAGGTTGTCCCCATAGTTAGATCAGCTTGGGGTATGTCAGTTAATAGTATCTCCCACAGTCCAGACTCAGTTTGTGCATTTACCATTTATTCAGTATCCAGTTATTTCAGTTCAGTTTAGCACTTTACAGTTCATGATTAATACTTGGTCATCACATTAGTTTATCTTTCAGTTTCATGCTCAGAGTATTATTCATGTTCAGTACTTATATATACAACTTTGCATATATCCTGCATGCTTAGTACATTCAAAGTACTGACGCATACTTTTATGCTACATCTTATCATGATATAGGTTCAGACGCTCAGTATCCAGATTGCACTTAGTGTGATTCTCCGGTCCTTACTCAACAGCTCAGTGGTGAGTCATCATAGTACGAGGACGATATTATGTTTATTTATTCAGTCATTATTTTTAATTATCAGACTTTTGGGGTTAGCTGGGGGCTTGTCCTAGCAACTCATTTTAGTTAGAGGCTTTTATACATAGTATTAGTTTCAGCTTCTGCAGTCAGTATCGATTTAGGCCATTATCAGATTTTCTTATATATTTAAATGGTTATCAGATTATGGATTTCTTACTTAATTATTTAAAATAGTTAGCTTCTACATAGTTATTATATTTATTCAAAAAATGCCTAGTCATGCCAGACCATGGGTTAGCTTGGGTCACTTGTGCCTCTAAGCAATATATTGCGTCTAGGGGGTAGCCTCGAGACGTGACAACACAGGCTTGGCCTGACAACTCTATATAATGTTCCAACTTCATTTTCTCCTCAATTTTTCTGAAAACTTCCATTGAAGTTGAGCTCCTAAAGTTGGTTCAAGCCTCCTCTTACATCTCCAATCATTCTGGTGAGTTCCCCATGTTTCCTTCCTCTTTTTCCGTCTTTTATTCATGATTCTTTTCGTTAATTTTCGTTGATTCCTTGTTAATAATTCTTGATCAAAGAGGACTTTGGGGGATGATTTGGGAATGTTATGGTAGGCTGATTAAATTTTGAGCATGTGATCCTTGTCCAACGAGGGATATAATTTTAGTTTTTAATTTTTATTTTGTTGCACGGGCCTTGAGGGTCGATTTATGACCTTATTTTTGGCCTGACCTTTTGTATAGAAATATGGGTATCGTTCTTCATGTTTTGACATATAGATTATTTTTATGATAGTGTGGCAGTGGTCAGAGGCTTTTTCGGAGAGATAAGCTCTGGAGCAGTGGGTTCGGGAGTACGTGTTCGGCTTTTAGGTAGGTTAGAATTTAATTTCTCTAGACTTTGCTTGTGTTAGGTATGAGTATGATTAATTTCTAATAATTGGTGGGATATTGTAGTTTGGTTACAACTTGAATAGGTATTTCAATTCTTATAGGTGATTTTGGAGCCTTAGAGTAGAGTTTGGCTAGCAATCCTTACTATAGGTTGTAGGTATCCCGAAATGCTTGGCATAGATGGTGTAGCATCCTTGGGATTAGGGTCAGTTACCTTAGCTTAGTTTAGGCTTTTTGTGGTAGGGTTTATTAGATTAGAGAGCCTTAACATAGAATTAGACAAGGGTTTGCGTTTGAGTAGAAGTTGCCATTGTATTTATACTTATTATTCTTGCTCATATTATATTTTCATTTATCGTATACTTATTTTTCTAGCTAGATTTTGCTTTAGGCCTTCCATGTTATTTACTGTACTTTTTTTTATTATCTAGGTATGACCTGTTATTTCCTTCTGACCTCTCTTTCTTACCTTTGGGTTTATATACACATTTTGTTTTCCTTATATATTATTTGAGCTCAGTCGGCCTATAATGCCTACTGGGTACCGCGTATTTTGGTACTCATACTATACTTTTGCATCTTTTTACTGATGAAGATCCCAGTATGAGTTATTGCCATTGACACTGTCCTCATACAGAGTTGCTGACTGGAGATATAGGGTGAGCTCTTAGCGATCAGAGTTGATCCACCTCCCTCCAATTTTGGACTAGTCTTCTATTATACTTTCGGAGACTGTTCCATAGTTTATTGTATCTATCTAGCACATCTAAGTTGTAGTAGCACTTGTACTGACTGACATCAAGTCTTGGGGGAGTCTTGTGTATTTTATTCTCTTACCTCCCTTTTTACTTATGCTTGTTTAACTTATCTTCTGCTATTTATTGGTGCTTCTTCCATCCTTTGGGTTTATTCTTGTGTTAGCTCGTTACTTGCAGTTCTGGGCTAAGGGTTGGCTTACCTACTTGTGGGTTATAGGAGGTGCCATCATGACTTAAGTTTTTAGGTCGTGACAGAGTGGTATCAGAGCTCTAGGTTCATCGGTGTTGTTGGTACAAGGGCAAGTGTATAGTAGAGTCTCACAATTTGGTACGATGACATCCGTATCCTATCTATGGGAGGCTACCGGGAATTCTTTGGAAAGTTCCATCTTGTTGATTCCTTATTGTGCGTTCTTCACTCTATCAAATTCTAAACTTTAATTGTTCCATTCCTTCTCAGATGGTTATGACGAGGTCAACAATAGGCATGGGCGAGGCTCATACGCCTATTGCTTGAGCACAATTACCAGAGTCAGGGGTTGAGGGTGTTCAAAATCTGTTGGAAGGCGTGGGGCCAGCCTAACCTCCAGTAGGATTTATAGCTTCAGCGGCCTTTCAGGGTATTCTAGTCAGGATTCTTAGCTTATTAGAGAGTATGTCACGGGCTGGGACTCTACCTAGTACACCTAGTGGTTCAGGTTTACAGATTAGAGATGAGGCACATACTTTAGCCCAAGAAGCGGCACATAGTGGTTAAGGACTAAGAGCGCAACCAGCCACTATGGCTCCCTATTTGAAGGTGTCACCAATTCCATTGGTTGCTCAGCCTATTGCAGCTAGGCTAGTTATCTCGATTGAGGAGCAGCAGATGCTGGATAGGCTCATCAGGTTGGGTCCTCTGAGGTTTTTTGGTGCCCCGGGGATGATGCTTACGAGTTCTTAATTAGTTTCCAGGAGAGGTTGCATAACCTTGGGTTAGTGGAATCACACAGAGGTGACTACACTACATTTTAGATGGATGGTTTGGCAAAATAGTAGTGGCGATCTTATACTACTTGCAGACCAGCCGAGTCACCTCCAATGAATTGGGCTCAGTTCTTCGAGGCTTTCTTGGAGAAGTATGTACCTTATAGAATGAGAAAGAGGTTAAATGATGGGTTCACCAGGTTAGAGTAGAGCTCTATGTCAGTTTTTAAGTATGAGGCATGATTCCATGAGTTGTCCAGACATGCTAATATGATTCTTCCTATAGAGCACGAGCGGGTTTGCTAGTTTGTCAGAGGTTAGGACCTACCACTTTGTTTGGCCATAGAGCAGCTAGTGGCATCAGGGGCTAAATTCCTTGCGGTTGTTGACCATGCATGCGTTGTTGAAGGTATATGTCATAAGGCCTGTGGAGGCAAAAGTAAGAGGCCCCACCATCAATGTATTTCAGTGATTTTCGATTTTGAGAAAGAGGTTTCTCTTGTAGGGGTTACCCTCGGTATTTTCAGTTCAGCCAGCCAGTTTGGGGCACAGTGGGCAGAGTAGCCAGGGTTCAGGTAAGACTTCTCGAGGTTTGCATTCTGGGTATCCAGGCCATGATGGCCAGTTAGGTTCAGCCAGGTTTTCTCATTGGGGCACTTCTGGTAAGGGTTGCTATGTATATGGTGAGTGGGGACACTTTTCTAGGACTTGTCCGAGATTCAGAGAGTTTCACCCTCTTAGTTCCAGCATCACCGACCAAAGGCGGTGCGCAGGTTAGTAGGGGTGGTTCCTAGGTTGTTAGGGACGGTTCCTAGCCGTATCGGTCAGGTGGTCATGGTAGGTGCAGTCACTTGGATCCTTTTATCACAGGTATGATTCTATTCTCGTCAGTGAACTTTTGGTATTATTCAATATGGGGTCTGCATGTCCTTATATATATCTGCTTACATTGCTTCTCATCCGGACTTACTATGTGAGATTGTAGTGCTTGTGTATATAGCTACCTCGTAGAAGAATTCTTTTAGTAGTGGATCAAGTATGTTGGTTTAAGGTAGTAGCAATATTGGGGTGCAAAGCGCGGTAGGCCTTGTCGTCATAATTGGTGGACTTTCATTGTAATTCAAGGCTTGGTTTTTGCTACCTTAGAACCTAGTTGTCTTGGGTTATTGGATTGTCTCCCTTTTGTTCATGGTGCTAGTTCCGACGTTCTTCCCTTGGGTCAGTTTCTACAATTGATGAGTATTCAGGTTGCGGAGGTTCTTTCTAAAGATGGAGTTCAAGGTCAGGTTATCTCTTGTTAAGAATCAGGATGGTGGGTATCCCAAGTGTCGCGCCCCATTTCGAACCGGCCAAAACAGTGCACAACGTATGGTCGTCGTGACTCTCTGGTTTTGAAAATTTTATTTTTTAGAGTCGCTACCTAAATTTTAGGAAACTTAGGAAAACCATTTTTTGTAAAAACTCTGTTTTGGTCTTTCTAAAACGTTTGAGATTCTGAGTAAGGGTTTTGGTTACTCGAGGGGAAGGTGTTAGGCACCCCTCAGAGCCTATCCGAAGATAGTCCTTAAACTTAGTTTAGAAAAAATATTTGGAAAAAAAATATTGTTCATTATTTGCTTAAAAAGATGATAAAAAATACTTTTTTTTATTAATTTAAAGAAAAGTTCAAGATATATGACACATACTACTACAATATACAAAGAATATAAAATATTTATGGCTAGAAAATGCACACATATATATGTCAAAAATATATGAAACAATTTAATAGTAATATTCTTATCATAACTATAATATATAGAACTCTATGATTTGTAAGAATATATATACTTAAAAAGCTACGTAAAAAAAATTGAAGATATTATTTATACAAATATACTTTTTGTAAAGTAAAAAATATATGTAGTTTTTAGAGTTTGGAAAAGTTTATGACATGTTTATTAAAAAGAAAATAAAGATGACATATGTATATTTAAAATATAAGAAATCATGTGAAAAGTTTATTATTTAAAAGATTTGGATAAGTAAAAAAAAACATTAGGAAATAAGTATACCGGCAATAGAGAAAAATATAAAAAAAATCATATTTATTTTGTAAATATATTTCATGTAAAAGAATAATTTGAAGACTTGAGTAGAGAATGAAAATTATTTGTTTCATATAAAGAAGACTTTTATTTGTAAAGTGAAAAAATAAACAAGCGTTAAATATGAAAGAAGGTATTATGTACGTAAATGTAATTGCGATAAAATAATATATGTATAATTTAAGTAGGAAGATGGGTAAGTAAAATATAAATATATACCTTGTAGTAGATAGCATATGACATATATACCTTGCGTTTTGAGGCCTTAAAAAATCTGAAAATCTCAAAAATAATAATATATATAGAGTATAACCAAAATATTTGTAAAATATTGGAGTTAGAATAAGATAATACATGGGTTATAAATAAATATAAAAATGGCTTGCCTAGATTAGACAAAGAATTCTATAGTTTACGGCCTAAAAATGACTAAATATTCATTTGAAATAAAATGAATCGCTAATTAGTGTTTTTGAAAATCTACCGCGAGTTATTTAAACAAGTTTTTCTTGAAACAAAGCCTACATTAATTAATCCTTAAGAAAAATCTGCATTATTTACTATTTATTGTTACTATTTTTGAAAGTGTTTACTCACTAATTTTTAAAGTACTTAAAAAGGAAATCCGAAACGTTGGCCTAAACTAAAGAGTGAAGGAAACTCACTTTCGAAATTTCAAATTAAATAAAGTAATCAACGAAGCTATGAAACGAAGGATAAGCGTTAATCAAAATCACACAAAATGCATATCCAAATAATACAAGGTTAGTTAAAACAATTCAAGTAAGCAAATAACATAAAAAATAAATAAATAAAGAGGCTAGATATGCCAAGTTCCTTTGGAGGAACTACACTTCTAAGGAAAAGACTCCGAGCACCGCGATAATTCCTAATAGCTGCTCGACCCAAATATATTGGGCCGAAAGTGAGTTTCAAATGAGAACTCCAGCTTTCCGATTGTTTCATGTAACACAAAAAGAAATGATAAGGATTAGTAACTTGAATAACAAAATTTGCAAAAAATGTAGAAATATGCCAAGCGAATAATAAAGTGATAAGGAAAACAAACATTTCATTTGGTAAATACACAAGCATATATGAAAGATGACGTGTAACCATATTTTGTTTCATTTATTATAAGCAAGCGATCTTAGGTAAAACAAACAACTTCAACACTAGTCGATTATTAGAAAACAAAGTACACAACAAGGTAGCTATATAAATCTTTATTATTTTTATTCATTTTAATTAAAGAAGTAGTTATGAACAAATCACTTCAAAAAGATAACACTAGTAACCGGAAGATTAAAAGGGAACCAAACTACTACGTTGGCTTATAATGAATTCCTTAAGTTAGTATTCCCAAAATTCATCCGAGCTAAGAACCAAAATATTAAAATATGGGCAGTCCTCTTTTTAACATTATACACTAATTCAATCACTTTTTAATAGGATTAAGGTGCAGACAAGACCATAATATTAACAAACGCTAAAAAAATAATAATCATAATATGTACATTCCTATCCTAAGCAACATTTCTCCGGGACTAACGAAATGACTAAACTTATTGAAAACTTTTTCTACCTTAAGAAATTAAACTACAAAAAATGCAAGCATAACATACATATACTTTTCTGGTGTAAACAAAATCAACCAACCCAACAAAAATAACAACAAATCATATTAACGAATCTAATCCACCAATTTCACTAATAAATCAATCTTCCTAAAAATAAAATAAAATAAATAAATATCATACATATCCTATTTTTATGCCCGGGCAGCCATACGTAGTTATGAGCAAGGCAAGGCGAGACAACTACATACTCTACAAACTCAAGCAAAAATCAACCAACAAACCAAAGAAAATGATAACGAATATAATATAAAGATTGAACTTAAACTACCAATTTTAATCCAACAACTTCACTGCCCAATCTTGTTTCCGAATAATAATAATAATAAAAAATTGTTTCTCACATATGGCAGCCGCACCCGGTCAACAGCAAAACCCAAACGATACATTCTTTACGAAAACATATCATACGAAAATAAAGGAAAACAGAAACTAAACTATAAGAAGGATTTTTACCTTGTGTTGGGCAGCAAAACGGAGGCGTTGACGTCAAGTTCTCCGGCCAAAACTCGAACTCAAAAGCTTGAAACTCTTGAATGATTTTTCACTGATTTTTTTCCCCGGATCTTTTAGATGCTTTATGGGTGATTTTTCCTCTCCTTTCTTCCTTTTTTTTGGGGTGAAAAGAAACCCACTATTTATAGGGAAAATCCAGACTTGAAAGTCCGGATTTGAACCCAAACTTTAACCAAAAAAATGTGACCAAGAGAGGGGGGGAAGATTCAAATTTTGAATCCAATTTTTTGCACCAAAACGGGACTGATTTCTGGCCATCTCGAAATCACGAGTTTGGATGGCCAAAAATAGAGATTCTTGGCAGATGATGGCAGCGTTTTGGCATTTTTGGGGTGGCATTTTGGTGCCATTTTTGTGTAAGGGAGAAGAGAGGAGAAGAAAGAAGAAGATTTTGGGGTTGTTTTGGGAAGAAGATGATGGAGGAAGATGGAGATGAAAGAGAATGAAAAGGAAAAGATTCTGATTTTGGGGAAAAGGAGAGAGAAAACGTGTGGGTGGTTTAATGAGGAGAGAGAGAGAAACGTGTGGGGGGGTGAGGAGAGAGAGAGGAACGTTGTGGGGGGGGGTTTGAATCCTTGACCGATTTTGATCTATCCGATCAATTGATCGGACGGTTAAGATTAATTCGGAATAAGAATTAAAAGAATAGGAAATAATATATATATATTAAGTGAGATAAAAGGCTTAAATATTGTGACCGTTGGATTAGATTGGAGGGCCACCATTGAAAGCAAAGAAACACAAATCCATGTGATGCCTACGTGGCACACATGGATTGGCTAATTAAAGGGGTCTAAAATTGCCACATTATTTCGCTCAAATTGGCTATTTTAAAAATTCCAGTTGTAGCCACTTCTTAATAAAATAGCCACAAGTCGTTAATTTGAAAAATAATTAATTTGTAAAATTAATTAAGTTATAAAAATTGGTTTAAAAATATAATAAAATAAAATAAGGTCAATTAGTAATTAGTCAAATAATTAAGCTTCCTAAATTATAAAAAAACATATTTATTTGCTAGAGTAAAAAATTAAAACTAACCAAAAATTGGTTTATTTCCTTAAAAATAATTTATTTGACGTAAAATAATTTTGAACGACTCAAAACATGAAATAAAAATTTGTAGGTTTATAAAATATTTGAATTTATAGAAAATAATATATATGAGATAGTTTTCTTAAAAAATGAGTGGCAAATTACTAAGGTAATTTCAAAATATTTATTTTCATAAATATATTATTTATTAAAATAATATAGAGGGTAAAAATTGGGTGTCAACAGTTTCCCCATTTCTTTCGCCGTGGATAAGAGTAGAGAAGGCGTGGACAAAGAAATATTGACACACATCCTAATTTTGACCGACCAACAAAACATTTTTGAGCAAAGAGTGACATGAGTTTTGGGAAGTTATGGCCGAGCTTAGGCTTTCGAGCTGCCTACATATCTCAGGTTTCACGAGAAGTCAGGCCATATGTAGTTCGAGAGAATTGAATCTTTGCAAATTTGATCGACTTCAAAATTTTCCCCAGTGTCGAGTTATGGTAACACTGATATCTTTTGGTGGTGATTGAGAGTATTTTAGCATGAATGGAGTAGATACGGCCGTGCTTAAACCAAGCTTACCTACATATCCCTAGATGTGGGAATCATGCCGAATGTAGTTCTAAAAGAAATCTTAGAATGAGAAACGCTCCGCAACAAATTCTACTGAGGATTTTGGTAGGAAAAAGATCACGGACCTTCAAAAATTGCCCCAGTGTCGAGTCATGATGACACTGGGATGTAAGAAAAATTATGGAATATAGAAGTAAATTCGAATTGAGTTGAGTTGAGTTCTGAGGAGAAATTGAGTTGAGTCGAGTTGAGTTGAGTCGAGTTCTTGACGTAGCTAGGGATGCTTGACATTCCGCTAGCTTGCCCCAGTTTTCTGCTTAGAGGGTAGTTCCACGTTGTAATGCGTTGTCCTGCAAAACAGGTAAAAAGATCACAAAGTACCTGTCGCAGTTCAAAATTATAAATTAAATTGTAATGTAAAGAGTAGAGTGTAGATATTCAAACGATTGTCGACGTCTCCGTTATGCGGAATGAATGTGACGTAGTCAAAGCAACTTGTGAAGTAAAGCCTCTTGACTGGAGGGGCAACACTTGAAAGTAAAGCCTCTCGATTGGCGGGGCAACACTTATAAAATAAAGCCTCTCGACTGGTGGGGCAACACTTGTAATGTAAAGCCTCTCGACTTGCGGGGCAACACTTGAAAGTAAAGCCTCTCGACTGGCGGGGCAATACTTGAAAACTAAAGTCTTCATCTGGCGAATCAGTCGTGAAATCTCCATTTGACAGAACAGTCCTTAATGCAAAAATGAGGATGTTGCTAGCATGCATGCTATGATGATGTTTGCTATGATGCAGTCTCCGATTGGCGGAGCATGTTTTGCTTGCTAATATACATTTCTCTGATTTGGCAGAGTGTCATTTTTCTTGCTTATGAACATGCTCCAATTGGTGGAGCGTCGCTTTGATTGCTTATGTACAGGCTCCGGTCAACGGAGCGTCGTCTTGTTTGCTTATGTACAAGCTCCAATCGTCAGAGTGTCGCTTTGTTTGCTTATGTACAAGCTCCAATCGTCAGAGCATCGCTTTGTTTGCTTATGTACAAGCTCCAATCGTCAGAGCGTCATTTTGTTGCTTATGTACGGCCTCCAATTGGTGGATTTTGATGAAGTTAGTCAGCATTCTCTGATTGACAGAGTTTATTTGACGCAATTAAATGGAAATCTCCGATTGGCAGAGTTATTTGATGAAGTCAGATGGCGGGCTCCGATTGGCGGAGTTTATTTCAAAGAAATAAACTATCCTATTTGTACTATGAGGGCCCTCTATCTTTGATACTTGATCCGGATCTCGGACGTACCTGCAAAGACATAAATGAAAACCTTTTAAGAATTGTAAGAATCGGGATAAAGCATTTTAAAATAGAGTAGGGAAAGAATATTTTGGCTTATGGTGTCATGATAGCCTAAAGATTTCTCCAATCACGTTCATGAGTTTGACTTGACATCACCCTTCTTGATTTCTGTTTTCCTGCGCTCAAAGAAAAGTTCTTAGTTTTGGGAGGGGTGTTGATTTGTGTCGACTTGTGGACCCTGGCCTTGCCGTTGGATTCTTTCAAAACCTCCTTGGTTGTTTGCGATTTCTTATTCCAGAGACTCGGTCATTGGATCCCTTCAAAAACTCCTTGTTGCTCGCGATTTCCTATTTTGGAGACTCAGTAGGTGGAAAGGCAGTAATATATTTTTTAAAAATAATAATATATATTTATATTATTTTTATTTTAGAAAAAATAAATATATTTTGTATATACTAGGCGCATATATATAGTAATTATTCATCATTTTTTAGATTATGAGATGTTCTGAAATCCAATCAAGCTTTTTCATTAGTTGAGGACGTCGAAATGTAGTCTTCTCGTAGCTCAGGATTTTGGTGACGCTCCTCTATCTCCTTGTAGATGTCGTGATTACTCTGAAGGTATGTTAAAAAAATAAAAAAGGGGGGAGGTTTTTCCTATGGGTATGACCGAACCTTTTAGGTTGCCTACGTATCCCCAAATGGGAATCAGGTATGTACGTAGTTCGGGATATGAAGGAAGGATTAAAATATGTAATGCATTGACCGAGCCTGACTCAGGCTGCCTACGTATCCAAACAGAATCAGGTCATGACGTAGTTCAAGTACATTAGGGATAATGAAAAATATGAGATGCATTGACCGAGCCTGACTCAGGCTGCCTACGTATTCAAATGGAATCAGGTCATGACGTAGTTCAAGTACAATAGGGGAAATGAAAAAGATGAAATGCATTGACCAAGCCTGACTCAGGCTGCCTACGTATCCAAACGGAATCAGGTCATGACGTAGTTCAAGTACAATATGGAAAATGAAAAAGATGAAATGACCGAATTCGATGAGGATTGCCTACGTATCCCACCGAGGGAAGTCAGGTCAATTGTAGTTCTGAATACATGAAAGATGATATTTTTTGGTTTTTCTAAGGGAAATCCGACCCGATGTGGGTTGCCTACGTATCCCATCGTGGGAAGTCAGGCTAATACGTAGTTCTTATTACATTAGAGAAAAATGCAAAAAGTACAAGGAAATAACAACTAGTCCCTCTGTCTTCAAATGTAGTACTTCTTGATAGCGTCTGAATTGATCGGCTTTGTGCTCATGATGCCATCCATTTCTGCGAGGATTACTGCTCTGCCTGAGAGCACTCGGTGAACCATGTAAGGACCTTGCCAGTTTGGCGCAAATTTCCCCTTAGCTTCGTTTTGGTGAGGGAATATTTTCTTCAATACTAATTGCCCTGGTGTGAATCGTCGAGGCTTGACTTTCTTGTTGAACGCTTTGATCATTCTATTTTGATAGAGTTGGCCGTGACATACTACATCCAGTCTCTTCTCATCAATGAGCATCAACTGTTCAGTCCTGCTACGAACCCATTCCGCGTCTTCCAGACCAACCTCTTGGATGATTCTTAGAGACGGTATTTCCACTTCAGCGGGTATCACTGCTTCCGAACCGTAGACCAACATGTAGGGGGTTGCACCAGTGGATGTTCTGATTGTGGTGCGATAGCCGAGCAAAGCATATGGTATCTTCTCATGCCATTCTCTGTTACTATCTATTATTTTTCTCAGGATCCTCTTGATATTCTTGTTCGCGGCCTCAACTGCTCCATTCATTTGTGGTCGATATGCTGTGGAGTTCCGATGGGAGATCTTAAACCTTTCACAAGTCTCTCTCATGAGATCACTATTAAGATTGGTTCCGTTGTCTGTTATGATTGATTCTGGAATTCCAAAAATGACAAACTATGATATTTCGAACGAAATCTGCTACCACCTTCTTAGTTACTGCCTTGTGCATTGAAGCTTCAACCCATTTTGTGAAATAGTCGATAGCTACCAGGATGAAACGGTGTCCATTTGATGCGGGAGGCTCTATGGGTCTAATTACATCCATGCCCCAAGCAGCAAATGGCCATGGGGACCCCATCACATTGAGCTCGTTTGGTGGAACTCGTATGAAGTCGCCATGAACTTGACACTGATAACATTTTTGTACATACCAGATGCTATCCCTCTCCATAGTCATCCAAAAGTATCCAGCTCTCAAAATCTTCTTTGCCAAAGTAAACCCATTCATGTGGGGTCCACATATCCCTGTGTGAATTTCCTCTAACAGTCTTGTCGCTTCTGTTGCATCGACACACCTTAGTAATCCCAAATCCGGGATTCTCCTATACATGATTTCGCCGTTAAGGAAGAAATGATTGGCCATTCTCCTTAAAGTTCGCTTCTGCTTGCTACTGGAATTTTTTGGATATTCTCCTGCTTCGAGCAACCTTCTAATATCATGGTACCATAGATTTCTATCAAACTCTTCATCTACGTGAAAAGAGTATGCGTGCTGGTCACGTATCTCCACTTCAATAGGGTCGATGTAATTATTATCCGGGTGTTGGATCATTGAGGAAAGAGTAGCCAAAGCATCAGCGAACTCGTTTTGAGCCCGTGGGACATGTTTAAACTCAATCTTCGTAAACCTTTTTCTCAGCTCCTTTACACATTCCAGATAAGGAAGGATCTTGACATTCTTGGTGGCCCATTCTCCTTGTACCTGATGAACCAATAGGTCAGAATCACCTATTACCAAAAGCTCTTTGATGTTCATGTCCACAGCCATCCTAAGTCCGAGAATACATGCTTCATATTTTGCCATGTTGTTTGTGCAAGGAAATCTAATCTTGGCTGAGATTGGGTAGTGCTGACCCGTTTCTGAAACCAAGACTGCTCTAATTCCGACTCCTTTGAAATTTGATGCCCCATCGAAGAACAATCTCCATCCATCATATGACTCTGAGATATCCTCTCCTGCAAAAAATACTTCTTCATCGGGGAAGTAGGTCATGAGCGGTTCATAATCTTTATCCACCAGATTTTCTGCGAGGTGATCGGCCAAAGTTTGTCCTTTGACGGCCTTCTGTGTCACGTACACAATATCGAACTCACTCAGCAAAATCTGCCACTTTGCTAGTTTCCCTATAGGCATTGGTTTCTGAAAGATGTACTTGAGTGGATCCATTCTTGAGATCAAGTACGTGGTGTACGCCGATAGGTAATGCCTCAACGTTTGTGCAATCCAAGTCAAAGCGTAACACGTTCATTCTAACAAGGTATATCTTGCCTCGTATGGTGTAAACTTCTTGCTCAAGTAGTAAATAGCTTGCTCTTTGTTTCCCGTGTCATCGTGTTGTCCTAACACACATCCAAATGCTCTATCCAAGATGGATAGATACAGTAGCAATGGCTTTCTGGGCTCTGGTGGAACCAATACTGGTGGGTTGGACAAGTACTCCTTGATTCTATTAAAAGCTCTTTGGCATTCCTCCATCCATTCTGTGGCGGCATCCTTCTTTAGTAACTTGAATATGGGTTCACAGATTACTGTGGACTGAGCTATGAAACTGATGTAATTGAGTCTCCCTAAGAAGCTCATCACATCCTTCTTGGTCCTGGGGGGAGGTAACTCTTGAATCGCCTTGAATTTTGATGGATCCAATTCTATGCCTTTCCTGCTGACAATGAACCCCAGTAGCTTTCCGGCAGGAACTCCGAATGCGCACTTTGCTGGATTCAATTTCAAATTGTATCTCCGCAACCTCTCAAAGAACTTTTGTAAATACTCTAGGTGGTCTAAACTCCTTTTGTACTTGATAACGATATCATCTACGTACACTTCAATCTCCTTATGAATCATATCATGGAAGAGGGTAGTCATGGCCCTCATATAGGTTGCGCCAGCATTTTTGAGTCCAAATGGCATCACTCTATAGCAATACACTCCTCATGGAGTGATAAATGCTGTTTTGTCCGCATCATCTTCATTCATCAGGACTTGGTGATATCCTGCAAAGCAATCGACAAATGATTGCAACTCATGCTTTGCACAATTGTCGATAAGTATATGAATGTTTGGGAGAGGAAAATCATCCTTGGGACTAGCTTTATTAAGATCCCAATAGTCTACACATATCCTGATTTTCCCGTCCTTTTTTGGCACTGGCACGATATTGCCCAACCATGTGGGGTAATTAGTAACCCTCATAACATTTGCCTGGATCTGCTTAGTTACCCCCTCCTTGATTCTTAAACTCAAATCAGGCTTGAACTTCCTAGTCTTTTGCTTCACAGGCAGGCAAGAAGGATCAGTCGGTAGCTTATGTGAGACGATATCGGTGCTTAATCCCGGCATGACATCGTAGGACCAAGCAAACACATCAACATATTGCTTGATCAATTCAATCAATTCTCGCTTTCTTTCATCTTCCAAGTGTATGCTGACTCGTGTTTCTTTCACCATTTCTTAATTTCCCAAGTTGACAACCTCGGTTTCATCCATGTTGGGCTTTTTCTGACTTTCAAGTTGTTCGATCTCCTGAGGTAGATTTTCAGGCATCATACTTTCATTGTATTCTTCATAGTCCTGCTCATGGCTCGTACTTTGCTCACTGGATTCGTCACATGTCATAATCATTGTACAATGATTTTTACTAATATTAGCGCTGAAAAGTATGAAAGGTGAGTAAACAATAAATAGTTATTTCAAACAATAGAAAGACAAATTTTAAGAAAATAAAGACTTTTTATTTGAAAAGCATTCTAGCTTTTAGAAGAGGCGAGTAGCAAAAAGGCTTAGGCATGATTCAAGCCTCAATTGATCATGCAAAAACATTTTTGAAATAAAACTACATTTCCACACTACCAGGACTCCTGTCGAAACAAAGATGGGCTGATGGTCCAGTTCTGCAAGACTTCTCCAGGTTCGGCATCACGGATGGTCAGCTTATTGATACCTATCTCCAGTCCATCATCGATCACAGCCACAAATAAATTTCCTATTCCCTCAATGATATCTTCATCAACTGCTTCATCTGGGATTGGAACTTGTCCCGGCATGAACACTATCTCACCAAACTTTATGTTGTGGACTCCTCCCGAAGTAGGCTTATATCCAAGCCCGGCGGTACCCTTCTGATGTTTTAGCTGGATTGGTTCAATTATACCATCGACCTTAGGTCCGAGCCCTGTTTTTGGTTAGTACCCATATTTCAATATCTCTGACGCAACCATCTTTGCTGCTCTCGACATCTCCACCTCTACAGGCTCTACTTTTTCTTCAATTCTTACAGCTTGCATGATTTCTAGAGCATGGAAAGTGGCTCCATCCAATTCTTTGGTGACTGGAACAGAATTCACGGAATAGATGGGGTGACTGAACTCCTCGTGAATGGTAACTTCGGTGTGACCCCACTCGAACTTCACACACTGATGGAGCGTGGAGGGAACTGCTCTTGCCATATGGACCCATGGCCTTCCTAGTAACAAGTTGTAGTTGGACGACACATCCATCACTTGAAATAAGATGGGGAATTCAGCTGGACCTACTTGCAATGTGAGATAGATTTCTCCAATGACGCTTCTCTGTACGCCATCAAAAGCTCTCACCTTCACACGACTTTCTTTTATACCTCCCATATTCACACCTAAATCTCTCAACGTGGTGAAAGGGCAGATGTTGCATCCAGAACCACCATCGATCAAAACTCTAGTCACGATCTTATCACAACACTTGACCGCGATGTGAAGTCCTTTGTTGTGGCCAACCCCTTATGCTGGTAATTCATCATCATGAAAAAGATTTTGTTCACTTCCACCATTTTT
This sequence comes from Jaltomata sinuosa, assembly GCA_003996215.1. Lineage (NCBI taxonomy): Eukaryota > Viridiplantae > Streptophyta > Magnoliopsida > Solanales > Solanaceae > Jaltomata > Jaltomata sinuosa. The sequence goes on from QJPP01006936.1 coordinate 149,929, forward strand.
CCAATTTTTGCAGCCAATGTGTCACTTGTAGTTTCCTTTGGTATGCTAACTCCACTCAGAACTTGTACCAAAGCATTCCTATGGGCTTCAGAACTCATTCGCAAGGACATAATGAAAATGTGGGCTGGTGTCTTCATTAGTTTTTCCTCGACTGAGTAATCTTTAGACTGCATCTTCTTTCAAAATTCTGTGTCTTCTGCATCAGTAACATTCTTCTTTGGATTTTGTTCTTTCCCAGGAACCCCTTTATTTAGATCCTTCGGGGCATAACACCTTCCCGACCTGGTCATTCCGTGAGCCACAACAGCGTCTATCATCTTGCCCTTGGCTTCCATCCGATAGTCCCATGGGACTGCTTTAGTGTTATAGTCAGGTTTTCCAGTGGCTATAGTGGTTACCACAACTCTCGGCAGGTAGGTTTGAACAGTCAAAGGCTCTCTCAACTGAACTGTGATAAAAAGTTGCGCTGGAGATGTGGCGGCAACTTCTTCTGTGTTCCAAATAGGCACGATAGCTCCTTCCAGGTCATACTCTTCCTCCAGGGTAATCATGTTGACTCCTCAATTCTCATGATCTGGTAGAGGGTTGTTGTTCACATTTGGAGGAGTATCGGTGCATTTGATTATTCCTTTTCTGATAAGAGACTCGATTTGCCCTTGGATTCCCGAGTGGTATGCACATCGCTTGTTTCCATCAAAGCTTCGTGGTATCGGATCAGGGATTCATCCCTCTACCGGCTGCAACAAACCTGCTACCCTCAACCTTTCAAACAATTGAGCCAAAGGCTCGGCAATAGGAGTGTAGGTGCGGGTATTTCTGGCTTCAAGATTAGGACGTGGTCTTGGTGCATATGCTGGTCTATTTTGGTGAACTGGAGCTTGGACAGGGGCATACGGCTTCGGTGGATTTTGGTGTGCTGGAGCTCGAGGTGGATTATAGTGTGGCTGGGTACTATATACTGGAACATGTGCGATAATTTGGGAGTTGTTAGGGTATCGGTGGGATGATCCTCCGTGATGGTAGTAAGGTGTGACTGCTTAGACGTCTTTCTTCTTCTTCTTGATACCACCAATAGAACCTGACTGCATGGCCTTACTTGCGACTTGCAGTGCGACCATAGACTGAATTTTTCTGGACTTAATACCTTCCTCAATAAAGTCTCCCATCTTGACCAAGTCAGCGAACTTTTGGCCCATCATTGACATCATTTTATCGAAGTAGACGCCTTCCTGAGCTCGAATAAAGTACTTAGAGAGTTCATTTTCATCAAGTGGGGGTTGGATCCGAGCAGCTTCAGTCCTCCATCGCCATGAATATTCTTGAAATGATTCAGATGGCTTCTTTTGTATGTTGGCAAGTGAGAATCTGTCTGGAGTGATTTTGGTATTAAATCTGAAGCGACTCATGAAATCTTCGGCCATTTCTTGCCAATCACACCATTTGCGATGGTCTTGGCGAGTGTACCAAGTCAGAGCTTCTCCTGATAGACTTCGAATGAGCAGTTTCATCCTCAACTTCTCATTCCTTCCTACGCCGACCAGCTTGTCGCAATAAGCTCTTAGGTGTGCGTGAGGATTACCCTTCCCATCAAATACATAAAACTTTGGTGGCTTGTACCCGACTTGCATATCGATGTTTGGGTAAATGCATAGGTCATCATAGTCCAGACACTCGGTTCCCCTGGTGACTTGCATGCTTTTAAAAGCCCTTTTCAAACTTTCAAGTTGAGCTGCTATCGACCTTTCTTTATTTGACCGGACATCCCTCTCCAATCCTATGTACTGATCAACCTCATATGGAACTTTGACAGCCGTGGATGTTGCTAAAGTAGGAGCTTCAGTAGCATATACCGGTGGCACAGGTATCTCGCAAGTGACATGTGCCTCAGGTATGTGCTGTATTGTTGGGTGAATTGGACCAGTGAAGTTCTGAGTAAGCAAGGAAAGATTAGGCACATCCCTAACTATGGGCGGATGAGCAAGTAGATCTTGAGCATAAGTGGGAACAAGTGGTGTTTGCTTAGGCGTGTTTGTTAAGTTGGCGAGAGTGACCGGACGTATCTCAGCATTTGGAAATTGGAATTGAGCGGGGAAGGCAGCAGTTGTAAGCTTAGTCAAGTCCCGCACTTGGCGCAGTTCTTCTTTCAGGATCTCAATTTCTTGTGCCATGTTTGCCATTTGTTCATCATTTTGAGTGTCCATAAGTTTTCGAGAACTTTCGGCGCCATCTACCAGTACCATCGAGGCGTCGTTAGATTCTTCGCTCATTTTTCCTTTAGATCGGAGGTTGTATTGCGATTTCGCCAGTTTGCAAATCGACACAAATCAACTTTCATTGGGGATTGATAATAATCATAAAGAAAAGAAATGAAAAGAAAAAGGAAACTATGTTAGTTTGGGAAATGTTGGACTATATAACAAATATATACGCCAAGTTGGCTATATTCACACAAAAACGTGTCCTAATATGGAGCCTCGTTTTGCCAGAGGTAGGCCTACGCTGCATACAATTTGATAATAAATGATCCATTTTGAACATATTTAGGATTTGAGATAAACATGACTTTTCATTGAGCAAAAGGTGGCTTCGAAAGCTTACAATAGATAGGCTGATGGGAGCCTGAAAATGAAAGACATGGGATGGCCACTAGGGCGTACAAAAGGATGGGCCATGAGGCACCTTTAGGGAATATGAAAAGGGGTACAATGGGAAAGGATAACCTAGGGCCACGTAGGACCGTCATCACTATCATCCTGTGGTGCTGGATGATACTCTGGAGATCCAGCGGAATGATGATACCTGGGCTCTGAGTCTATCTCTATCATCCCTCCATCGTTAGGATCATAAAAGTTGGAGCCGGTTTCAGAAGCCTCCTCGAGGTCTTCTTCTGTCTCTTTCTCAGGGTCTTCCTCTGGATCCTCTTCCAGGTCTTCCCCTGTTTCTTCCTCTGGATCTTCTTCTGGATCCTCTGGATCTTCTTCCGGATCCTCCTCCGGATCTTCTTCCGAATCCTCCTCTGGATCTTCTTCTGGATCCTTCTCTGGATCTTCTTCCAGATCCTCCTCTATCCTTGTTATCAAATAATTGATGGAGTCTGGAACAATCTGGTTATACATCGATGTTGTGATCTCCATGCGGGGAAGCACTTCTTCCCTAGCCCATTTGACCCACTGGACATCTGCCAAATCCCTGAATCCTTCTGCACTCGATTGAGCCAAGTGGCTCACAGTAGACTGCCAAGCATAGTATTTCGGCGTGCACCATCTGTCTCCTCCCATGTGCAATGTGATCATGTAATCCTATTCAACTTGCAAGTTCATCATTCGTACCGTTGGGATCACGACACCATAACTGTCCTCATGTAGCGCCATGATTGACCACAATGGTATATCCTGGACAAAACCAAACTGTCTTAAAACTCGAAGAGGCGCATATGGCTGGATGCCTCTTAGTCCCATCAACTCGATGAAATACAAGTATCGAGTTCTGATGAAGGCCAATCATGTCATCCAGGGATATTTCCACTGGATGAAATCTCCGGTAAGGTTGGTCAAAAATGTGCGCCACTGTTCTTCTCAAGTGGGTTCATATGTCCAATATCTCATGCGTTCTTTATGAGTCTGAATCCTATTGCGTGTGTCAATACAGTAGTCCATTTGTGGATGGCGGCGATAGAAGTGTTCTACAACCCAAATTTGCAATAATAAATTGCAGCCTCCAAAGAAATTGTGTCCTCGTGTGCATGCAGATAGAAAACGAAATATCTCGGCAAGGATCATGTGTACCAAGGTAAGTCTATGCGGCTCTGCAAAGACGTTCATCACTATCGGCAGGATATTGAGGTCGATGCAATGAAATCTCATCGGGAAGATCATAGTTCCCAAGAAAGCCAACACAAAGACTCTAGGTCGCATATATACCCACTGCCTACGAGTACAGGCGAATTCACCTTGGTGTTCGTCAAAGCTCTCGAGATGACCGTACCTTTCGAAAAGGTAATCCAACTTCACCTTTCTGCCTTCCACATTTGTCAGTGATGGAAAAATGTGTAATCCTAAATGCCTCAGAAAATTTGCCCTCTTTATGGGTGATGGGAGTACCGACACTTTTTCCCTCAGTGGTAGTTCAGCAAATTTACTAATCTTCTCCAAGGTAGGAGTGATTTCAAAATCCAAAAATCTGAAAGTCACAGTGGTTGGGTCCCAAAATTCCATCAATAAAGTGGTGAGGGTTTTGTCAGCTTGGATCCCCATAAGTGACAACAAAGCCCCCAAATGCTCCCGTACCTCATCCCCATGTGCTACGCGGATGTTTCACCACTATTTTTTTAGGTTGTCAGGTGCTGAGATAACCATCTGGATGTTTGGTAAGTTTTGGTTGATATTCATCTGAAATAAAGGTAAAGGGTATGATAAGTTGGTTTATCCCAAATCCATCATGTGTTTTAGTTTGGATCACTTACATCAATCTCACACAAAAGTATATGTCGTTGGGTTTTATGAAAAACCTGTTGACACAAGGGCAGTTTCCTAAATGTTGTGTCAATCCCAAGGATCGTCCTGCCTAAGGCTATGCAACATGACCTATTTATAGAATAAGAGTATTTTCCTAGATTTGAGAGTGGACTAAATAACTGCGAGACGACACACTAACCTAATTGCACCGACCCTGAAACTAAGGAATCCAAAAGAAGGTTTGGGAGGGCATAAAACCCCCCGCGTGTACAACAGTGTGTGAAATGTGTACGGCCAAAGACTCGATAGAGAAATGCGAGTGAGAAAGCAGTAACAAGTAGTGTTTATTAAACAAATAAGGAACGCAAGTTTGGATTTGGCTTGCGTCCTTTCAAACAAAGCATGATATAAACATAAAAAGCAAATAATGTATTGAAAATAAACAAACATCCCAAATAATATTTCTAAACTAAGCCTGCTAAGGTAAAAACCTAAGTTAGGGTCCCCAACAGAGTCGCCACGCTGTCGCGCCCCATTTCGAACCGGCCAAAATAGTGCACAACGTATGGTCATCGTGACTCTCTGGTTTTGAAAATTTTATTTTTTAGAGTCGCCACCTAAATTTTAGGAAACTTAGGAAAATCATTTTTTGTAAAAACTCTGTTTTGGTCTTTCGAAAACGTTTGAGATTCTGAGTAAGGGTTTTGGTTACTCGAGGGGAAGGTGTTAGGCATCCCTCAGAGCCTATTCGAAGATAGTCCTTAAACTTAGTTTAGAAAAAATATTTGGAAAAAAAATATTGTTCATTATTTGCTTAAAAAGATGATAAAAAATACTTTTTTTTATTAATTTAAAGAAAAGTTCAAGATATATGACACATACTACTACAATATACAAAGAATATAAAATATTTATGGCTAGAAAATGCACACATATATATATATATATATATGTCAAAAATATATGAAAAAATTTAATAGTAATATTCTTATCATAACTATAATATATAGAACTCTATGATTTGTAAGAATATATATACTTAAAAAGCTACGTAAAAAAAATTGAAGACATTATTTATACAAATATACTTTTTGTAAAGTAAAAAATATATGTAGTTTTTAGAGTTTGGGAAAGTTTATGACATGTTTATTAAAAAGAAAATAAAGATGACATATGTATATTTAAAATATAAGAAATCATGTGAAAAGTTTATTATTTAAAAGATTTGGATTAGTAAAAAAAAACATGTAGGAAATAAGTATACCAGCAATAGAGAAAAATATAAAAAAAATCATATTTATTTTGTAAATATATTTCATGTAAAAGAATAATTTGAAGACTTGAGTAGAGAATGAAAATTATTTGTTTCATATAAAGAAGACTTTTATTTGTAAAGTGAAAAAATAAACAAGCGTTAAATATGAAAGAAGGTATTATGTACGTAAATGTGATTGCGATAAAATAATATATGTATAATTTAAGTAGGAAGATGGGTAAGTAAAATATAAATATATACCTTGTAGTAGATAGCATATGACATATATACCTTGCGTTTTGAGGCCTTAAAAAATCTGAAAATCTCAAAAAAAATAATATATATAGAGTATAACCAAAATATTTGTAAAATATTGGAGTTAGAATAAGATAATACATGGGTTATAAATAAATATAAAAATGGCTTGCCTAGATTAGACAAAGAATTCTATAGTTTACGGCATAAAAATGACTAAATATTCATTTGAAATAAAATGAATCGCTAATTAGTGTTTTTGAAAATCTACCGCGAGTTATTTAAACAAGTTTTCCTTGAAACAAAGCCTACATTAATTAATCCTTAAGAAAAATCTGCATTATTTACTATTTATTGTTACTATTTTTGAAAGTGTTTACTCACTAATTTTTAAAGTACTTAAAAAGGAAATCCGAAACGTTGGCCTAAACTAAAGAGTGAAGGAAACTCACTTTCGAAATTTCAAATTAAATAAAGTAATCAACGAAGCTATGAAACGAAGGATAAGCGTTAATCAAAATCACACAAAATGCATATCCAAATAATACAAGGTTAGTTAAAACAATTCAAGTAAGCAAAAAACATAAAAAATAAATAAATAAAGAGGCTAGATATGCCAAGTTCCTTTGGAGGAACTACACTTCTAAGGAAAAGACTCCGAGCACCGCGATAATTCCTAATTGCTGCTCGATCCAAATATATTGGGCCGAAAGTGAGTTTCAAATGAGAACTCCAACTCTCCGGTTGTTTCATGTAACACAAAAAGAAATGATATGGATTAGTAACTTGAATAACAAAATTTGCAAAAAATGTAGAAATATGCCAAGCTAATAATAAAGTGATAAGGAAAACAAACATGTCATTTGGTAAATACACAAGCATATATGAAAGACGACGTGTAACCATATTTTGTTTCATTTTTTATAAACAAGCGATCTTAGGTAAAACAAACAACTTCAACACTAGTCGATTATTAGAAAACAAAGTACACAACAAAGTAGCTATATAAATCTTTCTTATTTTTATTCATTTTAATTAAAGAAGTAGTTATGAACAAATCACTTCAAAAAGATAACACTAGTAACCGGAAGATTAAAAGGGAACCAAACTACTACGTTGGCTTATAATGAATTCCTTAAGTTAGTATTCCCAAAATTCATCCGAGCTAAGAACCAAAATATTAAAATATGGGCAGTCCTCTTTTTAACATTATACACTAATTCAATCACTTTTTAATAGGATTAAGGTGCAAACAAGACCACAATATTAACAAACGCTAAAAAAGTAATAATCATAATATGTACATTCCTATCCTAAGCAACATTTTTCCGGGACAAACGAAATGACTAAACTTATTGAAAACTTTTTCTACCTTAAGAAATTAAACTACAAGAAATGCAAGCATAACATACATATACTTTTCCGGTCTAAACAAAATCAACCAACCCAACAAATATAACAACAAATCATATTAACGAATCTAATCCACCAATTTCACTAATAAATCAATCTTCCTAAAAATAAAAAAATAAAATAAAATATCATACATATCCTATTTTCATGCCCGGGCAGCCATACGTAGTTATGAGCAAGGCAAGGCGAGACAACTACATACTCTACAAACTCAAGCGAAAATCAACCAACAAACCAAAGAAAATGATAACGAACATAATATAAAGATTGAACTTAAACTACCAATTTTAATCCAACAACTTCACTGCCCAATCTTGTTTCCAAAAAATAATAATAATAAAAAATTGTTTCTCACATATGGCAGCCGCACCCGGTCAACAACAAAACCCAAACGATACATTCTTTACGAAAACATATCATACGAAAATAAAGGAAAACAGAAACTAAACTATAAGAAGGATTTTTACCTTGTGTTGGGCAGCAAAACAGAGGCGTTGACGTCAAGTTCTCCGGCCAAAACTCGAACTCAAAAGCTTGAAACTCTTGAATGATTTTTCACTGATTTTTTTTTTCCGGATCTTTTAGATGCTTTATGGGTGATTTTTCCTCTCCTTTCTTCCTTTTTTTTTTTTGGGGTGAAAAGAAACCCACTATTTATAGGGAAAATCCGGACTTGAAAGTCCGGATTTGAACCCAAACTTTAACCAAAAAAATGTGACCAAGAGAGGGGGAGAAGATTCAAATTTTGAATCCAATTTTTTGCACCAAAACGGGACTGATTTCTGGCCATCCCAAAATCACGAGTTGGGATGGCCAAAAATAGAGATTCTTGGCAGATGATGGCAGTGTTTTGGCATTTTTGGGGTGGCGTTTTGGTGACATTTTTGTGTAAGGGAGAAGAGAGGAGAAGAAAGAAGAAGATTTTGGGGTTGTTTTGGGAAGAAGATGATGGAGGAAAATGGAGATGGAAGTGAAAGAAAAGGAAAAGATTCTGATTTTGGGGAAAAGGAGAGAGAAAACGTGTGGGGGTTTTAATGAGGAGAGAGAGAGAAACGTGTGGGGAGGTGAGGAGAGAGAGAGGAACGTTGGGGGGGGGGGTTTGAATCCTTGACCGATTTTGATCTATCCGCTCAATTGATCGGACGGTTAAGATTAATTTGGAATAAGAATTAAAAAAATAGGAAATAATATATATATATTTAGTGACATAAAAGGCTTAAAAATTGTGACCGTTGGATTAGATTGGAGGGCCACCATTGAAAGCAAAGAAACACAAATCCATGTGATGCCTACGTGGCACACATGGATTGGCTAATTAAAGGGGTCTAAAATTGCCACATTATTTTGCTCAAATTGGCTATTTTAAAAATTCGAATTGTAGCCAATTCTTAACAAAATAGCCACAATTCGTTAATTTGAAAAATAATTAATTTGTAAAATTAATTAATTTATAAAAATTGGTTTAAAAATATAATATAATAAAATAAGATCAATTAGTAATTAGTCAAATAATTAAGCTTCCTAAATTATAAAAAAAAAATTTATTTGCAAGATTAAAAAATTAAAACTAACCAAAAATTGGTTTATTTCCTTAAAAATACTTTATTTGACGTAAAATAATTTTGAACGACTCAAAACATGAAATAAAAATTTGTAGGTTTATAAAATATTTGAATTTATAGAAAATAATATATATGAGATAGTTTTCTTAAAAAATGAGTGGCAAATTACTAAGGTAATTTCAAAATATTTATTTTCATAAATATATTATTTATAAAATAATATAGAGGGTAAAATTGGGTGTCAACACCAAGGACTACTTTAGGACTCATTGTGCTCTCTATAAGTTCCCAGCTATGTCCTTTGGTTTGACTCATGCCCCAATAGCAGTTGCAGATTGAATGAGCGATGTGTTCAAAGCCTATTTGGCTTCATTTTCTATAGTGTTCATCGATGATATATGAGCCTACTTGGGATCCGACAGAAGCATGATCGATATTTAGAGTTGGGTTTAGATTTATCGGCTAGCAGGTTACTTCAAATGGATTGTGAAAAGTTCTTTTCAATTGCGATATCCATTGTTAGATTGATTCATTACATTGCTCCCTTTTTTGTGGTTCAACTAGTTTGAGGCGAGTTTTCCAAAGGCTCAAGCCTTATGGATTTCAACAATGATCCATACTCTTCTAGTTGTGGACCAGAGGTTGTTGGTATTTTGAGATGCTTCCAGAGTTGGTGGTTTGCGTGCTGGTACAACAGGATAAATGCTTGAGATGAGAGACAATGAGTCTAGAGGTTATGGAATTTTTAGTTGCTAAGTGGAAACCCTTGGCTTCGGATATCAACTCCTTGGCCAACGGGTTGGTTTGTCTTAATATGCAAAGTATGGCGGGATTCTTGCTGAGTGACGAGGCCAGGAAGATGACCTCAGATCCGGTGGGTGTTTTGAGAATTGAGGGCCATGACAGTGTTCTTAGAACTTGGAGTTGATTCGATGGCTTGGGACGTCATGGTAGGCAGCCACAATCCTTGCAGAGTTTTTGATGTTGCTTAGGTTTCCATGGATAGAGTGATCTAGTTCATCCGCTTTTAGATTGTTCAAATTTGGTATAGTTCAAGAGGTTGGTCCTTGTGTACATTAATGAAATCATTCATCTGTATGGGATCCTTGTTACTATAAATTATGATCATGATGTTTTGTGTGTAATCATGTTTTGGGTGGTCATTTCAAGAAAATTAGTTTCTGTGAGTGGAGCCTAGCATAGCTTTTTCATTCGCAGGATGACGGTCAGTCAAAGTGGGCTATCCTGGTTCCCGAGGATATATAATGGGTTGGTGTATATATTTCAGAGGTTAGTGGGCTAATATTTGGTTTTGGTAGAGGTTGAGTTTTCATATGACTTCGTTAGAGGTAAAGTATGGTAGGAATCATAGTCTTTTGATGGGTTATTTGATATTCTCGAGTATAGCTTAGGTGTTTGGCTTGTGCTTAGCTTCATGGTTAGAGTGCATATGTTTCAATATAGGCGGAAGGGTTTTTCGGATCAAGGCTCACGGGTAAAAGTTTGCGAAAGTGGGTTTTGTGTTTTGAGTTAGCTTGGTTACCAGTTCCATGTAATGATCACCTTGGTTTTCTTGGTATCTGTGTTGTGTCAGCGCATTCCGATTGAGTTTCTTGAGGTTCAGTTCAGTTGATTGATCTTATGGTCTTTTGAGTTAGAGTTTGTTGCTTTTCTAGTTTGGATGGTAAGGAGTTAAGGTTTTAGTAGTTCTCCCTTGGGTTAGCCCCGTGGGGCAAGGAGGCTCCTTGGGAATCCTAGCTCGACATGTGGACATAATATCTTTTCATTTCCAAGCCTTCATGTGCTTCTTATTTCTTAAACTTTTGAGGATGAAAGTTCTTTTAGTAGTGGATGTTGTAATGACTCTCCAGGTCATTTCTCTATTTTTGTGCATTTTTTGGTGTTTCGAGTTTTCTCGTAGCGACTGCAGGTCATTTATGACTTATCGGGACTAACAGTTTGATTCTTGGGCTGTTCGTTTGTGTTTTAGATGAGTTTACCTATTTTGGAAATCTTAAGGCTGGTAGGGTTGACTTTGGTCAATATATGGAGAAGACAACCTCGGATGGAAATTCTGTCAGTGTTGTTAGCTCTGAAATTTTGACTTTGGGATAGTGTGACCTTTAGTTTGGGTCCCGAGGCTTCCGGACTCGTTTTGGGCTATTGGGTTATGTTTTGGTAAAAGTTAATTTTGGGTGTGGGGTCTACTTTTCATTAAAACAATCTTTGTTGGGATTTTTTTCAGTTCTGTTGAGTCTGAAATGCCATTTTTGGTTGAGTAGCATAGTCCATTTGAGTTTGTGAGACCCCGGATGAATACCGAGGGTCCATCCGATAACATTTTCAAGTTGCCAAAGTGTTGTTGGCTGGTTGCTATTGTAGCAGTAGCCAACCCTTCGCGTGCGCGGACGGTGGCTGTGTGCGCGAAGAAGGAGCGCTAGCCCTACCCTCTTTGCCCATCGTCTGCATGGTGGCTTGGCTGCGTACATGTGCCCGCATGCATGGATGCCAGCCCACATGCGTGCAGGCTTGGCGCCTGGTCTGTCCTTCGCCTGCCTTGTGCATGTGCGTGCACGAGTTTGGCCTGGCCACGTGCGCACAAGTTTGGCCTGGCAGCTCTATATAAAGTTCCAACTTCATTTTCTCCTCAATTTTATCAATAAATTCCATTGAAGTAGTGCTCCAAAAGCTAGTTCAAGCCTCCTCTTACATCTCCAATCATTCTGGTGAGTTCCCCTTGTTTCTCTCCTCTTTTTCCGTCTTTAATTCCTAATTTTTCCCGTTGATTGCTTGTTAATAATTCTTGATCAAAGAGGACTTTGGAGGCTGATTTGGGCACGTTATGGTAGGTGAATCATGCTTAAATTTTGAGCATGTGATCCTTGTCCCACGAGGGACATAATTCTAGTTTTTAATTTTTGTTTCTTTGCACTGGCCCCGAGGGTCAATTTTTGACCTGACTTCTGGCTCGACTTTCTGTATAGCAATATGGGTGTCATTCATCATATTTTGACGTATAGATTACTTTTATGATAGTGTGGCAGCGGTTGGAAGCTTTTTTGGAGTGATAAGCTCTGAAGCAGTGGGTTCGGGAGTACGTGTTCAGCTTTTAGGTAGGTTACAATTTAATTTCTATAGACTTTGCTCGTGTTAGGTATGAGTATGATAAGTTTCTAATGGTTGGTGGGATATTGTAGTTTGGTTACAGCTTGAATAGGTATTCAATCCTTATAGGTGATTTTGGAGCCTTAGAGTAGAGTTTGGCTAGCAATCCTTACAATAGGTTGTAGGTATCCCAAAATGCTTGGCATATATGGTGTAGTATCCTTGGGATTAGGGTCAGGTACCTTAGCTTAGTTTAGGTTGCTTGTGGTGGGGTTTATTAGATTAGGGATCCTTAACATAGAATTATACAAGGGTTTGCGATTGAGTAGATGTTGCTATTATTTTTATACCTATTGTTCTTGGTCATATTGTATTTTCATTTATCGTATACTTGTGGGTCCCAAGGCCATGGATGCTGGATTTGCTGGACTCCAGGTCAGTATGCCTTATACTTTGCTTACTTTTGGCTTAGTTATGCACCTTATCTTAGGTCCGGTTGGTTATTACTTTAGGCGGGTTTCTTGGGCATTTGTAGCTAGTGTAGCGATTCCTTTTAGCACTTACCATAGGATACACGGCCTTAGTATGCATTAGGGTATGGCTGGGTGGAGTAGTTTCCTTTGTGTTTTGGTTGTTCTTATCGTGTTGTTGTCTGTGTTCCGTTATGGTGTGAGGATTTGTAGGCCTGAGGCCGTGGTTTGAGAATGCTGGATCCCAAGTTAGTACGATCTAGATATGAAGGGGGAATCACCTTATTTTTGTGAAACTGTGTGCATTTACATGTATCTCTATGTACATTTGAGCATATTCATTTTCATTCATTTTTTTTGCATATGCTCGAGTTATGGAGCGATTTGACGGGAAATATATGGCTCATTGGGTTAATAAAGGAATTCTTCTTTTGACTAATTTTTTTTAAATTAAGGAAAAAATTCACCCGTTTAAGCTAATTGTTAACTTTTAAACCAAAAACACTTCTTTTTCAAACGATTGGAGCTCTAGGGGAGCATCTTACTATTATCATTGTTTCAGTTATTCAAGAGGGAAAAAGACTTCTTCTAGTATAAAACTCGGATTTCTAAGGAGGGATTGTACCTCATTATTTTACTAATATCTGAATTGGAAAATACTACTATTTATGTACTTGGTCCGAGAGACGGCTCTGGACCTTACTTTTCCATTGATCTTTTGGCACATATTGGTAAGCTCCAGCGGATCCTTAAGAGTTTTTGGAGTTTTACTTTGTGGTGTTCATACATATAGATAAGCTCTGGCAGCCCATGAGGATACTCTGGGTTTTCTTGATTAAACATTGATTATATTCATGGTATGCATTGATAAGCTCCAGCTGCCTGCGAGAATAGTCTAGGTATTATGGCATGGTATTGTTGATGAGCTCCGGCGTCTTGTGAGATGACTCAGGGTTTCATTCATACTGCATTGGACACATTTTATTGCATTCATTTCACATCGCATATCATGGTGTTTTTTCATATATCTTTACTATCGAAATCTGTTTGTAGTTAGCATTCTGTGTTGGTTGCACCTTCCGGGCTTATAAGGGTTTGGTTAGGTTCTAGCTAGATTTTGCTTTAGGCCTTCCGTATTATTTACCTGTACTTTATTCTCTTGTGTATTTTATTCTCTTCCCTCCCTTTTTACTTATGCTTGTTTAACTTATCTTTCGCTATTTATTGATGTTTCTTCCATTTTTGGGTTCATTATTGTGTTAGCCTGTTACTTTGCTTACCTACTGGTGGGTTATAGTAGGTGCCATCACGACTTGAGTTTCGGATCGTGACACCACCCAACCATGAGCATTCAAGAGTCCGTTAAAATGATTCCCAGTATACTAATAATAAAAATAACTGAATTAATCTTAATAAAACATTTGTCAAGTTATTACACACTAACCATTATCTATAGAACACACTAATAATTCCCAAAGATCTAGTCTAAGCCTATATAAGAGCTGCTAATGAAAACATGATGACAAATGTAAAAGACACAACTCGCGTCTGAAGAGTAGAGAACGAAAGTTGCTGATGGAGACTCTTCAATCCAAGCATGAACTTCAACCAACCTGTCACACATCTACACTGAGAAAGGTGTAGCAATAATAGAATCAGTACAACCACAATTACTGGTAGGTATCATCGGCCGACTGAGATTATTTCACATAAATCATGTATAAAAATTAACATTATGATAGATAACTTTCACTTTAACATATAACAAGATAAGCCATATAGTTATTCACACCCAAGTGCCTCAATTTATCCCCAACATCCCAACATTCAATCCAGACAAGGGGTATTTTATATTTTGCACAATCTTCCTCTTTGTCCACACCTAATGTTGCTTACACATCCAGACTTCGTGGTAAGGAATTACCCACTCCCCAAGTTCTCCCAGCAATCACCACACTTAACCACAACTCACCTCTCGTTCAGACTTAACTCACAAGGTGGTTGTAGACACAATATCATTTTCATATGAATTCACACAACATAATTATAAATAACCATCTATTTAGCCCCAATAGACATAAAAGACGTCACTATGTATCAACCCACCTAGTTTATTCGTTTAAGTTAACAATGGTATTATTAATTACACATGATACTTTAAGAGTTACTACAAGCATGCAAAGGAATTCCCCAGACATGGAACTAAGCCTACGTATCGATTGTCAGCCTCTGTTACAACCACAATACCATCTCGCAATGACTGACCATGAACTAATGTAATGACGCATGTAATGATAAATGCAATAACATATGCAGTGATATATGAAAGAGTGTACACATATGCTAATGGTCTTATTTTTGCCCACTAGCCATGACCTGCAGGGGACCCTAGGTATCCATATACCATACCAGTGTGGTATCCGATCCATATTAACTGTATCAACATCAGTATCTATATAACCAGGCTCTCAGACTATTCCCTATGAATATTCACAGTGCCCAAGGCACAATTACACATAGCCATTTTAGCTCACTTATCACTTCATGTTCATCTAGACTATTTATTCAAGTATAACATGAAAACATATATAGTCCAATCATGTTTGACGACCAATCACAAGTTACATAATTCTATCACATATCATCTAATAAATAAGTCTCAACTCCAATTAGATGTGCTATGCATATAAGGCTTCACCAAAACTGGTTTATCAAGAATATGTCCCAAAACCACCATTCAAGTCTAGCAATCCATCCCCTTACCAATGTCAACATAGAGCTCATTATTCATCTTAACCCTTAATACCCTCCAATCTCTCATAACTACCGGGTTTTTCCATTTGGTAAATCTTGTTAGACATCATTTTACTCTATAATCTAGAGCGTAGCTATTAGACCGATCTGTTAAATAATCTCAAGTCAATACGACAGGACTACAACAAGTTCACATGAGCATTCGAATATCATTACAAATAAATTCAAGATTCGTTCTAGGAATTAATCACTTTACAATCTATCTTTATCTAAGGTTCAGGTATCACTATTTTACTATGCACAAGGTCTAAGCCTCAAATCATACATCCTAAGTATCACTTTAGATGAATAATTCACAAACACAACATAACTATTCGCAAGTCTCATGTTTATCAACTAAATTGAGTCATTACCATCTAGACTACATGCCCGAAGGCCTAAGCATACTGTCTCCATCAATTTCTATACCAATTTATGCTTATTAATTAAGTCTTGCTAATATTTAACCTTAACCTACCTTAATTGCCAAGCTTCTGCGAAAATGCACACAACTTCCATGTTGCTCTCATCCTAGAAAGTTCAGAGGAAGAATCAGCGTGAGGGATGGAGGATCTGCATCTCTTTCTGAGAGTTTTTCCTCTCTTTTCTTGCTTTTCTAGGGTTGGAAGAGTGTTGGGACATTTCTACGAGAAGGACTCCTTTTTGGAAAAAAAAGTTTAGAGGCTGAATCTTTTAATCCAGGGTTTTACCCCGCGTCCTTTGTCGTGACAAGGATCTCTTCATCTTGATGAGGCCTTCATTGTTGTGATGAGCCATTACAACGAGCTGAGGCTCTCCACAATAAGGAGCGTTGATAGCTCATCTTTAACACATTTTATGCCCGTGCTTTATTTAAATAATAAAAATCAATTCCATGATTTTACATTACCAACATTATTAATTTGATCATTTTATCGTGGATTTTTAATAACAATGGGATGGGTCATTATAATAAATACTAATTTACCAATTGTTCCTTTGCTAGTAGCCGACTTAAGTCAAGTCATTAATCATACCAAAAAAACTTTTTATCCACCGTCTCTTTGTCGAGGATTTTAAGTAATAACTAGGGCGGAACGAACATTTGGCACGAACTAAGTCCCTTTTTACTTCTCTTCTCCAATACCTGGGGAAGGATCCGTTAAGGTAGTTTACAATTTAAGACTCTCAAGCCCGAAGAGATAGAAAATACTTAACAAAATTTTAACCCAAAATAGACCGGGGACCCCGGCTGACTCATCGCGGTGAGCCAGTCTCTCTAAGGGAAGTTATCTCATCATGACAGAAAGGATCTCATCAAGATGGACCATCGTAATAAAGAGCGGCTCATCGCGATGAGCATCTAATCAGTTTTAAAAAAAAAGGGAGGTTTATTTTCTCCCATTTTTTGTAAAATCATCCCCTCACTCCCTCCCAAAATCCTCTCAACTCCAACACACTCTACGTCGATTTTTCAAAGTAAGGACTCTTTCCTTGACTTACATCATGATTAAAACATCTAGATTACATGAATTTGGGATCTATAATGGTTGATTTCATGTAGAAAATTAGGGTTTGGAGTATGGGATAATTTATTGACCTTATAAGGTAGATTCATGAAGCATGCTTACAAGATTTACGTGATTAACGTGTTTACACTACCCCTCACATAGTTCTCACGATGTTCATGGAGTCTTAGACTCAAAATAAAATGGTAATGCTAGAAAATTTTCTTGAATTTGTTTCAATGGGTGGGGCTTGCCATTTCAAGTTTAAATCGCCATAAACTCAACGTACAGGAGTAGTATGCTGGTGGGTTATGCCCTATCTATGAGGAAATTTGGTAAAATGAAACATATCCTTCAAAATCACCATTTTTGGAAAATGGCTGGCTGGGGATGATGGCTTCATCGCAATAGAAGTTGTTTCATCATGACAGAACATTGCGATGGACCAATTTTGTCATAATGACTCATTGCAATGAGGTGATGTTCATCTCAATGAGGCGACATTCATAGTGATGAGGTGACGTTCGTCATGACGAGGGTCCAAAAATAGTAGCAGTTTAGGCTGGAGAAAATTTTCCAACATGTTCTTTTTTGATCTCCTAGCTCCTTTAATGATTACTTTCTATGTAAATGTTAACATATTGAGTAACATCATCAATTTCCCTTTTGCAGAGACGGATATGTCCGAACAAGAAGAAGTGGAATACGAGCAATTTGCCAACAAGGCAAGCCACCAGTAATACATAGACCAGAGGGCCAAAGGATTCATCCGCGAGAGAAGGCTCCTAGGTTTTAGTCCAGGGAAAGAGCTTAGCAGGCTGGGATCGAGGAGAGAGCACAACAGTTCTATCGCCAGCTAGTAGTAGTCGGGTGGATACCTCTTGCACAGATACCTGAGGAAGTGAATGATAACTAGGTTCAGGAGTTCTGTACTCATATCCCCACGGTTAACTGGGTGGTCCCAAATCTTATAGTCTACATTCGGGGTGAGCACATAGGATTTTTGCTGCGGAAATTAATGAGGCTTTGGGGGTGACAAACCATGATGAGACTGAATATCGAGCATGAAGGGCTTCCACAAATAGGCAGTGGATGGTGAGGGCACTGGTGGAGGATAAGCACAAGGATTTGGTCTTTTGGGCCGGCCATAAAACAGGGCTCACTAGTCTTCACTTTACTCTTGACACAGAAGGTGGTTACAACTGGTGGCTAGGAGGGTCTGTCCCTCTAGCAACACCTCAAACTTGACCTTTACTCGAGCCCTGATGGTTGCTTGCTTGGTAGAGGGAATGCCGGTGAATGCAGGGGCATGAATCATGGAGGAGTGGAGATATTTCATGTTATTGCATACCAGGAACCTTCTGTTCCCTTCACTAATCAGTACTCTGTGCAGGCAGGAAAATGTGCCTGTAGAGCTCACTGACCGCATCAACCACATTGATAAGCCCTTTGACCTTTAAAGGTGAAAGGTACTTCCAGCCATAGCCAGAAGAAGAGGAAGATGGAGTCAGAGAGAGGGAGCAGTAGCGTCCAGGGCAGTGATGGAGTGGGGTCTAGTTCAACACAGGGTAAGGTGAACTTAGAGTCACTCCGAGTGGATATGGCGCTAATGAATACCATGTTGGAGGGATTACTCCTTCGACTGCCAGGCTGTCAGATGCAGCATGTACTCTTTTGGCTGTTGGGATGTCAGATGCAGCAGGTACCTCTGTTCCCATTTCCTTTTTTGAGTCCCTGGAACAGGCCCAATTAGAGCTTCAGGAGGAGCTAGATACGAAGAGGAAGAAGGCGTGCTCTTGGGATAAGCTGAAGGTGTGGATGTTGAAGGGGATGAAGGCCCTTATCAAAGGTTCCCTCCCAGGCAAGAAGATTTCCAAGGTGAACTGGGAGGATGTTCAAGAGTTTTCCTTCCTCAGTAGGTTTGTCGAGGAGGAGTCCAATAGCTCGAATGCCGAGAGTTGATGGAGTGTCTAGAGAACTTCCCACCCTTTATCCCCTCTTATTACTAATTTATTGCCCATGGAGGGCCCTTATCAGACAACCTTTTATCTTTTCATACTTTTAGATGATTTTTTTATTTCTATCGGTTTGAATTCACATTGTTGTTGGTGGAACTCGCTAAATAATGGCCTTGTTTTTAGGCCAAAACTTCTATGACATAGCTTTTGTATGCCTTAAATTTCTTGAAAATTGCTTCAAATGAGTGAAATCCCAAAACAGGAGACTGAAATCGAGATTCTGTTTTGTGCCAGTTTGTCGTGATGGCTCATAACGAGTTGTAGCTCATCGCTACAAAGAGCTTCATTGTAGTGACCCCTTTCCTTATCGTGATGGACTCCTACAATGAGAAATATCTCATCGCAGTGAGGGCTTAGGCAAAATGCTGCTACAACTAGAAAATTTCAATTTTTTTACACAAGTCCATTCCTTGCTTACTTTCAATGCACGAATTCAGAATGATAAGATTAACTCATGAGTTTTCATAACTCTTATCCCAGAAAAACTTCATCATCACCTTACAAATTAACAATTCCGCTTTTACTTAAGCACATAACAACCAAATCATGGTCCCATTAGTCAGAAATTGAACATATCGTCAATAATACATGATCACATTCAACATATCATCAAAACTCCTCAAGGTAAGATACCAATTGGAATCGACTAGACACCAATTGGTTCAATCCCACCATGGACTAATAATGTCAAGATACCAATTGGAACCGACTAGATACCAATTAGACTCAACCAGGGAGACAACTGACCAGTATAGTACGGTAGGGAAAAATAAAGTTAAACCACACCTAGATGCCACCAAAGCTTCCCGAAGATTTGATGTGGATGTCAACACACCAATCTGAAGGACTCTATTTTGACATTGCTCTTGTATATGGGAGACTAGTAACTTGGGCTCTAATACCAACTGTCATGACTCTGATTACAATAGGATTGTGCAGGCACCTACTCTAGTCTATTAAAGTAAGAGAACCCTAAACCACCCAACCATGAGCAAGCAAGAGTCCCTTAAAATGATTCCAAGAATAATGATAATAAAAATAACTGAATTAATCTCAATAAATCACTTGTCAAGTTATTACACACTAACCTTTATCTGTAAAAAACACTACTAATTTCCAAAGATCTAGTCTAAGCCTGTACAAGAGCTTCAAATAAAAATATGATGACAAATGTAAAAGCACAACTCCCATATGAAGAGTAGAAAATGGAACTTTTTGATGGAGACTCTTCAATCCTAGCACAAATTTCAGCCAACCTGTCATACATCTACACCAAGAAATGTGTTACAAGAGTAACATTAGCACAACCACAAGTACTGGTAGGTATCATCAGCCGACTGAGATTAGTTCATATAAATCATGTGGAAAAATTCACATTATGACAAATAGCTTTCACTTCAATATATAACAAGATATGCCATACCGTTATTCACACTCAAGTGCCTCTGACTTATCCCCAACATCCAAACATTCAATCTAGACAAGGGGTATTTTTAATTTCACACAATCATCCTTTTTGTCCACACCTAATGTTGCTTACACATCTATACTTAAAGGTACAACATTACCCACTCCCCAAGTTCTCCCAGCAACCACTACAATTAACTGTAACCCACCTCTCATTCAGACTTAACTCATAAGGTGGTTATAGACACAATATTCATTTTCATACAGATTCACACAACAGAATTATCAATAACCATCTATTTAGCCCCAATAGATATAACAAATGTCACTATGTATCAACCCACCCAGTTTATTCGATTTAGGTTAACAATAGTGTTATTAATTACACATGATACATTGAGATTTACTACAAGTATGTAAGGAATTATCCATACATGGAACTAAGCCCACCTATCAGTTGTAAATACAGCCAGTACCTTCAGCCTCAGTTACAACCATAATACCATCTCACAATGATTTACCATGAACTAATATAATGATGCATGGTATAATAAATGCAATAACATATGCAATGATATATGCAAGAGTGTACACACATGCCAAGGGTCTTATTTCTGCTCACTAGCCATGACCTGCAGGGGACCCTAGGTGTCTATGTAGCATATCGGCGTGGTATCCGATCTACATAAACTGTATCAACATCAATATCTATTTCACCAGGCTCTCAGACCTATTCCTTATAAATATGCACAGTTCCCAAGGCACAATAACACTTAGCCATTTTAGCTCACTTATCACTTCATGTTCATCTAGCCTATTCATTCAAGCATAATAGGAAAACATATACAGTTTAATCATGTTTGATGACCAATCACAAGGTACATAATTCTATCACATATTATGTAATAAATGAGTCTCAACTCCAATTAGATGTTCCATGCATATAAGTCTTTACCAAAATTGGTTCATCAATAGTATGTCCAAAAACCACCGTTCAAGTCTAGCAATCCATCCACTTACTGATGTCAATATAGAGCCTATTCTTAGGGTACATAATTATAATTCGTCTTAACCCTTAATACACACCAATATCGCATAACTACCAGGTATTTCCATTTGGTAAATCTTGTTAGACATGATTCTACACTATAATCAAGGGTGTAGCTATTAGACCACTCCGTTAAGGAATCCCAAGTTAACACGACAGGACTACAACAAGATCACATGAGCATCAAAATATCATTAAAAATAAATTCAGGATTCATTCTAGGAATTAATCACTTTACAGACTAGCTTTATCTATGGTTCAGGTATCATTATTTTATTACGCACAAGGTCTAAGTCTCAAATCATAGATCCTAAGCATCAATTTACATGAACAAATCACAAACATAATATAACTATTCACAAGTCTCAGGTTTATCAACTAAATTGAGTCACTACCATCTAGACTCCGTGCCTGAAGGCCTAAGCATGCCGTCTCCATCAATTTTTATACCAAATTTATGCTTACTATTAAAGTCTTGCTACTATTTAATCATAACCTACCTCGATTGCCAAGCTGCTGCTAAGATGCACATAACTTTCATGTTTCTCTCATCTCAGAAAGTCCAGAGGAAGAATCACCGCGAGGAAGGGAGGATCGGACCCTCTTTTTGAGAACTTTTCCTCTCTTTTCTTGCTTTTCTAGGGTTGGAAGAGTGTTGGGACGTTTCTAGGAGAAGATATCTTTTCTGGAAAAGAGTTTAGAGGCATAATTTTTTAATCTAGGGTTCTGCCCCGTGTCCTTTATCACGATGAGGACCTCTTCATCGTGATTGTCACGACCAAGACTATCGTGAGTGGCACCCATCCAACCCCCAGATGAGCCAACCAATAGAGTTCAACCCTTTGCCTAGACTAACAACCTTAAACCACCAATAGAAGTAAACTAGCAACTAAATAATGCAAAAACTGAAAGTCATTGTACCAAACATCACTACTAATATCTAGAATGCGGGGATGTAACCCCAAAAGAAAATACGGAAATAGTTTCACGTCCGAAACAAGTGGACTACAACTCTAAAGATAAGCCCAAGGTAGCTTGATCAAACAGCTTACCCTTGAAGTCAGAAAT
Source organism: Jaltomata sinuosa (assembly GCA_003996215.1). NCBI lineage: Eukaryota > Viridiplantae > Streptophyta > Magnoliopsida > Solanales > Solanaceae > Jaltomata > Jaltomata sinuosa. The sequence goes on from QJPP01006936.1 coordinate 172,264, forward strand.
CATCGGTGCTAAAGATGAGGTCGCGTCTCAGCCGCTGGAAGATTTCCTGTACTCACCAAAAGAAAAGCAAGTGCAGTATCAGTACACCACCACTGTATACTGGTAGGATCATCAGTCAGTTTCCAAATAAGCAGTGTATAAGCAGTACAATAATATCAAGTAAAAGGTATGGAAAACATGCAACAATTGCCACAGACACACCTAGACTACAAGTCTCTACTTAGCCTATTCCGCATGAAATCCACCACCTAACTCTAAGACACAACCATATACCATTAACAATACCTTTCCATCTAGCCCAGACCTACCCTGGGATCCCCTCTAGACAACACAATATACCTTGAATCAACCCGGCCTAAACCAAGACCAACACAACAGTTATACAGAATTTCCCCAGCCTCTCAAGGGCCACCAAACCAATAACATATTTTAATAAATAGCCTGGTCCACTCATGGAACCAATATCAGTCAATGCAATACAACAATAAAAATGCAATGATGCAACAAAACTAAACCTTTACCAGGCGTGGTACCCGAGCCAACCATTAGTATATTCTATATCAGGCGTGGTACCCATGCTAACCATTTGTTATACCCGTACCAGGCGTGGTACCCGAGTCAACCGATTGTCAATAATCCACAGTTAAATGCATGAACAAACCACTTGTAAGTCAACAAGCAAATATTGTTCAAATCACAGACTGTAAAGCAGGAACCTTAGACATTCCACACAACTTTCCTAAGCAATGTAATTCATACAATCACTTAGATATGAGTACAAAGATATACAACATTCACAGAAATCGTAAGCCATCACCTACCTCAAAATGATCCAAGCTCTATTCAACCCGAGCTTTCCCGTGTTCTGGATTCCTTTATTGTTCTTGGTCTAAAATAACACATAAGTATATACAATTAACACACAAGGCCTGCAAAATACCCGGATTACACCAAATCCCCAAACCCCAGACCACCCATGATCATCCCACCCTTTTCTCGGGATTTTTTACCGTTAATTCACCTACTTTTATCATTTTTGTGGATAAAAATAGAGAATTTAACAACCTATGATCATAATAACATACTTTTAACGATGCACAAGAACATTCATGGTTGGAATCCCTTTCCTTTCCCAGATTCTACCATTCCTAGGTTATTCCAACCTTTCCCCAAGTTCCCTCTGAGTAATTCTACCATATAGGAAATGTAGTACAAGGATTGGGGAGTAGAAACCTTACCTTAGGGAAGAAATTCGAAGGAAAAAGAAGGAAAATCGCCTGAAATCGTCTGAAATCTCCCTTGTTCTTCTCCGAAATGAATTGTAGAACACTGAACTATTTTGGGGAAGTTTCTGCATTAAAAGCCTTTCGGCCCGATATAGTAGTCCCCTCTTCACTATAGAGGTCCCTCTATAGCGGAGGACTTCTGCTATATCGGTTTTAAGTGGGTGTTAACCGCCTTGACCACCTCTATAGATGTATTTTCCACCGTTATAGCAGAGGTCGTTACGGTGGACCATTGTGCTCATCACAAACAGAATGTCCAGAAATTTCCCAGTTTTGGCCATTTTACGACACACCTGCTTTCCCCGATGACCTGAAACAACCCCTTCACGCAAACGCGATTCCAAGAGTTCTACTTACCTAAATTATGTTCTGAAAGGTCCCCCAGACTCCTTTATGTCTTGTCTATGTGGAAGACTAGCTCAAAATAAGACACACAGCCAATCCTTACCTGGATTTCCCTAGACTCCACCTCGCTCCTAAATCAGCCAAGGCTAGCCTAGCCCAAAATTTCAAACTCCTAAACCCGGAGTTTTCTAACTTTAAAACTTGGCACGATTGGACTGCCCATAACGACAGACCCAGTCATTACTATAGATACCAATTTACCCATCATTCGCCCCCGACCGATCAAACCCAAAATTACGGAAATAAAAGAAGGAAAGTGTAGTACCTGAATCCTCAAACCGTTGAGGGTACTTGTCCCGCATGTCCTTCTCAGTTTCCCAAGTGGCTTCCTCAATCGGATGATGCTTCCACTGAACCTTTACCATGTCAATCACCTTTGTCCTCAACCTTCGAACATCCCGAGCAAGAATCAAAACTGGTTACTCCTCATAACGAAGATCCTTATCGAAAAGTACCTCATACCACTTGATAATGTAATCCCCATCCCCATGGTATCGCTTAAGCATGGATACATGGAACACCAGATGGACGCCTAACGAACTAGGTGGCAGTGCTAACCTGTAAGCCACTGGCCCCACAATTTCAAGAACTTCAAAAGGACCGATGAACCGAGGGCTTAGCTTGCCTCTTCTTACCAAACCGCATAACCCTTTTCATTGGTGAAACCTTAAACAATACCTATTCGCCACCCTGAAAGTCCATGTCCCGGACCTTGTGGTCTGCATACTCCTTCTGCCTGCTTTGAGCAGCCAGCAACTTGGTATGAATTCCCCTTACCTTTTCCTGTGCTTCCTTCTCTAAGTCTACGCCCAGAGGATTTACATCTCCTTCTTCAAACCACCCAACCAGTGATCTACAATTCCTCCCATACAATGCCTCAAACGGTGTCATGTCAATACTAGAGTGGTAGCTATTATTGTACGAGAATTCGCACAACGATAGAAACTGGTCCCAATGACCCCCCAAGTCCATCACACATGCTCTCAGCATGTCCTCCAATACCTGGATCGTCCTTTCTGACTAACCATCAGTCTGAGGATGGAAGACTGTGCTAAAAGTGAGTTGTGTACCCAACTCTTCATGTAACTTGCCCCAGAACATAGAAGTAAACTGCGTACCCCTATCTGAAATGATAGACAGTGGTACCCCATGCAGTCTCACAATTTCCTTCACGTAGATCTTAGCCAATTGCTGCGAATTGTAATCTACCCTGACCAGAATGAAATGAGCGGACTTGGTCAGCCTGTCAACAATGACCCAAATTGAGTCATACTTCCCTAATGTCTTGGGAAGACCCACCACGAAATCCATGGCTATCCTTTCCCACTTCCACTCTAGAATTGGCATTCTCTGAAGTAGTCCTACAGGTCTCTGATGTTCGTACTTTACCTACTGGCAGTTTTGACATTTGTACATAAAATCAACTATGTCCCTTTTCATCCCGGGCCACCAGTAACACTGCCTCAAGTTCTTGTACATTTAGTTACACCTGGATGAATTGAGTACCGCAAACCATGAGCTTCTGCCAAGATTTTCTGAATCATATCGTCCACCCGAGGAAAACAAATCATCTCCCTAAAATGCAACACTCCACCAGAGTCTAACATGACATCTCTGGACTCCTCGGGTATTACCTTACCTCGCACTTACCTAGTTTCGGATTCTGAAACTATTTCACCTTTATTTCCTCTAGGAAGGTGGCCTTGACCTCAATGCTGGCCAACAACCCACCTTGATCTGAAACACCCAAGTGTATGAACTTGGCCTCCAAAGTCCGAATTTCCTTAGCTAGTGGTCGTTTGGACACCCACAAACAAGCCAAGCTACCCATGCTAACAATTTTATGGCTTAATGCGTCTTCCACCACATTAGCCTTACCCAGATGGTACTGAATGGTCACATCATAATCCTTCAATAGCTCCATCCACCTCCTCTACCTCAAATTCAAATCCTTTTAAGTGAATACGTGCTGCAGACTACGATAATCTGTGAACACCTCACATTTGACACCATAAAGGTAGTGTCTCTAAATTTTTAATGCGAAAACCACCACTGCCAACTCTAAGTCGTGAGTTGGGTAATTCATCTCATGCACCTTCAACTGCCTGGATCCATAGGCTATCACATTCCTATCCTGCATCAACACAGAACCCAAAACAGAATATGAAGCATCACAGTAAACAACAAAGTCTTTACCTTCAACCGGCAAGGACAATATATGAGCCGTAGTCAGAAGTGTCTTGAGCCTTTGGAAACTCTCCTCGCATGTGCCGGACCACACGAATGGTGCATCTTTCTGTGTCAGCCTAGTCAAGTGAGTAGAAATAGAAGCAAAACCCTTAACAAACCTCCGGTAGTACCCCGCGATCCCAACAAAACTCCTCACCTCGGTCACAGAGCTAGGACGAACCCAACTCTTAACTACCTTAATTTTCTGGGGATCCACCATCACCCCCCTTTCTGACACTACATGCCTCAAGAATGCCATGGAATTCAACCAAAACTCACACTTAGTGAATTTTGCATAAAGATTTTGGTGCCTCGAGATATCCAACACAATACGAAGGTGATTAGCATGCTTCTCCCTACTCTTAGAGTAGATCAAAATATCATCAATGAACACGATAATGAAGGAATCCAAGTAGGACTTAAAAACCCCATTCATCAAACTCATGAATGCTACCGGTGCATTGGTCAAACCAAATGACATTACTAGCAACTCATAATGTCCATACCGAGTCCGAAAAGTAGTTTTCAGAATGTCCTCAGGCCTAATCTTTAACTGATGGTACCCCGACCTCAAGTCAATTTTTGAGAACACTGATGCACCTTGAAGTTGGTCAAACAAATCATCTATACGGGGTAGAGGGTACTTATTTTGGATGGTCACCTTGTTCAACTGCCTATAATCTATGTACATCCGCGTACTACCCTCCTTCTTCTTTACAAATAGAACCGGAGCACCCCAAGGCGAAGCACTGGGATGTATAAATCCCTTATCTAGGAGTTTCTGCAGCTGAGTCTTAAGTTCCCTTAACTCAACCGGAGCCACACGATATGGAGGAATGGAAATGGGATGAGTGCCTGGCCCCAAATCAATACAAAAATCTATATCCCTGTCCGGAGGCATACCAGGCAAGTCCGCTGGAAACACCTCTAAAAATTTGGAAACCACTGGAACTGACACAATAGGCGGGGAATCCACACTATCATCCTAGAGATGAGCCAAGAAGGCTAGACACCCCCTCCCCACTATCTTCCTAGCCTGAACAAACGATATTATCTTAATTTAGGCCTGTACACACCTTACCCAGAATCTCTAAAGCCACAGTCTTGGTGTTACAGTTTAACATAACATGATAAGGAGATAGCCAGGTCATACCCAAGATAATATCAAAATCAGCCATATCCAGAATTACCAAGTCTACCCAAGTATGCAACCCCATAAACACCATATAACAGTCACGATATAGATGAGTCACAATCACAGACTCTCCAATCGGGGTAGAAATATGGATAGGGGAATCAAGGATATCACAATTCAAATCCACCCCCAAAGCGAAACTCATAGACACATAAGAATATGTAGAACCTGGGTCAAATAATACCGAAGCCATTTTATCGCAGACAAGAATGGTACCTGTGATCACCGCATATGAGGCTTCCACCTCGGTCCTTCCTGGAAAATCATAGCAATGAGCTCGATCATCAATCTGGGCCACTTCCTGGGTATGCTAGGCCATACCCCTACCTGCGCTGCCATTCCCCCTGTCTCCCCGGCGTCCCTAAAAATTACCTCGCCCACCCTGCGGATGACCCCTAGCATTACCATCTCTGCCTGCTGGAACCATTGCTCTAGTTTGCTGCTTACCCTGATTACCTGTCTGCCTATGTGGACACTCCCTCTTAAAGTGGACCAGCTCACCACAATAGAAGCAACCACGATCATGAGTAGGTCTGCTAGCTGATGTATAAGACGCTCCCTGGCCTCTAGGAGCTGAAGACTGAGGTCCCTGATGACTACCTGTAGTAGCTGGCAAAGCTGACTGAATAGGACAGGCCAGGTAAGCCTGCTGATGTTGTCCCCTGGAGTATGAACCACCAAAAGTTCCCTCATTTTGGGGCTTCTGCTAAAGCCTTAGCCTGCCCCACTTGCCTAACTCCCTCTATCTTTTTCACATAATCCACCACATCATTAAAACCCTTCCCTGAAGAAGTCATATGTACTGACAATACCTGTAGTTCACTATTCAGACCCCTGACGAACAACCAGACCCGTTCCTCCTCGGAACCCAAGATCTGTGTAGCAAAATGAGACAACACATGGAACTTAGCCTTATAAGCCGAGACCTACATGCTACCCTGCTCCAAGTTCAGAAACTCATCTTTCTTCTGGTCCCTCAAAGTACAGGGAACGTACTTCTCTATAAACAATGTGTGGAACTACTCCCAAGTCAGTGGAGGTAGAACAGAAGACCGACACTTAACATGAGACCTCTACCACTGCTTGGCATCACCCTGCAGTTGAAAAGTGACAAACTCAACCCCATGCTGACGTACAATACCCAACTTATGCAATCTATCATGGCAATACAGGATGAACTCATAGGCATCCTCCTTGTCTGTACCCTGAAACGACGGAGATTTCAGCTTAAGGAACTTATTCAGCATCTTATGCTCATTTCCAGTCATAACTGGGCCTAGCATTGGCCTGAAGAGATCATTCATGCCCGAAGCTGCATCCATCCTAGGGGTTGTATTAACCACTGGGTGATTATCCAAGGCCTAATTTGTATAAGCTGTGGGTATTCCTCCAGCACCAACCAACCCATTCAGAATATCCCACGCCTACTTAAAAGCTTCCGGTATCATAGTGGGAAGGCCTGCACCCCCAACCGGTGTGGCCTTCACTTGAGCCCCTTCATCCTCTACAACCACTTCTTCTACGTCCTCAACCACATGCTCCTGAGGTGGGGGAAGGGTTACCTCGCGTTCAGCAGAAGCTCAAGCTCCACCCCTGGCAGGTACGACTCCAGCTCGTCCCCTTCCCCTTCTCTTACCTCTGCCACGAACTGCTGGGCCCGCTGCTGGGACCGCTGGCCTTACTCCATTGTTCCTTGTAGTAACCATATGCGGACTGAAGAGTGAATGAGGTTAGATACCAATTTGTATCACCATATACAAATTGGAATCGAGTTATAGCACGAAAGAAATAAGGAAGAGATAGTTTTTCCTAAAGCCCCATAGCCTCTCGAAGAAAAGTACAGACGTCTCCGCACTGTCCTGCAAGACTCTACTAGACCTGTTTGGTACAACGAGATCAATGAACCTAGGCTCTGATACCATCTTTGTCACGACCCAGACCGTCGTGAGTGGCACCCACCCAACCCTCGAATGAGCGAACCAATAGAGTTCAATCTTTTGCCTAGACTAACAGCCTAAAACCATCAACAAAAGTAAACTAGCAATTAAATAATGCAAAAACTAAAGCTTTAATATATATATCCTGCGGAAAATCCCTCCTAGGAATTGAAAGTCGCTGTACCAAACATCACTATCAATATCTAGAATGCGGGGATGCAACCCCAAAAGAAAATACAAAAATAGTTTCAAGTGCGAGACAAGTGGACTGCAACTCTAAAGATAAGCCCAAGGTAGCTTGATCAAACAACTCACCCTTGAAGTCAGAAATCGTCTGTGCTAAAGATGAGGTCGCGTCTCAGCCGCTAAAAGATTTTCTGTACTCACCAAAAGAAAAGCAAGTGCAGTATCAGTACACCACCACTGTGTACTGGTAGGATCATCATCCAGTTTCCAAATAAACAGTGTATAAGAAGTACAACAATATCAAGTAAAAGGTATGAAAAACATGCAACAATAGCCACAGACACACCTAGACTACAAGTCTCTACTTAGCCTGTTCCTCATGAAATCCACCACCTAACTCTAAGCCACAACCATATACCATTAACTATACCTTTCTGTCTAGCCCAGACCAACCCTGGGATCCCCTCTAGACAACATAATGTACCTTGAATCAACCTGGCCTAAACCAAGACCAACACAATAGTTATACAGAATTTCCCCGGCCTCTCAAGGGCCACCAAACCAATAACACATTTCAATAAACAGCCGGTCCACTCACGGAACCAATATCAGTCAATGCAACACATCAATAAAAATGCAATGATGCAACAAAAGTAAACCTATACCAGGCATGGTACCCAAGACAACTGTTAGTATATTCTATACTAGGCATGGTACCCGTGCCAACCATTTGTTATACCCATACCAGACATGGTACCCGAGCCAACCGAATGTCAATAATCCACAGTTAAATGCATGAACAAACAACTTGTAAACTAACAAGCAAATACCATTCAAATCACAGACTGTAAAGCAGGAACCTTAGACATTCCACACAACTTCCTAAGCAATGTAATTCATACAATCACTTAGATATGAGTACAAGGATATATAACATTCACAGAAATCGAAAGACATCACCTACCTCGAAATGATCCAAGCTCTATTCAACCTAAGCTTTCCCATGTTCCGAATTTCTTTCTCATTCTTGGTCTAAAATAACACACAAGTACATACAATTAACTCACAAGGCATGCACAATACCCGGATTACACCAAATCTTCAAACCCCAGGCCATCCATGATCATCTCACCCTTTTCCCGGGCTTTTCCACCGTTAATTCACCTACTTCTATTATTTTTACGGATAAAAATAGAGAATTTAACAACCTATGATCATAGTAACATACTTTTAACGATGCCCAAGAACATTCATGCTTGGATTCCCCTTCCTTCCTCGGATTCTACCATTCCTAGGTTATTCCAACCTTTCCCCAAGTTCTCTCCTAGCAATTCTACCGCATAGAAAATGTAGTACAAGGATTGGGGAGTAGAAACCTTACCTTAGGGAAGAAATTCGAAGGAAAAAGGAGGAAAATCTCCTGAAATCGCCGTAGTTCTTCTCCCAAATGAATTGTAGAAAACTGAACTATTTTGGGGAAGTTTTTGCATTAAAAATCCATCGGCCCGCTATAGCGATCCCCACTCTGCTATAGCGATCCCCGCTCCGCTATAGCAGACGACTTCTGCTATAGCGGTCTTAAGTGGGTGTTGACCGCCTTGACCCCCGCTATAGCGGTATTTTCCACCGCTATAGCGGAGGTCGCTACGGCGGACCATTGCGCTCGTCATGGACAAATGTCCAGAAATTTCCAAGTTTTGTCCATTTTACAACACACCTGCTTTCCCCGATGACCAGAAACAACCCATCCACGTCAAACGCGATTCCGGGAGTTCTACTTACCCAAATTCGATTCCGAAAGGTACCCTGGACTCTCATGTTTTGGCTACGTGGAAGACTAGCTCAAAACAAGATACAAAGACCAATCTTTACCCGGATTTCCCTAGACTCCACCTCACTCCAGAATCGGACGAGGCTAGCCTAGCCCAGAATTTAAAACTCCCAAACCCAGAGTTTTCTAACTCTAAAACTTGGCACGATTGGACTACCCGTAACGACGGACCTGATTGTTGCAGTGATGGACCATCGTGATGAGGCTTTTCTCGCTGCAATGTGTCATCACTATGAGCTTCAAATCACCACAACGAGGAGTACTTGTAGCTCATCTTTAATACATTTTATACCGATGCTTTATTTAAACAACACTAAATCAATCTCACAATTTTACATCACCAAAATTGTTAATTCAATCATTTTATCATGGATTTTTAATAATGACGGGATGGATCGTTATACAATTCGACTCAACAACATAAATATGTTTAAAAGGAACAACAAACCATTTGACACACAAATAAAAGAAAAATAGTTGGTATTACCAGCCATATAGTATACCCTGCTTGTTGATGCAGGCTTGATACCGGCTGGGTTACAACGTTATTTTAATGCAGGTGGAGTAAAAAGAAAAATCTTGATTCATTACTCTTAGAAAAGAAGGAATTACCTTAGCTCTGACCTGTGGCTAGTAGGATGAATTGTGAAAGACAGATAGTTGCACTGAAATATGGCCACTTCTATTTTTTAAAACATGTATCATATTTCTGAAAGGTAAAATTGACATAAACATTTGATTTTCCATCAACTTATTTCTTTGTAATTCTTCATTACCAGCTATTTGAAATGTATAGATGTTTTTGATCTTGAAAATAAAAGGATGGAATGTCTGCTGCAGCAAAGCATAAGTAAAGCATTATAATAGAAGATACTAAATTAACTCCACAACAAAGTAAATATCAAGACTATGGCATCTACAAAATCTATTCCAGGGTAAAAGAAAATCTAGTTATTTCCAGCCATATAGAATACCATGCCTGTTGATGCGAGAATGCTACTGCCTGGGTTACAACATAATTTAAACGCAGGTAAAGTAAAAAGAAATTTTTTGGTGAATTACTCTTAAAAGAGCAGAAATTACCTTAGTTATGACCTGTAGCTAGTAGGATAAATGGTAAAATACAGATAGTTGTATTGAAATATGACCAATAACAAAAGTTAGTTATTTAATGCAAAGCATGATATTAGTGACAACATGATTCTATAAAATAAGAGACGAAAATGTACGTGGCATCAAAACTTTACTTTGTTATTAAAGAAGTTAGTTGTTTTTTAAGAGAACTTGTCAAAACACTACATAGCGTTTATTTAATAATAATCATACTGTTAAAAATATTTTTTTGATACGTAACATTACTGCACAAATAATTAAAAAATTTATTTTACTTAGAAGGACATTGGTGGAACTCATTGTCATGATCCAAATGATCATGAGTGACACCCACACTAACCCTCCGGTGGCAGAATCATTCAACCCAAACACTTAACCAATTTTAGATAAAAAATAACAAACCAACTTTAATTAACCAAAGATAGTCGGGAACTAAATAACATTAAGTGCGAAAATATCCAACTATCTAGTATAATTCTCCAAGACCCAAAAGTCATCATACAAGAACTCTAAACATAGTCAAATGTCTAAGATATCCAAAACCTAGCAAAATAAATGAGAGTTTTCATCATCCGAAAAAAGGACAAAGACCTAAGTGATGATTCATGGCAGCTGAGATGTAGTATTCACTTTTGGATCGTAATCAGCAGTCCTAGCTAAAGATGAGATCATGTATAAGCCTCTGTAACATGATTTGCACTCAACAAAAGAAGAATACAGGGTAGTATTAGTACAAGCCACTATGTACTAGTAGGTATCATAGACCGACTCAGTTTAGCATTAAAACAAATAATGAGCAAAATGGAATTCAACACTTAGCAAGTAGTTCAGTCAACAAATAATCACCTTAAGTTAATCCAACCGAGTTTGTAACAAAATCATATAAGTCAATGAATATCACAAATAGCAATTCAAGTTCTAACACTTTTGAAGTCTCATTACATGAGGATCCATGTTCACATAACCTTCACAAATGTACTCAGTACCCTTAGTTCCATATCAATTTTCCTTTCCAACTCGCAATATCAAACGACAATGTAAAAGTTACTGTAAATGTGTATACACATACTAAAGGAACTTATTTCTACCCAACTAGTTGTAATAACCCTCAAAGTAATTTTTAACTTTTGGTGTAATTTATCCATTTTAAGTCTCTTCATAGTTGTATTCTGCTATTTATGGTTTACAGAAATAGGTGACATGGTTCTCGAGGTGCTTGTTTAAGAATTATGTAAGTTTTTTATTTTGGAAGGTTGAAAAACTGACATGGTTGACTTTAATCAATATCCATAGAAATTGAGGTCATATCAAAATTTTGTTAGCACTATTAGCTCTGAAACATCATTTTTTTAGTAGGACTATTGGTTTGGGTTCGGAGACATTTGAATGAGTTTTGGAAGAGTTTTTGAGTTTTGAAAATTGGAAACTTAAAAGAGTTGACCAAAGTCAATATTTAATTAGAAAGGTTATTTTCAAGTTTTGATGATTTCACTAGGTTTGAAGGGTTACTTTTGGTCTAGTTGAAGGCTTGGTTCAGATCCCGAGACTTCAGAATGAGTTTTGAGTTGTTGTTTGGAAATTTAGAAATTTCTAAATTTAAGAGTTGACCTTGATCAAAATTCAGCCAATATGAATTCATTTGGGTATTTTGATAATTTTATCAGGTTCAGAGTGTATTTTACAAGTGGTTTGTACTATTGATTTGTGTTTGGGAGGTCTCGGATGAGTTTTGGGTACTCATTTAGAGTTTGAAAGTTTATCATTGTTGAGTTTTAGTAGTGCAACCTGAAGCAAATGAGATCTATTTGGTGTTTTAATGATATTATTAGATCCATATTAAAATTTTAGAACTAACACAATAATAATCATCGCATGTGGAGTTCATATGAGAGAGATATGATCGTTTTAGTTTGGACAACAGTTGCTGGTTTTCTGGTGCAGAGTTTCTTCTTTGCGAACGCAGCTGAGCCCCATGAACGTGAAGAAGGACCATTCTTTAGACTGGTCAATGCGGAATTTTTTCTTCGCGAATGCGGTTGGGGTCCCACGACTGCAAAGAACAAAATTCACCCGGGCAGTGACTTAAATCGACAGATTTCAAGGATTTCGTATTTTTGACATTTTGGGAGTTAGGGAGCTCCGATTGAGGTAATTTTTGACAGGTTTTTCTTGTATGATCATTGAGTATGTGTTTCAACCTGATTTTATTCATTTTTCATAATTATTCTTTACGTTTTTCATGATTTTTATTTACAAGTCGTGATTTGAAACCTCAAAGTTTATGAAATGAAAAGTTCTTGATTTTAGAATCAATTTGTGATGAGTTTTCATTGCTTATTTGAAACTAAGGTCCTTGCAGTATGGGTAACCTAATTTTAGCCTAAATTTATCAATTTCTCTCATTTTAAACCGCGTTTGAACTTGGAATTTTGGGGTTTTCTCAGGAAAAGGTAAAGTTTGATAAAATGATGATTTTGAGTTTAATTTTAACTCTATTTATGATGAAATTTTAGATTTGAACTCCTTAATTTATGGGTGAACTGATTTTCTAATAAATTTTTGATTTTTTTCCTTTCAAACTTGGTGTTAACTTTTGAGTTGACTTTTTAGACCCGATTTAGAACCATAGTAATATGGATATTGTTGGACTTGTGCTTATGCGTAAAACTTATTCTTGATAGAGTTGTTGCATTAGGAGGCTCTTCATAAAGGAAAGGCTCAGGTTTGACCTTGTAGAGTTTGCAGTTCGGCTTCGAGGTAGTTTATGGCTTAACTTCTTTCAAACTTTGCTTGGGTAGAGACTTATCATGTAAATCATGCTATGAGAGGGTTGACTTAGAGATTATAATAGAAATTGAGTTTATTTATGTTATTGTGATATCCGTGTGGGGTCTTGCGTTGATCATAATAATAAATGAGATAGTTTATCATTGTGATGCCCGAGTTGAGGCTTATACTATGTGGGTCATAGGGGACTTAGATTCCTGGATTGAGGTCGAGGCTTATAGACGGTGTTCATGAAATTATTTTAATTCTAAAATTTTAATTATATCTTTGTAATTATTTTATTATTATTTCATGTGCATACATATTTATTTATTCATATCATTGATCACTGAGTTATACTATTGAAAGTACTGATTTTGAAAGAAAATGAAATACTTTCTATTTATTCAGTCCGATGCAGGATTCTGGATATAAATATATGATATTTTACTTATTTAGTCTGATGCAAGATTCCAGACATAGATATACTATATTTTACCTATTCCGTCCGATGCAGGATTTCAGACGTAGATATATGATATGTTATTAATTCCATCCAATGCAGGATTCCACGTGGGGTATATGGACCTCGTGAGTCTCCCATGGGTCTCACCTTTTAGCATAGCCCGAGAAAGAGGTGTATACTAGTAGGCATGGACATTATATTTTATCTCATATCATTACATTGCATTATTATTTGGATTGTTCTTTTAGTTGAGATATATCGTGTTATTATTGATATTGAAATGCTGAGATTTTTCTGCGTGCAGGGTTATTTTAGTATTCTTTATTTGATATAGTAACTGCTTAAGCTCGGTCAGACTATGATGCCTACTGAGTACAAGTGAACCGTACTCACCCCTACTTTCCTGCATCCTTTTGATGTAGATTCAGGTACAAGTGAACCCTGCAACTAGAGTTCGTGTTTTTTTATATCTTCAAAGTTGTGGTGAGCTCCTATGTTCGGAGACTATCCTGGCTTTCTCTGTTAATTATCTATATTTTCTTACTTTCTCAGAACAATATTGAAGTATTTAGTTAAGATATCCTGTACTTAGACTCGCTCTTGTATTCATGACAACCGAGTCTTGGGATGTAATTTAGAGTCTACTACTATTCAATTTTATTTTATTACCTTTGAATTGAGTTTGTATTGGTTATTCATCATGTTAATCCACCAATTTTCCTTATTTTGAGTTTCTTGCATTTGTTGAGTTAGGCTTACATACTATGGTTGGGTTGGGTAGGTATCATCACAACCCTTGGGATTTTAGATCATGACAAGTTGGTATCAGAGCACCAAGTTCACCAGTCTCATAAGTACAAGAGCAATGTCTAGTAGAGTCTTGCATATCAGTGCGAAGACATTTATTATCTATCTTTGGGAGGCTACATGACTTTAGGAAATTCTATCCAGTTTAACTCTTTAAATCACCTCATTCCATTCTCTCACTTGTAGTGAGGATACATTCTTGGATTCACACACCTATGGTTGGGGTTGACATCGTGTGGTTTGGTGAAAGACCTGGTACTAAGGAGGAAGTGATAGACTAATGCAAAGGATCTGTAGAGCGATTTGGACTATATCTATGAAGATAGATTAAGTACTGTTGTAGTTCAGATGATGCATTTTAAGGATATTCGTATGGAAATGTGAATAGTGGTTTGAAGAACTTTATGAATGTCTTATCTCCTGCGGTTAGTTTTCAGTAGTTGGAAGAGTATATATATATATGAGTGGCATAGTCGGTATCTAAAATAGTGTTGACACTTGGGAATGAAATGACTAAAGGAAAACTCGGTAATAAGCATGGTGACTATGGAGACTATAGTTAAGAAAGTTTGTCATGACAAGAATGGGTTGCTCAATGTATGATGAGAACGAAGATGATTCAACAAAAAATAGAATTTCTACTACAGTCTTATGGTATGAGTGTACTGGCAAGGATTCAACGGTTTAGTAATGGGATAGGTACTACCATTATTTTAAGGAATGGTTAAAGTTGTAAGGAACCAACAAATTGGGTAAAAGAACAACGATTACGACAGAGTGTAAGGAAAGCTTTTCATAATAAGGTTTGAGGTGGTATGACTAGTTTTGAGGTTTTTATGAAGAGTATGCTTTCTATCTTGCGAAGTGGCGATACAACAAAGAGAATTTGAATGATTTGAGTTTTAGGATATGGCTTCTATAGTAGGACTTGTGTTTACTCGTCTAGAGTCACGAGGTGTGCTAATTTTACTATCGACTAGGATTTACAAAAGGGTAAATTGACTATGTGTGAGGTGATATGATGTAATGACCCTTCTGGTCATTTCTACGTATACGTTTTCCTTGTACCGTTAGAGCTTGTTTGTAGCGGCCCCAAATCATTTAAGGCTTGCTGGGACTGGTATTTCGGTGTTGGGTCTATTTATTTGGTCGTATGATAAGTTTTGAAGTCAAGCAAGTTGGTAAAAGTTATCATAAGTTCTTTAATAAATTTTCTGAACTTTGGGTAAAATGTCTCAGAGCTTTTATCTTAATATATAAAGTGTTAGAAGTCTCCCGAAATACCAAATCGAAGGTCTACGAGTCTAGTTTCAAACGCACAAAACCTCATGTCCAACTGATCTTGGAGTGAAAAGTTATGACTGTTTTACCGCGGACTGTCTGGCAGAAACTGGGTTGCGAACCGGTCGCGAACCGGGTCGGGTCAAACTCGATTTAAGCCTCAACTTCACATTTTAAAACGCCATTTTCAGTTCTGAAAGAGTGGGAAAACATAAGGGTGGGTTCCAAGAGAGTTCTTGAGTATCAAAATCGTGCGTACTTGAAAATATTTAATTTAAAAGTTTAACGTGGTAGAAAGTTATATTATTATTACTTTTTTAAAAAATATTTTAAAGGTTTATGAAAAATACTTTTGTTATGACATAATTGTGTATGTATTTATTTTATAAGTTTTTTTTATACATTGTAGTATTTTAACGGAGATAGTAAATTTAGTTATGTTAAAAATTATTATTATAATATAGTAGATTTTATTTGAAATGATTTTCTATTAATTATGGTATATTTAAAAAATTATATTTATTTTACCACAAACCTATACAATACCCGAGTATGTATATAGCGGAACAAAAATATCCTTGGGTGTGTCAACCCCACTCCCACGTGGAAGTGGAGGGAGTTGACAACAACCCTTTAACGATGTGGTGGGTTTTTCATATTAGAATTAGTGGCTGCATGTGTGTTCATATGTCAACATTACTTTATCAATTCACAAGATGACTTTGGGTCTAATCAACTGTAGGAAAGGACAGTTGTCATAACCCGATTTCTCGGTCATGATGGCACCTACAACCCCCCAGTAGGAGAACCAATTCCCGTAGCCCAGGACAGTTAGTAATGGGCTACTATCTAACAAATAAGGGAACAAGACGAAGAGAATAGATAACAGGGATATAAATATATACATAAGCAGAAACTAAACCAAACCCCAAGACCTGGTATCATAGTATAGAGCCAAAACTACATACATGGAGTGCAAACGATCCAAAACAACATATACAGATGTTTCTGAATGGTAATAGAGTACATAAAGCAAAAGATAAACTAAAGCTAAGCTCCGATCGCCAAGAGCTCACCCTCAGTCTGAAGTAGTCCCTAACAGATCTCCAAGAACGAATCCCAGCGATCTAACGGCGATGGCCCATGCTAGGATTTGCACCCAAAGATGCAGGGGATAGGGTGAGCACCAAATGCGAAGCATAAGGTACCCAGTAAGTATCATAGGCCGACTGGGCACATATAAGATAAAAGCGTAGTAACAGACAGAATAGAAGCAAGCAGTCACAGAAATCAATGAAAGGTACATAGGAACTAGCCCAGAGGGAAATCAACAGAACCACATGTGAGGCCAGTAAGCAGAATATACACACCATAGGCACATGTGAAAGTAAGAAATAACGCACCTGGGGTCCTTGCAATAACAGTGTATACATAATAAGTTTACGAAATGGACGGTATACCGGTAACCTCAAGTGTAAGAAGAGGGAAAGAGTAATGATAGGCATGCTCAGAGACATGAATCAAACTCAACTAATCATATCAATCTCAATCCAGAAACTAACAGTTTAGCAGTGACCAATTTCATTCTTAACCGTAACAGGGAATAATTCTATAAGTAAATAGCAAGAGTCTACCTACAGTCCCCCGGCCGTCCATACAACCGAGGAACACAAACAAGTGAAAACAAACCCTCCGGAATCCCATACTACCGGAGCGTACAATCAACAAACAACAAACAATGGTGGAACCTCAAACAATGAATGATATGATGCATGAAGATCTCAAGTGAAATGGTATCTCTGTATGTACCTCCTCCGGTGCAGATCCGGCCCAGCAGGTAGATTCCATGGAAGGACACTTCCCGTATACCTTTACTCCACCGTATACCCTTCCTCCGGCACACGCATCCCACAGCCCCTGGCCCGGATGGCAAGGTCCATGGAGGTCCCAGACCCCATACTAAAACTCAGTATCAAATATG
Source organism: Jaltomata sinuosa (assembly GCA_003996215.1). Taxonomy (NCBI): domain Eukaryota; kingdom Viridiplantae; phylum Streptophyta; class Magnoliopsida; order Solanales; family Solanaceae; genus Jaltomata; species Jaltomata sinuosa. Next base: position 189,747 of record QJPP01006936.1, read on the forward strand.
TCGTCCGGAAGCAAGTCCGGGTTCAAGATAGCGACCCAGTCTCGAATATGCATGCCCAGACCCTGTCCAGGACTAAAGTAGTAGAAAAATATCTCAAAAAACCCCTCCAAGGGTGCCCGGGCATAACCGGGTCTAAACAGTAGAAAGTCATCTCAGGTGCTCGATCCGACCGAGGCTAAAAATCATCTCAAGTAGCAAGAAAACTCAACTAGCACCCCGGCCTTGCAGAGTCTAGCGTTAACCGTAAAACTGGTGTTTTAAAACATAATTTTACTTTCTTTTACCCAGGAATATTCACAAGTTAAATCAAACCATTTTCAAATCATTTTCATTAAAAACAGGCCTCCGGGGCCATGCAAGGTTAGAAAATAGTGTCAGTAGGCCCGAAGCCGAAACCATAGTAAAACATGGATAAAACCTCTTTATATGCATGGAAATGGTATGATCACACACAATAACTGCCCAGCAGCTCACAATCAACCTATCGACCCTGCACAGGCCCACAGCTACTCAGCAAGCATAACCAGCCTAGAAGGATAATTCTATGCCCGGGACTCGCGGACATTCCCCAAAATCCCACCTTCTATGTTCCAGAGTCAACAAGGCCTCACAGGACCACAAGGGTAAATAAAATATATCGGCAATTACTACAAGCAACGGAGGAACAAAAGTAGGCGGACATGAATAAAGCGGTCGAGGTCTGTGGTACCAACCTAATAAACCAACCCAAGGATGTCCATTAATACAATTTTATCCTATATATGCGGAGTCTAGGGAAAATAAATCGTAACCTACCTGTCGTCCGATGACAAGCTCGAACCTCTCCGAAAAGAAGCTCCGAAACGAAATCAAGCTTGAACTCGGGCTTGAATAACTTGTCGAAGATAATTGATTTCCTTTCCGAAATTAAACATAACATCAAAATATAATTTCTTTCCCACAATTTCCCTCACTCGTGGGTGTAAGTATATGCAAAGTTTTATCCTTGCCTACAGTTGATTAGACCCAAAGTCATCTTGTGAATTGATAAAGTAATGTTGACATATGAATACACATGCAGCCACTAATTCTAATATGAAAAGCCCACAACATCATTAAAGGGTTGTTGTCAACTCCCTCCACTTCCACGTGGGAGTGGGGTTGACATACCCAAGGATATTTTTGTTTCGCTATATACATAATCGGGTATTGTATAGGTTTGTGGTAAAATAAATATAATTTTTTAAATATACCATAATTAATAGAAAATCATTTCAAATAAAACCTACTATATTATAATAATAATTTTTAACATAACTAAATTTACTATCTCCGTTAAAATATTACAATGTATAAAAAAACCTTATAAAATAAATACATACACAATTATGTCATAACAAAAGTATTTTTCATAAACCTTTAAAATATTTTAAAAAAAAGTAATAATAATAATATAACTTTCTACCACGTTCAACTTTTAAATTAAATATTTTCAAGTACGCACGATTTCGATACTCAAGAACTCTCTTGGAACCCTCCCTTATGTTTTCCCACTGTTTCAGAACTGAAAATGGTGTTTTAAAATGTGAAGTTGAGGCTTAAATCGAGTTTGACCCGACCCGGTTCGCGACCCGGTTCGCAACCCAATTTCTGCCAGACAGTCCGCGGTAAAACAGTCATAACTTTTCACTCCGAGATCAGTTGGACGTGAGGTTTTGTGCGTTGAAAACTAGACTCGTAGACCTTCGATTTGGTATTTCGGGGGACTTCTAACACTTTATATATTGAGATAAATGCTCTGAGACATCTTATCCAAAGTTCAGAAAATTTATTAGAGAACTTACGATAACTTTTGCCGACTTGCTTGACTTCAAAACTTATCATACGACCAAATAAATGGACCCGACACTGAAATACCAGTCCCATCAAGCCTTAAATGACTTGGGGCCACTACAAACAAGCTCTAACGGTACAAGGAAAACGTATACGTGGAAATGACCGGAACGGTCATTACATCATCCACTACTAACAAGGACTTTCGTCCTCGAAAGTCAAGGTCAAGGGGGGTACCTGAAGGATAAAAAAGCTGCAGATACTAAGCTCGCAAATCTCTCTCGGTCTCCCAGGTAGCCTCCTCGACTGGATGGTGCCTCCACTGAACTTTAACAACCGGGATCTCTCGAGACTTCAATCTCCTGACATCTCTGGCCAAAATAGTCGTCGGCTCCTCAAAAAAGGCTAAACCCTCACCCAACTGAACTGAATCCCATTGCAACACATGAGAATCATCTGGGACATACCGACGCAACATCGAAACATGAAATACAGGATGTATAGCTGAAAACATTGGAGGCAAGACTAACTGATAGGCAACGCTACCAACCATCTGAAGAATCTCAAATGGCCCAATGTACCTGGGGCTAAGCTTGCCCCGCCTACCAAATATCATCACGCCCTTCATGGGCGATACACGGAGAATCACCAAGTCACCGACACTAAACTCCAAGGCACGAAGCCTACGATCAGCATAACTCTTTTGCCTGCTCTGAGCTGCCCGAAGTCTGTCCTGAATCGCTCAAACCTGATCTAAGGAATCTCGAAGCAAATTTGTGCTCTATGTCCTAGAACAAAAACCATCAAACCAACCTACCGGTGATCTGCAACGCCTGCCATACAAAGCCTCAAAAGGTGCCATGCCGATACTCGAATGGAAGCTGTTATTATAAGCAAACTCTGCCAAGGGAACAAATTGATCCCAAGAACCTCCAAAGTCAAGAACACAGGCCCGAAGCATGTCCTCCAGAATCTGAATGGTCCTCTCAAACTGGCCATCTGTCTGAGGGTGGAAAGCAGTACTAAGGTGAACCTCTGTACCCAAATCTTGCTGAATAGACCTCCAGAACTAAGATGTGAACTGAGTATCGCGGTCTGAAATAATAGAAGCTGGGACCCCATGCAAACGAATAATCTCACGAAGGTAGATATAAGCTAACCTCTCTGCACCATAAGAAGAATGAACCGGCAAGAAATGTGCTGACTTAGTCAGCCTATCAACAATCACCCATATGGAATCAAACCCATGAGAAGTACGAGGCAAACCAACAACAAAGTCCATAGTAATCCCTTCCCACTTCCACTCAAGAATGGAAAGTCGCTGCATCAAACCACCAGGTCTCATGTGCTCGAACTTAACCTGCTGACAGTTCAAGCACCGAGATACGAAATCCGCTATATACCGCTTCATACCACTCCACCAGTAAAGTTGCCTCAAATCTCTATACATCTTTGCTGTGCCAGGGTGAATGGAGTATCTAGTACAATGTGCCTCATGAAGTATCAACTAAATCAAATCACTAATCCTCAGAACACAAAGGCGACTATCAAACCTCAGAACCCCATCTGAATCTAGAGTAGCCTGGCTGGTCACCCTGAATAACCCGATCACGAAAGTCACACAACTGCTGATCCTCATACTGACGACTCTGAATCTGATCAATCAAAGTAGAACAAACCTCAATACTGGCGAGAACTCTGCTAGGATCCGATAAGTCAAGCCTAACCAAATAGTTAGCCAAGGACCGGATGTCCAAGTCCAACGGTCGCTCTGAAACTGAAAGAAAAGATAGGCTACCAATACTCACTGTCTTCCGACTTAAGGCATCCGCTACCACGTTTGCCTTGCCCGGATGATACAGAATAGTGAAGTCATAGTCCTTCAGTAACTCGACCCACCTCCTCTATCTCGAGTTCAACTCTCACTGACTTTTGATATACTGAAGACTATGGTGATCGGTGAAGATCTCACAGTGAACTCCATATAGGTAATGCCTCCAGATCTTGAGCGCGAAAACTACCGCCGCCAACTCTAAGTCATGAGTGGGGTAGTTGCGCTCGTGAACCTTTAGCTGCCTCGATGCATATACTATTACTCGACCCTGCTGCATCAACACACAACCAAGATCAACCCCAGAAGCATCACAGTACACGGAGAAGATCTGACCCTCAACCGGTAAAGTCAAAACTGGAGCTGAAGTCAATAAGGCCTTAAGCCTCTGGAAGCTATCCTCACACTGATCCGACCACTAAAATGGGACATCTTTTCTAGTCAGCATAGTCAAGGGTGCTGCTATGGAAGAAAATCCCTCAACGAACCGTCTGTAGTAACCTGCTAACCCAATAAAGCTGCGAACCTCAGTAACAGTAGTAGGTCTAGGCCACTCAGAAACCGCTAAAATCTTTCCCAGATCAACCCTAATCCCATCCTTAGACACCACGTGCCCTAGGAATGCAACTGACTCAAGCCAAAACTCACACTTTTAGAACTTGGCATAAAGCCGATGATCTCTCAAAGTCTCGAGTATAACCCTCAAGTGCTGCTCATGCTCATCTCTACTATGCAAGTATACCAAGATGTCGTCTATAAAAACTATCACAAATGAGTCCAAATACGGGCCAAGAACCCTGTGCATCAAGTTCATAAAGGCTGCGGGGGCATTAGTCAACCCAAAAGACATCACCAGGAACTCATAATGGCCATAACGTGTCCTGAATGATGTCTTAGGGATGTCCTCCGCCCTAATCCTCAACTGATGGTAGCCAAACCTCAAATCAATCTTCGAAAACATGACTGAACCCTGAAGTTGGTCAAACAAATCATCAATCCTCGGCATCGGATACCTATTCTTCACTGTCACCCTATTCAGCTGCCGATAATCAATACACATGCGCATCGACCCATCCTTCTTCTTCACAAAGAGAACAGGAGCACCCGAAGGTGACACACTAGGTCTAATAAACCCCTTAGCTAACAGATCCTGGAGCTGCTCCTTAAGATCTCTCAACTCAACAGGAGCCATACGGTAAGGAGAAATAAAAATGGGCCTGGTGCCCGACTCTGGCTCAATAGAGAAATCAATATCTCTCTCAGGTGGAAGGCCTGGCAGGTCGGTAGGAAACACATCGAGGAAGTCTCTAACCACAGGAACAGACTCAGGAGAAGTGGGGTTAGCACTAACATCTCGAACATATGCTAGATAAGCTAAACACCCACGGGAAATCAACTTCCTAGCTCGAAGACAAGAGATGATCCCAGATGGTGCATGGCTAACAGAACCCTGCCACACAACCGGGGATACACCGGGCACAGCTATGGTAATAGTCTTGGCATAACAATCCAAGACCACACGGTGAGAGGATAACCAGTCCATGCCCAATATCACATCAAAATCTAGCATATCAAGGATCATCAAATCACCCCAAGTCTCTGAATCACCCACAGATAACATACAGGATCTCACAATCCGATCCACTACTAAAGAATCTCCTACTGGGGTCGAAACAAAAGCAGGAACAGATAATGGCTCACTAGCCAACCCCAAACAAGGCACAAAGTAGGCAGATACATATGAACAAGTGGATCCAGGATCAAATAAAGCCATAGCAGACTGATGGCACACAGAAATCGTACCTGTAATCACAGCATCTGAGGCCTCTGGCTCTGGTCTCCTAGGGACCGCGTAAAACTGACGACAACCTCCACCTGCCCGACCGCTATCCCTACCACCTGCTCTGCCGCGCAGAGCACCACCTCTACCCTGATGACCACCCCCTCTAGCCGGGGGCTGAACTGCTCGTAAAGGCTCAGCCAACTGAACTGTACCCTGCTGAGGGCAATCTCTAGCAAAATGACCAATCACACCACAAGTAAAACAAGCCCCTAGTGGCCTACTCGGTCGAGATGAACTACCAGATCCCGTATACCCACCACGACCTGATGCCCCAGAAACTGTACCCCTCGAAGACTGGCCGTAGCCCTGATGGCTGCTCTGACCCTGCTCGAACTGGGTACTACCGAAAGTCTGAAGGGAGGCCTGAACCGGTTGGCTGGACTGACCCTGGTGTTGCTGTGGCTAATAACCCCAGCTCCACTGGCCAGGAACTCTACCACCATATATGGAACCACTATAGACACCTTGATGTCGAGGCCTCTTATCTCTGAACCCCTGATCATGTCGCTGCAAGTCCTCCATAGTATGGGCATAGTCTATGATAGCCTAAAATGACCGACCACTGGCAATCAATATCTCAGCTGGCTGCCTGATCTCTGTCCTCAAACCCCATACAAATCTGCAAATTCTATCTGCCTCGGTAGAAATGATCATAGCTCCGAATGGTGCTAGCTGATGAAAATGGGTCTCATACTCTGAGACAGTCGTAGACCCCTGCATAAGGTGAGTAAACTACTCCCTGCGACGCTCATGATCACTCCGAGGTAGGAACTTGGCCATAAAGGCCTCATAAAACTCAGACTAGGTCAAAGGAGGTGACGATGGTGGTCTACAAGCAACATGAGCTCTCCACCATAACTTCACTGGGCCCTCCAACTGATAGGTAGTATAACCAACCCTGTGAGTCTCCAACAAACCCAAATGATGCAACATCTCCTCACAGGTAGTAATAAAATCATGTGGATCCTATCCAGAAGGACCAGCAAACCTCGGAGGTGCTAACCTCAAAAACCTACCCAACGCCTTCTGCTCTAACTCTTTCATAGCTGGGCGAGGAGCAAGAGGCTGTGCAACAGATGGAACCGGAATGACCTCCACACGGGGAGCCATAGTAGCAGGCTGCGCTCCTGAGCTCTGTGCACCCAAGGCTTCCCCCTGAGCGGGTGTCTGCGCCACCTTAGAAGGCCGCTATCCAATCATACCCAAAAGCTATAATAGTAACCCCCGAATATCTGGAGACTGAGCTGCGGCTGAAGCTGGCATAGAAGTGGGCACTGGAGCTGGTACTGGAGCTGGTGCTGGAGCTGGTACTGGAGTTGGTACTGGAGCTGGCGCTGGAGCTGACGCTGGAGCTGGCGCTGGAGCTGGAGCTGGTGCTGGAGAGGGAGGCTCATCTCCGCGTGATGCCGATGATCTTGTATGAACCATCTGCGGAAGAATGAAGTAGAACAAATGAGATTTCCAGAAACTTCAAGGGTTCCACGCATGACACAGAAGCAATGAGAGAATCAAATTTCCTAAAATGTCACTGTAGCCGTCCAAAGATTGAGTACAAACGTCTCCGCCCCAATCCGCAGGACTCTACTAGACATTGGCTCCTATACCGATAACACCGGTGAACCTAAAGCTCTGATACCAAGTTGTCATAACCCGATTTCTCAGTCATGATGGCACCTACAACCCCCATGTAGGCGAACCAATTCCCGTAGCCCAGGACAGTTAGTAATGGGCTACTATCTAACAAATAAGGGAACCAGACGAAGAGAATAGATAACAGGGATATAAATATATACATAAGCAGAAACTAAACCAAACCCCAAGACCTGGTATCATAGTATAGAGCCAAAACTACATACATGGAGTGCAAACGATCCAAAACAACATATACAGATATCTCTGAATGGTAATAGAGTACATAAAGCAAAAGATAAACTAAAGCTAAGCTCCGATCGCCAAGAGCTCACCCTCAGTCTGAAGTAGTCCCCAACAGATCTCCAAGCACGAATCACACCTATCTAACGGCGATGACCCATGCTAGGATCTGCACCCAAAGATGCAGGGGGTAGAGTGAGCACCAAATGCGAAGCATAAGGTACCCAGTAGGTATCATAGGCCGACTGGGCACATATAAGATAAAAGCGTAGTAACAGACAGAATAGAAGCAAGCAGTCACAGAAATCAACGAAAGGTACACAGAAACTAGCCCAGAGGGAAATCAATAGAACTACATGTGAGGCCAGTAAGCAGAATATACACACCATAGGCACAGGTGAAAGAAAGAAATAACGCACCTGGGGTCCTTTCAATAACAGTGTATACATAATAAGTTTACGAAATGGACGGTATACCGGTAACCTCAAGTGTAAGAAGAGGGAAAGAGTAATGATAGGCATGCTCAGAGACATGAATCAAACTCAACTAATCATATCAATCTCAATCCAGAAACTAACAGTTTTGCACTGACCAATTTCATTCTTAATCGTAACAGGGAATAATTCTGTAAGTAAATTGCAAGAGTCTACCTACTGTCCCCGGCCGCCCATACAGCCAAGGAACACAAAAAAGTGAAAAAAAAACCTCCGACATCCCATACTACCAGAGAGTACAATCAACAAACAACAAACAATGGTGGAACCTCAAACAATGAATGATATGATGCATGAAGATCTCAAGTGAAATGGTATCTCTGTATGTACCTCCTCCGGTGCCGATCTGGCCCAGCAGGTAGGTTCCATGGAAGAACACTGCCCGTATACCTCTACTCCACCGTATACCCTTCCTTTGGCACACGCAGCCCACAGCCCCTGGCCCGGATGTCAAGGTCCACGGGCAGTGTCCTTCCATGGAACCTACCTGCTGGGCCAGATCGGCACCGGAGAAGGTACATACAGAGATACCATTTCACTTGAGATCTTCATGCATCATATCATTCATTGTTTGAGGTTCCACCATTATTTGTTGTTTGTTAATTGTACGCTCCGGTAGTATGGGATACCGGAGGGTCTGTTTTCACTTGTTTGTGTTCCTCGATTATATGGGCTGCTGGGGGACTGTAGGTATACTCTTGCTATTTACTTACAGAATTATTCCCTGTTATGGTTAAGAATGAAATTGGTCAGTGCTAAACTGTTAGTTTCTGGATTGAGATTGATATGATTAGTTGAGTTTGATTCATGTCTCTGAGCATGCCTATCATTACTCTTTCCCTTTTCTTACACTTGAGGTTACCGGTATACCATCCATTTCGTAAACTTATTATGTATACACTGTTATTGCAAAGACCCCAGGTGCATTATTTCTTACTTTCACCTGTGCCTATGATGTGTATATTTTACTTACTGGCCTCACATGTGGTTCTGTTGATTTCCCTCTAGGCTAGTTCCTGTGTACCTTTTATTGATTTCTGTGACTGCTTGCTTGTATTCTGTCTGTTACTACTCTTTTATCTTATATGTGCCTAGTCGACCTATGATACCTACTGGGTACCTTATGCTTCGCATTTGGTGCTCACCCTACCCCCTATATCTTTGGGTGCAGATCCTAGTGTGGGCCATCGCCGTTAGATTATTGTGATTCGTGCTTGGAGATCTGTTGGGGACTACTTCAGACTGAGGGTGAGCTCTTGGCGATCGGAGCTTAGCTTTAGTTTATCTTTTGCTTTATGTACTCTATTACCATTCAGAGACATCTGTATATATTGTTTTAGATCGTTTGCACTCCATGTATCTAGTTTTGGCTCTATACTATGATACCAGGTCTTGGGGTTTGGTTTAGTTTCCTCTTATGTATATATTTATATCCCTGTTATCTATTCTCTTCGTCATGTTCCCTTATTTGTTAGATAGTAGCCCATTACTAACTGTCCTGGGCTACGGGAATTGGTTCGCCTACTGAAGGGTTGTAGGTGCCATCATGACCGAGAAATCGAGTTATGACATATGAAGGATGAAAGAAGACCAAGTATTAAGAGTCCTTGAAGGAAGATGATTTTTGGTTTTAGGCCAAGAGTGGGAAAGTTTCTTTCATGATTGGATTTTTATGGGACTATGTGGCAATATTTCTTTAGCAAGGGATATGTTTACTTATTTGTGTGAGATGAAGACAAGGGTGCATATTAAATTGAGCTAGAGGCTGAGTAGTTTGTGCAATGTGTTATTGTTACATGATGGATAAAAGTGTATGGTGTGATATGGGTATAACTTTCTCGATGGTTATATTGTAGAAAAGTTGTGGATCTTGTGGGATTTCTTGATGTGGTACTACTAAAGTAGAGCAAGTGATGGATGGAAACAGATATATTGGTTAAAGAGTGTAAAAGGTAAATTACTTAAGGGGCTATCAGTTGTTTAACCTATTTGGATAATAGAGATCGACACTACATTCAGATTTAAAGGACTAATCAGTTTTTGCTACAGACATTTGAGTAATGCATCGATCTATAAGGGACATTAAAGTGGTGGATCAATGGTAGGTATTAATATGTTTAAGTTGTGAAGTGTATTTCAGAGATTTTATCTAGGGCTAGTAATATCAATTGAGACCAAGGGAACTAAATCGATATTGGAATGGTGAGTTTTTGGATAAAGAGAGTTTTCAGTGGGTATGCTTGTGTAGGATCATCTGAAAATGTTAGTGGGAATATGCATGCAGAAATTGATTGTTTCACAAACTTGAAGTGATATGTTTGTGGTTTGAGGTATTAAATCGGTAGCCAGAATCAATTTCATGAAGTTACCCAGACTACTAAGTAAACTTGATGAGAAGACTTTGTGATGGATTGTACTTGTGATATGACTTATTTGGAGGGGTTTTCAGTTTAAAGATTTTAGTAAAATATGGAAGTCTTTCATGGTTTGTTACCACTTTGGTGATTGGCTTGGTTTATATGGAAAGACTTATGGTGTTCTGAAACACTCCTCGAATAGACCTGAAGGGATTTCAACTTATATTGGTAAAAGTGATTGGAAATGGAATATGACATTTGGAAAATAAGACGAGTGTATCTGAATCAATTTGAAAAGATAAGGATTCATCTTCAGGAAGTGAGACTTAGGTTTAGAATGATGTGGTCACTTGGATCTTATTCAGGTTATGCTGATATTATCACGTATTTTTCATATGGGTTGTGAACTACTGAGTATGCTTAAAGAAGGAAGTGTAAAAATGTTGGAGTCAAGTGTTGTGATAAGTTTCATAGTGGTTTCGAGTTTGGTAACTAGTACGGTTCATATCTCAAATGACAGATGTGATCATATCAAGGGGAACATAGTTGGTGGTGTACTAAGGTGGGTGATTTTGTAACATTTATAAACGAATGGGTTGATATCTATCGGTGAGGAAAGTTATCTTCATGGTTTGGATTAGAATTTAGGCTTTCTGCGGTAAGTCTACATTTATGATAGTGGATTATGTTAGGGTATGGATTGGTAAGATAAGAAACATTGAGAATATCGGTTATAGAGGGCTTGGAAGGACTTGTGCATAGAAAAGCACCTGGGTTGCAGAGTTTATCATTGTGAGATGTTAATGGGTATAATGAAGTATTTTATTCAAAGGTTTTGGTTTAGAGTATGTGGTAATATGCCATAGGCCTTGTGTCGAATAATACTGAATGGTAAACAAGTTAAAGGAAGGAACAAAGGGCTCTTATATCCGAGAAATAGAGGTATTCAGAGTTATATAAAATTCTATCATCATTGCATGAGTGGTATAAGTCGAGAAATGTGAGTCATTATACATGATCCTTAGTACAGAGTTGGAGGTTTGTGTAGATTTCAGCCTTTGAGTTCAGAAATGACACCATGAGTTGGGACATACTGGCTCATGATACGCGATCCATAATAACATCAATAATATTTGTACCGGCGTGGTACCCGACCCTTAATCAATGCAAACTTATGGTTCCAATCTCTATCACTTAGGATAAATATTTTGCACTAATCACTCGTACACTCATCATTCAAGTTCTTTATTCAAGTTCATAAAGGTAAACACAACTTATTCGTTCAAGCAGTTACATGATCACAATCATCAATTCAAACATTTTATCTAATTCACAACATTCACGCACTAAAACAAGTAATAACTCCAATTAAAGCATAACCTACCTCGAGTGAAAAGTTCTCAACTCAAGCAAGTTCAGTCTTCAAAGCCTTTCCTTTCCTTAACGCCTCAACACGTTCGAAGTCTAGAATCAAATAAGTATATGCGTAATTAATCATTATTCTTTCATTTCAGGCCTTGGGAATTTAACCCACTAATTCTACCCTTATTCAGGGTCTGTAGCATTCCCCCAGGGTAAATTAATCACCAACTAGCCTCACATTATTCCTACGATCACCATTCAAAAGGTTTCTAATTAAATTTTCCCTTTTTAGCCATTTTAATGCTAAAGGTCTTACTTTTATGGAACTCAAGGTTCCCATTTCATTAAAAACACATTAATGAACACATAATTCACGCTAGAAAATATTAAATAACATTCTAGGATCAAGTCTAGGTGAAATTGCACCTACCCATAGGGTTTTCCCACTTTTCAAACTTTCAGGGCTCTAAATTCATAATCCCACCATTAATCCTCATTCTTATGATTCTACAATCGAAAAAGAATTAAACATTGTTAAGACGAATGAAATACTCACTTAATAAAGGAAAATCACCTAGCCCAAGAGTAAAATCACTACCTAGCAGTTTTAGAACGAGACTTGGAGTTTTGAGAAATAAAACTCTACAAATCAAACTTAACATGCAATCTGCCTTCGTCTCTAGCCACAACGGTCCTTTTATCGCTATGGTTAGATCGTTGTGGTGAGACTTAACTCGCTATGGTAGGCTCTGATGAGTTTGCCAGGATCGCTACAGTGGACATTGGACCACCACGACGAGAATTCTTTTGCTGTAGCGGTCCGCAAAATAGAAACTCGGGTACTCGCTTAAAGTGCCCCATTTCACAATGCAACTTTAAGTTCTAGACATCATGGATCAATCCTGGTATAGTAACCACCATAATTGGAGTTTTATGAATCCATTTACCATCTCAAATCTTCCAACAAGACCCTACACCACTCGACTATCCTCCACAGAATACCACAACATCTAATATTGCATCCACAAATCAAGAATTTTCACTTAAGCACATAACACTATATTTCTATCAAAACTCACCCTAGCTTGAGATTTTATCAACTCTCAACTTAGGGAAAAACTCTAACAGGGCACTTACAACCCAACCATGGAACATGTCATTATATCAGATACCAATTAAACAATCATTGATCCTCGAACAATAACAAGAAGAATAAGGGGAAAATAAGGAGTTACCTGAATCAGTGAACAAATGCGGGTACTTGCCATGCATGTCCACTTTGGTCTCTCAAGTGGCCGCCTTAACAAAATGGTTCTTCCACTGGACCTTCACGAACACAATTTCTTTAGTCCTTAATTTACAGACATCTCTATCATGAATCACAATATCTTCCTCTTCATAAGAGAGATTTTCATCTAACAGGATTGAATCCCAACGAATGATATAGTCACCATCTCTGTGGCACTTCTTAAGCATCAATACATGAAACATGAGATGAACTCCCGATAAATTCAAAGGCAAAGCCAATTTATAAGCCACCACCCCCACACTCTGAAGAATCTCAAATGGTCCAATGTATCTTGGACTTAGATGGTTTACCATGCTTACCGAATCTCATAACACCCTTCATGGGTGAGACTTTGATCAAAACTTGCTCACCTTCCATGAAATGCATATCTCTTACCTTCTTATCTGCATACTCCTTTTGACTTCTTTGAGCCACTAGGAGCTTCTCTTGGATGAACTTTACCCTTTCTATAGAGTCTCTTAGGATATCCGTACCCACGGTCTTACCTTAAATGCATCAAACCAACCAATGGGAGATCTACACCTCCTCCCATATAATGCTTCAAATAAAGCCATATATATGCTCGAATGATAGCTATTATTATACAAAAATTTAGCCAATGGTAGATATTAGTCCCAATGACATCCTAAATCCATCACACACATGCGGAGCATGTCCTCCAGCACCCGAATTATCCGTTCAGACTGCCCATCAGTCTGAGAATGAAAAAATATACTCAGGTGCAACCTAGTACCCAACTCCTCATGAAACTCCTGCCAAAAGTTAGAAGTAAACTGGGTACTCCTATCCAAAATAATAGAGGTAGGCACCCTATGCAATCGAACCACTTCCTTGAGATAACCTTGGCTAACTTCACCGCATTGTAAGTCACCTGAACTGGAATGAAGTGTGAGAACTTCATCAACCTATCCACAATAACCCATATAGAATCATATTTACCTAAATTCTTGGGAAGACAAACCACAAAATCCATGTCTATCCTCTCCCACTTCCATTCAGGAATGGACATCCTCTAAAGAGTGCTACCAGGCTTGTGATGTTCATACTTCACCTGTTGGCTACTCTGACACTTAGCCATAAAATAAATTATCTCTTTTCATTCGACCCTACCAATATTGTTGCTTCAAATCGTAATACATCTTGGTCACACTAGGATGTATGGAATATTTTGAATAGTGGGCCTCTGCTAGAATAATAGCAATCAAATCATCAACACGGGGAACACAAACTCGTGCCTTGATTCTTAAAACACCCTTATCCTCAATCATGGTCTCTTTGGCCTCACCCTGTAAAACTTTATTGCAGATTATACTCAACTTAGTATCTTCAAACCGCTTAGCCTTAATATTCTTAAGAAATAAGGACCTTGCCAACACATGCTAACAATTCACCCCTCTGAGACACTTCAAGTCTCGTGAAACTATTATCTAGAGTCTGAATCACTCTAGTTAATGGACGTCTGGTGGCCTTCAAATAGGCTTAGATACCCATACTTTCAGCCTTCCTACACAAAGCATCAGCTACTACCTTAGTGTTATCTGAATGGTACAGAATGGTGATATCATAGTCCTTGAGCAACTCCATCCACCTCTGCTGCCTCAAGTTCAAGTCTTTCTACGTGAACAATATTGCAAACTATGGTGGTCTGTGAAAACTTCACAATGAGCGCCATAAAAATAATGCCTCCATATTTTAAGAGTGAAAACCATATCAGCCAGCTCTAAGTCACGAGTTGGATAATTCTTCTCATGCTCTTTCAATTGCCTCAAAGCATAAGCAATAACATTCTTTTTCTGCATCAACATAGCACCTAAACCAGATCATGAGGCATCATAATAAATAATAAAATCCTTAGCCTTCACTCGGAAGGCAAGAATGAGAGCAATAGTTAATAGGGCCTTGGGCTTTTGGAAGCTCTCCTTACAATCATCTGACCAATAAAATGGTACCTTTTTCTGAGCCGAGCAGGTTAGGTGAGTAGGAATGGATGCAAACCCCTTCACAAACTTGCGGTAATAACTAACCAACCCCACGTAGCTATGAACCTCGATCACCAAAGAGGGCCTAGCCCAATTCTTAACTGCCTCAATCTTCTGTGGGTCTACTATCACCCTATCTTTCAACACTACATGTCCCAAAAAGGACACATAATCCAGTCAAAATTCACACTTAGATAATTTCACATAGTGTTCCTTCTCCTTCAACAAACCCAACACAATCCTTAGATGATTTTCATACTCCTCCTCACTCTTACAATAAACTAAGATATCATCGATGAAAATAAGCATGAAATAGTCTAGATAGTGCTTAAATATCTTATTTTTCAATCCTCTAAAAGTGGCTTGGGCATTAGTTAGCCTAAAAGATATCGCTAGAAACTCATAATGTCCGTATTGGGTTTGAAATGCAATTTTATGGATATCAGCAGGCCAAATTTTTAGCCGATGATACCCAAACCTCAGATCAATTTTAGAAAAGAGTGATGCACCTTGCAACTGGTCAAATAGATCATTAATACAAGGAAGAGGATACTTGTTACAAATCATAACCTTATTCAACTGTCGGTAGTCACATACGTAGAGTACCATCATTCTTTTTCACAAACAAGACTAGAGCACCCTACAGGGAGGCACTCAAACAAATGAATCCTTTACCCAACAATTTTTATAATTGAGCCTTTAGCTCTCTCAACTCAGCCGATATATCCTATTAGGTAAAATAGAAATAGGATGCGTATTTGGCTCTAGATTAATATAAAAGTCAATGCTGCAGTCCAATGAAATTCCAGGAAAATCTGTAGGAAATACCTCTTGGAACTCACATACCATAAGAACTGACTCGATAGCTGGAACCTCTGAACTAGTGTCCTGAAGATGTGCTAAGAATGCCAAACACATCTTCCTATAAAACTCTTGGCACAAAGGAAAGATATAATTTCCATGGGAGCAGGACTAAAACTATCTTCCACTCATGTCTATCCATCCCAGGCATAGCAACAGTGACTATCTTAGCATGATAGCCTAATATAACATGGTGATGAGATAACCAACTCATCCCCAAAATGATGTCGAAATCCACTATATCCAAAATTATCAAGTCAACCTAAGTTTTTCGCCCCATAAATATGTCAAGACAAGCACAAAAGAGTTCTATCAACAATAACAGAATCACCCACTAGGATAGACACATGAATAGGAAACTCAAGCAATTCACAAACCATGTCTAATCCCACAGCAAAACCAGCAGATACATATGAGAAAGTAGAACCAGGATCAAATAAAACTAAAGCCATGCAGTCACAAATAAGAATAGTACCTGTGACCACCGCATCTGATACCTCTACCTCGGGCTTGCCTAGAAAGGCATAAAAGTAATTCCTACCACATGCCTGTGTGCCACCCCTATTAGGCTGATTAACACCTCTTCCAACATTACCACCACCTCAGTTAGGCTAGCTGCCACCCCTACCAATCATGTGACACCCTGATCGTTCTGCAAACAATCTCTACTATAACTATTTCCTCTTTTACCTACCAAAGTTGGAGCTCTGGGATCATGCTACTTACCTAACTACCAATATCTAGGACAATTCCTCCAAATATGATAAACCTCACCACACTCATAGCAAGTACAATCCAAGGTAGGTCGCTGAACTAGAGTAGACAAAGTGAGATAACCATTAAACTTTGAAGAAGGATGGCTGGCCCCGGACGGACCCTTAGCAGACACCTACAGCGGAGACTGAGTAAGATGTGCAGGGTACTCTTGCAAACTCTGACCTTATAATACTGACCACTAAATTTCCCTCCTGTTCAGGGATTTTTAGAAGCCATTTTTGTGTAACTCTTGTTTTACACCATCTATATAGGTGAAATTTGAAGCACTGTGTTCAACTCTTTCATGAAACAACAAATCCATTCCTCCTCAGTATTGATCAATTATAATGAATACTAGGCAAGTGAATGGAACCAATCCTGATAGCTTACAACTGATAAATATCCCTACTCAATATTAGCAAACTCATCTCTCCTTATGTCTCTCATAGTACGTGATACGTACATCTCTAAGAACACCTGGTAGAACTAACTCTAAGTCATTGGGAGTGCCTTGTAGGCCTACACTCCACCAAAGCTCTCCACCACATCTTAGCATCCCCCTGTAGCTGAAAAGTGACAAACTAAACCCAATACCTCTCAACTATACCCATCATGTGTAGTCGCTCATGGCAATCAATAATGAATTTGTATGCATCCTCATATTCCAACCTATGGAATACTAGGTGTTTCATCTTAACAAATTTACAAAAAAGATCATTCTTATCACCGGTCATTACCAGACCTAATACCGGTCATAGAAATATACATGTCTCTAAAGCCTCATCTATCTGGAGAGTTACAACAGCAATATGTTGTATCCCTGGATATTGTACAGTGGGAACTGCAGGTGTTGTTCTGGTTCCTGCCATCCCACTCAGAAAACTCAATTCTGTTGAATCATAGCTGACGATATCTGAATTGAAGCTGGACCTCCCTGAACTAGTTCTACCTTATTATTCTGAACCGGTACTGCTTCATCCTTTACTACTCAGGATGATCCTTGTGTGGGAGAGGAGATGCTAACCTCTCTCGAGCCAGTGTTGTGGCCTGAGCTCTGTCCCTGGTGGGATGCCTTCCTTCCTCTACCTCTTCCTCTTCTTGCCTGTCCCTTACCATGAATCACAGCCTCTACGACTGGTTTGAGAATTGCTGCTCTTACTTTTAAAGTATGTGTTCTCACTATCTGTGAGAATAAGAGTGAAAGAGTCAGATATCAATTTGGATCAACAGATACTAATTGGAATCAAGTAATAGCATGAAGGAAAAAAGAAGTTGAGATTTCCTTATATCCTGTAGCCTCTTGATGAAAAGTACAGATGTCTCTGTACCATTCCATCAGATCCTACTAGACTAGTTCTTGTATGACGAATTCAATGTAGGGCTCTGACACCAACTTTGTTATGACCCAAATGGCCGTTAGTGGCACCCACACTAACCCTACAGTGGGAGAACCATTCAATCCAAGACTTAACCCAAACACTTAACCAATTTTAGATAAAAAATAACAAACCAACTTTAATTAACCAAATATAGTCGGGAACTAAATAAATATTAAGTGCAAAATTATTCAACTATTGATTGCATTTCCCCAAGACCCAAAAGTAATTGTACTAGAACTCTAAACATAGTCAAATGTCTAAGATATCCAAAACCTAGAAAAAAATATGAGAGTGTTCATCGTCATAAAGAAGGACAATGACCTAAGTGAGGATCTATGGCAGCTTGAAATGTAGTGCTCAACCTTGGATTGTAATCAGCAGTCCTAGCTAAAGTTGCGGTTGCGTCTGAGCCTCTAAAACATGGTCTGCCCTTAACAAAAAAAGAGTACATGGTAGTATCAGTACAAACCACTATGTACTGATAGGTATCATAGGCCGACTCAGTTTAACACAAGTATGCAGTTAAATCAAATAACTAGAAGAATGGAACACTTAGCAAGTTGTTCAGTCAACAATAAATCACCTCAAGTCAAGCCAACCAAGTCTGTAACAAAATCATATAAGTCAATGAATATCACATAACAATTCAAGTTCTAACACTTTTGAAGTCTCATCACACGAGAATCTATGTCAACCTAACCTTCATAAATGTACTCAGTACCATTAGTTCCATATCAATAATCCTTTCTAACTCACAATATCAAACAACAATGGAAAAGTAATTGTAAATATGTACACGTATACTAAAGAGACTTATTTCTGCCCAACTAACCATGACCTGTAGGGGAGACATCAGGTCCATGTACCATACAAGCTCGTGGTACCCGATCCATAACAACATCAATAATATTTGTACTGGCGTGGTACCCAACCGTTTAACAAAAATGAACCTATAGTTCCAACCTCTATCACTTTGGATGAATACAATGCACTTATCACACGTACAATCATCATTCAAGTTATTTAATAAAGTTCATATATGTTAACACAACTTATAAGTTCAAGCAGTTACATGATTGTAATCATCAATTCAAACATGTTCGAACACCAATCACAAGTCATCTAATTCATAATATACAAGCACTAAAATAAGTCTCAACTTCAATTAAACTATAGCCTACCTCAAGTGAAGAATTTTCAACTCAAGCAAGTTTAATCATCAAATCCTTTCCTTTTCTTAATGCCTCAACACGTTTAAAGTCTAGAATCAAACAAGCATAAGAGTAATTAATCATTTACTCTTTTATTTCAGACCTTGGAAATTTAACCCACTAATTCTACCCTTATTCAAGGTCTGTAGCACTCCCCAGGGGTAAATTAATCATTAACTAGCCTCACATTATTCATGTGATGAACATTCAAAATGTTTTTAATCAAATTTCTCATTTTAGCCATTTTTATGCTAAAGGTCTTACTTTTATAAAATTCAAGGTTCCCAATTCATTCAACACATGTTTATAAACACTAAATTCATGCTAGGAAGCATTAAATAACATCCTATGATCAAGTCTATGTCAAATTACACCTACCCATAGGGTTTTTCTCACTTTTCATACTTTCAGGGCTCTAAACCCACAATTCCACTATTAATCCTCATTCCTATGATTCTATAATTGAAAAGAAATTAAACATTGTTAAGAGGAATGAAATACTCACCTTAACAGAGGAAAATTACCTAGCCTAAGAGGAAAATCACAACCTAGCAGTCTAGAATGAGACTTGAAGTTTTGAAAAATAAAACTTTGAAAATCAGACTTAACAAGCAATTTGCCTCCCGTCTCTCGTTGCAACGGTCCTTTTCTTGCTATGGTAAGATTGCTGAGGTGAGACTAAGCTCGCTATGGCAGACATTGGACTGCTGCAGTGAGCCCGCTGGGACAGGAATTCTTCCACTGCAGTGGTTCCCAAAATAGAAATTTGGGTACTTGGCCAAAACACCCCATTTCACAATGAAACTTTAAGTTCTAGACATCACATATCAATTTTGAAATGGTAATCACCATAACTAGAGTTTTATGAATCCATTTACCATTTCAAAACTTCCTATGGGATCTTACACCACTCGATTATCCACCATGGAATACCACAATATCAAATATTATCCCATGAATCAAGAATTGCCACTTAAGCATATAACACCAGATTTCTATCAAAACACACCCTAGCTTGATATTTTATCAACTCTCAACTTAGGAAATGGGCATTTACACCTCAATCACACTATAACAACGAAATAGGTTATTACACTAATATAATAGTAAATTGTGTTCAATGTAATTGCATCATGGCCACAATATAATTGCAGTAGTTTGTATTCAAAAAAATTTACCGAGCAGAATCTAGAATTTGAGATAGTTTTTACAAAAACATAGTCAAAGTGTGATCGGATAATATTATTCATATTTCTCATATTCTTTTCTTGAGCTACGTTAGTTAGGTTAAAGGAGAAATTTAAGTGAAGTTTCATGTTCATACTAATCGGCAGTTGAAACCTTTTCAATGGTTTAAGCATGTGATGCGCTTGAGGTATCTAATGTTCAGCCTGCTTCAATACAAATATCTAGTAAATCAACACACCTAACAAATACAAGAATAAGTGATTAAAAAGGATTAACAAACTTACCCTTTTCAAAAATTTAAAAAGAATGAACTACATTGTGCCTTATTTGAAGCACTTTTTGGTGCCGACAAAATGTCACATTTAGTGATTATTATCAGAAAAGTCTCTATAAGCATGGATAACAACACATGTATAAGGTAAAAAAAAAGAAATCAATTCAATTTGATAGTCTAATCTATTTTTGAAATGGAAGAAGAGCATCCAACACCAAAATTATCTTGACTAACATATATTGGTTCAGCAGGATTGAAAGAGCTTGTATTTGCAAGAATACGCTTAGTTGTTGCCTCTTTTTTTTGAGGTGCCACTGCATCAAAAGTACAGCCTTTTCAGTTGCGGGCATGTTGTGGTAATCTTTGTGTTGTTTGACATTCTTATCATAAACCTCTATTGTGTTGTGAGGAAGCTTTCTTATTTATCAAGGATCCATTGATAGAGGAACTTAATTTCTTGAAGTGTTGGTACTCTAATCACTTTAGCAATCTATAGTGCAGTACCAAACATATCGTAAGGAAACTTTAATAAGCTGGTAGTCAATCATAAATAAAATTATAATGACAATGTAATACAAAGATTCAGTTAGATTCTATCTTGGAGGGATTTACGCAAGTTACAAGAAAAATTTATAATAATAACAAAAGGATACATCAAAATGAATCCTATTGAATTGAATATCATCAGCAAAAAAGTTGTAGAAAGTGAAGAATTTTATTCATGCAGACAAACTAATCTAGAGCACAAGTATTTTTAATCTAACACCATAATTTTAATGAATTCTATTAAACTGAATATTATCACCTAAAAAGTGTAATGACACGTACAATCATTATTGAATCTTCCACAATATAAATGTAATAATTAAAAAAAATTGGTGTGAGATTTTATTTTAAAATAATAAGAGTAAATATTCAATAGATATTGAGTAAAATAGAGTTAGGATAAAGTGGATCTAATCAGCCGAGTTTATTTATAGCGATCGGTTGACCGCTATAGTGAGTCAGCTACAGTGAAGGTAGTGACTGCTATAGCCGATAACGCGAATCAAAATTATATGTTTAAGTTTATTTCAGAGTTTAGCTCATATTTTAAGGAGGGTTTGCCCCTAAAAATTCCCCTAGGGCAAGATAGAATACCCAAGAACAGAGAGGAGTATCTCTCTAAGAACGCGGTTTCATCTTCTCCCTCACTGATTCTCTATCGTGAATTCTGAATCAAGAGTAAGGAGCAAAGTTTTACGAATGTTATGATAATATCTTGTCATTGAGGTAGGTTATGATTTACTTGAGTTTAGACTTTGAATAGTGAATCATATATATATTATAGAATTGATGGGAGAAAGCATGGCTAGGCCTTCGATATGGTATTCAGATAGATATCGTATAAGATAAGGTAGAAGGCTGTATAGTAATAATTTGCAAATACTTGTAAATATGTGATCATAATTTAATTTAAATTAATATAAATAGGATGGATTAGTTATGTGCTAATTCAATGATAAAATCTTGGTTAATTTCCATGGGTTGAAAGAATGTTATGGAATTAGTGATGTCTATCTACATACATTTTTGTGATGTGTTCTCATTGTAGTGATTATATCCTTATTGTATCAATATGGAGTGTGAAGTGGTAGGTGGTGACTAGAAGTTATGATGTGGTTGTTTTAATGTGAGCTTGGTGAGATGAAATGTAGCTAAGTATTAGGGTATCATCTGCATCTCAGTTACAGTAATAATGAATTATCTTGCAAACTGCTAATGATGTGATGCTTTATGAAATTGATAACAATATGCATGATTGAGTTTCATACTTAAACTGAATTGGATGTCTCTTAGCATGATAACGTTTGTTGTGTAATTATGGTGAATTGATCGTGCCTTTATATGATCATACTTGTATGAATACGCTGATAAATAGTTGAAGTTTGTCTTGTATGACTTGTGATGGTAGTGTGCACTTGTGAGTTTTAATGTACTTGTCTTCATTATCTTGTGAAATAACTAAATAGAGAACATATTGAGATATGTTGATCGAAATATGGAATATATAACTATTCTGAGATGAGTGGCTTGAGTCAAATAAGAGCTTACAAATGAGCAATTATGTGATGATTCGGACATGAATGGCTCAAGTCATGAGTTTACAGACAAATGGTTATGTGATGGATTGGGTACCACAGTATAAGGTACATGGACACCTAGGATCCCCTACAGGTCATGACTAGTTGAATAAGATTAAAGATACTTTAGCATGTATGTACAAATGAGTGGCAGATGTGTATTTATATATAGTACAGAGTGAGACTGGTGACATACAAAGGTTATACAACTGTAATTTAGTATGGATATAAATCCATGATTGTGTTGTAGTTGCATTATAATCTTACATTTGTGTGATATATGCTTATGTCTGGTATTTGGTGACGTTTATGTCTAATATTGAGTGATATGTTATGCCAGTACTTGGTTTACTTACAAGGTCATTAACTGATTTCTGAGGTCTAAGTGTTTGTGTGTGGTGTATTTTTGTTACTGGGTTGACTTTGAATGTGAGTGATATTTCTATTAAACATGATAGGCGTCATGAGTGTAATAATCCAAGATAGTTGTCACTCCCCGAGGTTATCCCCTAGATGTAACACGGTGCTTAGAATCACAAGTGAACCTAATCTAACCCATGGCCTGACATGTACTAAGCATTCTGATTAAGATAATATATGTGCGGAAGCTAAACTGATGTAATCATGTAAGATATGGAACATAAACCAAAATCTTTGAATATATGTAGAAAGTCTGGAAACATATCAACTGATTGTAGAAGCTAAAAAACTGACTCTATGTCTGAAAGCCTCTACTAGGATGAGTTGCTGGGACAAACCTCTAGCTAACTCTAATAATCTAAAAATTGAAATGAAAGACTGAAGTAAATGAAATGAGTTCTATCCTCGAAGCATGAGGATTCACCAAATCTGCTGCTGAGGAAACTGGGAAATTGACTATGCGCGATCTGGATGCTGAGCACCTAAACCTCCATCATAATAGGATGTAGTACAAAAGTATGTGTAAGTACTTGGAATGTACTGAGCATGCAGGATGTGCACTAATCTATACATACTAAATGTGATGAGGTAAACTGAATATGCAAGATATAATGAACATGAAATTGAAAGATATAATCTCATGCAATGACCAAGTAGATAACATGCAAGTGTACAATACTGAACTGAATAACTGACTACAAGGTCATGCAATAACTGAATCTAAATTATAAGAGCTACTATCAACCGATATACCCTAAGCTAAGCTAACTATGGGGATAACCTGTAACCCCAGCTGGGAGGGTGTTCATACCTTACCAAGGGTATGAATACTGGCTGGCATGGATCCACTAATCTGATGTCCAAAAGGACTAAGGTGTCAAGCCTGATCTGACGGATAACCCTTTAGAACCTACGATGATGCCATAGTTCTGGGACTTAGGGACTTCTACTAAGGGTCTCAATCATAACTGACGGGTGAGCCTTCATCCCTTCATTCGCTTGGTGCTAAGTACTACTCCCAACTAAATATAAGTAAATAAGTTGACATACTAGATAGCTCAAAATACTGACTTTCTGAGAATGCAAAGCATTACTGAGGCTGAAAACATTCTAATTATGTAATTCTGGATGACTGTATATCTATCTGAAAATATATGAAACATAACTGATCGGGTGTTCATAACCCACCATCCTAAGAAATTGAATTACACTAAACAATTCTAGGACATGAACAAAATATGCAATTTAAGAGCATAATTCAAAGTCATGGGTTAGACAACATGCTGAGGGTTTGAGAATTCTGAGTATTCATTGAGGCTAGACTTCAAGAAAATATGTAATTAGATTCATAGAAACCAATGGAAACTGCAATACAAGAAGTTCATGAATTCAGGAACCCTAGGTCTTGAAGATTAAACTAAACTGGAGAACTTAGTTCACTTAGGGACCCAATGGGTGTAAGGATACCTATTGATGAATTTCCACATACCTATGAGCAAAAACCCTTGAAGAATTCCTTGGGTTTGGAGCCTGAAGTTGGAGGTTTTTCTTCTTGCTTTGGAGAATAAATAACGCTCTTTTTTCTATGTTTTTGCTAAGTATCGATTAAGGTCTGAGGGAATGAGGGGTTTTGATAGTTTTCGGCTTAGTAAATATGCTTAGACGAGTCAAAACAACGTGGTTCAGCCTTTAAAAAGAGTAGGAAAGGTCTGAAATACCCCTGGGAATTAAATAGAAAACTGCTGAAATTTTTAGATTGGTGAACCACGATTGGGTCGACATGCTGTGGTTCTGAATAACAGACCATCATATGACTCGTGATTCTATCCCTGATGAAGATCCTCTGATTAGCTGATTCACTAGTGACAAGATGGTCTATATATTAGAATGATGGATCATAGTTTGAGCCATGGTTCTTGGACCCTAAACTGAGGGTCCTTTGAAGACTGGACCACGGTTGATAGAACAAACCATGGTTTTGAACTATGGTCCGTGGATTGATCCATGGTTCTTGAGTTTGAAAACTGGCACCTCTCTGATGGTCAATCCATGAGTGACAGGACAGACCATGGTTTCAAATCACTGTCTGTGAAGTCACTCATAGAATCAAGGAGGGGCCAACACTGGAGCAAAACCACGGGTATTATCACTCACCGTGGACCAAAACAACAGGCCGTGATCCTGACCATGGTTCCTGAAAGTTTTGGAATTTTTCCTGTATTCTTCTGCTAAGTACTATAAAATAGTTGGTTCAAATTCTGGGGTGTTACAATATCTCCCCCTTGGGATCATTCATCCTCGAGTGAAGACTACACAAGCTGAGGTTGGAAGGAAAGAGCTTCAATCCCTACCAATTGAGTTCTAAAATCTGAGTTCTGGTTGTGTTGAGTTCTAAAGACATGAAAACATGCTGAAGATGCAAGCGTAGCTGAGGGAACCTGAAACTGAGAGGGGTATATGCAACTGAGGAAACTGAGATACTGGAGAGGAACTATTACATCAAGCTTGAGCTAATTCGGAAGAAAAGAGGTGGGGTACTTGGTCTTCATGACTGCTTCTGCTTTCCAAGTAGCTCCCTTAAGGGACTGGTTCTTCCAAAGGACCTTCACTGAAGTGACCTCCTTGTTTCTCAACTTGCGAATTGGACAGTCAAGAATCTGGACTAGGAACTCCTCATTGGTGAGACTGTGTTTCACACCCATATTTTTTAATGGCACAACCAAGGATAGATCACCAATTCACTTCTTCAACAAGGATTTATGGAAAACTGGGTGCACGGATGCTAAGTTTGCGGGCAAATCTAACTCATAGGCCACATTGACAATTCTCCTCAGAATCCTATAGAGGCCTACATATCAGGGACTAAGAGTTCCATTCTTGCCAAATCTCATGACACCCTTCATGGGTGAGACCTTTAGGAAAACCCAATCATCAACCTCAAACTCTATGTCCCTTCTCCTGACATCTGCATAAGACTTCTGATGACTCTGAGAAGTCTTAAACCTCTCCCGAATAAGCTAAACCTTTTCCAATATCTCATGAATGGAATCTGGCCCAATCAAGGCTACTTTACCTATCTCAAACCAACAGACATGTGATCTACACCTCCGCCCATAAAGTGCCTTATACGGGGCCATCTGAATACTAGAATAGTAGTTGTTATTGTAGGCGAACTCTATAAGAGGTAAGTGCTCATCCTAATTACCTTTGAAATAGATCAAGCAACCCCTCAACATGTCTTCTAGGGTCTAGATGGTATGTCGTGCCTGACCATCCGTCTGTGGATGAAATGCTATGCTGAGATTTTCTTGAGTACCAAGACCTTTCTGAAATGATATCCAAAAATAAGATATAAATCGAGTACCCCTATCTGAGATGATAGACAAGGGAACCTCATGCAACCTGACTATCTCGCTAATGTAGAGTTTGGTATAATCCTCTACTGAATCTGTAGTCTTGACAGTCAAAAAGTAAGCTTACTTAGTCACTCTATCTACCATCACCCACATAGAGTCATGATGTCAGCGAGTATGGGGTATTCCTATAATGAAGTCCATATTGATCACTTTCCACTTCCAAGTAGGAATGCCAATATCCTGAGTCATACCTCCCAATTGGTGATGTTTTACTTTCACTTGCTGACAGTTGGGGCAGTTTGCCATAAAATCTGTGATGTCCCTGTTCATTCCATTCATCAATAGACTTCCCATAGGTCACGCGTGGTACATCTTGGTGGAACCGGGATGAATAGAATATCTGGAGTTATGAGCCTCTATCA
The DNA here is from genome assembly GCA_003996215.1 of Jaltomata sinuosa. Lineage (NCBI taxonomy): Eukaryota > Viridiplantae > Streptophyta > Magnoliopsida > Solanales > Solanaceae > Jaltomata > Jaltomata sinuosa. The sequence continues at coordinate 216,596 of QJPP01006936.1, forward strand.
AGATCTACTATCTCAACTCATCCACATCAGAAACACATAAATGACCTTGATAGTGAAGCACACCATCTCCCCTTTAGGAGAAAAGCTCTACTCTCTGCTGATGGACTGCACCTTTTAACTGAAATAAAATGGGATCACTATCTTGCTTTTCCTTTCCCTCAACCACTAAGGAAGTGTCTTACCCATTTTGAACTATCACACCGCCCTCTGCTGTGTCTGTAAGGCAAACTCCTAAGTGAGAAAGACGATGAACATCCTTAGCTAATTCCTTCTTTTCTTCCTCTACATGTGACACACTACCCATAGACAGTCTGCTAAGTGCATCAGCCACTACATTGGCCTTACCCTGATGGTAGAACACTTTTATATCATAATCCTTGAGAAGCTCAAGCCACCTTCTCTGATGAAGATTCAACTCCTTCTATGTGAACACATACGAGAGGCTCTTATGGTCCGTAAACACATCTACATAGACACCATACAAGTAGTGTCTCCAAATATTTAAGGAAAAAATAACTGCTACCAGCTCAAGGTCATGAGTTAGATAGTTCTTCTCATGAGTCTTAAGCTGTCTGGAGGCATAGACAAATGACTTTACCATTCTACATCAAAACGCAACCCAAGCCGACTCTACATGCATCACAATATACTATGAAGCCATCTAAACTCTCGGGTAGAGTTAAAACTAGAGTTGTGGTCAACCTAGTCTTTAATTCCTGGAAGTTCTTTTCACATTCATTAGACCAGTGAAACTTAACCTTCTTCTGAGTCAATCTGGTCAATGGGGCAGCTATAGATGAAAATCCCTCAACAAATCTCCTGTAGTAGCCAGTCAAACCCAAAAAGCTCCTAATGTTTGTCGGAGAAGTCTTTCTGGGCCAATTCTTTACTACCTTTATCTTTTGTGAATCTACATGGATCCCCACACTAGACACCACATGACCAAGGAAGGCAACAAACTTCAACCAGAATTCATATTTACTGAACTTGGTGAATAACTGGCGATCCTTGAGAGTTTGCAGCATAACCCTCAAATGATTCGCATGCTTCTCTTCTCTTTGAGAATACACAAGGATATCATCTATAAAGACAATAATGAATATGTCCAAATATTGCTTGAACACCCTATTCATCAAATCAATAAAAGTTGTAAGAGCATTCGTTAGTCCAAAAGACATAACTAAAAAATCATAGTGATCATACCGAGTTCTGAAGGTTGTCTTTGGAATGTCACATTCTCTGACTCTAAGTTGATGATAGCTGAAACTTAGGTCTATCTTAGAAAAGCAACTGGCACCCTGAAGTTAGTCAAACAAGATCTTGAGAATGGGGTATTTATTCTTGATTGTGACTTTGTTCAATTGATATGAATTGGAAATTGGACAGGAATTTTGTTAATCGATTTCTATGGTTTTTCTGCAACTTTTTCAGAAGCTAAAAAATGGGGTTCGGTTTTTATGGATTGTTAAGTTCTTGATTCTAACGAAAATGAAGAAGAAAGGGGGGAAATGGCTGTTTTGGTTCTTGAGAATGACGGAGAGAAAGAGGTATAAAGAACAAGTGGCAAAATTATGCATGTAATCTAAAGAACAAATGGCAAATATATGCATGTAATCTACTCCCTCCTTCCCATTTTATATGATGTAGTTTGACTTTACGGATTTTAAGAAAGAATAGAAGACTTTTGAAACTTGTGGTCTAAAATGAGTATTAGATGTTTGTGTGATTGTAAATCGTTTCTTTAAAACTTGTGGTCTAAAATGAGTATTAGATGTTTGTGTGATTGTAAATCATTTTATTAAGGGTAAAATTAACATTTTAAAATTAAATTGTTACTAAATATAGAAATGTGTCATTCTTTTTTGGACTGACTAAAAAGGAAAGTGAGTCATATAAATTGGAACAGAGGGAATAATATTTTTGATTTGTTGATTAGATTCGTCTTTATTATTTTACGTCAACTTTCATTACGTCCTTATAATGTTCATTTGATGAAAAACGTCCAATAAGTTTTCAAGATATAATCGAAAATATCCCTCTCTAACGAAAATGAAGAAGAAAGGGACAATATGCATAATGCATGTAATGTAATATTTTAAATTTTTTGATCAAATTCATCCTTATTATTTACGTCTAATTTTTATTACATTCTTATAATATTTTATTTGACGAAGAAAGTCTTTTATATTTTCGAAATATGATCGAAAACGTCCTTTTGGTTATTTTCCCATCCTTCTCTAATGAAATATGTTTTAAAAAATCCTTATAATGTTTGATTTGACAAAGAACATCCTTTAAGTTTTCAAAATATGATCGAAAACGTTCTTTTGTTTACTTTTCCATCCTTCTTTAATGGAATATATTTAAAAAATATGACCAAATTTCAAACTTCCGCTTATTATTCCTTTTGGTAAACTATAAATAACGAAATCATATATTAATAATGCAAAATGAATTCATTATAATGCGTTTTTCGAAATCTTGCATTTCTCTAGGATTGTAAGTCTATGTCAACTTTAAATTGGGGTTATGCCAATTTCAAGCTTCATCAAATCCAATTTCAGATTCGACATATATAAAGTTTCAAACTTTAAACTAGAAACTCTTTAGTTGGCTGACTCAGTTGGTTGGCTACCTGAACTTTTATCATGTTATCGACGGTTTAATTCCTATCTTGTAATTCCCTCCCCTATTTTTCCTTCCCCTCCCTTCAAAAAAAAAACTCTCGAGTTTGTATTTAATTTTGAGGCGATAATTATTAAACTTTGTAAACTTCAACTATTTTTTCAATCATGAATTAACTTAAATAGTCGTTCACGTAATTATTTAAATTAAAACTAGTCAAAATATAAATAATCTATGTATAATATGTATGTGTCCGTACGCTAGGAAAAGTAAATAATAAAGAGGAACTTTCAAAAACACCAACTAATAGGAACTTAATGAGGCGTCCATATCAAATTTTGCCTAATTACAATCCGTACCAATACTTTCTATACCGATTGTATAATTTTGGCATACAAATACAAACAGAGGACGTTTAAATACAAATAGAATAATCTCGGCATACAAATACAAATTCGCAAAATCTCGGCATACAAATATAAATTTATATTGTATAATTTATAGAATCTCGGTATACAAATACAAATACAGTTGAGTGTACCAATAGTTTTAAACCCTTTATTGTGAAATATAATTTAATTAAATTATTGGTATGAAGAGTAATTAGACATGGATTTTTGGTATGTTATGGACACCTATTAGGGTAGAAGGTTAGTAGGAAGGAATGCGCCCATGCTTAGTTGACCTTCGTCCTAGTCGTAGAGCTATTAAGAAAAAATGGATTCTCAAAGTTAAATGCAAATCGAACAGATCAATAGAAAGACACAAGGCACGATTGGTGGCAAAGGGTTTTACTCAAAAAGTTGGAATAGATTATGAGAAAACTTCTTCACCAGTTGTGAAGTTTACCTCAATTCACTTACTTTTGACTATTGGTGTACGCCTAGATTTAGAATTACACCAAATAGACGTGAAGACTATTTTTCTCAATGGAGAACTAAACGAAGAAATCTACATGAAACAATTTGTAGGTTTTTTTGTTAAAGGCCAAGAAAAGAAAGTTTGTAAATTGAAAAGATCAATTTATAGCCTAAAGCAGTCCTCAAAGCAGTGGTATTTGAGATTTCATAAGTAGCAGATTTCATTTGATTTCACCATGATCGATGAAGACTATTGTATCTATGTGAAGAAGTCTAATGAAAAGTTTATATTTCTTTTTCTTTACATGAATGATATTTTATTAGCCAAAAATAGTCTAGAGTATATGAAAACTGTCAAGTCATGGCTTTCAAAGTCATTTGACATGAAAGAAATCGGTGAAACAGACTATATATTGGGTGTTAAAATTCAAAAAAAATGTTCCAAGAAGTTTTTGAGTCTATCTCAAGAAACGTACATAAAGAAAATTTTGAAACTCTTTTAAATGAATAGTTGCAAACCCATGGATACTCCAATAGCAAGAGATGAAACTTTAAGCCTTGAAATGTGTTCAAAAACTAAAAAAAAGGAAGACATGTCTTGAGTTTCATATTCTAGTGCTATCGGGAGTTTGATAACGCTCTGATGTGTACTCGTTCAGACATTTGTTATGTCGTAGGTCTGGTTAGTACTTATCAATCCAATCCCAGAAGAGATCATTAGAAAGCAGTAAAGAGAAATTTTTCGATACCTGAAGGGAACTGCAGATTATTCACTTGCTATAGTGGATCAAATTTACTCAGAGAGGTTATACAAATGCTAATTGGGCTAGTGACAGGAATGATAGAAAATTAACCTTTGGCTATGCTTTCTTACTTAATGGTGGTGTTATTTCATGAAAAAGTAAGAAACAAACTTGCACAACTCTTTCAACCATGAAATCTAAATTTGTGACTTGTGCATCTGCAGTACAAGAAGTTGTTTGGTTGAAGAGATTCTTTGAGAATTTGAATATTGCAAAGAATTTTCAGGGTCCAATGATTTTATATTTTACAGTCAAGCGACTATCACATATGTCACACCCCTATTTTTTTCAACCACCCCACTTGAAGTGGTTTTGAAGAAAAGGTTTTTTCAATTGAAGTGACGTTTTGACAAGGGATTATTTATTTTAGAGTCGCCACTTGAAATTGAGTTTTGATGTTCCAAGTCACCTTATTTTGATCCCTAATCAAAAGGAAAATTTTACTCTTTAATATTGGTCTGCGAACTAAAAATCTGGATAAAAAATTCTATTGACCGAGAGAAAGGTGTGAGGCATCCCTCGAGTCCCATGGTTCTAGCACGGTCACTTCATTGACTTATATTTTGCTTAAAATAATCTTTTGAATATATTATGTTTATTAGCTTTAAAAAAATGCTTATTTCCTATCTTTTTTATTCGTTTTAAAACTAGTTTAAACTGTCTTATTTATATCAATGTGTGGCATACTGATAGCAGTGCTTTCCAGTCTTACCACGAATTATTGATTTGTTTCTCGTTACTTTGAGGCATTTATGATTTGTTCCCATCTTCTCCGAGTCTAAGCAAGTATTTAATGTACTTAATGTCTATCCACCCAACTAAATTGGCTTCAAAATGGTAAGTTAAATTTATTAAGACGATTCATCGATAGCAGCGCTTTACTAACTTATCGTAATTTATTACTTTAAAATTAACTTCTAAATTCGTCGAATACAATAGACGTTCAATTTGACATAGCTCATAAGTTGGTTACTTATTTAAATTCATCTTAAACAAACTTAGTGACAAATTGTAGTGACTATTCCATATTATCATGTTCATCCATTTCTTCATTATAAGAAAAATGATGATTCATAATAGTAATCAAAGACAATATCTACACCTAGCTACCAACACCAATCAAATATAGGCCAAATAACTCATAATATATTATGAAAGAAAATTGTGGCATCATACAATCACATAAGTTATACCAAATGTTATAAAACTAACGAGAATATCCAAGCATTAAAAGGAAACAAGACTTTGATTCTTATAACATCTTTAGATAGAAAAGTAATAACGGGAACAAACCTTCAAATTATTTTCGATTAACAACGAAAAGCAACGTACAATTTATTGTTTTCCAAAGTTAACAAATAGTTAACTTTCAAGAGCCACGAACTCGAAACCGCGAATGAAAACCTCGAACTCCGACTTAATTCTCGTTTTTTGCTCTTTCCTTTCTCTAACTTTTTTTTTTGGTTTCTCTCCTTTTTCTGTTTCTTTTCTCTTTCCTATCCCCTTCTTTCTTGTTTTTCTCTAATCTGTTTACCTCTATACCCCTTTTTCTTTTCTTTCTGTTTATGCTCTCTATCTCCCTAATCCTCTCCATCTTTTTTCCTATTCTCCATTCTCTTTTTTTTCCTCTCCTGGTGTGTAATTGCATGTGTATATATATTGTGTGTGTGTGGGTATGAGTGTGTTTATATAGGAGTTTAAATGTTGTATGTACGTGGGTTTGTGTTGTGTGTGCATTGGAGATCATGGGGAAGTGGGAGTGAAAAATGGGGGGTAATGGGGTGGTTAGCAGGTGAGGGATGTAGGGGTTAGGATTAGTGGGTGGCTTCTTTTTTTTCAATTAAAAATACAAATAAAATATAATAAAAATATTATCCGACTATACAGAGCAATAGGTATATACACAATATATACATGTTATTCATTTACTTACATGCATCATACTTGTACTGATATTTGATACAAAGAACAATTGATATATGTTCCTTCACCTTTTTAGACCTTTTAATACGTGGGATCCCCTAGGTTGTAGGTGACAATAGTTTTATACATATTCAAAACTCAGTTTTTCCTTTCTTGTTCTACTTTTAGAATAAATATTTCATTCACATACTCGAATCTTATTTCAATAGTCTGTAATTAATTCTAATAATATGGACTAACAGTGCATTCCACTACATAATCTATTACAAGACCCGTTGCAAATGTATTTCTATTTTTGAGACCCAGAGATAAATTGAAATATAGAGTCTAGTTTTCTTCTTTGATTACTCTTCCTATTATAAGTCCTAATGTTGATATGATTGATAGCATAAATATTAATCATCCCAATTTAAAAATAAAGATGAATAAAATCTAAGATTGAGAACTTCGTATTGTTATCGTCATCAGATATTTAGATGTTGGTTGTATTAGTTTATAGCAAAAGCGAAGTATTAAATCCTTATAGATTACTATAATGTAAGCAGAGTATTTGTTAATGCCCTCGGAAAAAAATTTCTTTAATTGAAACCCAATTTTAAGAGGACAAACTTGAAATTTATGCAATTAAGATAACCTCAATCCTACTCACACATTTAATAGAACAAAAAGTTAATTTTGTTTTGAAATGTTGGTGATGTAGGTAGTGGGTTTTGAAAGACTCATTGACAAATGTGTTCTGTCTCTGCTGCATGCGTTTTATATTTTTCACATAACCCATATCTTCTCTCTCTTACTTGTCCTTATACAAGTACTAGCATCACCTTTTGTGTCTTTTTGTAATTTTATTTTCTTCTTTGATCTCTGGCGATTTTTTTGTGTTTTTTTTTAGACATAAAGCCTGGTTTGTAGTGTTCTTCTTGTTCTTTATGTGTTGTGAGAAAAGGGGAAATGGGTGCCCCGGCTGGTGCTTCTGTTTCTTATCAGGAGAAACGCAACAAAAGACTTCTTGAAGCTGGGAATAAGATGCTTCAACAACCTCCATCTTCTAAAGAGGATCTTATGGAGAAACTTGATGTGAGTGTCTTTTCTTTTCTCTTTCCATCTACTTAAACCTACGAAGCCAAAAGTACATAACGACTAAAGGGCTTCAATTTGTCTATGAGATTCTGAAATATTTTTGTACTTCTTTTCTTCACTGTGATTATTAAAGCTTCTATGCAAATGTGTGTTGCTTCAACATTGTTGTTTGTAACTTGTTTAATTTCTTTATAACTAAATTCTTAAACTGGTTTGTAATTTGTTTGAAGTCTTGCATCATGTTGGACTCTGTATTTGTAACGACCCGATTCATTCTTATGGGTAAACTCTTCGTGTCAAGTTTTGAGTTGGAAAACTTCCGAATTTAGGAGTTGAAAATTCTGGGCTAGGCTAGTCTCAGCCAGTTTCTGAGAAAGGGATGGTCTAGGAAAATCCAAATTAGGATTGGGGAATGTGTCTTATCATGAGCTAGTTTTTCCATTAGCTAAGACATAGAAGAGTCCAGGGGACTTTTCGAAAGTGAATTCGGGTAAGTAGAACTCCCGGTATTGAGGTTAACGTGAAGGGATTATTTTGGAACGTCGGAGAGACAAGTGAATTCGGGTAAGTAGAACTCTCGGTATTGAGGTTGACGTGAAGGGGTTATTTCAAAACGTCGAAGAGCCAAGGTGTATTGTAAAATGTACCCTTTTATTTGAAATTCTGAGTTTCTATCCCTGACGAGCGTGGTCACTGCGCGATAGCGGCTACCGCTATAGCAGAAATTATTCTGCTATAGTGGAAGTCAACTTTGGTCAGCACCGCCGTAGCGATCGATTCCACTATAGCGACAGCGCTATAGTGATGTATGACCGCTATAGCAGATTGAGATGGAATTTAATGCAGAAACTTCTCCAAAATATTCAGTTTTCATCAAGAACATTTTGGGAGAAGGGCAAGGCAATTTTGAGTGAACTTTACTCGTTTTTAACCATTTTTCATCCCTAAGGTAAGGTTTCTACTCCCCTAACTTCGTACTATCTTTCCTACATGGTAGAATATTTTGGTACGGTGACTTTCAGTTCCTAGGTGGATTTCTGCAGATTCTTACTATGTTAGCATTTTGAGGTTGTAAATGATAGTTTAATTTATTACAAACTGGTTTTGAGCTGTTAGAATAGCTAAGTGTTGGGTCAGTATTGGTTCGCTCATCCGGGGGTTTGGGGTGGGTGCCACTCACGACGGGTTGGGTCATGACAAAGATGGTATAAGAGTCCTAGGTTCGTTGATCTCGTCATACCAAAATGAGTGTAGTAGAATATTGTAGAATGGTACAGAAAAGTCCGAACTTTTCTTTGGGAGGCTATAGGACTTTAGGAAAACTATCTTTTCTTTCTTCTTTCATGCTATAACTTGATTCTAATTGGTATCTGCTGATACAAATTGGTATCTAACTCTTTCACTCTTCTGTTTGCAGATGGTTAATACAAGGAACAATAGAGCAAGACCAACGGTCCCAGTAGCGGGCCCAACTGTTAGAGTTAGAGGAAGGGGCAGGGGCAGGGGCCGAGGCAGAGCAGCTCCTGCCAGGGGTGGAGCTCAAGTAGTTGCAGTGCACGAGAGGCCACCCCATCCCCACCTAAGGATCATGTTGAGGAAGAAGTAGAGGTTGTTGTTAAGAAGGGCGTGGAACAGGCGAAGGCGGCCCCAGTTGGAGGTGCAGGCTTTCCCTCTATCATACCCGAAGTATTTCAGCAGGTGTGGAGCTTTCTTAGTGGACTGGTTGGTGCTGGAGCCACCCCCGCGGGTAATGCAGATCAGGCTATGGGCACCCAACTAGCGGTTACTATGACTCCTAGGATGGATGCGGCGTCGGGCACAAATGACTTGTTCAGGCCAATGCTAGGTCCGATTATGACAGAAAATGAGCATGAGATGCTGACTAAGTTCCATAAGCTGAAACCTCCTATATTTTAGGGTACTGAGAAGGAAGATGAATATGAGTTCATACTGGACTGTTACGAGAGCATGCACAAGATGGGCATTGTCCAACAATATGGGGTTGAGTTTGTCACTCTTCAGCTGTAGGGTGATGCTAAGAAATGGTGGAGATCTCATGTGGAATGTCGACCAGCGACTTTGCCTCCGCTGGCTTGGACGAAGTTTCATGCTCTCTTGTTGGAGAAGTATGTGTCCCGTACCTTGAGGGATCACAAAAAAAGATGAGTCCCTGTCTCTGGAATAGGGTAGCATGTTGGTCTCTGCTTTTGAGGCCAAGTTTCATGCATTATATCGTTTTGCTACTCAGTTGTTGGGTATCGAAGAGGAGAGGATTTGGTTGTTTATGAAAGGTTTGAATACTGAATTGCAAGTGTTGTCCGTGCACATGAATTCAGCAGGGAAGAGCTTCAATGAGGTCACAGACTATGTCAAGAAGTTAGAAGGGGTCAGGCAGGTTTGGCAGGCTAACGTGTTAGCCAAGAAGTCTCGGAACAATGGAAATTTCAGTGGTCCGTACTCCAGAGGCCACAATCAGCAGGTTTACTCTGCCCGTCCTATTCAATCAGCTCTGCCAGCTGTCACAGGTGGTCATCCGGGAGCTAGTCAGCAGTTTTCAGCTCCTAGAGGCCAAAGAGCTTCTTACATATCTACCAGCAGACCCACTCTTGATCGGGGGTGTTTCTATTGCGGTGATCTTAGTCACTTTAAGAGGGAGTGCCCTCACAGACAGACGGGTAATCAGAATCAACAACACTCTAAGGCTGTTGTTTCAGCAGGTAGAGGTGGCTATGCTAGAGGTTGTCCACAGGGTGGGCGAGGTAACTTTCAGGGAGGTCGGAGAGACAGGGGTAACAACGGCGTGGGTAGAGGAAAGGTGCATCCAGCCAGAAAAGTTTCTCGGAATGATGACCAGGCTCACTCTTATGCTTTTTCGGGGAAGTCTAAGGCTGAGGCGTTAGATGCGGTGATCACATGTAAAATTCTTATCTGTGATAGGATGGCTTATGTACTTTTTAACCCAGGTACTACATACTCTTATGTTTCTGTGAAGTTTGCTTTGGGTCTGGATTTGATTTGTGATATCTTTGATTCTCCTATCCTTGTTTCCACCCGGTTGGAGAGTCTTTGATAGTGACTCATGTTTATCATACTTGCTCTATGGTGTTTGTGGAGTTGCAGACTTGGGTAGATTTGGTCATTCTTGATATGCTAGACTTCGATATTATTTTAGACATGACCTGGTTATCTCCTTATCATGCAGTATTAAATTATAATGCTAAGATTGTGGCTCAAGAAATTCTGGGTAAGGAGAGACTAGAGTGGGAAGGTATGTTCAAGCCTAAGCCGGCTAAGATCATATCATTTGTCCGGGCTAGGAAACTAGTGGGGAGAGGGTGTTTGGCATTTTTGGCTCACCTATGGGATGATAGTATGGAGTCCCCATTGATTGAGTCAGTTCCGGTTGTTTCAGAGTTTCAGAAGGTGTTTTCTGCAGATTTGTTTGGTATGCCTCTGGATAGAGACATCAATTTTTATATCTACTTAGAGCCGGGCACTCGACCTATTTCTATTTTTCCATATCGTATGGCTCTGGCAGAGTTGAGGAAACTTAAGACTCAGCTTTAGGAACTCTTAGATAAGGGTTTTATCCGTCCTAGTGCTTCTTCTTGGGGTGCTCCGATTTGTTTGTCAAAAAGAAGGATGGTATTATGCAGATGTGCATAGACTACAAGCAGTTGAAAAAGATTACCATCCAAAACAAGTACCCTTTACCCCGTATAGATGATCTCTTTGACCAGCTTCAGGGTGCATTTGTGTTTTTAAAAATTGACTTAGATCAGGGTACCATCAGTTAAAGATTAGGCCCGAGGACATCCCTAAGACTGCTTTCTGGACTCCGTATGTGCATTATGAGTTCCTAGTGATATCGTCTAGGTTGATCAATGCATCGATGACATTCATGAGTTTGATGAATGGGGTATGCAAAGAGTATCTGGACTCATTCATCATTGTATTTATAGATGATATCTTGATCTACTCCAAGAGTAGGGAGGAGCATGTTAAACATCTCCACATTGGGTTGGATATTTTGAGGCACCAGAAGCTATATGTAAAATTTTGTAAGTGTGAATTTTGGTTGACATCAGTCTCTTTCCTTGGGCATGTAGTGTCAGAAAAAGGGGTGATGGTGGATCCCCAGATGATTGAAGCAGTTAAGAGTTGGGTCCGGCCTAGCTCTGTGACAGAGATGAGGAGTTTTGTGGGGCTTGCAGGGTACTACCGCAAATTTGTCAAGGATTTTGCATCCATTGCTACTCACTTCACAAGGTTGACTCAGAAGGAGGTACCGTTTATGTGATCCGACAAGTGTGAAGAGCGCTTCCAAAAGCTCAAGACACTTCTTACTACAACTCTCATTCTATCATTACCGGTTGAAGGTAAGGATTTCATTGTATATAATGATGCTTCACATTCAGGTTTGAGTGCTGTGTTAATGCAGGACAGGAATGTTATAGCATATGCCTCTAGGCAGTTGAAGGCTCATGAGAAAAATTACCCAACTCACGATTTGGAGTTGGCAGCGGTGACCTTTGCACTCAAAATTTGGAGGCACTATTTCTATGGTGTCAAGTGTGAAGTATTCACGGATCATCGTAGTCTGCAACATGTGTTTACACAGAAGAACTTGAACCCTGAGGTAGAGGAGGTGGATGGAGTTATTGAAGGATTATGATATGACCATCCAGTACCATCCAGTACCATCCAGGTAAGGCTAATGTGGTGGAAGATGCATTGAGCTAGAAGACAGTCAGTATGGGCAGTTTGGCTTGTTTGGGGGTATCCAAATGACCACTGGCAATGGATATTCAGGCTCTAGAATCTAAGTTTATGCAATTGGGCATCTCAGAACAGGGTGGAGTGTTGGCCAGCTTTGAGGTCAGATCCACATTCATGGAAGAAATAAAAGCCAAACAGTTTCTAGATGCTCAGTTGAACAAGCTTCGGAGCAAGATAGTATCCAAAGAGTTCGAGGATGTCACATTAGACATTGATGGGATGTTAAACTTCAGGGAGAGGATCTGTGTTCCTTGAGTTGATGACATGATTCAGAAGGTGTTGGCAGAGGCTCATAGTTTGCGGTATTTGATTCATCCGGGCATAACCAAGATGTACAGGGATTTGACGCAACTTTATTGGTGGCCCGGGATAAAAAAGGACATAGCTGATTATGTGTCCAAGTGTCAAAATTGTCAGCAGGTCAAGTATGAGCACCAAAGGCTTGCGGGATTACTTCAGAGGATGCCCATTCCCGAGTGGAAGTGCGAAAGGATAGCCATGGATTTCGTGGTGGATCTTCCCAAGACTTTGGGAAGGTATGACTCTATTTGGGTCATTGTGGACAGGCTGACCAAGTCAGCTCATTTCATTTCGGTCAGAGTAGACTATAATTCACAGCAGTTGGCTAAGATCTATGTTAAGGAGATCGTGAGACTGCATGAGGTGCCACTGTCCATCATTTCAGATAGGGGTACACAACTTACCTCTAAGTTCTGGGGTAAGTTACTTGAAGAGTTGGGCACTCAACTCAAGTTCAGCACAACATTCCATCCTCAAACAAATGGTTAGTCGGAGAGGACAATCCAAGTTGGAAGACATGCTGAGAGCATGTGTGATTGACTTTGGGGGTCATTGGGACCAGTTTTTACCATTTTGTGAGTTTCATATAATAACAACTACCACTCCAGTATTAATATGAAACTATTTGAGGCATTGTATGAGAGGGGGTGTAGGTCACCCATAGGGTGGTTTGAGGCTAGAAATGTGAAGCCTCTGGGAATAGACTTGGTAAGGGAAGCGCAAGAAAAAATAAGGGGCATTCAGACCAAGTTTCCAGCAGCCCAGAGAAAACAGAAGGAGTACGCAGACCGCAAGGTCAGGGACATGGACTGTCAGGTTGGTGAGCAGGTATTATTGAAGGTATCACCGATGAAAGGGGTTATGCATTTTGGTATAAAAAGGCAAGCTCAGCCCCTGGTTTATCGATCCATTTAAAGTTCTCGAAATTGTAGGGCCAGTGGCTTACAGGCTAGCACTGTCGCGCAGTTTATCAAGAGTCCACCCAGTCTTCCATGTATCCATGTTGAAGCGGTACCATGGGGATGAGGATTACATTATTAAATGATATGAGGCATTACTAGATAAGGAACTTCAGTACGAAAGAAAACTGGTTGCGATTCTTGATCGGATGTCTGGAAGGTGAGGACAAAGGAGATCACATCGGTGAAGGTTCAATGGAAGCATCGTCTGGTTAAGAAATCCACTTGGGAAATTGATAAGGACATGCGGGATAAGTACCCTCACTTGTTTGAGGATTCAGGTACTACACTTTTCCCTCTTTTACTTCGTATTTTTGAGTTCGATCATTCGGGATGAACGATGGGTAAATTGATATCTGTTGTAATGACCAGATTCGTTATTATGGATAAACTCTTCATTCCATGTTTTGAGTTGGAAAACTTTCGGGTTTGTGAGTTGAAAATTCTGGGCTAGGCTAGTCTCAGCCAGTTTCTGAGCAAGGGATGGTCTAGGGCAATCCAAGTTAGGATTGGGTAATGTGTCTTGTCATGAGCTAGATTTTTTGTTAGCTAAGACATAGAGGAGTCTGGAGGACTTTTCAAAAATAATTTTGGGTAAGTAGAACTCTCGGTATCGAGATTGACGTGAAAGGTTATTTCAGAACATCGGGGAGCCAAGGTGTGTTGTAAAATGGACCTTTTTGGGTGAAATCCTGAGTTTTTGTCGGTGAAGAGTGTGGTAACTGTGCGATAGCGGCTACCGCTATAGCAAAAATTGTTCCGCTATAGCGGAAGTCAACTTTAGTAAGCACCACCGTAGCAGTCAGTTCCGCTATAGCGGTGTACGGACCGCTACAGTGGACTGAGATGGGATTTAATGCCGAAACTTCTCCAAAATATTCAGTTTTCTTCAAGAACATTTTGAGAGAAGGGCAAGACGATTTTGGGCGAACCTTACTCATTTTTTACCATTTCTCATCCCAAAGGTAAGGTTTCTACTCCCTTAACTTCGTACTATCTTTCTTATGTAGTAGAATATTTTGGTACGGTGACTTTCAGTTCCTAGGTGAATTTTCGCAGATTCTTACTATGTTAGCATTTTGAGGTTGTGAATGATAGTTTAATTTATTGCAAACTGGTTTTGGGCTGTTAGAATTGCTAAGTATTGGGTCGGTATTGGTTCATTCATCCGGGAGTTTTGGGTGGGTACCACTCACGACGGGTTGGGTCGTGACAATATTGAAAAATTGAGCTTTTTTTTAACTAATCAATCCAGTTTAGGAATTACGTTATAAAGAAATTAATCAAGTTACAAACAATAGCGTTGAAGTAACACACATTTGCATATAAGCTTTAATAATCCCAATAGATAAAATAAGTAAAAAAATATTTATCTCATAGACAAATTGAAGCCCCTTGGTCATTCTGTACTTTTGGCTTCATAGGTTTAAGAAGATGAAAAGAGAAATGAAAAGGCACTCACATCAACTTTCTCTAGAAGCTCCTCTTTAAAAGATGGGGGCTGCTGAAGCATCTCATTCCCAACTTCAAGAAGTATTTTGTGCATTCCTCCTCCTCAGAAACAGAAGTACGAGCCAGGGCACCCATTTTCCCTTTTCTCATAACACACAAAGAATGAGAAGAGCGTTGCAAATCAGGCTTTATATCTCAAAAACTCAAAAAAAAATTGCCAGACATAAAAAAATAATGGAAATGCAAAAAGACCTAAAAGGTGATACTAGTACTAGTATAAGGACAAGTAAGAGAAATCAAAGATGACAATTAAAGAAATTTCCTCCCGAGGGCATACTAACAAATATTCTGCTTTCATTACAGTAATCTGTACAGATTCACTTCTTCTTTGCCCTTTTTGTGTGCTTCTGCTATAAATTAATATAGCCAACATCTAAAGATCTGATGATGATAGGAATATGAAGTTCTAAGTATTAGACTTTATTCATTTTTATTTTGAAATTGGGATGAGTAATATTTATGCTAGCAATTATATCAACATTAAGGCTTATAATAGGAAGAGTAATCAAAGAAGAAAACTTCACTATATACTGTAATCTATCACTGGGTATCAGAAATAGAAATACATTTGCAGTGGGTCTTGCAATAGATTATGTAGTGGAATGCACTATTAGTCCATATTATCAGAACTAATTATAGACTATTAAAATAAAATTCGAGTATGTGAATAAAAAAATTATTTCTAAAAGCAGAACAAAAAAGCAAAAATTGAGTTTGAAATATGAATAAAATTGTTGCCACCTAGAACCTAGGGTATCCAACGTATTAAAAGGTCTAAAAAGGTAAAGAAATAAATATCCTAGAATGGGGTTTAGAGGTTATGATATTAACAGTCAATTTTCCATATTAGATGTAATTTTATTCATTTGAGTATTTTAATATTTATAGTTTAATACTTGTAACTCAATATATCAATAAATTTTTGAACATGTAAGAAATTAGGGATAATTATGAAAAATAGTCATTTGGTCATCTTATTTATAGCGAAAAATGACCCATTTTAAGAAATCACCCATTCATTATATTAATTTGTCATTCGTTCATATTAATTTTCAAGGCCCTTCACTACTTTCCTTTCTTATTTCTTCTTTTCTTTCTTTCTCTCCTTCTTCTCTTCCATCAATAGTTTCTTCTCCAAATTAAACCTCCTCCTTCTCCTCCTCCTTATTCTTCTTCTTCTTCTTCTTCTTCCATTATATTTTCGGCCGGATCATAAAAGATAATTTGGTCGCCAAAGTATCACTTGGCCGGAGATGAAGCTCATTCGATCGCCCAAGTATCACTTGGCCGGAGATGGAGCTCATTGTTGGTTTATTGGTGATTTTTATTCATTGGAATCTATTTGTTATTGACTGTGTTTGTTTGTTGATTTTGCCAAACTTCAATTTTTTCGGAGCTTGGAGCTTGCCATTAATAGCAGAACTCAAGAAAAGTATGAGAAAAGAAGTTGTGGGTGGTAGAACAGTGGGTTGTAGTTACAGTTCTGTTTTGTGTAGAAAGAGACAATAGTTGGTGTATCAATTTTACGAGTTTCATTCAGGCATTGTTCGACACGTGATGGATAAAAATTCCGAAGGATTAGTAGTAATGGTTGTTTCACGGCAACGACGACGTATGGTCTCAATAGGTTAGATTTGGAAAATACGTTCACCATTTATACAATATCGACATATTACATATACATTACGTAACTATTTATACAATATTGATACATGTTTATACACTATTTATACAATATCGATACACGCTTATATATTATTTATACAAATCGATACATTGCATAATTTTGGGAAAATATCTTAAAACACACATAAACTATGGTCGGAATTGCTGTTACACACTCTAACTTTGCGGAGGTCCTATGACCCCCCTGGACTATTTTATAGTGTAATATTTAGGGTATTATCGGCTTAGCTTGATCACTAAATCACTCAAACTAAAGTAAGTGCTTTCACACGCTTTCAAAAAGAGGGGTCAGTTCTCATTAATGTTAATTTATCTTCCATTAACCCTAGAATTTTCTTAAAACTTTCTAACTTTATCTTCATGATTATTGATCAAATAACACAAATCATTCCAATCTCATGTGATTTTTACTTTCAATCTACTATTTTGAAGTTGCTGCTTATACGTGTGTTCACTTGCATGTCCATCTATGCTAATAATACCCACAATATTACACTATAAAATAGTTCAGGAGGGTCATAGGACCTCCACAAAGTTAGAGTGTGTAACCGAAATTTCAGCCATAGTTTAGGTGTGTCTTGAGCTATTTTCCCCATAATTTTAATACAACATCGATACACATTTATACACTATTTATATAATATCGATACATATTTATACACTATTTATACATTATCGATATACATTTATACATTATTTATACAATATTGATACATTAAATAACTATTTATATAATATCGATATATTATATATATTTTTTATATACATTATATATACAATGACCATTTTTGTTGAAGATTTTTTGTCACCTATATGGAAGGGGTAGAAATTTGCTTCATTATATGATTTTTATTTTTTAATGCGAGAAAAATGTTAAAAAATCGTGTATATAATAGTGATACTCACTATCAAAAATGTAGTTATTAGCACAATTTTAGCCACTCTACCATTTTAGCCACGCGTGAACCGTGGCTAAAATCCATAATTTTTTTAACTTTTTTTTTTGTATATAAAAATATGGTTATATTTGTTGTAAACTAATTATTTTATTGTATATATTTAAAATTATCTCAAGAAATTAATCACTATACCTTATAAATAACTTCCCTTTTAAAATTGTGATTACATAAATGTAAGAGTTGAAGATGGATGCTTTAAATAGGTTGTGGGGGAGCAAATAGAGCCTTCCAGATCCACTGCCTCTCCAACTTCTAACATGTTGACCTGATGATTTAGGAGTGGATTGTTGGTAACGTTCGGAGCTGG
Organism: Jaltomata sinuosa; assembly: GCA_003996215.1. Taxonomy (NCBI): domain Eukaryota; kingdom Viridiplantae; phylum Streptophyta; class Magnoliopsida; order Solanales; family Solanaceae; genus Jaltomata; species Jaltomata sinuosa. The sequence goes on from QJPP01006936.1 coordinate 234,386, forward strand.
GTCTTTCAACTGAATAACCTTTGTATCAATCAACTTCTGAATTCGATCCTTCAGTGAGCAGCATACTTCAGTAGTATATGAACCTTTCATCCCCGAATGGTACGCACAGACTTTGTTAGGGTCATACCATTTGGCCTGAGTGTCTACAGGTAAAGCGAGACCTCCATTCAGAATTAGTTGTCACTTATTTTCTAATTGAATTTTTACTTTTACTTATCATTTTTGACATATCTAGGACGGACAATTTTTTTTCCTATTGTACCCTTAGCATTAATTGTTTATTCTCCAAACTAATTTTAAGACATAATAGTAACCATCAATTAATAGGGGTACTATGGTAAAATAGCCATGTTAATAATTATTTTTTAATGGATGTGCCAAGTCAAAAAGTAACAAGTAAAAGTGAACGGAGGGAGTATTTAAAATGGGAAGCTTGAAATTGATTTTCAATGCAATTTTGATTGCTGACAAGGTCCTTTTCATTTTTGATTAGCAAGTTTTCAATAATTTATTTTAAATTTATTCTAATTTTGCAACCACAATTGCTTTGTCTATCAATTTTAAGCTTCTCGTTTTGAAGAATTATAAGCATTCCCTTTGTACCACTCAATTTATAAGAGTGACATCACATTTTATCTCAGCATAGTACGATGATTTTCTTAAAATACACCTAGGAAATCATCTAACTCATTGTTTGTAAACATGTCTGCAACTTTATAAACAAGTAACAATTGGTATAAATATATCATTACAAAATTTAACCACAAAATTTATGAAAAATCAAAAGAAAAAAAATCACTTTTGAAGATGTGAGATAAATCATAAGATCTATTAATTAATATTTAAAGCTCTAATATTGAACATATATTGAAACACAATCACCTTACAATTATATGAATGCATAATAATTTAATGAACAAAATATGCATAGTGATGTGCATAAATAAAGAAAGGAAAAAAAATTATACAAGAATAATAACTACTTATATTTCTAGTAAGAATTAATAAAGTTGTTCAAATAGCTCTTTTGATCGAACATCTGGAATAGCATCAAGTTTAGCGCAGAAATAGATCTAGATTGACAACTACGAGTAGACATATCTTCTGATAATTCAAAAATGTCACGTCTCTATGAGAAAATTAGCATTCAACTTTTTTGAATGAGAACACATGAACAAACCTCAATACTGGCATGAACTCTGCTAGGTTCTAACAACTCAAGCCTAATCAAACGGCTAGCCAAGTACTGGATGTCCAAGGCTAACGGTCGCTCAAAAATTGAAAGTGAAGCTAGGCTACCCATACTCACTGTCTTCTGACTCAAGGCATCCGCTACCACATTTGCCTTGCCTTGATGATAAGAATAGTGAAGTCATAGTCCTTTAGTAAGTCAATCCATCTCCTCTGCCTCAATTTTAGCTCTTGCTGACTCGTGATGTACTTAAGACAATGGTGATCGGTGAATATCTCATAGTGAACTCCATATAGGTAGTACCTCCAAATCTTGAGCGGGAAAACTACCGCCGCCAACTCCAAGTCATGAGTGGGGTAGTTGCACTCATGAACCTTCAGCTATCTCAATGCATACACTCTCACATGACCCTACTGCATCAAAGTACAACCAAGACCGACCCCTAAAATATCACAATACACAGACAAACTCTTACCCTCTACTGGCATGGTCAACACACTGGAGCTGAAATAAATAAGGCCTTAAGCCTTTAGAAGCTATCCTCGTACTGATTCGACCACTAAAATGGGACATTTTTCCTAGTCAGCATAGTCAAAGGTGTCGCTATGGAAGAAAACCCCTTAATGAACCATCTGTAGTACCTGGATAACCCAATAAAGTTGTGAACCTCCATAGGCGTAGTGGGTCTCAGCCAATCATGAATAGCAAAAATCTTCCCTAGGTCCACTCTAATACCATCCTAAGACACCACGTGTCCTAGGAATGCAACTGACTCAAACTAAAACTCGTACTTTAAGAACTTGGCATAAAGTTAATGATCTCTCAAAGTCTGGAGTATAATCCTCAAGTACTGCTCATGCTCATCTCTACTCCGCGAGTATATCAGGATGTCATCTATGAAAACAATCACAATCGAGTCCAAGTACGGGCTAAGCACCTGGTGCATCATGTCGATGAAAGATGTGGGGCATCAGTCTACCCAAAAGACATCACAAGGAACTCATAACGGTCATTACGTGTACTAAATATTGTCTTAGGGATGTCCTCTGCCCTAATCCTCAACTGGTAGTATCTTGACCTCAAATCTATCTATGGAAACACGACTAAACCCTAAAGCTGATCAAACAAGTCATCAATTTGTGGCATTGGATACTACTCTTCACAATCACCTTATTCAGCTGCCTATAAATAATACACAACTGTATAGACCCATCTTTCTTCTTCACAAATAGAACAGGAGCACCCCAAGGCGACACACTCGACCTAATAAAACCATTAGCTAACAAGTCCTGAAGCTTCTCCTTAAGATCCCTAAACTAAACTGGAGCCATATGGTAAGGAGAAATACAAATGGTCATGGTGCCCGGCTCTAATTCAATAGCAAAATAAATATCTCTCTCAAGTATAAGCCCTGGCAGGTCAGTAGGAAACACATCTATGAAATCTCTAACCATCGAAAATAACTCAGGGGAAGGAGGGTCAGCACTAGTATCTCAGACATATGCTAGATAAGCCAAACACCCGCGAGAAATAAACTTCCTAGCTTGAAGATAAGAGATGATCCCAGATGGTGTGCGGCTGACAGATTACTGCCACACAACTGGGTATATGCCGGGAATAACTATGGTAATGGTCTTGGCATAGCAATCCAAAACTACAGGGTGAGGAGATAACCAGTCCATGCCCTGTATCACATCAAAGTCTAACATATCAAGAATCATCAAATCACCCCAAGTTTCTAAATCACTAATGAAAATCATACAAGATCTCACAATCCAATCTAATACTAAACAATCTCCTACTGGGGTCCAAACAGATATAGGTATAGATAATGGCTCACTAGCCAACATAAAACAAGGCAAATAGTAGGCAAAAACATATGAACAAGTAGATCCAGGATCAAATAAAGCAAAGGTTTGCTGACGGAATACAGAAATCTTACCTGTGATCATAGCATCTGAGGCTTCTTCATCTGGTCTCCTATGGACTGCATAAAATTGATGGTGACCACCAGCTGATCGACCACTATCCCTACCCCCTGTCCTGCCATGCTAGCCACCACCCCCTCTAGCTGGTGGTGAACTGCACTAATAGGCTGAGTCAGCTGAGCGGCTAGCTGAACTATGACCTATTAGGGGTAATCTCTAGTGTAGTTCCCAATAACTCCACACTCATAACAAGTCCCTGATGTCCTAAACTATCGAGATGAACAAGTCAAATCTGTATAGGCACCATGAAATGATGCCCCAAAAGCTGCACCTCTCGAAGACTGACCACAATTACCCTGCTAGCTACTCTGACCCTTCTCAAACTGAGGACTACCAGAATCCTGAAGTGATGCCTAAATTGGTTGACTAGACTGACCTGGGTGCTGCTGTAGCTGATACCCTCAGCCCTACTAGCCTGAACCTCTACAACCAGAACGAGAACTATTGTAGCCACCCTGGTGTCGTGGCTTCTTATCTCTGGCCCCCTGATCATGATGATGTAAATCCTCCATGGTACTGACATAGTCTATGATAGCCTGATACATCAACCATTGGAAACTAATATCTCAGTTGGTTGTCTAAGATCTATCCGTAAACCACAAACAAACCTACAGACTTTATCGGGATCGGTAGGAATAATTATGGCCCTAAATGGAGCAAGCTGGTGGAAACGAGTCTTGTACTTAGATACCGACACCGATCCCTGTATAAGCCTAGTGAACTGCTCCCTGTGATGCTCTATGTCACTCTAAGGCAAGAACTTGGTCATGAAGGCCTCATAAAACTCTGTCCAAGATAACGGAGGAGACAAAGATAGTCTGCAAGCAACCTGGGCCCTCTACCACAACTTAGTTGTGACCTCTAACTGATAAGTAGTATAACCAACTCCAAGAGTCTCCAATAACCCCAAGTGATATAGTATCTCCTCACAAGTCATAATAAAATCATGTGGGCCCTGACCTGAAGTACCAGTGAACCTAGGTGGAGCCAATCTCAGAAACCTACCCAATGCCTTTTGCTCCATCTCTGTCATAGCTGGGTGAGGATAAAGAGGTTGTGCAACAGCTAGAACTAGAATAACCTCAGTATGGGGAGCCGTAGTAGTAGGTTGCGTTCCTGAACTCTGCACACCTAGGGCTTCCCCCTGAGTGGATGTTTGTGCTACCTTAGAAGGCTGATCCCCGATCATACCTAAATGCTGCAGAAGAAAACCCCAAATACTTACTGACTGAGCTGGGGCTAATGTTGACAGTGAAGCTGATGCTGGTACCAGAGCTGGTGGCACTTGGGATATCCCGTAGTCCACATGCTACTGCTCCAAAACAAACTCAGGATCATACTCGGGCTCAACCTCGACCCTAGGAGCTCTAACTGGTGCCGCTTCTCGGGCACGTCCTCTAGCTCTACCTATGCGACCTCCTTGGCCCCTAGCTGGAGTCGGAGGTGCAAGGGTCAAAGTCTCCCTTCTCCTAATATCGATGATCTCGTATGAACAATTTGCAAAAGAGTGAACTTGAACAAGTGACATTCAAGAAACTTTCAAGGATACTAGGCACGAGATAAAAGTAAGAAAACGTCCATGTTTCCTAAGATGCCCCTGTAGCTTCCTGAAGATTGAGTACAAATGTCTCCACTCTGATCTATAGGACTCTACTAGATATTGACTCTTATACTGATGACACCGGTGAACCTAGAGCTCTGATACAAAGCTTTCATGACCCAATTTCTCGGTCATGATGGCACCTACAACCCCCCAGTAGGTGAACCAATTCCCATAGCCTAGAATGGTTAGTAATGGGCTATTATCTAACAAGCAAGCGAAAGTAGCATACTATAGGTAGAAGAAAGGGAGATGTGATAAGTAATAAGTAACAGGAATACATAAGCAGAAGCTAAACCAAACCCAAAACCTAGTATCATAGTATAAGAGTCGGAAATACATCAACGAAGTACAAAAGATCCAAAATAAGATATATATATCTATCTCAGAATAACAAAAAGATTACAAGATGTAAAGTATGAGCTAAAAGCTAAGTCCGGCCGTCAAGAGATCACCCTCAGCCTTGGATAGTCCAAAAGATCAACCGCACGAGTCTTCATGTGATGACTCTTCTAGTTATCTTTGCATTTTCACATTCATTGTACTGTTAGAACTTTCCTATAGTGACCCTAAGTCATTTATGACTTGCTGGGACCGGTGGCTTGATGCCCTGGTCGTTCGTTTGGTTGTTTTGGTTGTTTGTCTATTTTAGAGACTTAACTTAGAATATCATTGACTTTAGTCAACATTCTAAGTTAATGTGCTTACAATTGAATTCTGACTATTTCATTAGCTCTGTAGCATTTCTTTTGGTCTAGTTGGACCTTCAGTTGACACCTGAGAACTTTCGGTGTGGGTTTTGTGTTATTTTCTCTGTTTTCAGGCCATTTGGAGTTAAAAGTGTAACTTTGGGTAGCTTTCGATGATTGGAGCATCAGATTCGAAATTCGACAATTCCATTAACTCCGGATTGTTGAGTTTGAGTTAGGTAGATGGTTGGTTTGGGTTTCGGGTGAGCCGGGCTCATTTCGAGCCTTTGAGTTCTTTTAGTTAGTGTTCACTTGGGTTAGCATCTCTCCAAAATGACCTTGTATGGAAGTTTTGTCGATTCTGTTGGGTACGGAACATCGTTTCCACTGTGTTTGCATTATTGGTTTTTGAATATTGGTTTTTGATTATGCCTGGAATGCCCCGTTATGTTTAGAAAAGTTGCAGACTTTTGTTGTTGCAGGTGCAGGCCTCAGACATTAATCGCGAGCCTCGTCCCTCGCGGCCGCGATGAAACACCTGGACTCTTGTTCTTTGCAATGCCGTGATTTCCTGTTGTGATCGCGATGAAGTACCTTCCCCTTTGTTCTTCACGACCGCTTGGCTAGCCTTCACGATCGCGATGGTCTAGCCAGCGTGGTCCTCGCCACCGTGAGGGGTCCCTTTGCGATCGCAATAAAGGACCCCTGGCAGTATATATCTATTCCATTTCATTTTTCCAGCTTTTCTCCTTCACTATTCCAACACTAAAACTCAATGTTCTCTCCTTCTAAGTGTTCAAAACATTTCCAAGATTTGGGAATTATTTCCGTTGGAGAGTAATCTTGGTCCATTGGTTACTTTGGTAAGTCTCCTTCCCTAATTTCCCTTTTTCCTCCATTGTTGAACTTCTATTCTAAATTCTAAAAGCTTGGTTTTTCCCTTGAAGAATCTGCCTCCTTGGAGTTGCACGTTCCATAAATTATGTGGCTTCGTTTTCTTGGCGTGTTGCTCTAGTTGTGGTAAGTTTTCTTGCTTCAATTTTTAATTTTTTTCTAAAATTCCAACCTTAAATCCTCTAATTCTCTTTCACTAGAAATTTCCTTACCCAAGGCATTTCCAGTTCCCCAAACCTTCCCCAACAATCTAGTTCCTGGATTTTGGCTTCACACATTACATAACAATCATTAGCAATTCAAAATATGGCAATTCATCATCCCCAACCCTATCAAATTCTATTTCAATCCAGCCAACCACAGTACTCCTCTAGACTCCGTGCCCGAAGGCCTAAACATTGTTTCTCCTTTCCGTCTATACAATAATATGAAAATGAAAGCAGGTCAAATCTACTCAATGAAAGAAAACCAAGCCTACCTGGGTGCCAAGCAGTTGCACCATGCATATTCTATCTTCGTGAAAGTGTTTCTTAACAGATGACAAACCCGAAATCCATTGTTTCGCATCCTTCAGATGGAATCTCCCATCCCTATGGATCCCAAGCCTTGGAGCAGCCTAAGAGGGTTCTTGGAGTAACCCTCTTCTGTTTTGGGGCTGAAGGGGAGAGAATGAAATTATAAACTCATTTTTGGGTTTTCTGGTCAGGTCCTTCTACTATAGCAGCCTAAATACCGCTATAGCGGCACCGCTGTAGAAAAAGTAGCCCACTACAGCGGGTAGACTGCCTTTGATTTCTGCTATAGAGGTTATTGCTGTAGCACAGTGTCAACTGCTACAAAATGGCCCATTTCGCAACACACATCAAATCTTGACGTTTCGAACTAACCCTTTCACATCAAATTTGATATCGGGAGTTCCACTCACACAAATTCACTTCCAAAAAGTCCTACGGACTCCTTAATGTCTTAGCTAATATAAAATCTTGCTCAAACTTAGACATTTTACCAATCCCTTCTCGGATTTTGCTAGACTTTACCTTGTTCAGAATTCATCCAAGATTAGCCTAGCATAAAATTTCCAACTCCCCAACTCGAAAGTTTTCTAACCCATTTATTTGCATGAATAACTCTCCCATAATGAGGTGCCTGTTTAATAACGATTTAATAGGTCATTACATGTAGGTAGACTTATTATTACTCTTTCGCGATACTGGTTCCTATTGTGATTACTTATGAGATGGATTATTGAGGGTCATATTGGTTATACTGGTTCCCTTGATAAAGTCGTACTTGGGCTACTGATTGATAGTTTCATGAACTGAGGTTAGCATGTTTCGTATGGGTTGATTATGATTCTTGTTTTTGAGCATGTTATTATTATCATTCGTTCTTCCTTCTCTCCTCTTTTCACTTAAGGTTACCGATAAACCGCCTATTTTCTAAATCTCTCCTTATATATTGTTATTGTGAGGATCCCAGGTGTATTATTTCTTTCTTTCACCTATGTATGTGATGTATTTATATCTAGTAGATAGCCAAGCATGTTGTTTGCTTTTTGTATCATTTTGTGCTATCTTCTGTGTACCTATTCGTTGTTTCCGTGACTATTTGCTTGTTTTCTACTATATTACTATCTTTATATCTTATATGTGCTGAGCCGGCCTATGATGCGTACTGGGTACCCGTTTCTTAGCAATTGATACTCATACTATACTTCATCATCTTTTGGTGCAGATCCTAGTGTGGGCCATCGCCGTTAGCTCGTAAAGACTCATGCGAGGAGCTTTTGGACCATTCTAGACTAAAGGTGAGCTTTTGGCGGTCGGAGCTTAGCTTTTAGTTTTCTTTTGTATCATGTACTCTATTACTATTAGTAGACATTTGTACATATTGTTTTAGATCTTTTGTACTCCGTTGATGTATTTCTGTCTCTATGCTATGAAACAAGGTTTTGGAGTTTGGCTTAGCTTCCGTATATTATGTCTATTCCTGTTATCTACTTTCTTCACGTGTTTCCTTTGCTTCCGCATATTTATCTTATTCTTCTGCCTAATTGGTAGCTAGTAGCATATTACTAACCCTTCCGGGCTACTGGGTTTGGTTTGCCTACTGGGAGTTGTAGGTGCCATCATTACCGAGAAATCAGGTCGTGATATGTAGATGTAAATATTCATCTCCTATATTACATTTATGAATTTTATTTTTTATTCTTTGCATTACACAAATGAATAACTGATTGTATTAAAGATAAAGAATTAGAATAAATTTTGTGCAAAAGGAAGGAACTTCTACTTAAGCGTCATAATCTTTTGATTGGAATTAACACGTAGTTAAATGAGGCAACAACTAATATCCATAAAGTGAAGTACTCTTGAACTGAATGTAAATAAGTTGAGACCCCCACATCACATACCATATCCATAAATTTAAGCAACCCCTGTAATTGTCATGACCCGATTTCTTAGGTTGTGATGGCACCTACTATATCCTACCATTAGGTAAGCCAAAACCCTTAGTCCGGAACACCGAGTAGCAAAGCATCATGTTTAAAGTATCCTAAGGAGTCTAAAAGTCACGTTAATTAGAGTCTTTTTCATGGGTGTGAAGCGCGCCAACTTATGAGAGAGAGGCTATGAGATGTTTTTAGGAAACTCCACTTCTTTCATGTTCCATATCATGCGAGAGATTTTAACTCTATTTCTCCCTTCTAATTTGTTCGTTATGTGTTTCAGATCATGCCTCTTTACAAAAACAATGCTCGCAATTCTAACCATTAAATTTTAGACCACGAGGTCACAAATGCTGAATTCAGGAATGTTATTCAGATGTTGGCTCAAGCTATGACCAACCAAGCTAATTAGCAGGCACCTATTACTGCTAATCCAACTGGTAGGTCAGCTGTCGCTAGGGTTAGGGACTATATCCGCATGAATCCGCCAGAGTTCTCTGGGTCGAAGGTAGATAAGGATTCGCAGAACTTCATTGATAAAGTGAAGAAGGTTCTTGAGGTGTTGCAGGTGATCATTACCAACAGTATTGAGCCAACCTCTTACCAGTTTAAGGATGTTGCTCACATCTGATACACTCAGAGGAAAGATAGTAGAGGTAGAAATACAGCTTCTATAACTTGGGACTATTTTGTTACAGCTTTTCTTGATAGGTTCTTTCCAAGGGAGTTTAGAGAGGCTAAGGTTGAGGAGCTTGTGAATTTGAGGTAGCGATCCATGTTTGTTAAGAGTATGGGTTAAACTTTACTCAGCTCTCCAGGTATGCTCCAGCAATGGTGGTCGAGCCGAGGGGCTGGATGAGCAAGTACATTTCTGGTATCTCTAATTACTTTAAGAAGGAATGCACCATATTGCATCCAAGGTTTAGGCTCAGGGCATGACAGCTACGTTTCTAGCCAGTTGGGCCTTGTTCTTATTGTTGTTAGTTCATATATACCTATTTTAACTTTTTATATATAGAAATCATCAAGACTCGACAACTCGCATTGAGTTTATAATTTCCTAGATATCATGGTGGCCTCGATGGCCTAAACAGGACTTGTGTGCTCCTTGGTTATTACCTTATATGAACTGTTGGGAGAAAATGTTTTCTTTATAGAGCTGTTGACAGGGGCCTTGCTTGCCAAGGGCTTAACTTTAAGCCAATTTATACTTGTTTATTTTTTTTGATTGTGTGTGACTGCTATGCATCATTGGAAAATAGTTCAGCAGGACCAGCTCAGGCCTAAGTTTTGGCATCATGTACCAATTGCACCCCTCGAGTGTTGGGCGTGACACGTGCTACCTATCTCCGCAAGTCACAAACATCATAAAAAGTCTATGGGGAGGATCAAAAGAGGGAAAAGGATCAAAACACACAAAATGACCTTGTGGACCGTTACAATATTAAAATGGCGAGGTTAAGATTTTATAAAGAAGGTGGGATAAAATAATTTCATGACACATCCCAACCCATTTGATATCCTTGCTTAAGAAGAGAATCCAAATTTGTTATTTTCTTTAATTGTTATCTCCTTCTTCCTTTTCAATCCTTTGTATATTTGTGCAATTTCTCAAACCAGGGTATCCCTCTGATTTTTCAAAGCTTTCCTTAGTAAAGTAATGTATGTGTTATTAAATATTTTGGAAAAGCTATTGCTATAGTATTTAAAAAAAAAATTGTATACATGTATATAGAGAGCTCCACTCTTAATCACTTTTTTCTTTTATTATAAAGTGATGGAGTTGTTTCATTTAGATTAGGCTAAATAATTTTTGGCTCACTTTCACTTTTACTTTCAGGTACTTAAATTGAAAAATAAAGTATAGCGACTAAATGGTTTTGTTTTATCAAAATTTAAAACATTAGCCATTTAGTCATATTTTAATTTCTTCGATAATTGCGCGAAACCAAGTAATTTTCCTAGTCTCAAAATAATACAAAAAACTGGCCTCCTCAAACCTCATTGACACTATTTTAATACTAAGGGTTTGGTGCGAAATAACACCAATAAAAGCATGACTTGTCTGTGACAAAATAAAGAAATATGAATTTACTACATAATTTGCAACAATTTGAATAATGATCATTTAAAATAGTATTAGTACTACAACAGAGCTTATGTTGTTCGTTCTTGTTACAATAATCTCAAACACCACTACTCCAATATTTATTTTCAAAATAGATAATTGAATTCAATTTGCATATAGAATATTAATGCCTAATCAAATATATGAAAACTTTAATCCAGATCCTTGGAGCTTTTGTTCAATGATATGATCGAGTTTCTCACTCATCTCTACAGTAAAATAATTCTTCCAATCTGCAATTTTTCCTGTACGAAAAAATACATTATTTTCCTCTCCAGTTGACAACTTCTCATTTGTATTCACCCCCAAATTGCTCAAATTCTCAAAGCTACACATTCTTAGTATTTCATCCGCCACTCCACAATTTTCTTCCTCTATGGAAAATGGACATTCCAAGAATTCAGCCAAGCGTTTAAGCTGAATTTTTGGTTTCTGTTTAATTGATTCATACATCAAGAAAAGTACTTTGTTTGGATTTTCTATTCTTTGTTTCCAATAATCCAACACGTGATTCCAAAATGGACCATAAATGCTCACCCCCTTACAAAAAAGATCAAACATTTCTTCAATAGAATTGGTATCTTTGTGATGAAGTCTTAAATTATTTGCAAAATGCCACATAGAAATAAAAGTTTCCCTTGGATTCCTACATAGGTAAACAAGTTTGGTTCATGAATCTTGGATAGATTTTGGCAATGAAGCAAAGGGAATATGAGTTGAAAAGAGTCTGGGTGAAGTGAAGGATGAAAAATCAGGGACTCGAGCATCAACATAGAGTGTATGTTCTAAGAATGGACCAAGAACATGAGGGTTCTTGACATGTAAGGGGTGATTTTGTTCAAAAATAGGATGTTTCACTTGATTCACGCGAGCAAATAAAAGGGATTTTAGCCAAGTAGTTCCAGATTTTGGAGTTGTAACAAGGATGATATCACTATCTTGAGCTTGAAATTTTTGTTGACATGCAATCACACCTTGTATTAATCTTGGTGATTCAATCCATCTTTTATCTTTTGGTAGGATAGAGAGCAATTCCTTACACTCTTCACTTAGGCTATCCTCTTGTAAATATTTGGGAGGAGAAGTTTGAGATGTTGTCATGGTTTTGAGGATTCAGTGTTTTCTTCTAGTTCATTAAATAGAAGTAAATTTTCTCTAACAACTTAAGCTTTAGTGAAATAAAAAAAAAATTAAAATGGGAAAAAAAGTAAATGACAATCCTAATCCAGAGAGTGCCACATCACCTATCGTTATCTTTTAAGTCAAAATTAAATCATAATTTAAAAAGAAAAAATAAATGACTTTCCTAAGCAAATACAAAGTGTGCCATGTTACCTCTTATAAGATAGATAACCTGCCATAATAATTTAAGTCACCTAATTAATCAGATAGAGTTTTACGTCATCATAGAGTGTCACATCACCTCTCTTTTCTCCATAATTATAATTTAAGTCACCTAATTAAATCATAATTTAAACAGGAAAAATAAATGACTTTCCTAAGAATATAGGTAGAATGTAATGTTACCTCAGATAAGATAGAATACCTGCCATAATCATTTATATTACCTCTCTTATATCTAGGATTACATTGATATATGAAAAGATAAATTGTCTGTCATTATCATTTAAGTCACATAAATCATAATTTTAGGGAAAAAATGATAATTGACTTTCCTTATAACAGATAGTATCACATCACCTCTCTTTTGTCCATAATTATATAGATAGATAGATTGTCTATCATTATCACTTAAATCAGCTAATTAAATTATAATTTTAAAAGAAAAAAAATAAATGAATTTCCTAGTCAAGGCGAGTACCACATCACCTATTTTATGCCCATAATTATATACATAGATAGATATAGATAGATTACCTGTCATTATCATTTAACTCACTTAATTACTCATAATTTAAAAAGAAAAATGATAAATCACATTCCAAAGCATATACATAGAGTGTCATATTACCTCTTATGAGATAGATTACTTGTCATAATCATTTAGTTACCTAATTAATCATAATTTTATAATAAACAAGATAAATGACTTTCCTAATCATATAAAGAGAGTGTCATGTTACCTCTCTTATGAGGTAGATTATCTACCATAATAATTTAAGTCACCTATTAGTGAAAAAAATAAAAAAATAAATGACTTTCTTAGTTATAAGGAGTGACACATCAACTCGAATTATATTAGATAGATTACCTACCATTATAGCACTTCAAACAACATATAGAGCTTAAAGTTAAAAAAAAATGAACATGAGAAGAGATGGTATACAAGTCTTAATGTTGTCATGGTTAGCATTTGGTCACATGCCACCTTTTTTCCATCTTTCTATAGATTTAGTCGAAGAAGGAGTTCATGTGTCTTTTATTTCTACCCCCAATAACATTAATAGACTCCCTAAAGTTCTTAATTATTTAGCACCACTAGTAAATCTAGTGGAATTTTGACATGCTCAAAATTACACCTTAAGATGATATAAACACGATTGTATGTGAGTATAGTAATCAAACTATGTTGGGGTCAAATCCCACATGGAATATGGAGAAGACAATACAAATCAGATGAATACTAGATTTTTAGTCTTGTACTCTTCCGTAAAAATTAAAAATAATCTGGAAAATTATAACTAAAATTGCAGTAATAATTGGTGATGTAAACTTATGAGATTAACACTTTGTTTGGATAGTTATTACCCATGGTATTGTATGGTATCCTTAATAACACTACCATTTTTATTTTGATTGTTACTTAAAATATATGGTATGATATGATTTGATTTTGTGGTTAGGTAAACATGAAAAGCCCCATTTTATGTAACCACCGATTTGGTGGGATCCATGTATATCTAATTTTACTTTTCAATTATGCCTTACTTAATACTAGATAATCCTATTTTACCCTTTACCCTTTTTCTTTTTGGAATTAAAAGGGACAGATGGCCATATATTAAGCAAAAGAGTTGGTTTGTACATGATGGGTTGGCCCAAAGTGCCAAATCCCATCCTTAGAGACAGCAAAAATAAGAGCCCAAAATAGAAAGTGGAAAGAGAAAAGCAAAAGAGGGAAAGTGAAGTGTTTTGGGGAAACTTCTAGCGGCTGGTCATCTTCCTCAATATCCGAGTAGACGTCGGAGGTCATGGTGGAAACGCCAGCTTCCGTAAGGTTTGAGATTCCCTTGGAGTGTGAACACCTTCATCTCTTCCAAGCTACTGAAATTAGAAACCGGTAAGTCTTAGAAGTTGATGGGTCCTTCTCTGGAGTTGTCGATTTCTCATCCTAAATCTCAACTATCTCTTGAATATTATAGCTGCGTTTTAAGATTTATGGAGGAATTGATCCATTCCAGCCCCCTTTTTCCAGTTTGAGCTAAGTATCTCACATCCTCTTTGAAACATAATCTTCCCCTTTTTTCCTAAAAATGATGGGCTGAACCTCAAAGGAGGTTAATACCACCATCAATTCTAAAGAGAAAGGAGGCGACTACGAATCTAGAGGTTAACAACTTTGTCCTTCTTGATGCAGGTTGTACGAGGTTTCTAGAACCGGGTTACATAAGTAAAGAGACTAAAGGCCCCCATGACTTGATTTAGTATCGGAGGAATACCCAAAATTCTCACAGGTGCAGATACAAAAATTATTTAAAATTTCTTCAGTCATGAGGTGCATTTTAGGTATTTAAACTGTGTTACCTTCAGTTATAGATCAATAAAATTAAACCTGCATAAAGAGACTACCCTTTACCCTATATTATTTAACATCACCCAAATATTCTACCCTAATACGTCTTTCGCGTTAGTCTTCTCTTCCGCCTTCAGTTGTTCTTTTCTTTTAATAAAATTTTATCATGACCCGATTTCTCAGTCATGATGGCACCTACAACTCCCCAGTAGGGGAACCAATTTCCATAGCATGGAATGGTTAGTAATAGGCTATTATCTAATAAGCAAGCGGAAGAAGCATAATATAGGCAGAACCAAGGGAGATACGATAAGTAATAAGGAACAAGAATACATAAGCGGAAGCTAAACCAAACCCAAAACCTTGTATCATAGTATAAGAGACAGAACTACATCAACCGAGTACAAAGGATCCAAAATAATATATACATATTTGTCTCTGAATAACAAAAAGAGTGCAAGATGTAAAGGATGAGCTAAAAGCTATGCCCGACCATCAAGAGCTCACCCTCAGCCTCGGATAGTCCAAAAGATCAGTCGCACGAGTCTCCAATGGGTCAGTGGTGATGGCCCACACTAGGATCTGCACTAGAAAAATGCAAAGTGTAGTATGAGCATCATTGCTAAGAAATGGGTACCCAGTAGGTATCATAGGCCAACTGGGCACATATAAGATATAAAGGCAGTAATATAGCATAAAAGAAACAAGTAGTCATAGAAAGCAACAAATAAGTACACCAAACCTAGCACTGAAGAATACAAGAAGAAAATAACATACTTTGCTAGCTACTAGAATGAATATTTATCATAGACACAGGTGAAAGAAAGCAATAACACACCTGGGATCCTTGCCATAACAATATATATATAAAGAGAGTTTAGAAATAGGCGGTATATCGGTAACCTCAACTAAAAGGGAAGGAGGAAAGAAGAATAATGATAGCATGCTCGAAAACAAGATTAACCGGGGTGCCCAAATACAACTTATCAACTTAACCAAATGTATATAATAAAACCCTTAATGTCCAACACCATATGAAATCACAATAGGGATCAATGTCTCGATAGAGTAACAATAAGTTTGCCTACAGTCCCAACGGGCGCCCATACACCCGAGGAACATAAACAAGTGAAGACAAACCCTTTGGCATCGCATACTACCAAAGAGTACACTTAGCAAATAGCAAACAAGGGTGGAATCTCACACAAATGGATGATATGATATGATAGGATGAAACCAAGTGATAGTAGTGTCGTATATTACCCCCTCCGGTACCTAAATAGAGGTAGGATCCATGGAAGGGATTCCCCCGAGTACCGCTACTCCGCTGTACACCCCTCCTCCTGTCACCTTATGCCCGTAGGACTTGGTACAGAATGGTAGAGTCCATGGAGGTCTACTCATAGACCACATACTAAATATCATAACCTCAATGTAATCGTCCGGAGTGTACCTGGATCCAAATAAGTCCTCAGATCTCAAAAATACATGCACTGGGTTCTATCCGGGTCTAAATCAGTGAATCAAGGCTCAATAACCCACCAAGGGTACCTGAAAATAACAGAGTCTAAAACAGTAGTAAAAACTGATCTGTGGCTCAGTCCAACTGAGTCTAGTACCATCTTAATTGATAGGAAATCAAATTTAGCACTACGGGCTAGCCGAGTCTAGTCTAAGAATGAAAACACTGATAAATCAACCTTTCAACTTTCTTACCCTAAGAAGATCCATAAAAATTAGTGCCAAAGAATTTTACAACCATTTTTATCAAAAATGGACCCTTGGGGCCATGCAAGGTTTAGAAAAACATATAAGGTAGGCCCGAAGTAAAAACCGTAGTGAAATTCATGTGGAAAACCTCCGTATATGCATGATATATGGCATGCTAAAACACAAACAGTAGCCCAATGGCTCACAATCAAACTATCATCCCTGCACAGGCTGCAATTTCTCTACAGCACAGATAACCATCCTAAGATCGCAATATGAATGTCCGGGACTCACGGATATTCCCAAATAATCCACCATCTATGGTTTAGAGTCAAAACAAGTTCACACAGGACCACAAAGGTGATAATATCTTCTAGCACGAATACTACAAACATCGGAGAAAGAAAATAAGCCAGACATGAAAAAATGGACAAGGTCTGGGGTATCAAGCTAATAAACCCAACACAAGGATGCTAATTAGTACAATTATATCCTATATATGTGAAGTCCAGAAGATTTAAACCGTAACCTTCCTGTTGTCCGATGACAAGAATGATGCCCAAGCCTAAACCGCTCCGAGAAGCTCCGAATGGAAATAAAACTATCAAGAACATAAACTACACATCAAAATAGGACTAATGATACCTATATTTCTATAATTATAGCTGGGTCAAAATTTGGGTCACCGCTGGGCTCGTGGGCCCCACAACCCAAAGCAAGAAATGAATGAGTGCAAAATGATCACGAGGTTCCAAGGAGTGCATGCCCAAAAAATTAGAGCAATTGAGCTAGAATTTAGGGCTAAAACAGTCCACCCAAGCTAAGAGAGCAAAGAGGGAATTTAAAGGGATAAAATCATTAACTAGAAAAGAAACTTACCAAATTAATGACGAAAAAAAAACCACGAACCAAGGGTAATCTTCCTCCAAGAATTTGATGGCCAAAAGGGGAGAAAAGTGGAACTTTCAGAGCTGGTTTCAATGGAGAAATTTGAGTTGATGTTAAGTGAAATGAAAAGAGGAGAGAAGATATTTTAAAGCTGCCTGCTGATGCTTGTGCATACGCGGCCGGGCGCTGCCTATGCGACTACGTACGCGGCCCAGGCGCCGCCTAGGCGATGGCCGAGAAAAAATAGGGCGGCTAGCATTGCCCTATGCGGATGCGGCTGAGGCGTCGGCTAGGCGATGGCCGAGAAAATGGGGCGGCTGGCATGCTTCATCGTGGACACGGCCAAGCCCCACGTGGGCGATGGCCAGTTGATGCCATGATAGCAACCAGCTGCCAACAACATCTCCAACTAGGAATTTGACTCCGATAGACCCTCGGAAACACATCCGAGGTCTCGCGAACACAAATGAGCTGAGGTATTCGTCTAAAAACGGCATTCCAGACTCAAAAAAATTGACAAAAATCCTAACACAGGCAGATAAGATGAAAAGTGGGCCCCATGCTCAAGAATCAACTTTAGGCCAATCTTTCCAAAATGGAACACCAAGGCCTAAAATGAGTTCATAAGCCTTGGGACCCAAACCAAAGGTCCCTCTAGCCCAAAATCAACATTCCAGAGAAAACCACGCTGTCAGAATTTATATCCGAGGATGTTTTCTCCTAATGTTGACCAAAGTCAAACTTTCAAGTTCAACTGGCTAGAAAACATGAAAACCAACATGAACCCAAATCAAAAGATCCCAGACCCCGACTAAGGGTCCATCTAGATCAAAATCCATGCTCCGAAGTTAACAGAACTGTCAAAATTCAATTTCGAGTACATTTAGCAAGAATGTTGACCGAAATCAATGATATCCTAAGTTAAGGCTCTAAAACATGGGAAAGTCCATACAACCAAACAAACGCCTAGGGCACCAAACCATCGGTCCCATCAAGCCATAAATGACTTGGGGCCGCTACAAGCAAGCTCTAACAATACAAGAAAAGCTTATACGCGAGAATGACTAGAAGGGTCATTACACCATCTACTACTAAAAAGAACTTTCATCCTCAAATGTCAAGAGCAAGAGAGCACCTGGAAGGTTAAACAACTATGGATACTGAGCCCGTATCTCTCTCTTGGTCTACCAGGTAGCCTCCTAAAATGGATGGTGCCTCCACTGAACTTTCACAATCGGAATCTCCCTAGATCTCAACCTCCTGATATCTCTGGAAAAAATAGCTACCAGCTCCTCAACAAAGGCTAAACTCTCATCCAATTGAACCGTGTCCCACTGTAACACATGAGACTCATCTAGAACATACCGCCGCAACATTGACACATGGAAAACTTGGTGCATAGTAGAAAACATCAGAGGCAAAGCTAACTGATAGGCAACACTACCAACTCTCTGAAGGATCTCAAACGGCCCAATGTACCTGGGGATAAGCTTGCACTGCCAACCAAATCTCATCACACTCTTCCTATGCGATACACAAAGGAATACAAACTCACGAACATTGAACTCTAAGGCACGAAGTCTATGATCAACGTAACTCTTTTGCCTACTCTGGGCACCCCAAAGTCTATCCTGAATCATTCGGACTCAGTCCCAAAGAATCTTGAAGCAAATCTGTACCCTGTGGCCTAGACTCTAAATAATCAAACCAACCAATTAGCAATCTGCAATGCCTACCATAAAAAGCCTTGAAAGGTGACATGCCAATGCTCGAATGAAAGCTATTATTATAATCAAACTCGGCCAAAAGCATAAACTGATCCCAAAGACCTCTAAAGTCAAGAACACAGGCTTGAAGCATATCCTCCAGGACCTGAATAGTCTTCTCGGACTGGCCATCTGTCTGAGGGTGGAATGCAGTACTAAGCTAAACCTTTGTACACAAGTCTCGCTAAATAGCCTTTCAAAACTGAGATGTGAATTGAGTGTCACAGTCTAAAATGATAGAATTTGGGACCCCGTGCAACTGAACAATCTCATGAAGGTAAATTTGAGCTAACATCTCTGAACTGTAAGTAGTCTGGACCAACAATAAGTGTCTTGGCTTAGTCAGCCAATCAAAAATAACCCAAATAGAACTGAAACCCCTCGAAGTACATGGCAATCCAACTATGAAGTCCATAATAATCCTTTCCCACTTCCACTCAGGAATGGGAATCCGTTGCATCAATCCACCAGGCCTCATGTGCTTGAACTTCACCTGTTGACAGTTTAAGCACCGAGATACAAACTCCACTACATCCCACTTCATACCACTCCACCAGAAAAGCTATCTCAAATCTCTATACATCTTGGGTGTGCCAGGATGGATGGAATACCTAGAACAATATGCCTCATGGAGAATCGACTGAATCAGATCACCAACCCTCGAAACACAGAGATGACTATTGAACCTCAGAAACCTATCTAAATCTAGAGTAGCCCCGCTAGCCTTACACCGAACAACCTGATCATGAACGACACACAACCATTGATCCTTAAATTGATGGCTCTGAATCTGCTCAACCAATGTAGAACAAACCTCAATACTGTCATGAACTCTGCTAGGTTCCAACAACTCAAGCCTAATCAAATGGCAAGCCAAGGACTGGATGTCCAAGGCCAACGGTCACTAAAAAACTAAAAGTAAAGCTAGACTGCCCATACTCTCTGTCTTCTGATTCAAGGAATACGCTACCATATTTGCCTTGCCTGGATGATAAGAATAGTGAAGTCATAGTCCTTCAGTAACTCAATCCATCTCCTCTGCCTCGAGTTCAGCTCTTGCTAACTCATGATGTACTTAAGACTACGGTGATCAGTGAATATCTCACAGTGAACTCCATATAGGTAGTACCTCTAAATCTTGAGCAAGAAAACTACCGCTGCAAACTCTAAGTCATGAGTGGGGTAGTTGCGCTCATAAACCATCAGTTATCTCAATGCATACACTATCACATAACCCTACTACATCAACACACAACCAAGATCGACCCCTAAAGTATCACAATACATAGATAAACTCTCACCCTATATTGGAATGGTAAACACTGGAGCTGAAATAAATAAGGCCTTAATCTTCTAGAAGGTATTCTCGCACTGATTCGACCGTTAAAATGGGACATCTTTCCTAGTCAGCATAGTCAAAGGTGCCGCTATGGAAGAAAACCCTCAACAAATCATTTGTAGTACCTTGCTAACCCAACAAAGTTGTGAACCTCCATAGGTGTAGTGGGTCTCGGCCAATCATGAATAGCTAAAATCTTTCCTAGGTCCACTCTAACGTGTCCTAGGAATGCAACAGACTCAAGATAAAACTCGCACTTTAAAAACTTTGCATAAAGTCAATGATCTCTCAAAGTCTGGAGTATAATCCTCAAGTGTTGCTCATGCTCATCTCTACTCCACGAGTATATCAGGATGTCATCTATGAAAACTATCACAAACTAGTCCAAGTACGGGCTAAACACCTTGTGCATCAAGTCAATGAAAGATGTGGGGGCATCAGTTTACCCAAAAGATATTACCAAGAACTCATAATGGCCATTACGTGTCCTAAATACTGTCTTAGGGATGTCCTTTGCCCTAATCCTCAATTGGTGGTAGCCTGACCTCAAATCTATCTTTGGAAACACGACTGAACCCTGAAGTTGATCAAACAAGTCATGAATTTGCGGCATCAGATACTACTCTTCACAGTCACCATATCCATCTGCCTATAATTAATACACAACAGCATCGACCCATCTTTCTACTTCACAAACAGAATAGGAGCACCCCAAGGTGACACACTCGGCCTAATGAAACCATTAGCTAACAAGTCCTGGAGCTTCTCCTTAAGCTCCCTCAACTTAGATGGAGCCATATGGTAAGGAGAAATAGAAATAGTCCTAGTGCCCGACTCTAACTCAATAGCAAAATCAATATCTCTCTCCAGTAGAAGACCTGGTAGGTTAGTAGGAAACACATCTATGAAATATCTAACCATCGAAACTGACTTAGGGGAAGGAGGGTCAGCACTAGCATCTCGAACATATGTTAGATAAGACAAACACCCGCGAGAAATCAACTTTCTAGCTTGAAGATAAGAGATGATCCCAGATGGTGTGCGGCTGACAGATTCCTGCCACAACTGGGGATATACTAGGCATAACTATGGTAACAGTCTTGTCATAGCAATCCAAAACTACATGGTGAGAGGATAACCAGTCCATGCCCTATATCACATCAAAGTCTAACATATCAAGAATCATCAAATCACCCCATGTTTCTAAATCACTAATTAAAATCATACAAGATCTCACAATCTAATCTAATACTAAACAATCTCCTACTGGGGTTAAAACAGATACAGGTACAGATAATGACTCACTAGCCAACCCAAAACAAGGCAACTAGTAGGCAAAAACATATGAACAAGTAGATCCAGGATCAAATAAAGCAATAGTTGGTTGACGACATACAAAAATCTTTCATGTGATCATAGCATCTGAGGCCTCTTTCTCTAGTCTCCCGGGGACTGCATAAAATTGACGGTGACCACCACCTAACCGACCGATATCCCTACCCCCTGTCCTGTCATGCTAGCCACCACCCCCTCTAACTGGTGGTGAACTGCACTAATAGGCTGAGTCAGCTGAGCGGCTAGCTGAACTATGCCCTGCTGGGGGCAATCTCTAGCATAGTTCCCAATAACTCCACACTTATAAAAAGGCCCTGACATCCTAAACTATCAATATGAAGTAGTCAAACCTTTATGGGCACCATGACATAATGCCCCAAAACCTTCACCTCTCAAAGACTGACCACTATAGCCGTGCTAGCTACTCTGACCCTACTCAAACTTAATAATACCATAATCCTGGGTGCTGCTGTAGCTGATAAATTGGTTGACTAGACTGACCTGGGTACTGCTGTAGCAGATACCCTCAGCCCCACTGGCCTGAACCTCTACCACCAGAACGAGAACCACTGTAGCCACCCTGCTGTCGTAGCCTCTTATCTCTGTCCCCCTGATCACGATGATGTAAATCCTCCATGGTACTGACATAGTCTGTGATAGCCTGATACATCGACCACTGGAAACTAATATCTCAGATGGTTGTCTAAGATCTATCCGTAAACCCTAAACGAACCTACAAACTCTGTCAAGATCAGTAGGAATAATTATGGCCCTAAATGGAGCAAGCTGGTGGAAATGAGTCTTGTACTCAAATACCGACACTGATCCCTGTATATGCCTAGTGAACTGCTCCCTTTGAAGCTCTCTGTCACTCTAAGGCAATAACTTGGTCATGAAGGCCTCATAAAACTCTATCCAAGATAACGAAGGAGACGAAGATAGTCTGCAAGAAACTTGGGCCCTCCACCATAACTTAGTTGGGACCTCTAACTGATAAAAAGTATAACCAACTCCAAGAGTCTCCAACCACCCCCAAGTGATATAGTATCTCCTCACAAGTTGTAATAAAATCATGTAGGCCCTGACCTGAAGTACCAACGAACCTAGGTGGAGCCAATCTCAGAAACCTACCCAATGCCTTCTGCTTCATCTCTGTCATAGCTGGACGAGGAGCAAGAGGTTGTGCAACAGCTGGAACCAAAATAACCTCAGCATGGGGAGCTGTAGTAGTAGGCTACGCTCCTGAACTTTGCACAACCAGGGCTGGCCCTTGAGTGGATGTGTATGCTACCTTAGAAGGCTGATCCCCGATCATACCTAAACGTTGTAGAAGCAAACCCCAAATACTTGCTGACTGAGCTGGGGCTAATGTTGGCACTAAAGCTGATGCTGGTACCGGAGCTGGTGGCACCTGGGCTATCCCTTGGTCCACATGCTACTGCTCCGAAAGAAACTTGGGATCATACTCGAGGTCATTCTCAACCCTAGGAGCTCTAACTGGTGCCGCTGCTCGGGCACATCCTCTAGCTCTACCTCTGCAACCTCCCTGTCCCCTAGCTAGAGTCAGAGGTGCAAGGGTCAAAGTCTCTCCTTCGCCTAATATCGACAATCTCGTATGAACCATTTGCGAAAGAGTGAACTAGAACAAGTGAGATTCAAGAAACTTTCAAAGATACTACGCATGAGATAAAAGCAAGAAAATGTCCATGTTTCCTAAGATGCCCCTGTAGCCTCCTGAAGATTGAGTACAAATGTCTCTTCCTTGATCTACAGGACTCTACTAGACATTGACTCCTATAATGATGACACCGCTGAACCTATAGCTCTAATATCAAGCTGTCATGGCCCTATTTCTCGGTCATGATGACACATACAACCCCCCAGTAGGTGAACTAATTACCATAGCCCAGAACGGTTAGTAATAGGCTATTATCTAACAAGCAAGAAAAAGAAGCATACTATAGGCAGACAAAAGGGAGATTTGATAAGTAATAAGCAACAAAAATACATAAGCAGAAGCTAAACCAAACCCAAAACCTGGTATCATAGTATAAGAGCCGAAACTACATAAACGGAGTACAAAAGATCCAAAATAATATATACAGATCTATCCCAGAATAATAAAAAGAGTACAAGATGTAAAAGATGAGCGAAAAGCAAAGTCCAGCCATCAAGAGCTCACCCTCAGCCTCGAATAGTCTAAAAGATCAACCGCACGAGTCTTCATGTAATGACCCTTCCAGTTATCTTTTTATTTTCACATTCAAAGTATTGTTAGAGCTTTCCTATAGTGACCCCAAGTCATTTATGACTTGCAGGGATCGGTAGCTGGGTGCCCTGGTCGTTCATTTAGTTATTTTGGCCGGTTGTCTATTTTAGAGCCTTAACTTAGAATATCATTGACTTCAGTTAACATTCTTAGCTAACATGCTCGAAATTGAATTCTAACTATTTCATTAGCTCTGTAGCATTGAGTTTGGTGTAGTTCAACCTTCAGTTAAGATCTGAGAACTTCCAGTGTGAGTTTTGTGTTATTTTCTCTATTTTAGGCCATTTAAAGTTGAAAGTGTTACTTTGGGTAGCTTTCGATGATTGGAGCATCAGATTTGAAATCCGACGATTCCATCAACTCTGGAATGTTGAGTTTGGGTTAGGTAGGTGGTTGGTTTAGGTTTTGGGTGAGCCGGGCTCATTTTGAGCCTTGGAGTTCTTTTAGTTAGTGTTGACTTGGGTCAACATCTCTCCGAAATAACCTCATATGGAAGTTTTGTGGATTCTGTTGGGTCCGAAACATCATTTCCACTCTGTTTACATTATTAGTTTTTGAATATCGATTTTTGATTGTGCCTGAATGCCCCGTTGAGTTTTGGAAAGTGTAGACTTTTACTGTTGCAGGTGCATGCCTTAGGTCTTAATCGCGAGCCTCGTCCCTCGCGACTGCGATGAAACACCTGGACTCCATTTCTTCACAATGGAGTGATCGCCTATCGCGATCACGATAAAGTCCCTTCCCTTTTGTTCTTCACGACCGCATGGCTAGTCTTCGCGATCACGATGGTCTAGCAAGCATGGTCCTCGCGACCGCGAGTGGTCCCTTCGCAATCGCGATGAAGAACCCCTGGCAGTATACATCTATTCCATTTCATTTTTCTAGTTTTCTGCTTCACTATTCCAACACTACAACTCAATCTTATCTCCTCCTAAGTGTTCAAAACAGTTCCAAGATTTGGGAATTCTTTCTATTGTAGAGAAAGCTTGCTCCCTTGGTTACTTTGGTAAGTCTCCTTCCCCAATTTCCCTTTTTCCTCCACTGTTGAACTTCTATTCTAAATTCTAAAAGCTTGGTTTTTCCCTTGAAGAATCTGACTCCTTGGAGTTGCATGTTCCGTATATTTCGTGGATTCATTTTCTTGGCGTGTTGCTCTCGTTGTGGTAAGTTTTCTTGCTCCCATTTTTAATTTTTTTCTTAAAATTCCAACCTTAAATCCTCTCTTGAGCGGGGTGTTTTGGCGCCCTTCTCTTGGCTAATTGTTCTCATTTTTTGAGCATGTCTTCTTGGCATCGTTGTGGTCATCGTTCTCCTTTCCATTTATGGTTTCGGGTTATGGGCCCCACGGGCTTGCTTTTGACCCGGATTTTATACCCGGCTATAATTGTAGCCTTATGGGTATCGTTAGACTCATTTTAATGTATTATTTATGGTTTTGATAGTTTGATTATCGTTCAGGGTTTCTTGGAGCAATTCGAGCTTGGATTTCATTATCCCAGCAGCTTGTTGTCGGACGACAGGTAGGTTACAGTTTAAACTCCCTAGAACTTAGCATATATCAGATAAAATTGTACTAGGAAGCATCCTTGTATTGGGTTATTAGGTTTGTACCACAGACCTTGACCGCTTTTCCATGATTCGCCCCATTTCTTTCATCCGCTGTATGTAGTATTCTTAAGTAGTTGATGTTATCACCCTTATGGTCCTGTGAGGCCTTGTTTGACTCAGGAACATAGTTGGTGGGATATTAGGAATGTTTGTGAGTCCCGGACATCGTTATTATTGATATAGTGTTATCTATCTGTGTTGTAGAACGATTAGAGTCTGTGTAGGGCCGATAGGTTGATTGTTAGCCATTGGGCTACTGTTTGTGATAAGGCATTCCATTATCATGCATCTAAAGGATTTTCTACTCGATTTTACTATGGTTTTGCTTCGGGCCTACTATTTATGATTTCCAAATCTTGCATGGCCGAATGGGCCCATTTTCAGTAAAATGTGTTATGAAATGGTTTGGTATCCCTTTTATGGACCATCTTGGGGTTAGAAAGGTTAAAAGGAGAGAGATGTCTAAGTTTTCATATCCTATATTGGACTCGGGTGGACTGAGGTGCTAGATTGATTCCGCTATTTACAAAGAAGTGATATTAGACTCGGTAAAGCCGAGAAACAAACTTGTTTTACTACTGTTTTAGACCCGGAGATGCCCGGTCACCCTTGGAGGGGATTTTTACTGCATTTATTTCATTGATTTAGACCTGGATAGGATTCAGGCACACATTTTGAGCATTGGTGACAAGTTTGAATCCGGTGGCACTCCGAATGGTATTTTGAGGTTAGAGTGTAGTATGTGGTCTACGAGTAGACCTCCATGGAATCTGTCACTCCTAATCAAATTCTATGGGCAGAAGGGTGACCGAGGGTTTAAGTTTACGATGGAGTAGTTGTACTCGGGAGAAGTCTTTCCATGGATCCCACCTTTACTGGACCTTTAGGGCACCAGAGGGGGTAATATATTGACACTGAGGTTTCACTGTATTGGCATTTCATAGCATATCATTCATT
This sequence comes from Jaltomata sinuosa, assembly GCA_003996215.1. Taxonomy (NCBI): domain Eukaryota; kingdom Viridiplantae; phylum Streptophyta; class Magnoliopsida; order Solanales; family Solanaceae; genus Jaltomata; species Jaltomata sinuosa. The sequence goes on from QJPP01006936.1 coordinate 260,892, forward strand.
GTTTGAGGCTCTACCCTTGTTTGTTATTTGCTGAGTGTATACTCCGGTTGTATGGGCGACTGGAGGGTTTTGTTTTCACTTGTTTGCATTCCTCAGTTGTATGGGTGGCCGGGGGACTGTAAGTAGACTCTTGTTACTTTATCATAATACTATCTTCTATCTCGTTTATGATGTTCAGATTGTATACCGCAACATTGTTGGTTCTGGATTGAGATTGATATGATCAGTTTGGTTTTTTATTCTTGTTTTCTGAGCATGTCTATCTTTACTCTTCTCGCCCTTCCCTTGTACTTGAGGTTACCAATATACCATCTATTTATAAGAAATTTATTGTGTATATACTGTTATTGCAAGGATACCAAGTGCATCATTTATTACTTTCACATGTGCCTGTTGTGTATATATTCTACATACTAGCCTTGTATATTGTTCTGTTGTCTTCCCTCTGGGCTAGTTCCTGTGTACTTTTTTGTTGATTCCCGTGACTACTTGCTTTTAATCTGTCTGTTAGTACACTTTTATCTTATATGTTCCCAATCGGCCTATGATACCTACTGGGTACCTTATGCTTCACATTTGGTGCTCATACTACACTCTGCAACTTCTGGTGCAGATCCTAGTGTGGGCCATTGCTGCTAGCTCATTGGAGACTCGTGCGAGGATTTACTTCTGTGATATTCTATACTGTAGGTGAGCTTTTGGTGACCGAAGCTTTGCTTTTAGTTTATATTTTGCTTATGCACTCTATTACTACTCGGAGACATCTATGTATATATTATTTTGGACCTTTTGTACTCCATATATAGATCTTGCTCTTATATGCTATGATACCAGGTTTTGGGTTTGATTTAGCCTCCACATTATATGTATTATTCCTATTATCTATTTTCTTTGTCTTGTTCCCTTGCTTCTGCTTATTAAACTGTTCTTCCGCTTAAGTTGATAGAATGTGGCCCATTTCTAACCATTTTAGGGTACGGGGATTGGTTCACCTACTGGGGCTTGTAGGTGCCATTATGACCGAGAAATTGGGTCATGACAGCTTGGTATCAGAGCCCTAGGTTCACTGGTGTCATCGGTATAGGAGCCAATGTCTAGTAGAGTCCTGCGGATTGGGGCAGAGACGTCCATACTCAATCTTTGGGAGGCTATAGTGACATCTTAGGAAAATGGACTTTTCTTGTTTATATATCGTGCGTAGTACCCTTAAAAGTGTCTGGAAATCTCACTTATTCTGGTTCACTCTTCCGCAGATGATTTGTACGAGATCTTCAACTTTGGGTAGAGGAAAGCCTCTTTCCCCTGCACCTCCGACTCCAGCTAGGGGCTGGGGCATTCGTAGGGGTAGAGGTAGGGGTCGTGGATGCCCCAGAGCAGCAGCACATGCTAGAGCTGCTAGAGTTAAGGTAGAGTCTGAGTATGATTATGAGCCCGAGTTCATTCTCGAGCAGCAACATGTGGACCCGGGGAAAGTCTTGGTACCCCCAGCTCCAGTGTCAGTTTTCTTTGCCAGCTTCAGCCCAACTCAGTCTTCGGATATTCGAGGGTTACTACTTCAGCTATTAGGTTTAATAGGGGAGAGACCTTCTTAGGTAGCACATACATCCGCTCAGGGGGCAGCCCTGGATATGCAGAGTTCATGAGCATAGCCTGCTACTGTGGCTCCCCGTGCCGAGGTTATCCCAGTTCCACTGGTTGTACAACCACTTGCTCCCCGCCCAACTATGATAAATGGGAAGAAGAAGGTGTTGGATAGATTTCTGAGATTGGCATCGCCGAGATTTGTAGGTACATCGAGTTAGGATCCGCATGATTTTATTACTATATGTGAGGAGATGTTGCACCATCTGGGTTTGTTGGAGACTCACAGAGTCATTTATACCACCTATCATTTGGAGGGTCCAGCAAAGCTATGATGGAGGGCACAGGTTGCTTGTAGACTTTATACTTCACCTCAGTTGTCTTGGTATGAGTTCTATAAGGCCTTTATGGCCAAGTTCTTGCCTTAGAGTGATCGTGAGAATCGCATGGAGAAGTTTACTCAGCTTATGCAGGGATCTATGACTATATCTGAGTATGAGACCCATTTTAATCAGCTAGCACCATTTGGAGCTATGATCATTCCTACCGAGGCGGATAGGATTCACAAATTTGTATGAGGTTTGATGCTAGAGATTAGACATCCAGCTGAGATATTAGTTGTTGTTGATCGATCATTTCAGGCTATCACAGACTATGCTTGTATGGTGGAGGATTTACATCGACATGATTAGGGGGCCAGAGATGAGAGGCCTCGACATCAGGGTGTCTACAGTGGTTCCATACATGGTGGTAGAGTTTCAGGCCAGGGTCAGTCCAGCCAACTAGTTCAGGCTTCACTTCAGACAACCAGTAGTACTCTGTTTTAGCAGGGTCAGAGCAGCCATCAGAGCCATAGCGGTCAGTCTTTGAGGGTTGTATCTTTAGGGGAATCAAATCGTGGTGGACATTTAGGTTCCTCTGGTCCATCTTGACACTTCATGCCATCAAGACCTTGTTATAAGTATAGGATTATGGGTCACTATGCAAGAGATTGCCCCAAGAGAGGTACAGTTCAGCCAGCCACTCCGTCGGTTGAGCTATTACGAGTAGTTCAGCCTCCGGCTAGAGAGGGTGGTGGTAGACTAGAGGTGGTACCCCGTGTGGCAGAGCAAGTGGTAGGGATGAAGGTCGGGTAGGTGAAGGTCATCGTCAGTTCTATGAGGTCCCTAGGAGACCACAGGCAGATGTCTCAAATGCCGTGATCACAGGTACAATTTCTGTATACCGTCAACCAGCTTATTCTTTATTTGATCCTGGATCCACTTGTTCGTATGTATCTTCATACTTTCAGTCTTGTTTGGGGTTGTCTAGTGAGCCATTATCTTTTCCCATTTCTATTTCAACGCAGTAGGATATTCTTTAGTAGTGGATCAGATTGTGAGATGTTTCATGATATCTATTGGTGATTTAGAGACTTGGGCTGATTTGATGATACTTGACATGTTAGATTTTGATGTGATACAGGGCATGGACTGGTTATCCTCTTATCATGCGGTTTTGGATTGTTATGCCAAGGACCATTACCATAGCAATGCCCGGTGTATCCCTAGTTATGTGGCAGGGTTCTTTCAGCCATGCACCGTCTAGGATCATCTCTTGTCTTTGATCTAGGAAGTTGATCTTTCGCAGGTGTTTAGCTTATCTAGCATATGTCTGAGATGCTAGTGCTGACCCTTTATCTCCAGAGTCTGTTCTTGTGGTTAGAGACTTCCTAAATGTGTCCCCTACTGACTTGCCAGGCCTTCCACCTAAGAGAGATGTTGATTTTGCCATTGAGTTAGATCTGGGCACCAGGCCCATTTCTATTCCTCCTTACCATATGGCTCCTGCTGAGTTTAGAGATCTTAAGGAGCAGCTCCAGGATTTTTTAGCTAAGGGGTTTATTAGACCGAGTGTGTCTCCTTGGGGTGCTCCTGTTCTCTTTTTAAAGAAGAAGGATGGGTCGATGCGGATCTGTATTAATTATTGATAGTTGAATAAAGTGACAATGAAGAATAGGTATCTGATGCCCAGGATTGATGACTTATTTGATCAGCTTCAGGGTTTCGCCGTGTTTTGGAAGATTGATTTGATGTCCGGCTACCATCAATTGAGGATTAGGGTGGAGGACATCCCTAAGACATCATTCAGGATACGTTATTTCCATTATTTGTTCCTAGTGATGCAAGGATATTCCATAAGTCATCCTGGTGACCCTTGACTTTGCTGACTAGGAAGGATATTCCATTCTAGTGGTCAGATCAGTGCGAGGATAGCTTCCAGAGGTTTAAGGCCGTATTGACTTCAGCTCTAGTTTTGACTTTGCTAGTCGAGGGTCAGAGTTTCACCGTGTATTGTGATGCTTCTAGGGTTGGTCTTGGTTATGTGTTTATGCAGTAGGGTCGAGTGATAGCATATGCGTTGAGGCAAATGAGTGTTCACGAGCACAACTACCCCACTAATGACTTAGAGTTGGTGGCGGTAGTCTTCGCACTCAAGATCTGGAGGCACGATTTGTATGGAGTCCATTGCGAGATATTCACTAATCACCATAGTCTTTAGTACATTACGAGTTAATGAGAGCTCAACTCTAGGCAACAAAGATGGATTGAGCTACTGAAGGACTATGATTTCACCATTCTATATCATCTGAGCAAGGCAAACATGGTAGCGAATGCCTTGAGTTAGAAGGAGGTGAGTATGGGCAGCCTAGCTTCACTTTCAGTTTCTAAGTGACTGTTGGCCTTGGACAACCATTCCTTAGAAAACCGATTGGTTAGGCTTGACTTGTCGGATCCTAGCAGAGTTCTTGCCAGCGTTCAGGTCTGTTCTACTCTATCTGATCAGATTCAGAGCTGACAGTTTGAGGATCAAAGTTTGTGTGACCTTCGTGATCAGGTAGTTTGGAGTGAGGCCAACCGGGTTACTATGGGTTCTGATGGTATTCTTAAGGTTGATGGCCGACTTTGTGTTCCGAGGGTTGGAGATTTGATTCAGCTGATACTTTATGAGGTGCACTTTTTTAGATACTCCATTCATTGTGGCACGACAATAATTTATAGAGTTTTGAGACAGCTTTACTGGTCGTGTGGTATGAAGCGGGATGTAGCAGAGGTTATATCTCGGTGCTTGAAATGTCAGCATGTGAATTTCGAGCACATGGGATCGGGTGGCTTGACGCAGCGACTTCCCATTCCTGAGTGGAAGTGGGAAGGTGTTACTATGGACTTCGTGGTTGGTTTGCTTCGTACTTCTTGGGGTTTTGATTCCATTTAGGTGATTGTGGATCGGCTGACTAAGTCGGCCTACTTCTTGCTAGTTCAGACTTCCTAGGGTGCTGAGAGGTTAGCTCAGATTTACATTCATGAGGTTTTTTGGTTGCACGGGGTCCTTGCTTCTATTATTTCAGACCATGACACTCAGTTCACATCTTAGTTTTGGAGGGCTATTCAGTGATATTTGGGTACAGGAGTCATTTTAGTACTTCTTTCCATCCTCAGATGGATGGCAAGGATGAGAGGACTATTCAGGTCTTGGAGGACATGCTTCGGTCTTGTGTTCTTGACTTTGGAGATTCATGAGATCAGTTTGTGCCTTTGGCCAAGTTTGCTTATAATAATAGCTTTAATTCGAGCATCGGTATGGAACCTTTTGAGGCCTTGTATGGTAGACGTTGTAGATCACAGATTAGTTAGTTTGATGGGTTAGAGTCCAGACCGCAGAGTACAGATTTGCTTAGAGATTCCTTGGACCGAGTCCGTTTGATTCAGGATAGACTTAGAGTGGCCCAGAGTAGGTAGAAGAGCTACGCTGATCATAGATTTCATGCCTTGGAGTTTAGTGTTGGTGACTTGGTTTTCCTTCGAGTATCTCCCCTGAAGGGCGTGATGAGATTTGGTCGGCAGGGCAAGCTTCTCCCAGGTTCATTGGGCCATTTGAGATTCTACAGAGGGTTGATAGTGTTGCCTACATGTTAGCTTTGCCTCCGATGTTTTTAGCTATTCACCTAATTTTCCATGTCTCGATGTTGCATCGGTATGTTCCAGATGAGTCTCATGTGTTGCATTGGGATTCAGTTCAGTTGGATAAGAGTTTATCTTTTATTGAGGAGCCGATAGCTATTTTGGCCAGAGATATCGAGAGATTGAGATCTAGAGAGATTTTGGTTGTGAAAGTTCAGTGGGGACATCATCCAGTCGAGGAGGCTACTTGTGAATCTGAGAGTGAGTTGCGTGCTTAGTATCCGCAGTTGTTCGAGCCTTCATGTAGTCCTTTCTTCTTGACTTTTGAGGACAAAAGTCTTTTTAGTAGTGGATGTTGTGATAACCCTTCCAGTCATCTTCATATTTTCACATTCATTGTACTATTAGAGCTTTCTTATAGCAAACCCAAGACAATTATGACTTTCTCAGATCGGTGGTTTGGTGCCCTGGTCGTTCATTTGGTTGTTTTGACAATTTGCCTGTTTTAGAGCCTTAACTTAGAATATCATTGACTTCAGTCAATATTCTGAGCTAACATACTTGGAATTGAATTCTGACCATTCTGTTAGCTCCATAGCATTGAATTTTGTCTAGTTGGACCTTCAGTTGAGACCTGAGAACTTACGGTGTGGGATTTGTGTTGTTTTCTCTGTTTTCAAGTCATTTGGAGTTGAAAGTGTAACTTTGGGTAGCTTTTGATGATCAGAGCATTAGATTCGAAATCTCACGATTCCATCAGCTCTGGAATGTTGAGTTTGGGTTAGGTAGGTGGTTGGTTTGGGTTCCGGGTGAGCCAGGCTCATTTTGAGCCTTTGAGTTCTTTTAGTTAGTGTTGACCTGGGTTAACATCTATCTAAAATGACCTCGTATGGAAGTTTCGTTGATTTTGTTGGGTCCGGAACATCATTTTCACTCTGTTTGCATTATTTGTTTTTGAATATTGGTTTCCAATTGTACCCGAAATGCCCTGTCTAGTTTTAGAAAGTTGCAAAATTTTGTTGTTGTAGGTGCAAACCTTAGGCCTTAATCGCAATCGCGAGCCTCGTCCCTCGCAACCACGATGAAGTACCTGGACTCTTGTTCTTCGCGATCGCGTGATCGCCTATCGCGATCGCAATGAAGTCCCTTCCCCTTTGTTATTCACGACCGCGTGGCTAGCCTTCACTATCGCGATGGTCTAGCCAGCGTGGTCCTCGCGTTTGTGAGGTGTCCCTTCGCGATTGCGGTGAAGGACCCCTGGTAGTATATATCTATTCCATTTCGTTTTCTAGCTTTGATCCTTCACTATTCCAACACCAAAACTCAACATTCTCTCCTCCTAAGTGTTCAAAACAATTCCAAGCTTTGGGAATTCTTTCCGTTGGAGAGAAAGCTTGCTCCCTTGGTTAATTTTTTAAGTCTCCTTCCCTAATTTCCCTTTTTCCTCCATTGTTGAACTTCTATTTCTAAATTCTAAAAGATTCGTTTTTCCCTTGAAGAATCTGCTTCCTTGGAGTTGCATATTCCATAAATTCTGTGGCTTCAATTTCTTGGCGTGTTGCTCTCGTTGTGGTAAGTTTTCTTGCTCCAATTTCTGATTTTTGTTCTTAAAATTCAAACCTTAAATCCTCTCTTGAGCAGGCTATTTTGGCGCCTTTCTCTTGGCCAATTGTGCTCAATTTTGGAGCATGTCTTCTTGGCATCGTTGTGGTCATCGTTCTCCTTTCCATTTTTGGTTTTGGGTTGTGGGTCTCGCAAGCCCACTTTCGGCCCAGATTTTTGACCCGGCTACAATTGTAGCCTTATAGGTATCGTTAGACTCATTTTAATGTATTATTTATGTTTTTGATAGTTTGATTATCATTCAGGGTTTCTCAGAGCGATTCACGACTAGATTTTGTTGCCCCAACAGCTTCTCGTTGGACGACAGGTAGGTTACGGTCTAAACTCCCTAGACTTAGCATATATCGAATAAAATTGTACTATCTGGCATCCTTGGGTTGGGTTATTAGGTTGGTACCAAAGACCTTGACCGCTTTTCCATGATTTGCCCTATTTCTTTCCTCCGTTGTATGTAGTATTCTTAAGTAGTTGATGTTATCACCCTTATGGTCTTGTGAGGCCTTGTTAGACTCTGTAACATCGTTGGTGGGATATTGGGAATCTCCGTGTGTCCCGGACATCGTTATTATTGATATATTGCTGGCTATTTGTGTTGTAAAATAATTGGAGCTTGTGCAGGGCTGATAGGTTGATTGTGAGTCCTTGACCTATTGTTTGTTATTGAGCATGCCATTATCATACATATAAATGATTTTCTACTCGATTTTATTATGGTTTTGGCTTCGGGCCTACTATTTATGATTTCCAAACCTTGCATGGCCTCGGAGGCCTATTTTTGGTAAATTATGTTATGAAATGGTTTGGTATCCCTTTTATGGACCTTCTTGGGGTAAGAAAGGTTAAAAGGATAGAGATTTCTCAGTTTTTGTATCCTATATTGGACTCAGTTGGACCGAGGTGCTAGATTGATTCCGCTATTTATAAAAAAGTGATATTAGACCCGATAAAGAAGAGCAACAGACTTGTTTTACTATTGTTTTAGACCCGGAGATGCCCGGTCTCTCTTGGAGAAGGGTTTTACTGCATTTATTCCATTGATTTAGACCTGGATATGATTCAGGCATACATTTTGAACATTGGTAACTAGTTTGGATCTGCTGGCACTCCTGATGGTATTTTGAGGTTGGAGTGTAGTATGTGGTCTACGAGTAGACCTCCATGGACCCTTTCACTCCGGAACAAGTGCTATGGGCAGAAGGGTGATCGGAGGTAGGGGTTTACGGTAGAGTAGATGTACTCGGGAGAAGTACTTCCATGGATCCCGCCTTTACTGGACCTTTGGAGCTTCAGAGGGGGTAACAAATTGACACTGAGGTTTCACTGTCTTGGGATTTCATAGCATATCATTCATTGTTTGAGGCTCCACCCTTGTTTACTATTTGCTGAGTGTACCCTCCGGTTGTATGGGCGGCTGGAGGGTTTTGTTTTCACTTGTTTGCGTTCCTCGATTGTATGGGCGGCCGGGGGACTGTAGGTAGACTCTTGTTACTTTATCATGATACTATCTTCTGTCTCAGTTTATGATATTGAGATTTTATACCGCAATGTTATTGGTTCTGGATTGAGATTGATATGATTAGTTTGTTCTTTTATTCCTGTTTTCCGAGCATGTCTATCTTGGTATACTATCCATTTCTAAGAAATTTATTGCGTATATACTGTTATTCCAAGGATCCCAGGTGCGTCATTTTTTACTTTCACCTGTGCATGTAGTGTATATATTCTACTTGCTAGCCTTGTATGTTGTTCTGTTGTCTTCCCTTTGGGCTAGTTACTGTGTACTTTTTCATTGATTCTCGTGACTACTTGCTTTTATTTTGCCTGTTACTACGCTTTTATCTTATATATGCCCAGTCAGACTATGATACCTACTGGGTACCTTATGCTTCACATTTGGTGCTCATACTACACTCTGCAACTTTTGGTGCAGATCCTAGTGTGGGCCATCGCAGCTAGATCATTAGAGCCTCGTGCGCGGAGCTGCTTCTGTGATATTCCAGACTGAAGGTGAGCTCTTGGAGACCAGAGCTTGGCTTTTAGTTTATCTTTTGCTTATGTCCTCTATTACTACTCGGAGAGATCTATGTATATATTATTTTGGACCCGTTGTACTCCTTATGTAGATCTGGATCTTATACGCTATGATACCAAGTTTTGGATTTTGTTTAGCCTCTACATTATATATATTATTTCTTTTATCAATTTTCATCGTCTTGTTCCCTTTCTTCCGCTTATTAAACTATTCTTCCGCTTAAGTTTATAGAATGTGGCCCATTACTAACTGTTTCAGGCTACGGGGATTGGTTCGCCTACTGGGGGGTTGTAGGTGCCATCATGACCAAAAAATCAGGTCATGACACTCCAATGGGTCAACGACGATGGCCCACACTAGGATCTATACCATAAAGATGCAGAGTGTAGTATGAGCATCAATTGCTAAGCAATGGGTACCCAATAGGTATCACTGGCTGATTGGGCACATATAAGATATAAAGGCAGTAATATAGCAGAAAAGAAATAAGTAGTCACACAAAGCAACGAATAAGTACACGGAAGCTAGCACTGAAGGATAAAAGAAGAAAACAGCATACGTTGCTAGCTACAAGAATGAATATATATATCACAAACACAGGTGAAAGAAAGCAATAACGCACCTGGGATCCTCACAATAACAATATATATAGATTTTAGAAATAGGCGGTATACCGGTAACCTCAAGTAAAAGAGAAGGAGGAAAGAAGAATAATAATATCATGCTCGAAAACAAGATTAACAATCAAACCATGCTAGTAATACTACTCTCAAGTAAGGAAAGAATAAACCAAGGAGCCCAAATATAACTTATCAAGTTAACCAAATGTATATAATACTACCCTCAATGTCCAACACCATATGAAATCACAATAGGGATCAATATCTCGATAGAGTAACAATAAGTATGCCTACAGTCCCAACGGTCGCCCATACATCCGAGAAACACAAACAAGTGAAGATAAACCCTCCGACATGCTATACTACCGGAGAGTACACTCAGTAAATAGCAAAAAAGGGTGGAATCTCTCACAAATGAATGATATGATATGATAGCAGGCTGAAACCATGTAATTGTGCTCCGTATCTTACCCCTTTCTGTACCTAAAAAGCCCAATAGAGGTAGGATCCATGAAAGGGATTCCCCCGAGTACCTCTACTCCATCATACACTGCTCCTCCTATCACCTTTTTCCTGTAGCACTTGGTCCAGAATGGTCAGGTCCATGAAGGTCTACTCGTAGACCACATACTAAATCTCATAACCTTAATCAAATCGTCTAGAGTGTAGCCGGATCCAAATAAGTACTCAAATCTCAAAAATGCATGCTCGGGTTCTACCTGGGTCTAAATCAGTTAATCAAGTCTCAACAACCTCACCAAGGTTTCCTGGACATAACTGGGTCTAAAATAGTAGTAAAAACCCATTTGTGGCTCGGTCGATCGAGTCTAGTACAATCTCAATCGATAGGAAATCAAATCTAGCACTACGACGTAGTCGAGTCTAGTATAAGTATGAAAACAGTTATAAAATCAACCTTTCAACTTTCTTACCCTAAGAAGATACATAAAAATTATTTCCAAACCATTTTACAACTATTTATAACGAAAATGAGCCCTCGGGGCCATGCAAAGTTTAGAAAATCATATAAGGTAGTCCCGAAGCCAAAACCATAGTAAAAATCATATGGAAAAACTCTTTATATGCATGATAAATGGCATGCTCAAACACAAATAGTATCCCAACGGCTCACAATCAACCTATTAGCCCTGCAGAGACTCCAATCGCTCTACAACACAGATAACCAACCTAAGATCGCAATATCAGTGTTCGAGACTCACAAAAATTCCTAAATAACTCACCATCTATGGCCCAGAGTCAAAACAAGGTCACATGACCACAAGGGTGATACTATCATCTACCATGAATTCTACAAACATTGGAGAAAGAAAATAAGCTAGACATGAAGAAGCGGACAAGGTCTGGGATCACTACTAAAAATAGCTCAAAAAGAGAAGGACATAAATGCGACGGACAATGTCTCTCAAAAAAAGCAATGGCAAAAGCAACGTTGTCCATTGCTTTTTTCATTTTTTTAATTTATATTTATTTTTTGCAAAAGCAACGGACACCGTTGCTTTTTTCGTGAATTTTTGCGCCAATATCATTAACATATAATTTATTTTTATTTTTTAATAAAAGTGATGGTTAGCGTCACAATTATTTAAAATAATTTTAAAATAATGATGTTGTCCGTTGCTTTTGCAAAATTTTAATTTATTAATATACAAATAACAATAATATCTTAAAAAATAATATTTTTTAAAAAAATTATGACAGACAGCGTGGTTTTTGTCTGTCGCCTTTTGATCAATCCAGTCAAACTTTAAATGAAAAAAGTGACGAACAAAAATGACGCTGTCCATCACTTTTTTTTAATTTAACAGACCCAGATCGGGTCTTTTCTTCCAATATTTTCTTTTCTCTCTTCTTCACATTTCTCCGGCAATTTTGAGAGGTCAGGTGACTATCTCTAATTTTGAGGTTGGTCTTAGTGTAGGCCGAAATTGCATGTCTAACACTTAGGTGCTGTTAGGTGGATCCTTGGTGGGTCCGGGTTGGGTGAAAGGAATATATGTTGTGGTCATCATGTGTGATCAGAAGGAGGTTGCTGGGTATTATTATCAGTTTGGGGAATTGTCCTAGGGATCCTTGAGGGGTCTGGATATTGTGAATAGTACTAAGACTGTAGTTGGTCTGGTCTGGCCGTTAGCTGGGTTATTAGTGGGTGCTTGGTTATAGGGATTTACTTGGGTAACGGAGTGGTAGTCGAAATCTAGACTTAGGGGTTGGACCAGTGTAAGGTGACTTGGGAAATCTAAAGTTCAATGTGACTTGGGAAGTTCCAGGAGTGAGGGTGTAGAGTCCCCCGATGAGGGAGTTGGCAGCGGAAGGGATAAGAAGGGTTGAGGTATGAGTTATAAGTAGATGGTAGGGATGAGAATAGGATTGGTAAAGGTGGAAGTCAGAGGAACGGGACTATGGTAGTTGATTTCATGATTTCCCTTAATTTCATTATATGATGGTATGAGTGGATTCGGGTTGACCGATGATGCCTACCAGTACGTGTGTTTGCACTGATTCTACTCTTGCTATACCTTTTTGGGTATAGTCTAGTTGTACGGTCGTTGATGTTTCTTAGGTACAGGACGATGGAGATCTTCAACAGCTTCTACTTCTTGTTCTTATGGTGGAAGTTGTGTCATTTGCATTTCCTTGTATTACTCCTGTAGTAGATCTTGTACTGGCTTAGACTAGATTCTTGGGAGAGTTTGTTTTAAAGTTGTAAACTGGTTTCCCAGTTTTAAAATAGAATTTACTATATTTCTTTGTAAAAGATGTTTTCTGAAACAAGTTTGTAAAGGGTTTCACATATAAAAATGAGGTTATTTATTGTTATATTTTGTTTTCCGCAAGTACCTGTTGGATCAGGTGGTAAGGGTTCATTTATCTACATGGTTAGCATAGGTGCCCGCACAGCCCGGTAGTTGGGTCATGACAAATCATATTAGAGCCTAGGTTACCGATCACCCAGTACAAGAGTAAAATGTTGAATAGAGTCCTGTGGATTGGTGTGTTGACGTCCAAGATAGATACATCCCTGGCTTACCCTTTAGACATATATTCATAGATACATCAATTCCTGACCTGTAACGACCGGATCCGTCATTAATTCAGGAACCATGATTTCATGAAATTTCAAAACGAATCAAAATATTTTTGGTATTAAGTGGGGTGACATGATGGAAAATTTCAGATTTTCAGAAATCATCAAGGCCGACGTCACCCTGCTATAGCGATATTTTATCTGCTATAGCAGAACCTCTATAGCGGAAGGCCATCCACTATAGTGGAACGACGGGAGGCAGTAGCCTCAGAACGAGTTTTATTAAAAGATTTCTCCTCCTTAGTTGAAAAACATACGAGGTTTCTCCAAAAACCCTCCTATGCTGCTCCATGACTTGGGAACCATGGGGGGGAAGACTATGACTAAAGAGATGTCGAAAAGCAGATTTCAGGACCATCGTTCAGCCGAGAATGCCTTTACAGAGCCAAAAACTCATCCTTGCAGCTGCTTGGCATCCAGGTAGGCTAGGTTTATTCCAAGACTAGATTGAACGCTTTCATTTTCTTATTAGTGTATAGAAAGAAAGGGAGAATCCATGGTTAGTCCTTCGGGCAGGGAGTCTGAAGGAAGTTATTGGTTTGTTGGATTAGTTTGGAAATGGTAGAATGGGGATAGGATGTTGTGATATTCTAGGCATTGCTTAAATTGTGTGATTTTGCTAATAAAAATGCGGGAACTAGAATATCGAGAGGTTCAGGGAACTGGAAAGGGGTTGGTAATTAACGATGTGTAAGGAACGGTAGCTTCAGAACTAATTGATATAATTAGTATATTTGTCAGCTGTGTTATAAGGCTTGGAAAGGTTTTCCCAGGTTGTATGTCCTAGGAAGAGTGTCAGGAATAAATGTAATTAATTGCATGTTTAAAAAGGGGAGAACCAGGGTTAGCCTTTGGACGGGATTTGGCGATTCATTGTGTATTCTGAATGGGGTAGGTGATGATTATTGATTCTTGTATGCATTGCATGCCTGTATACCTTGGTCTAAGTATTATATGTGTTGCATGCTTAGGGAATGATTAGGAATGTCTAAGAGTCTGGTGATGAGTCTTGTGAGATGAACCTGTTATATTTGCTTGTTGCTTTACAAGTGTTGTTTGTTCATTGTTTGTGACTGTGGATTTATGTGTGACATTCGATTGACTTGGGTACCACACATGGTATGGGATATACTAACGGTTGGCTTGGGTACAATGCCTGGTATGGAATAATACTAATAGTTGGCTCGGGTACCATACCTAGTAGGATTTACTTATTGCATTGCATTGTGTAATTGATTTGGTTCCATGAGTGGACCAGGCTATGTTTATAAATTGTGCTATTACATTTGGTATTGGTGTAGTCTGGGATATTATGTTGATTATTAGCTGGTCTTGGTATAGATTGGGTTTTTCCATGTTAACACCTAGATGTGTTAGGGGGATCCAGGTGGGTCCGGACCATGTAAAAGAGGTTATAAGTTCACAAATTATTGTCATTAAGTGTACTAATGGCGGTCAGGAATGGTTGGGGTTAATAAGTTAAGGGTGGGCCTTTATATAAACCGGGGTAGTCTGTTGAATACTTAGGTGTGGATGGAGGATCCTTGGAGGGTCCGGGTTATGTGATGTAAAAAGGGATTTAGATGTAACTTTGTTGTATTCATTAAAGGTGTCAATAGTCGTTGGTAGGATTCTATACGATTGGTATATTGGGAGGAAGACTAAAAGTCTGGGGCGTAGTTACTGGTTAATATAAATAGGTTGAAAAGTTGTCCTAGAGGTCATGGAAAGGTTCGAACAATGGTAGGTAAGGCTACAGGCATAAATAGTTTGGTGGGGCAGGTGACCGGATTAAGTCTGGATATTTAGTCAAGGTAGTTGACTGGGGTAAAGGTTAAAGAGAGACTTGGGAAGTCTAGAAGATAAGGCGACTTGAGAAGTCTAGTTATGAGTGAGACTTGGGAAGTCCTAGATGTCAGGGTCAAGGTTAGGGTGGTAGAGTTGGCAACAAAAGGTTAGGAAGGTCGATTCCGGAATGGGAGATTGATAAAAGAGATGTTGAAAGGGGTGAAACATTTACCTTGTGCATTTTATCTTGATTTTTATATGATGGTAGGAGTGAATTTGGGTCAGCCGATGATGCCTACCAGTAGGTGTGTTTGTACTGATTCTACTATTACTATACCTTTTTGGGTATAGTCTGGTTGCAGGGTTGGTGATGTTTCACAGGTTCAGGATTGCGGTGATCTTCTGGCTGCTCCTACTTCCTTCTGTGGTGGGAGTTGTGTCCATCTTATGTTATAAGCTCATATTGTAGAAGCTCTTGTACCGGTTTAGACTAGGTTCTAGGGAGGTTGTGTTACATTGTTAGTAAATTTTCGCAAGTTCTGAAGGTTGTTAATCTTTGAAAGTTGTTGTATAAAGATTCTCCAAATGTTGTAAAAGGATTTATCATGTATAAAAGGGACTTAGTTAATGGTTATTTCCTTTTCTGCTTTGCATGTTGGTTCAGGTGGTAAAGGTTCTCCTATCTAGGTGGAGTACAGTAGGTGCCCGCATGGCCCGATAGTTGGGTCGTGACATGACCCTTCTATTAAGACAGATACAACATGGGAACGACACCCCCTAATATTGATACTTTAACCATTCTAGTTTACTCTACTTCTTTTATATCGAAACATTCTCGTAATTCTCTTTAACTAGACATTTCCTTACCCAAGGCATTTTTGGTTCCCCAAACCTACACTAACCAAATAGTTCCCGGATTCTGGCTTCAAACATCACAGAAAAATCATTAGCAATCCAAAATATGGCAATTCATCATCCCCAACCCTATCAATTTCTATTTCAATCCATCAAACCATAGTACTCCTCCAAACTCCGTGCCCGAAGGCCTAGACATGATTTCTCATTTCTGTCTATAAAACAATATGAAAATGAAAGCAGGTCAAATCTACTCAATGAGAGAAAACCTAGCCTACCTGGATGCCAAGCAGTTGCACCATGCATATTCTGGCTCCATGAAGGTGTTTCTTGACGGATGACAAACCCAAAATCCATGGTTTCGCATCCTTTACCCAGAATCTCCCCTCCCTATGGCTCCCAAGCCTTGGAGCAGCCTAAGAGGGTTCTTGGAGTAACCCTCATCTATTTTGAGAGCTGAAGGGGAGAGAATGAAATTATAAACTCATTTTTGGGTTTTCTGGTCATATCCTTCTGCTATAGCGGCCTAAATACCGCTATAGCGGCATCGCCGTAGCAGAACCCGCCCGCTACAGCAGGTTGACTGCCTTTGATTTATGCTATAGCGGGAATTTGTTTGCTATAGCGGTTATTGTTGTAGCGCAGTGTCAATTGCTATAGCGGTTGACATGGAACAGAACCTCAGAAAATCCCCCAAAATGGCCCTTTTCACAACACACTTCAAATCTTGACGTTTCGAACTATCCCTTTCACATCAACTTTGATATCGGGAGTTCCACTCACATGAATTCACTTCCAAAAAGTCCTATGGAATCCTTAATATCTTAGCTAAAACTTAGAAATTTTACCCAATCCCTTCTCGAATTTCCCTAGACCTTAACTTGCTCAGAATTCGTCCGAGACTAGCCTAGCCAAAAATTTCTAACTCCCCAACCCGGAAGTTTTCTAACACGTTTCTTTGCACGAATAACTCACCCATAATGAGATGCCTATTTAATAATGATTGAATAGGTCATTACATGTAGGTAGACTTATTATTACTCTTTTGCAATACTTGTTCCTATTGTGATTACTTATGAGATGGATTATTGAGGGTCATATTGGTTATACTGGGTTCCCTTGATAAAGTCGTACTTGGGCTACCGATTGATTGTTTCATGAACTGAAGTTAGCATGTTTCGTATGGGTTGATTATGATTCTTGTTTTCGAGCATGTTATTATTATCATTCGTTCTTCCTTCTCTCCTCTTTTCACTTAAGGTTACCGATATACTGCCTATTTTCTAAACTCTCCTTATATATTGTTATTGCGAGGATCCCAGGTGCCTTATTTCTTTCTTTCACCTATGTATTTAAATCTAGTAGATAGCCAAGCATATTGTTTACTTTTTGTATCATTCTGTGCTATCTTCTGTGTACCTATTCGTTGTTTCCGTGACTATTGGCTTGTTTTCTACTATATTACTATCTTTATATCTTATATGTGCTCAGTCGGCCTATGATGTGCACTGGGTACCCGTTGCTTATAAATTGGTACTCATACTATACTTTTTCATCTTCTGATGAAGATCCTAGTGTGGGTCATCGCCGTTAGCTAGTGGAGACTCATGCGAGGAGCTTTTGGACCATTCCGGGCGGAGGGTGAGCTCTTGGCGGCCGGAGCATAACTTTTAGTTATCTTTTGTATCATGTACTCTATTACTATTCGTACACATCTGTATATATTGTTTTGGATCTTTTGTACTCCGCTGATGTATTTCTTGATCTATACTATGATACCAGGTTTTAGTGTTTGGCTTAGCTTCCGCATATATTATATCTATTCCTGTTATCAACTTTCTTCAGGTGTTTCCTTTGCTTCCGCATATTTATCCTATTCTTCTGCCTAATTGTTAGCTAGAAGCCCTTTACTAATTGTTCCAAGCTACAAGGTTTGGTTTGCCTACTGAGGGGTTGTAGGTGCCATCATGATCGAGAAATCAGGTCGTGATACGTAGATGTAAATGTTCATCTCCTGTATAACATTTATGAATTTTATTTTTTATTCTTTGCATTACACAAATGAATAACTGATATTATTAATGTTACAAATCCACACGAATGCAAAGATAAAGAATTAGAATAAATTCTAGGCAAAAGGAAGGAACTTCTACTTAAGCGTCATAATCTTTTGATTGGAATTAACACGTAGTTAAATGAGGCAACAACTAATATCCATAAAGTGAAGTACTCTTGAACTTAATGTAAATAAGTTGAGACCTCCACATCACATACCATATCCATAAATTTAAGCAACCCCTGTAATTGTCATGACCTAATTTCTTAGGTTGTGATGGCACCTACTATATCCTACCATTAGGTAAGCCAAAACCCTTAGTCCGGAACACCGAGTAGCAAAGCATCATGTTTAAAGTATCCTAAGGAGTCTAAAAGTCACGTTAATTAGAGTCTTTTTCATGGGTGTGAAGCACGCCAACTTATGAGAGAGAGGCTATGAGATGTTTTTAGGAAACTTCACTTCTTTCATGTTCCATATCATGCGAGAGATTTTAACTCTATTTCTCCCTTCTAATTTGTTCGTTATGTGTTTCAGATCATGCCTCTTTACAAAAACAATGCTCGCAATTCTAACCATTAAATTTTAGACCACGAGGTCACAAATGCTGAATTCAGGAATGTTATTCAGATGTTGGCTCAAGCTATGACCAACCAAGATAATTAGCAGGCACCTATTACTACTAATCCAACTGGTAGGTCAGCTGTCTCTAGGGTTAGGGACTACATCCGCATGAATCTGCCAGAGTTCTCTGGGTCGAAGGTAGATAAGGATTCGCAGAACTTCATTGATAAAGTGAAGAAGGTTCTTGAGGTGTTGCAGGTGATCATTACCAACAGTATTGAGCCAACCTCTTACCAGTTTAAGGATGTTGCTCACATCTGATACACTCAGAGGAAAGATAGTAGAGGTAGAAATACAGCTTCTATAACTTGGGACTATTTTGCTAGAGATTTTCTGGACAGGTTCTTTCCAAGGGAGTTCAGAGAGGCTAAGGTTGAGGATTTTGTGAATCTGAGGCAGGGATCCATGTCTGTTAAGAGTATGGGTCGAACTTTACTCATCTCTCGAGGTATGCTCCAGCAATGGTGGTCGAGCCGAGGGCCCGAATGAGCAAGTACATTTCTGGTATCTCTAATTTGGTTAAGAAGAAATGCACTGTGTTGCATCCAAGGTGTAGGCTCGGGGTGTGACAGCTACGTTGCTGGCCAGTTGGGCCTTGCTGTCATTGTTGTTAGTTCATATATACCCATTTTAAGTTTTTGTAGAGATCTTGGAGACTCGATAGCTCGCATAGAGTTTATAATTTCCTAGATATCATGATGGCCTTAACGGCATAAATAGGACTTGTGTGCTACTTGTTTATTGTCTTATATGAACTGTTGGTAGCAAATTTTTTATTTATAGAGCTGTTGACAGGGGCCTTGCTTGCCAAGGGCTTAACTTTAAGCCGAGTTATACTTGTTTATTTTCTTGATTGTGTGTGACTGCTATGCGTCATTGGCAAATGGTTCAGCAGGACTAGCTCAGGCCTAATTTTTGCATCAGGTGCCAGTTGCACCCCTAGAGTGTGGGGCATGACACGTGCTACCTATCTCCGCAAGTCACAAATATCATAACAAGTCTATGGAGAGGGTCAAAAGAGGGAAAAGGTGCAAAACACACAAAATGACCTTGTGGACCGTTACAATATTAAAATGGTGAAGTTACTATTTTATAAAGAAGGTGGGATAAAATAATTTCATGACACATCCCAACCCATTTGATATTCTTGCTTAAGAAGAAAATCAAAATTTGTTATTTTCTTTAATTGTTATTTCCTTCTTCCTTTTTAATTCTTTATATATTTGTGCAATTTCTCAAACCAGTGTATCCCTCTGATTTTTCAAAGCTTTCTTTAGTAAAGTAATGTATGTGTTATTAATTTTTTGGAAAAGCTATTCCTATAGTATTTTAAAAAAAATTAGTATACATGTATATATAGAGCTCCGCTCTTAGTTACTTCTTTTCTTTATTATAAAGTGATGGAGTTGTTTCATTTAGATTAGACTAAAGAATATTTGGCTCACTTTCATTTTTACTTTCATGTACTTAAATTGAAATATAATGTATAGCGACTAAATGGTTTTGTTTTATCAAAATTTAAAACATTAGCCATTTAGTCATATTTTAATTTCTTCGATAATTGCGCGAAACCAAGTAATTTTTCTAGTCTCAAAATAAAACAAAAAATTGGTCGCCTCAAACCTCATTGACACTACTTTAATACTAAGGGTTTGGTGCAAAATAACACCAATAAAATATGATTTTCCTGTGACAAAATAAAGAAATATGAATTTACTACATAATTTGCAATAATTTGAATAATGATCATTTAAAATAGTTTCAGTACTACAACGGAGCTTTCATTGTCTGTTCTTGTTACAATAATCTCAAACACAACTACTCCAACATTTATTTCAAAATAGATAATTGTATTCAATTTGCATATGGAATATTAATTCCTAATCAAATATATGAAAACTTTAATCCAGATCCTTGGAACTTTTGTTCAATGATATGATCGAGTTTCTCAGTCATCTCTACAGTAAAATAATTCTTCCAATCTCCAATTTCTCCTCTATGAAAAAATACTTTATTTTCCTCTCCAGTTGACAACTTCTCATTTGTATTCACCCCCAAATTGCTCAAATTCTCAAAGCTACACATACTTAGTATTTCATCCGCCACTCCACAATTTTCTTCCTCTATAGAAAATGGACATTCCAAGAATTCAGCCAAGCGTTTAAGCTGAATTTTTGGTTTCTCTTTAATTTCTTCATACATCAAGAAAAGTACTTTATTTGGATTTTCTATGCTTTTTTCCAATAATCCAACACGTGATTCCAAAATGGACCATAAATGCTCACCCCCTTACTAAAAAGATCAAACATTTCTTCAATAGAATTGGTATCTTTGTGGTGAAGTCTTAAATTATTTGCAAAATGCCACATAGAAATAAAAGTGTCCCTTGGATTCCTACATAGGTAAACAAGTTTGGTTTTTGAATCTTGGATAGATTTTGGCAATGAAGCAAAGGGAATATGAGTTGAAAAGAGTCTAGGTGAAGTGAAGGATGAAAAATCAGGGACTCCACCATCAACATAGAGTGTATGTTCTAAGAATGGAACAAGAACATGAGGGTTCTTGACATGTAAGGGGTGTTTTTGTTCAAAAATAGGATGTTTCACTCGATTCATGAGAGCAAATAAAAGGGATTTTAGCCAAGTAGTTCCTGATTTTGGAGTTGTAACAAGGATGATATCACAATCTTGAGCTTGAAATTTTTGTTGACATGCAATCACACCTTGGATTAATCTTGGTGATGTCCAAAAACCTTGGTAATTGTAGATATATGACCCAATCCATCCTTTTTCTTTTGGTAAGATAGAGAGCAATTCCTTACACTCTTCACTTAGGCTATCATCTTGTAAATATTTGGGAGGTCTTAGAATAGAAGGGTAGTACCTCAATGCCTGTAGGTTGGTTCGTCTCTTACCTGAAGGTCAGAAAAATGATTTCAAAAAGGTGTATCTATCATCTTATTCGGGTTAAGGATTCAGATTCTGAGACCCCAACTCTTCAATCAATCCCTGTGGTTAGTAAATTTCAAGAAGCGTTTCCAGAAGATCTTCCGGAGTTCCCCCTGAAAGGGAAATTGACTTCGGAATAGATCTTCTTCCAGATACACAACCTATCTTAAGTCCTCCTTACAAAATATTTCTAGCTGATCTTAAGGAATTAAAGGAACGTCTGAAAAACCTTTTAGATAAGGCCTTCATCAGACCCAGTATCTCTCCATGGGGTGCTCCAGTCCTATTGATGCATAAGAAAGATGGTTTTCTCAGGATGTGCATCGACTACCATAGAGAAGTTTGAGATGTTGTCATGGTTTTGAGGATTCAGTGTTTTCTTCTAGTTCATTAAATAGAAGTAAATTTTCTCTAACAACTTAAGCTTTAGTGAAATAAAAAAATAAGTATAATAAAATGGGAAAAAAATAAATGACAATCCTAATCCAGAGAGTGCCACATCACCTGTCATTATCTTTTAAGACAAAATTAAATCATAATTTAAAAAGAAAAAATAAATGACTTTCCTATGCATATACAGAGTGTGCCATCCAATTTCTAACCCTAACCCTAACTCCCGTTCGATCTTGAATCATTTCCGTCCCTTTCCATGAATAGAAGACGAGTTAAATCAGGCAGGAAACCGCCTTTTGTACCAGGTATCCAGTAGTAGTTCTCTTAGTAATGCCAATGAACCGTCTGTATTGCCGTCTTCATCTTCTCTAGTTAAATATAGCAAAACCCGAGTGAAAAGTTTGAATCTTGCAAACACAAGTGTTAATTCTAACGTGGTTAAAAGTAGGAATTTGAGTAGAGGAGTTGTTATTTCTGATGAGATTATTTCTATAAATAAAGAGCCGACATCTGAGGATTTAATTACATTGACTGCTGGGTTTCCGGCTGATTGGTTAATTGGTGGGGAAATTGAAGTTGGGGTTGTTTTTGAAGTTGGCGGGATAAAACAGATTAACTATATTTTAATTAGAAATCATGTTATTACCAAATGGCATGAGAATGTGTTGATTTGGGTCATGAAAGATATGTTTGTTGATGTTATACCTGGATGCTTTAATGGGTTATTGGATTCTGCGTATAACTATTTTTTAGCATATGGGTATATTAATTTTAGGGTGGCTTTGGAAATTAAGGATAGGATTCAAGGTGAACCAAGTAAGGGTAAGGAGTATGATTTAGTTTCTATTTATACCCAAGTTATTTTAATTTCAATCATGCTTGATATTCCTAATTGCAAATTCCATTAACACTGGAAATAGTTGTTCATTTCCCTTTCTGGATCAACTCTATAATTTTGCTACATCAACATTGTTTGCATGCTTACTTTACTTGAACCGAGGGTTTATCTGAAACAACCTATCTACCTTCACAAGGTATGAGTAAGGTTGCATACACTCCATCCTCTCCAGACTCCCACTTGTGGGAGCTGCTAGGACTCGGGTGCGGCTGCCCGACATGTGTGTGGATCTAGAGGTTGGATCCTTCACGATCTATATTTTAAGATTCGGGGATTTCGATCCAAGTGTGGATACGGGTATGGGGATTTAAAAATAATTCAAATATCTAAAAATAGAGTTATAAAACCTAAATTATGAGATATTATGTGGAAATATCGAGGAGAAAATATTGACAAGAGGAGAATCCTAGAAGAGGGAGAGGAGTGACATAGAAATTTCTATATAAGGTATTCCATTTTCTTCAATTTCACCTTATATTTTGTTCTGATTACAGAATTCATGAAATCTGTCTGAAATTTCTCTATTGATTTTGGTCAAAGTACCCAAACTCGTTTGATCAGATCGGGTGCACATCTCACACCCTCATCCACACCCATGTCGTGTCGACACGGGTGCGGCATCGAAAATAAAGAGTTCGAGCAACTTAGGATTAGACTAAGTATGTTGTTGTAAGTAGGGCAAATTTAGTTGGCCTGATGTAATAATAGGCTGTAGAAAAAAAGTTAAGGAAACAATTGAAATAGATAACAATGTAATGAACAAGCAAGCGTAGATTTAGCTTTTGATGTTTTGTGCAAGTACTTGTGTCTATATAGTACGAGCACATGGTTAGAAGTAAAATAACATAATAAATGATATCTTTCTAGGCCCTAAAAGAGACTCAAAAAGATTATAAAATAGCTAACATCATTAAGCACCGAAAGGTCTGACCTAGTGGTCAATGAAGTTGGTTGAAAACCATGAGGTCTCAGGTTCAAATCCCAACAGAGACAAAAACACTAGGTGATTTTTTCCTATATGTCTTCGCCTAGGTGGACAAAGTCACTTGGTACCTGTTGCTGATGGTAGGTGGCAGATATTCCGTGGAAATTAGTTGAGGTGCGAGAAAGCTTGCTCGGACACTACGGTTATTTAAAAAAAAACATCATTAAAGTAATTTTAAGAAAAATTATTTCAAAAGCAGTAAAAATTATTTCAAAAGCAGTAATGTTTTATATATTGACAAGTGCTTTAAACTCAAACTTTAAAAGATCACATTCTTAAATTTCAAAATGTGGGTTCAATTCAAATTGAAAAGTATTTCAAGAATAATATTTGCATTCAAGGGTATATGATTTTGATAACCGTGGTGTTCGGGCCAGTTTGCGCGCACCTCGACTAATTCCACACGTTCAAATTGAAAAGTATTTCAAGAATAGTATTTGCATTCAAGGGTATATGATTTTGATAACCGTGGTCTTGGGGCCAGCTTGCGCTCACCTCGACTAGTTCCACGAGATACCTTCCACCAACAACAGGTATCAGGTAACTCTATTCACCAAGGCTGGGACAAATGGAAAAAAATCACCTAGTGTTTTTGTTTTTTGTCTCCGCTGAGATTTGAACCTGAGACCTCATCATTTTCACCAACTTCATTGACCACTAAGTCACGCCCTTGGTTTCTAAATCAAACACATTTTTAATAATATTTACGTGATTATGTAAAAGCATTTATTTATAGACACAGGGTACACACGCAACGTGTGTGCTCGTAGAGTAGTGCCATACTAGAATGGGAACATCCAAAGTAAAATATTGGAAGTCCAAAAACCTCTCCAAAAGTTTTTTGACCCATTTTACCCTTAAAAATAATTTATCCTTACAAAACCAATGCATTAATTTTCTTAGTAAATCTCAATATGTAAAGAAATTGAAAAGTAACATTGATTGATACACTAATATAGACCACATTCATATGCAAAAGAGGTACGTAATTTGAAAAGTATTGAATGCTTCACTAATATAGACCACATTCATATGCAACAATAAAAGGTCATTTGAATAGTCATTTCCTAAGGCTACATTTACCTATTAGAGTTAGAAAAAAAAATTACGATATATAATTATTTTAACGTCAACATCTTTTTATTTAGCACTAAAGGAAACTTGATATCTACCATCGATGTCTCATCATACAAATGAAAAACACTACCCGGGTTTTATTTCCTTATTTAAATCTTCTATAAGGATTGTATGTAGACGAAGAACAACCGCACTACTGTGCATGTTCATACCTTCAAATATGGCCTAGGAGAGTTAATCTTGTAATGCAGGTTCATAGCCTCTTTTGTACTCCTTGATACTACTTTGTAGCTACTTGCACATTTTAACTCTACCGTAAATCTATTGACTCTAGAAACTCATATTTGTTATTCTGAAAAAAATGAATACAATAATCGTTCGTGATACATATTACTAGGTTTTGTAGATCTTCATTAAAGTAAGAAGTGACAAGTGAGGCTTGCTCAAGTGGTTGAGCACCTCCAACATCGACCGACAGGTTGAAGGTTCGAGTCACGTTGGAGGGTAAGTGGGAACACTATTGATCCTCCTAAAATTAAAAAAATGAAAAATTAAAGCACGAAGTGGAGAAGTTTCATTTACATTTATCACGACACTTTTGTTAAATAAAAATATTCATTCAGGATTATTAGTAAAGCAAATAAAAATTAAAATAAACAACTTAATATTACTTTTAGTATTGTTGTGTATGAGGCCATCATTTGCATGGAGTAGTGTGAGTACTGTCACTGAAAACTCGGCTTATTAAAATACTACAATAACAATAACAAACCTAGTGCAATACCACAAGTGGAGCCTGGAGAGGGTAGAATGTACCATGATCTTGCCCCTACCTCGTAGAGATAGAGGTTGTTGCCGATAGACCCTTGGCTAAAATAAGGTTCCATAACTTTTATACTAAATTAACAAAATAAACCATGAAAGCGTATATGACTTGATAAAAAAGTTCTAGAATCATTGAAGAAATCTTCACATGAAATACCTGTAGAGATAACCATATCCAGAAGAAACTCAAAGCCCTATTTTGGATCAATAGTCCAATCTTCACCCAGAGCTAAACTTTCAGTATACTGATAAGCACTAATATTAAAATATAAAACATCACGTACTTCACCAGGCAGCTCGCAGATTACTTTAGCAGTTTTAAGCACTAAGTTGTATGCGACCACCTTCCCAGGAATAATAAGCAATAGTACTGAATCTTCTTCCATCTCTCGTCATATCACAAACAAATTGGAAAATGCATATTGTGTACGGCCAGATGATGTTTGTTGAACCATCTCAGGAAATGTTGAAATTAATTGAGCAAGATGAACCTGATACTTCACTGGCCACTTCAAGGTATCTTTATCTAATTTGAGCACATTGAATTTCTTAGCGCATAGGCTCTGAACCCGAATAAGATGCAAATGACCACCCCATTCCCCAAAATACCTAATCTTTTGGTTACATGATCCCCAAGGCACTGGTGACATAACTAATCCTACCAACTTGCTCTGAATTAACGACAAAGTAAACAGAGTAACATTCACCAATCCAGTGAATTGCACCATTCCAAAATACTCCGCTGTCAAATAAAAGAGTCCCTATTGTCTCATATATAAAAGTTAACGGGAATTTAACAGTGGAGTATTTAGGAATGTTGCAATTCACTGGATTGATGAATATTACTCTAGTTACTTTGTTGTTAATTCAGAGGAAGTTGGTAGGATAGTTATGCCACCGATGCCTCGGGGAGCATGTAACCAAAAGATTAGGTATTTTGGGGAATGGGGTGGTCATTTGCATCTTATTCGGGTTCAGAGCCTACACGCTAAGAAATTCAATGTGCTCGAATTAGATAAAGATACCTTGAAGTGGTCAGTGAAGTATCATGTTCATCTTGCTCGATTAATTTCAGCATTTCCCGAGATGGTTCAACAGATATCATCTGGCCGCATACAATATGCATTTTCCATTTTGTCTATGATACAAGGAGAGATGGAAGAAGATTCAGTACTATTGCTTACTATTCCTGGGAAGGTGGTCGCCTACAACTTAGTGCTTAAAACTACTAAAGTAATCCGCGAGTTGCGTGGTGAAGTACGTGATGCTTTACGTTTTAATCATCTTAGTGCTTATCAGTATACTGAAAGTTTTGCTCTGGGTAAAATTGGACTATTGATCCAAAATAGTGCTATGAGTTTCTTCTGGATATGGTTATCTCTATAGGTGTTTCATGTGAAGATTTCTTCAATGATACTGGAACTTTTTTATCAAGTCTTATAAGATTTCATAGTTATTTTGTTAATTTAGTATAAATGTTATAGAACCTTATTTTAGCCGAGGGCCTATCGGAAACAGCCTATATTTCTACGAGGTAGGGGCAAGATCATCGTACATTCTATCCTCTCCATGCTCCACTTGTGGTATTGCACTGGGTTTGTTATTGTAATAAGACCAACTAATTTTTCTAAAGACATTGGCATTTAAGAAAGAGAAGAATCGCTGGATGGCAGGATTAATTTTTTCCTTTTTTTTAGTGGTGCACCCATGTTCTAGAAATCCTAGATTCGCCACTCCTCTCAAGACTTAATTCACCTTAGAAATTGTGAACTTATTTAATACTCTTTATATAGTAATATATGGCCTTTTAGTTTCTTCCATCAAACTTCAACCAAAGAGGAAAGGCTGATGAACCAATGAAGCGATTTCATGGGGTCATGGACGAGTTCTTTTAGACGATTCCAAAACAAAAGCCAGACCAATCAAATCAAGATTCTTTTTTTGTGTATTTTCACATAAATTTTATCCAAAAATGTGAAATTGTTATCTTACCAAGCTTTATTTGTCAATTCAAGTTATCTTACCAAAAATGTGTTTTCTTTTGTTTTCGTTTCGTCGTTTACTTCTAAATATTTTAGTTGTCTGTCATTTGTTTTTCTTGGTCAATTCGACTGCTTGCTGCTTTTGTTGTTCCTTATTGTGTCCGTTTTTCTGCATTATGAAAATTTGAAAATTGCGCCACATGAATCTTCCTAATTTTAAGTGGCACGTCTAACTTCCAACTTATAAGTTATGATGTTTTATACTGAAGGTGAAGAGGTTAAAAACGACTCGATATGTCATATGAATTGGCATTAGTGGATCCAAAATCAAGAGGCGAAGCAATTTGACCCGCTGATTCATTAACTTCCAATGGTTCGGGGAAGCTCTCCACCATATAGACCACGGGATCGAGATGGTTGACTTAAAAGGATAGCATTTTAAGAACTCTGAAATCCATGACAAGGTTCACTGAACCTCAGGTTAGGTTTTTTACCTAAACTTGTTTTTAAATTCTTATATTATTGTTGGTATTTCTTTAGCTTTCTTAATCTTGAGTTCCATCAGGACATTACCAAATTAGGGATGAGTGGTCCCGTCGTGACTCTGTATGAAGTTTTAACTTCGTCATATTGACTTCCTTTTGTTAGCTTTGTACTTCAAGAATTATGACAAAAGTTTATATTACTTTGTTCGTCCAATTTTATGTAGCAGCATTTGAGTGGGCATGCTATGAATAAAGAGAGTATCTATATTGTATTTTGTTTGTGGCGTTACTAAGTCATTCCCAACATAATTAAATGAAACATTAGAATTGTTGGGAAGCAGAATGCTTGCTACTATTGCTGTGAAGATAACAGCTAAACATGGCTAAAGAAACGTTTGTCAGTTGTGACATTTCAATTTGTGCTACATCATACCAACCTAACTAAATACAGTTGTTCAGTTTCGCATGTTGAGCTAATAGATCTAATTATTTTGACCTTAACAATATAATAAATCAGCCGAATAGATTCACTATTCATCAATTTAAGCTTGTAATTTTTTGCCTTCAATTTCGTGTTGATCATTGCAAACATGTTTAATTTATATTTTATGTCATTTTGAAGAAGTTCTGCGATAATTGACATAGGATATACGTGCAATGCACGCGTCCATAAACTAGTATATAGATATATATGTCTGTTATTTTAGTTTCTCTTTGTGTGTGTGTGGGTGAGGGTTGTGAGTAACTTTGTTTCCGTTTTGCAACTGTGGCATATATTATACTTGAGCATAACATTTCTTATATTTTGTGTTTAAAATGGTGTTGTAAAGTCAAAGAGAAACCACTGTCAAGTAAAACTACTCAGGTATAAGTCCTTCCCCAGCTCTCTGTAGCTTCTCTTTCCTATTTCTTTCCTCTATTATGTCCTTTCATTTTCTTGTTCAGAGTGAATTTCAGCTTCTTCATGGATCCCTTTTTAACTTGTTTCTCAGGAAGGCTAAAAAAGTTGGCAGAGGCAACGGAACCACTTTTTCTGCTGGGGATATCAAAACTAATGTAGTCGCGAGCTGCTTTAGCTCTACACCTCTGGAAAGTAAGAAATCGGTGGCTCTACCAGTTGGGTCTAAATCATCTGGTAGTGGTTATGGATCTGTGCTTCGAGTCCTTAGAAACTTCTTGCCTTATCCAAAAGTCTGTTATAACCAGCCTCCACTTTTTGATCCAAATTCTTGTCTACAAGCTTTCCATCAGCACGATAGAGCGTACATTGGTCTCTCACCTTATGAAGTGTATACGACAACGGTCGTGCCAAGAGACCAAGCTTATTCCCTAGTGTACCTATCCAAACACTCCTGCTAAATCGACAGCTGCCACCTTATTTCATCCTTCCTATCTTTTTTGTATACACCCTTCCACCTGCACACTTTCGTCCCTCCAAAACAGTAACCTCAAAGCCAAACGACATCAGTTGCCTCGCAGCCGCCAACCTAGAAAGTCCTGCCGCGATAACAATAACCTTACCCTTACTTGGCTCAGCTGGAATCCTATCCTTAATTGCCAACACCACCCCTAAATTAATATACCCATATGCTAACAAGTAGTTATACACAAAATCCAATAACCCACTAAAGCATTCAGGTATAACATCAACAAACATATCTTTCGTGACCCAAATAGACACATTTTCATGCCATTTGGCAATAACTTGATTTCTAATTAAAATATAGTTAACTTGTTTTATCCTGCCAACTTGAGAAACAACTGCAGCTTCAATTTCCTCGTCAGTTAACCAATCAGCCGAAAACCCAGCAGTGAATGCAATTAAAGCCTCAGAAGTTTGCTCTTTGTTCATAAAAATAATCTCATCAGAAACAACTCCTCTACTCGAATTCATACTTTTAACCACGTTAGAATTAACACTTGTGTTTACAAAATTGGAACTTTTCACTCGGGGTTTGCTAGATTTACCTGAAGAAGATGAAGACGACAATGCAGAGTGTTCATTGGCATTATTGAGAAAACTACTGGATACCTGGTACAAAGGCGGTTTAGTGCCTGATCTACCTTGTCTTCTATTCATGGGGATACAGAGGGGACGGAAATGATTTGGGATTAAATCGAAATTAAGGTTAGGGTAGAATTTGGAATTGAATTGATATTGGGAGTAAATTAAGAGTTAGTGTTTGAGTTAGGCAAATGAATTGGGAATTGGAGAGGAATTTTGTTGATCCAAATTCAAGCATTGGTGATAAGTTTGGGGTTGGTGTCACTGGTTCTACTTCTACCCCTCTGAATACCAGTGGTGGAGGAATAATATTGGCTGATGGTAGCTCTATCCATACTTTTGAAGATAGCATGGGTACATGTGCTTCGTCTTCGACGCAAATTGTGGTGGTTGGTAAAAGACAAGGATATTGTGGGAGCAGAAACTTTGTATTTCTTGGCTCTTCTATGGTAATTATCTTTATGCCTTTTATCTCTTTACTCAATTAAATCGTACATATTTTAAGCCTCTACTTTAATACTCTCCTTATCATAGCATAGTCAATGAGAACTATAATATCTTTTGTTTGATTGTGTTATAATAGCTCTGATTTATGACAATGCAATTACAGTTAACATATATCTTCATCTTATTATCCACCTTGATGCTGGGCTTGCAGGTCATTGGAATCTGGTTGTAGGTGAAAATCAACTCTTTTGCTCATTGTCTGCAAGCGCTGTACCTATTTCACAACTCGATCAGTGGGTTGAAACCAGTGGAAGAAAGGACTCGATTTAATAGGTTATGTACGTCTGGCATTGTAATTCCCTTGTATTTATCAGTTTTAGGAAGTTACGGTAGGAACTTTGAGGTGCCAATTTCTTGGTGGAGCTCTTTCTCTCTTGTCCCCTAGTAAGGGGAAAACGAAATTAGTGCTCTGATAGCGAATATCAGTCCTCAAAATATATTTGAGCAGTTCTTTCTTTAGCTAAAGAGGAAAGAATTATGTACTATAGCATTGTGTGCCATTGTGCATGTCAATTCACGAGGAAGGTTTTGCTATTGCTAGCAGAGTAACAGGTTAAAAAGTCTTTTTACACAAGGAAGCAATTTGAAAATTTTGATTTTCTTGATCTGTTCTGCATTGAATAGAATGTGTTGTAAGACCTAATGATATACACTGCTAACTCATTTGCGATCTCTTTGTCTCAGATGTACTTGAGCAGTTACCTTAGGCCAAGTGCTTGTATAGGTTTGGATTTTCTTGGTCTATTTCCAAGTATTCTCGGATGATAAGATCTTCAATCCGCTGTTCGATTGCTTCCATATATCAGGCTTAAACATTCTGCTCAACTGCTCAAAGTTACTGTAGGAACTGTGAGGTGCCAATTTCTTATTGGAGCTCTTTCTCTTTTGTCCAGAATGAGGGGAAAACGAAATCAGTTCACTATAACGAATATCGATCCACAAAATGTATTCGAGCAGTTCTTTCTTTAGCTAAAGAGGAACGAATTATGTACTGTTCTATTGTGTGCTATTGTGCATGTCAATCCATGAGGAAGATTTTTCTATTGCTACCAGAGTAACAGGTAAAAAAGAGTCTTTTACATAAGAAAGCAATTTGAAAATTTTGATGTGTTGTAACACCTCATGATCTACAGTACTAACTCATTTGAGATTTCTGTGTCTCAGATGTGCTCGAGCAGTTGCATAAGGCCAAGTACTTGTACAAGTTCAGATTTTCTTGGTCTATTTCCAAGTATTCTCGGATGATAAGAGCTTCAATCTGCTGTTTGATTTCTTCCATATATCAGGCTTACACATCCTGCTCAACTACTTAACACACTCCAAAACTAGTTGTTGATGAGGGAGAACTTTCTGCCTCTTCATAACGTGCACAGTACACAAGCATCAACTACATAACGTCTATATTTGTCGATGTCTTCAACTAACACCTTTTTCTTTCATCCATAAGAGGAGGAAGCAAACGAATCCTTATCCTCTTCATTGTCAGTGAACTTGGAGTTGTACTCAAGATGATCAGTTGAACAAACATTTGTGTTGCTGGGCTCTTTAGTCAGAATATGATACTTGTCACATGAAAGTGATTCAAGCAGTCTCATATAGGCCATTATCAGCCAACTTTGAATGTCTCATGATTTTTGAGTAGCTGAATCTATCTGAAGCATTAAACAGTAACAGAACAGCAGTTTGACAAGTTCCTACAATCAGTTCAACTGTTTTAAGGTCAAAATTCCTGTTGATATTACATGTACTTGATGAATACATCCATGTCTATTTCCTGTGTGTGAATTCCCATCTTCTCATAAGCTCCCTCAAGTGAATAAATTCACCATCATGCTTATGATCTCTCAACGAAAGCAAACCAGAAAAAATTGATGTAACTTTCAAACACTTGCTTGTGTTTCTTGTACAAACCATTACAGTGATTGTACACATTTACGAAGAGGGTAGTGGCGAGTTCAGAATTTGAACTTCTATTAGTTTGGAGTCATTGAACCAGCTGACCTGTTCGCGTTGTTGGGTTAGCAGATTGGCATAACATTCCTGGCCTTAATTGCATGGTTTGCACTTTAAATGGATTGGTTTTTAATTTTTACCCCTAGAAATCGAACTTGTTCTTAGTCGGGCATATGTTTTTTTAAGGCTGCGAGATATAACTTGTGGGATATTATGATGCGAAAATATAAACTTACGCCTTGTGAAAAGTTATTTGCCCTGAGGGGTAAAAATTCAAGACCAGCACAAAATAAGGGCAAAAGTCCAAGCTTGTGCAGCCGAATGACGTAGGTGCACAAGAGTACTTCGTACCACAACCATCTCGTTGCACATGTTACACCTACTATTTGATGCCAATATCTAATAAATCATGATAAAAACTCACCTTCCTTTAGCAACTTCATTACAGTGGACAAATTGCAATAATAAACTGGAGTTCTATTAGTTCACCTTAGATCAGGATTATCAATGAAGCTAAGAAATCAAACAATGATATGGAGAATCAACTAAAAGCATTTTTACAAAGATAGATTCACCAAAATACAAAGACAATTAGAATACTGTTAGATTCAAGCTACTTTTTCCCTTCTTTGAACACGTATGATAATCTCTTGCTTCTACGTTTCATGTTTTAGTATAAAGATTCATCTAACGTGGTACCCGTGAAGTCCTTGAATTGCATTATCGAGGTAAAGCCCTTGAATGTTAGTTATATTCTCCAGGACTAGCATTATGATTGCCCGTCCCTCCTAACCGCTCTTCAAGTTTTTCTTCTCTATAAGCCTAAACTATCTGTAGTTTTCTAATAAAGACATGCTTTCATTTACCTGCACACATCTTTTTGCGCATCAGCAGTTTGGCTCGAGAACAACAATGTTCCACTCTTCACCTCTGGCATCTGCTGCTAACATTGCATTATTAGAACAGGTCACATAAGGTTCATCTTTGTCAGGCAAAGATGCTTCATTCTTGGCTGGTTTAGATTCTATGGACTCCATCGGAGGCCATTTGAACCTACTAGATTTTTCCTTTGCTGACCTTAAAACATTTGAAATATAATCAACATTCCTCTCACCATCTTATTCTGGACCTGTGTTTCGACCCCAAGTAGTAGGATTCCATGAGATAGTTCTCCCTAGCCAAAAACTTGAACTTGGTCTACGTATAAATCCATTTCTCAGCTGTTTCTCAGACACGACAGCTAGAGAATGTCTGAGATCTTTAATCATTTTGTTAGCAATTGAGAAGCCACATTCTTTCATTGACCTGACCATGATGATAGAATCCTCTGAATCTGCTGTGTGCAAAATCACCTGACGAGATTTTTTCTCGATATTGTTATTGAGATTGATAAGGTTGGGCACTGTTTCGAACGTAGAAAACTCCCGCCGAGGGATCGTTTGAGATGAACTTTATCATGTCCTCCAAGGAGTCAGTTATCTCTACAAAACCGTCAACTATGGAAAATGCATATATTTTCTTGAATGCCAAATGTTCATCATCACCGATGGTGTGAGAAGACAATTAGACGGAGTTCTCATTAACTGTTCATAAGTTTTAAAATCGAAGATCTCTTCTATATGTGAAAAATGAGAAGAAGTTGGCATTCAGCGTAACAGAGTATATAAAACTAGCAGGTATATTACAACAACAATAACAAAAATATACCCAGTGAAATTCTACAAGTGAAGTTTGAGGAGGGTAAAGTGTACGCAGACCTTACCCCTACCTCGAGGAGGTAGAGAGGATGTTCTGTAGCAAACAAAACTAGCAGGTATATTCATGCAGGTATTTGGCATTAAATACTAAAAAGTGCCTAGTAAACTATTCTTGCACAAGCAATTTGATCGAATGACTTTAACGCTACTCGTGTTGGCGACTGCAGTTCTATCAGTGTCAGTAGGCAGTTCAGCAGACAAGTATAAGTTGAACTTAAATAAACAAAGCTAATTAGTCTTAAAACACATGCAGCTGCAGCTGAGATGCAGACTCCGGACCAGAGCGCCTAGGGCGCCACAAGTAAGTCATGTTTCCCTTGTTTTATCTTATTGCATTGGTGACGATGCAAGCTTTTTAGTGGGGAGTGGGGCTGCTCGGATGTCTGCCTTTGAGTTTTTTTGTTGACTTCTTTTTTCGAGGGCATTTACTTTATGTTGAATCGGCATGTTTAGTATCGGTTGTTTCCTATGTTTAGCTTGAAGAAAACCAGGTTGGCTTAGGCAGTATTGTTTTGTAAATGGAAGCATGTATAGTTTTGTTTTGCGAAAAATGTGACCCCTCTCCAAATTTTGTTGATTGTCTGCACTGAACTGAGAATTTGACTTGTTCGACTCCGAGTATGACATTGTGTTTCTTAAGGCTGATGATTGTGTTTAGGCTAGCATGTGCATTGACTTGGTAGTGAACATTTGAAACCACGTGCCATATGTGTTAGAGATTGTATATTTCATGATGAATTGTAATGTATAGAACTTGCCCAGTGTGTACACAACGCGAAATGAGGAATGTTGAATCTAGAAAATGATTTAGGTGTTTCTTTGATTATCTTATTTTTATTCCTCTTTTTACCTACCTAAAGTATGATCTTAGTTAGCCCAGTTGAGCCTTTAGCCTATTCTTTGGTAGCCACGTCTGTAACCTAATCCTTTTATTCTAATCAGTTTTGAAGTTGATCCAAAGAACTCCTAAGCACTTTTAAAAAACAAACATGGAAAGCTGGTAACAAGTAAGATACAAGAAAATAGTTTGAGGCGGGATGCTTTAGAAGAAGATTAAGGGTGTGCAAAAAACAGTGTTAAAATTAGCATGGAGCAGAAAAAAAATGAAAAAATGTGTGTATATAAATAAATAGCTCCTTGCCAATATCTTTGAACACGCTTAAAATTGATGGGTGATCTAAGTAAGCAATAGGTGTGAAGGAAGAGGAGAAAAAGACTAATGGATGAAAATTAAGCCGAAAAAGATATGTGTGATGCATTAAAAGTGCTTAGGGAGGACAACCACTATTTAAACCAAATGATTCCTACCCATCCCACAGCCTACATTACAGCCAGCAAAGTCCTACTTGATCCCAAAGTTGACATTCCCTATATTAGTAGAGTATCACACTAAGGGCAAACTTATGGTTCATCTGATGTTGCATGTGGAATTCATTGTGAGTGCGAGTGTTTTTATCTTCTCCTTTGTCTTAAGTCCCTTTTGTGATCATAAATGGTAGTGTGCGGGACTTTCTTTGGTCTAAAGTGAGGGCACATGGTGAATACTGATTGATTGCATGATAAGTCTGATTTTACTGCTTGTATGCTTAGTCGTTTTTTGATAACATGATGTCATACGTGGATCCTTCAGTGTCAGTTCGAAGTTGTGTGCACGTTAGTTTTAAAAAAAGGTGGGAAGATTGATTTGAGAACATGCTCTCTAGTTAGTTGATAGAACCGCTGTAGACATCCTGTATTCCTAATAGTTGAACACTGCTTGATTTCTTATGATGTAATATTAGTATGGTTTTGTTTTAATTGCTTGAGTACAAGTAAAATCTCGAAGTTGGGGATGTTGATGTGCCAGTATTATAAGTCACATTTTATGCTTTTTAACGAGGATTCTTTATAGTTCATAAGTAAGTTTAGTACTATATGATGCATTTTAGGTTGAGTTTCAGGTACAAGCTAAGTACACCACAAGATGAAAAAATCACAAAAAGAGGCTCATTACGAGTTGTTGTGAAGGAGTACGAGCTGTGAGGAGATTCCTAGATCCTAAAAGAAGTGCCACAGCTGGGAAATATTACCACGGGTCACTATATTAACCGTGTCAAGAGAGTATGACTCGTGGTGCCAATCATAGTCAGGAGACACAAGAGATGCAAAACCAAAAGTTACAATGGTTCAGAGTACAAGTTGTAGGTTTTGAGTACGAATTGTTGGGATGCCCGTTCCAGTGAACAGAAGCTACATACTTGGAGATCGCTATCATAGAGAGGAGAACGAATCATCCAGAGTCAGTACTATCCATTGGGTCATCCATGAAGATTGACGTAAATTTTATTTCCTACTCCATTTAGGATCTGATTTCTATCAACTATTGATGAGAGGCTAAAAATACTCTTTTATACGATCATTCGCCTCTCATTTGTTCTCTTTTTAGTGTTGTCTTGAACTTAAATATTGTAAATTACACTTGTGTTTTATCTTTTATTTATGCAGGAGTATCTTGAGGTATTTGGAGCTTAAACAAGAGAAAAAGGAGCACCAAGGAACCAAAGAAGAAGCGACGCCGCAAAGCATAAAAAAATGAGCAAAAATTGGCTGAAGTGATTGTTCCTTCTGCCACTGTTGTAAATCAGGCAGTGGCGTGGATTTGGAGTGCTCTCTAAAGTTGGGCAACAGTTGTTCTTCACACACCCCAAAGCAAGGGGTGGCATAGATTTGGAGTGCTCTCTAAAGTTTGTGGTGTTCCTTGCGCCACTGCTCTGCTTTTGGGCAGTGGCGCGAGAAGATACTTCTCCTTACCCAATTTGGATTTGTTTTCTTACTCCTAAGGGTTAATAAAATCTATAAATACCTCCCTCCCATGTTTTTAATAAACAACAACTGATTTAGGGAAGGCAAAAACTACGGCAAAGCTCAAGAACAAGGTCTAGTTTTATTTCTTTATTTTATTTTTGATTCTTTTCTTGTAAACTCATGAATTTTTTTCTTCCAAAGAGATTCATGAGTACCTAAACCTTTAGTATCTAGGGTTGTGGTTAAATACACGAAGGTTGTTGTTTAATTATCATATTGTTTAGTTTGGATTTTTATCAATTGAGTTATTTATCTTTGCTTGTGCTTAATTATTTGTTAACTTGATCACCTAAAAAACACTATCTGTGGTGCGTAAAATGGACTAGGAATAGGGATTTTACGTACATAATAAGGGAAGATAGGTCTTGGTTGTGAACTCTATATGGAAGAGGGAATGATTCATTAATGTGGATAGAAATATACCTGTTAGCCTTGCTTAGTTGATACGAAAGAGAAATTATATGCCTTTCACTATTGACGGATGACCATAGGAATATAGGCATTAGGAATAGTCGAGGAGACCTAGAGTTATTGGCAAAACACTCAACATGGTTTAAATCAACCTGCAACTAGTAACTAAGAAAATCAACTGAACATATGGTTTGAAAACTTAACTGGATTGTCAAAATACCATAACCCTAACTTTTTTCCTAAATCCGAATTACAACCCATTGAATCACAACTTGTATTGTCCAATTGTTCTTATTTACTTTCAAAACACACAAATTCACTTTCTATTACTAGTTACCTACTGAATAGCTCGTATAAAAATTCAAATTAGAAATCAATTTGTCTAATCCCTTGGGTACGATATCTGGACTCACATCCTATTACTTATACGGCCACGTACACTTGCGTGTGCGAAAAGATGCAATATGTGTTTGGCTCCGTTGTCGGGGATTTCATTTGAAACAAAGATATTACTTTGGATATTTGTTGAACTTTTCAGATTTCAATTTTGTTTGTTGTTTTTGTTTATTTCAGGTCACATGTTACAACAACAACAACATACCAGTATATTCCCACATGTTAGTTTATGCTAAACATTTGGAGTCAATAAATCATGAGCTTGAACGCACTCTCAGAGGTCTGAGAGGTATGGGTGACCACATGAATGACCCAAATGATCCAAATAATGCTGAAAACAGGGCTGCAGTCCAGCCTGCTCCTCAACCACATGTCCCTGTGCTTAACTTCACAAAATTGGGAAATGCCTCTAAAGCTATTGTCAAGCCAACCATCACAGCGAGCTTCAAGCTAATAGAAGGCATGGTTCTACTGGTGCAGAACACTTGTCAATTTGCGGGTAAACCACATGAAGACCCACACAGGCACTTGCAAGAGTTCGTTGACTTGAGCAATAACTTCCACAACCAGAATGTGAGTGTCGAATATGTGATGTTGACTTTGTTCCCTTTCTCATTGATTGGAGAGGCAAAGAAGTGGTTGCAAAGTGAACCTGCAGATTCTATCACATCATGGGATATATTGTCTGAAAGGTTCCTTAACAGATTCTTCTCATCTAGAAGAATAAAAAAGCTTAGAGGTAGGATTTCCATATTTTGTTCAAAAAGATGTTGAATCACTTCCCCAAGCTTGGGAGAGATACAAGGGATATTTGAGACATTGTCTGCACCATCAGCAGCCCAAGGAGTTCATTAGGCAATATTTTATTGAAGGGTTGAGGCCAGACTCAAAATTACTTCTTGATTCTACATCTCAAGGGAAAATCTTGTCAAGAGCTCTGATTAAATAGAGGCATTGCTTAACCTTATATCTTTAGGTCATAGAGATTATACATAACCCAGCAGAATATTCACCGCAACTCAGAAGATGCTGAGTAACCTTGAATTGGATGATATAGCTATTATACGGTCCAAAATTAGTGAGTTGGTTAACACGTAAACAAATTGGTCACCAACCCAGATGTGAGCTAGGCGCAGCAAGTACAACAGGTTCAAGCAACTGCATTGTTTTGTGAAAAGTGTGGTGAGAACCATGCTTATTTGGAATGTCAATTGAACCCTGAGTCTATTTTCTATGTGGGGCAGTAGAATTATAGAAACCACCCAAACTTCTTTTGGGGTGGAATTCAGCAGGGCCAAAGACAACAATATGTACAATAGGGTCAACACGTGAGTAGTTCTTTGGAGGATACTCTAAAGCAGTTTATGACCCAACAACAACAAGTTCAGCATGCACATGCACAAGTTAATGTTGAAATCAAGAAGGCGATCACAGAGTTGCAGATTTAGATGGAAAAAATTGCCACTACACTTTATGATGGGCCTCAAGGTTTCTTGCCCAGCAATACAGAGATGTCCAAGCAGGTTATGACCGTCACTTTGAGAAATAGGCAAGAGATTCAATAAGAAGAGCCTCCAAAGAGAAAGGTAATTAACTTTGACAATATTAAGCATACACCTCCATTTCCACGAGTTTTGCTTCCTACACCAACTCCAGTACCAACACCTGAGCAAGAGTTGGAGAATGCGCCAGAAAAGGTAGTTGAAGAAGATACTATTGAGCAATCTGAGATGGTAAGAGAGAGACCTCCACCACCATTTTCCCGCAGGTTATAGAAAAGTAAGGAAGATTCTAACTATATGAAGTTCCTTGATATCTTCAAGCAGCTTCATATCAACATTCCTTTGATTGATTCTTTGATGAACATACCAAAGTATGCTAAGTACTTAAGAGATGTGGTGGCTGGAAAGAGAAGGATGAGAGAGTTTGAGACGGTTGCACTCATGGAAGAGTGTAGTTTGAGGGTATTAAAGAAACTTCCTCAAAAGCTCAAAAATCCTGGGAGCTTCACCCTTCCCAGACAAATTGGTGAAGATAAGGTTGGGCATGCATTGTCTGATCTTAGAGCGTATTAACTTAATGTTTCTATCTGTTTTCAAGACACTAAGCTTGGGAGAGTTGTGCCCCACCACTATCTGTCTCTAGCTAGCAGATCGATCTCGTGTGTATCCAGAGGGCATAATTATGGATGTGTTCATCAAGGTGGGTAAGTTTGTCATTCATGCTGACTTTATTATTTTGGGTTATGAAGAAAATGAGCAAGTATCGATTATCTTGGGATACCCATTTCTTGCAACTGGTGGAGCTTTGATAGATGTGAGAAAGGGAGAATTAAAGATGAGAGTTCATGATGAGGACGTGATATTTAAGGTATATAAGTCACTCTTCATCCGTTCACACTACAGAGATCTGTGCATGATCATAGAGATGGTAAAAAATAAGTGTAGGGTGGAAGATAGTGGGTCTGAAAAAGTTGAAACTTTGAATATTGCTACTGAATTGTCTTAGGTGTAGCAAAAAGAATTGCTCAAGTTCTTGATAGAGCATGAGCATGTGTGTAGATGGTTGGACAGTGACCCGGAAAGGGATATTAAGACTAAGAGAAAAGTGAAAGAAGAAAGTGATCCTCCAAGAGTGAAAAAGAGGCAAAAGCTTTATCATAGGAGGAGGAAGATATTAAGAGAAATTGGTTGATTTGAGACATGATTTGTGTCATGATGTTAAATAGGCGTTGATTGGGAGGCAACTCAATTTTATAATAGTTTAGTTTTTTATATATATAGTGTCACTTTTTGTTTTTGTTTGTCATTTTATGCAGATTTGAAAAAGTCAGAGTACCCAAATTTGGAAGTTAAAGAGCATGGCTGAAGCATAATTGTGGGTTTGGTTGCCCCTTTAATTAATTTTGAAGCAACATGCTACTAGCTAGGCCCTTTCAGAGATATCTCTAACCCAGTTTTTATCTTATTTATTGATTTGAGGACAAAGCATGACTTTTAAGTGTGCGGTGAGATATCTTTCGATATTTGTTAAGGGTGATGTATGCCATAGGTTGTTAAGTTTTCTTTTATTTTGCTTAGTTAGATGAAAAACTAAAAGAAAGTTGAAAAAGTCTAAAAACACAAAAAAGGTTATTTTATTCTTTAGCTAAGATAGTTTTTAGCTTTTAGTTTCTTTTTAGAGGCATAATTCATCCACCCTTTGGTTTTCTTTTTGGTTCTTTTCTGAGGAAGAGCCCTTTGAACCGACTATAAGTTTTTATTTTTACTTTTGTGAGTGGTTTTTTATTTTTAGGTAGAATAACTCTTCCCGACGATGGATGGTTGACAATCATCTCGAGGGAAGAGTTAGTCATTAGGAGTTAGAGAGTTTTTAGGACCAATGAAATGTTAGGTGCTCTTGTTAAGAACTATAGTTGACTGAATGATGCAAGTTGATTTTGAATTCAAAAGCATGTTGTGTGAAAAATTGAATAACTTTTTATGAGACATCTAGACTCTTTTACTTGACTCTTGTTGGTTACTTGATTGAGAGTCTGTATGGATCCTTCTTGAGTCGAACATGTGTCATGTGTGTTAGAATTTTGTGATATTCCATGCTTTCATATTGATGTCTAGAACTTGTCCGGTTTGTTTGGAAAATAAAATGAAGAATGTTAAGCTTAGGAGATGATATAGATATTTCTTTGATTAGCCGATTTTTATCCTTTGCTTTACCCACAGATAGTTGATATTCCTAGTTAGCCTTGTTGAGCTTTTAACCTATTTTTTTGGTAGCCACAACTAAATCTTAATCCTTTTGTTTTAATTGGCCTTTAATTTGATCTAAAACTTTTAAGCGCTTTAATTGAAAATTAAGAGTCTAAGGGAGTAAGAAAGAAAAAAAGAAATAGTTGAGGATGGAAGCCTGTAGAAAAGTCTAAGGGTACAAGAAAAATTAATATACTTTAGTATGGAGTAGAAAAAGAACAAAGAAAAAGAAAGGAAAAAAAGTGTTTGATAATTGAGTACTCCTTACTAGTAGTGTGTGAATGTGCTTAAAGATATGGGAAACAAAGAAATCTATAGGCGAGAAGAGTAGAAGTAAGAAGTTTGTTGATTGAGGAAGGTGCTTAATGAAAAAAAAGTGATGTATTAAAACGCTTAGGGAAGATAGTCACTATTTTAGCCAAGATAATTTCTGCCTATATCTTAGCCTACATTACAACCCGGAAAGTCCTACTTGATCTTATATTTGATGTTCTTATATTAGTGGAGTAGTACACTAAAGACGAGCGTATGAGTCATTGTATGTTGCATGTGAACTTCTTTGTGAGAGTGAGCGTAATTTTATTTGTATACCCATTCATGTGAATATGGCTAACTCTCTTGTGGTGAGAGCACATGATTGATGATAGATAGGTGAAATGCTTGATTTCTTGATTGGGTAAGTTATGAGAGTTTAATATGACCAAAGAGTAAATTCTTGAGGCTAGGAGGTCTTAAAGTAGTTGTTTATGAGCTTTGAATGAATGAAGCATGTTGTGCTAAGCGCTTGTCATTGGTAGTCATTGTAGTCTTAGCTTGAGTATTCTTGTGCTCAATTGGTGTAGTTTGTAGTAGAGTCTAAGTCATGAGTATATAGCTTACTCAAGGACGAACAAGGGTTTATGTGTGGGGTGTTGATGAGAGTCTAAAAGTACTCTTTTATACGATCATTCGCCTATCATTTGTTCTCTTTTTAGTGCTGTATTGAGCTTAAATATTGTGAATTACACTTGTGTTTCATGTTTTGCTTGTCTTGAGGTATTTGGAGCTTAAACAAGAGGAAATGGAGTACCAAGGAACCAAGGAAGAAGTGACACTGCAAAGCATAAAAAAACAAGCAAAAATTGGCTGAAGTGTTTGTTCCTTGTGCCGCTGCTGGAAAGCAGGCAGTAGTGCGGATTTGGAAGGATTTCTGAAGTTGGGCAGTAGTTGTTCTTTGCGCCACACACCCCAAAGCAAAGGGTGGCACAAATTTGGAGTGCTCTCTGAAGTTTGCGATGTTGCTTGAGCCACTGCTCCGATTATGGGCAGTGGCGCGAGCGGGTACTTCTCCTAATCTGATTGGGATTGGTTTTCTTAGTACTAAGGGTTCCTAAACTCTATAAATACCTCCTCCCACATTTTTAATGAACAACAACTGATTTGAGGAAGGCAAAACCTATGTCAAAGATCAAGAACAAGGTCTAGTTTTATTTCTTTATTTTATTTTTAATTCTTTTCTTGTAACCTCATGAAATCTCTTATTCTAAAGAGATTCATGAGTAGATAAACCTTTAGTATATAGGGTTGTGGTTAAATACATGAAGGTTTTTGTTGAAGTATCATATTGTCTAATTCAGATTTTAATCTATTGAGTTATTTATCTTCGCTTGTGCTTAATTATTTGTTAACTTGATCACATAGCAAACACTATCTATGATGGATAAATTAGACTAGGAATAGGGTGTTTACGTATGTAATAAGGGAAGATAGGGCTTGATTGTGAACTCTATAGGGAAGGAGGAACGATTCGCTTACATGGATATAAATATACCCATTAGCCTTACCCAATTGATATGAAAGAGAAATTATATGCCCTTCACTATCGGCCGACGACCATAGGAATATAAGCATTAGGAATAGTCGAGGAGATCTAGAGTTGTTGGCAAAATACTCAACATGGTTAAAATCAATCCACAACTAAAAACTCAAGAAATCAACTAAACATATGATTTGAAAACTCAACTTAATTGTCGAAATACCATAACCCTGGATCTTTTCCCAAATCCGAATTAAAACCCATTAAATCACAACTTCCAATTGTTCTTATT
This sequence comes from Jaltomata sinuosa, assembly GCA_003996215.1. NCBI lineage: Eukaryota > Viridiplantae > Streptophyta > Magnoliopsida > Solanales > Solanaceae > Jaltomata > Jaltomata sinuosa. The sequence continues at coordinate 304,420 of QJPP01006936.1, forward strand.
TACTTTCAAAACACACAAATTCATTCTCTATTACTAGTTACCTACTGAATAGCTCGTACAAAAATTCAAACTAGAAATTAATTCATCAAATCCCTTGGGTACGATATCTGGACTCACATCCTATATTAGTTGTACGACCATGAATACTTGCATGTGCAAAAGGACGCAACAACTATAAATAGCATTCCTAGGTTATTTTGTCAAACACTTCATATGTTACGAATATTATCTCTTTCTCTTGGGTTTTGAACGCTTTGGAGGGCTACTTTACTGTTAGAATTCGATAAAAATCTTTGACCTTCTATTGATTACGTAAGTATGTTCTCTTAATATATCATTGTTCTTGTTTTAAGCATGAGTAGCTAAATTTATTTCCAGGGTTGTGAATCCTCGTACTAGGAGATTCTTAAGGTTGAAAATGTTATAGAATTGAGTGGAATATGGGTGATTGGTTAACTCTTAGTTTAAGAGTGATTTCAAATATCAGTCAAACACCAAAAACCCTAGTTTATGCCCGGAAAGGCTTATTAGGATTGGAAAGAGTTATTCAATAAGAACTCAAGGTGCTACCCTTGTTTAAAGAATCTGCATAGGAATACGACGATTTCACTTAGCGAATTATGATCATTTTATAGCCACACTTTGATTTGTTTGGAAAAATAATTGACGGAAAGCTCATTCATAAATCGAAAGATATTGAATGATAGCAATTAAATCATCGCCCACCTTTAATAGTCTATGAGATACTATAACGATATTGATACCCTCTAGAATTAATCTGTTATAGAGTAAAACTACGACCTAAACCTATAGTGAGTGACACCCACCCTCAACCACCCAATGGGAGAACCAACTAACCTCATAAACTATCAACACTGAGCCGAAAATAGGAAACTAAGTCAATCTCATTAATAAAGCCCATAATACATATCTTAAATGAAGAGTAAGAATATGTATGCAGAAATAAGCCATCCTTAGAACCTGAAAGTCATCGTACCAAACTCTAATAATTGTAAAAAAAAAGTGGATGCAACCCCAAAACCAAAGTAATATCTAAGTCCAAAATAATGGACCAGAAAATAAGTGAAGAACTCATGGTAGCCCAGAAGATATAGCTCACTCTTGAGTTTGAATATTGTTTAACTCACAGCTGAGGTCTCGAAACAGTCAGCGGAATATGCTCTGTACTCAAGAAAAAGAACAGGACGTATAGTATCAATACACAAGAAGTAACGATGTACTAGTAGGATCATCGATCAACCCAAAATGTTAAATATGAACAGATAACCATATCGTATTACAACAAGAAAATCATAAACCCTATCATTCAACTCTACTCCAAGTTCATAACGCTTAACCTTGTAACAAGTACAACATAACGTTCAGTCAATATGACTCAACAAGAATAACAAGTCAAGTCAAAAGATGACCACCAACAAGGATCCAAGTCAACAACCATAACTCAACAATCATATAAATCATGTCTCAACTACACAAGTAATAGACAACATAGAATTATGTCATATCTTGCAATTAACCCCGGATCACTCAAGGAACCAACATAATAATGACAACACTTAAGCCTGTTTCGCTCAAGGAACCAATACAATCAAGGAAACACATAATCCCCAGTTCACTTAAGGAACTGTCATACTCACAAAATACCTGTACACACATACTAAGGGTTTTATGGCCGCCCATTAGCCATGACCTATAGGGACGAGCTCTTATCCATGTACCAAATTTCAGACATCAAGTATCTACCAACTTTATATCAACCAATCCCGTGGCGATGTATAAATACTGGTACATTCCACAATAATGATAAACATCAATACAAGCACAACTACAATGATAACATAAACAACATTTGTAAAAAACCAACAAACTTTTACTTAAACTGATTGCATGTGATTAACACTTAGGATATAAAACAGTCATTCACTTTTCCATGAACATGCATTGTACAAGCAATACTAAGGAATAGTTATCATGCACACATAACAAAAATTGGATTTAAACTACATTTAAACTATCACCTACCTCAATCCAAGCCTGAAATGCTCTACTGAACCCGAGTTTTCCCTTTTCTTGCAACCTTGGCTTGATTGTGGTCTAAAAACAGGAATATAAACACATCATCAATCAAATGACTTATAATATCAAGGATTACAGCCTAGAACCCCAAGGCTAATTTCATGATCATCCCACCCATTCTAGGGCTAGTTCCCACAATAAATTCACTTTAAACTACCAAGTTCATAGTTACATTATTGAATTATAGTCATGCAAGAGTAAATAATCAATCCTTAACTATAACCCAAAGGTTTTACACCCAATTTACCCCCTTGCACCAGCAACTACAGGTAGGTTAAGTTAAACCCTTCTCAAGACCCATAAATTAGTTATTTTAAGGTCAAGGAATTGAAAAACTAGTTAATAAGAATAAATAACTTACCTTTACGAAGAATTCTGGTGGAAAATAGATGAAAATCACCCTAAATTGCCTAAGCCCTCCCCAAAACGTGTTTAGAAATAATAAACTATTTTTGGAAAAAATTGTACATAAACATCAATTGACCTCGCTATAGCAGCCCAATCCTGCTAAAGCAGCATCACTATCTCAGAATCCACCCACTATAGTGGGATTGACCGTCTTTGACTCTTGCTATAGCGAGAATTTCTCCGCTATAGCACATCCCTATAGTGGCGTGTCACCCGCTATAGTGGGTGTGGTGAGGCAAAAACTCGAGATTGCTCCCAGTTTTGCCTTTTCATAATGTACCCTCAAACCATGACATTCTGGACTAGCCCTTTACATCAAGTTCGATATCGGGAGTTCTACTTACCCGAATTCACTTCTAAAAAGTCCTATGGATTCTTTATCGTCTTAGCTAACATATAGTCAAGCTAAAGTTATTACCTTTACCTAATCCATTCCCGAGTTGCCCTAGACCATACCTTGCTTGGATATTTTCCAAAACTTGCCTAACCTAAAAATTTTAACTTCCAATTTCAAGGGAAATCTAACCCAAAAGTTGCAAGATTGACTCACCTATAACAGCAAAAAGGGTCGTTATAGCAGATACTAATTTACCCATTGTTTATCCCCCAATGATCAAATAAGAAAAATGAGCCAAGTCAAGAAAATGAAAGTGTACATGTATCCTCAAACAAGTGATGGTACTTATCCCGCATATCCTTCTCGATTTCCCAAGTGGCTTCTTCAACCGGATGATGCTTCCACTGGACCTTTACTGATCAAATCTCCTTTGTTCTCAACTTTTGGATATCCCAATAAAGAATGACAACTGGCTCCTTCTCATAAGTAAGATCCTTATCTACAAAAACTGAATCTCACTTGATAATGTAATGCCCATACCCATGGTATCTCTTAAGCATAGATACATGGAACACCAGATGAACCCTCGACAAGATTGGGGGTAATGCCAATCGATATGGTACCAGCCCCACATTGACAAGAAACTCAAATGTATTGATATACAGAGGATAAGCTTGTCCTTCTTGCCAAACCTCATGACTCCCTTCATAGGTGACACTTTCAACAAAACTTGTTCCAAACCTTGAATGACATATCCCTCAACTTACGATCTGCATACTTATTTTGCCTACTCTAGCTGCCAACAACAGGTTTGGATAAATCTCACTTTTTCCTATGCTTTATTTACCAAATCAGTGCCTAAAGGTTTCACATCACCAGCCTCGAACCATCTTATGGGCGATCTACACTCCCCCCATAGAGTGCCTCGAATGGAGCCAAATCAATGCTAGAGTGATAACTGTTATTGTATAAGAATTCATACAACAACAAGAATTGGTCCCAATGGACACCAAAGTCAATCACATATGCCCTCAACATGTCCTCAAGCACCTGCATCATCCTCTTTGACTATCCATATGTATGGGGATGAAAGGCTGTGCTAAAAGTGAGTTAGGTGCTGAACTTTTCGTGCAACCTGTCGCAAAATTTAGAAGTGAGTTGCAACCTCTATCTGAAATAATGGAAAGTGGCACCTCATGTAGCCTTACTATCTCCCTGACATAGATCTTGGCCAACTGTTTAGAGTTGTAGTCCACTCTAACCGAAATAAAATGGGCTGATTTAGTCAGTCTATCTATTATAACCCAAATTGAGTCATGCTTCCCTAAGGTTTTAGGAAGACCTACCACGAAATCCATAGTTATCCTCTCCTACTTCTACTAGAGAATGGGTATTCTTTAGAGCAAACCCGCCAGCCTTTAATGCTCGTACTTTACCCACTGACAGTTGTGACATTTAGATACATTCTCAACTATGTACTTCTTCATCCCAGGACACCAATAAAGCTACCTCAAGTCACAGTACATTTTGATTGCACCTGGATGAATAGAATATCGCAAACCATGAGCTTCAGCTAGCACATTCTGAATCAAATCACCAACTCGAGGAACACATACTCGCCCTCTAAACCACAATACTCCACACACATCAAGTTTGGCGATTCCTCACCAGACACCACCTTGTTCTGGAGTTTATTCAATTCCACACCCTCAAACTATTTGGCCTTGATTTCATCGAGGAATGTTGATTTCACCTTAATACTAGCCAACACTACACCCCTTTTTGAAACACCAAACTGCAAGAACTTAGATGTTAGAGTTTGAAACTCCCTAGCCAAGTGTTGCCTTGACAACCTCAAACAGGCCAAACTGCCCATACTTACCTCTTTCCGACTCAATGCGTCTGCCACCACATTGGCCTTACCCAGATGATACTGGATGGTCACATCATAGTCTTTCAACAACTCCATCCACCTCCTCTATCTCAAGTTTAAATCCCTTTGCGTGAACACATATTGTAGGCTATGATGGTCTATGAATACCTCACACTTGACACCACAAAGATAGTATCTCAAAATCTTAAGTGCAAACACCACTGCTGCCAACTCCAAGTCATTAGTTGGGTAATTCTATTTATGAGGCTTCAATTGCCTCGAAGAATAAGCAATTACCCTCCTGTCCTGCATCAACACAATACCCAAACCCAAAATGTGAAGCATCACAAAATACAACAAAATCCTTACTTTCAACCGCTAATGAAAGAATAGAAGTTGTAGTCAAAAGTGTATTGAGCTTTTGGAGCTCTCCTCACACTTATCCGACCAAACAAATGGCACCTCCTTCTGAGTCAACATTATCAAGTGGGTAGCAATAGAAGTAAAATTCTTGACAAACCTGTGATAGTAACTAGCAAGACCCACGAAGCTCCTAACCTTAGTCACAGAGTTAGGTCAAACCCAACTCTTAACCACCTCAATCTTCTAGGGATATAACATCACGCCTTTTTCTGAGACTACATGTCCTATTAATGCAACCGAAGACAACCAGAACTCGTATTTTGAGAACTTCCATACAACTACTTCTCCTTCAAAATTCCCAAGACAATGCAAAACTGACCTACATGTTCCTCTTTGATCTTGGAGTAAACCAAAATGTCATCAATAAAAACTATCACAAAAGAATCCAAGAAAGACTTGAAAATACATTTCATCAAGATCATGAAGGCTGCATGCGCATTCGTCAACTCAAAAGACATCACTAGGAACTCGTAATGCCCATACCGAGTCTAAAAAACTATCTTAGGTATATCCTCAGGCCAAATTTTTAGGTGATAGTATCCTGACCTCAAGTTAATCTTGGAGAATACCAAAGCACCCTGTAACTAGTCAAAGAGATCATCTATGCGGGGCAATGGATACTTATTCCTGATGGTAACCTTGTTCAACTACATGTAATTAATGCACATCCTCATGCTACCATCTTTCTTTTTAAAATGAACAAAATTGGAGCAGCCCAAGGTGAAGCACTGGGATGAATAAATCCCTTATTAAGCAGTTCCTGTAACTGGGTTTTGAGTTCCCTCAACTCTGCTGGAGCCATTTGATAATGAGGAATAGAAATTGGGTGAGTGTCTGCCTCCAAATTAATACAAAAACTAATATCCCTGTCTAGAGGCATACCAGGCAAATACGTAAGAAATACATCCTAAAACTTGGAAACCATAGGAACCGACTCAATAGAAGAGGACTCTGCATTAAAATCTTGAAGATGAGTCAGAAAGGCTGAATACCCCTTCCCTACTAGCTTTTATCCCGAACAAAAGATATGATTTTTACTGGCTTAGACTTATACACACCCTCCCACTCTAGTTTACTCATACCCAGCATTTCTAGAGTCACTGTCTTCGCATTATAGTTCAAAACATAATGATATAGAGACAATCAAGTCATACCTAGAATAATGTCAAAATCAAGCATGTCCAAAATGATCAAGTCTACCCAAGTATGAAGACCCATAAACAAAACAGAACATGCACGATATACATGGGTCACTACCACAAAATCTCCAACTGGACTAGAAACATATAGAAGAGAATCGAGTACATCACCAACCAAGTCCAGACCCAAAGCAAATCTAACATATACATAAGAGTAAGGAAAACCCAGATCAAATAAAATAGTAGCCATTCGGTCATAGACGAGAATAGTACCTGTAATAATGGCATCAAATTCCTCAACCTCGGTCTTGCCTGGGAAGGCATAATAATGGACTCCATCATCAAGCTGGGCAACCTTCATAGCAGGCTATGCTCTACCCTTACCTGCATTACCATTATCTTTGTTTCTACCACGACCTCCTTGATTATTACCCCGTCCACCCTGTGAACGACCCTAACTGTTACCAACTCCACATCTACCTGCTGGAACCACAACCATGGTGTACTACTGTACCTGATTACCTGTCTGCCTCAGAGGACAATCTCTCTTAAAGTTCCCCACAACACCATAAGTATAACAACCTCGCTTAAGAGAAGTCATGTTGGCCGAAGAATAGGAAGCCCCTTGGCCTCTAGCAACTAGATATTGTTGAATAGCCCCTGAATGACCACCTGTAGAGGCTAGCAAAGCTTATTGAATGGGGCGAGCCGAAGGAACCTGCTGGCTGTGACCCTTGGAATTAGATCCACTGTAGTTACCCGCATTCTGGGACTTTTTGGCTAATGCCTTAGCGTGACCAGCTTGCTTAAATCCCTCAAGATTTTTCACATAATCAGCTACATCATTGAAGCTCTTTCTTGCAAAAGTCATGTGAACAAACCAAACCTGAAAATCAATGTTCAAACCTTTAACATATAACTGGATCCTCTCCTCCTCAGTGCCCAACAACTGGGTAGAATAGCGAGATAGAGCATGAAACTTAGCCTCATAGGCCGCAATTGACATACTTCCCTGTTCAAGGGACAAAAACTCATCCTTTTTACTTTCCCGAAGAGTACGGGGTACATATTTCTCCAAAAATAAGGCATGAAACTGAGCCTAAGTCAATAGAGGCAAAACTGGTGACCGACACTCCATATAGGCTCTCCACTGCTGCTTGGAATCCCCTTGCAGTTGGAAAGTCATGAACTCAACACCATGTTGTTGCACAATTCTGTAATGACCCTTCCGGTCATTTACGTGTGTTTGCCTTTCTTGTACTGTTAGAGCTTGCATGTAGCGGCCCCAAGTCATTTATGGCTTGCTGGGACTGGTAGTTCGGTGCCCGACCATTTGCTTGGTCTTTTTGGCCATTCCTTGTTTTAGAGCTTTTAGCTTTTGAAATCGTTGACTTAAGTCAACATCCTGGGTTTACGTGCTCGGAATTGAATTCCGACAGTTCCATTAGCTTTGGAGCGTGAACTTTGGTCCAGAGGAACCTTTGGTCGGGATCCAGAAGCTTTTTAGCTTGGAATTCTCTCTCATTCTGTGTTTTCAGGCAAGTTGGGCTTGTTTGGTTGACTTTGATCAACATTCGGAGAGGACGATCTCGGATGGAAATTCTGTCAGTGCTTTTAGCTCTGGAATATCGAGTTTAGGCTAGAGAGACTATTGGTTTGGGTCCCTAGGCCTCCGGACTTGATTTTGGCCATTGGGTTCCATTTTGGGAATAGTTGGCTAAAGGTTAATTTTGGGCGTGGGGCCCATTTTTCGTTAAATTGACATCCTATGAGATTTTTGTTGATTCCATTGGATCCGTAACGCCGTTTTTAGTTGAATAGCTCAGGTCGTTTGTGTTCACGGGACCCCGGATGCGTTCCCGGGGACCCATCTTGTGAAAATTTGCCTAAGGATTGGTTGCTGGTTGCTGGTGTGGGCAGCACCATGCGCCTGGCCCCTGCGCCCATGCGCCCCATGCGCCTGGCCCCTGCGCCCCTGCGCCCCATGCGCCTGGCCCCTGCATCCATGCGCCCCATGCGCCTGGCCCCTGTGCCCATGCGCCCCATGCGCCCTGGCCGCCTGTGCCCTGGTGCGCCTGGGCCGCCCTGGCCCTTGGGCGCTGGCAGCTTATATAGCTGGCCAGCCCTCTTCTCCCCTTTATTTCTAAAAACCCCAAAAATGATATTCTCCATTAAAATAGCTCTCAAAAACCTCCATATAACCATTGTTCATCCCAACTACTTGGAGGATAATATTTTGTCGATCCATGCTCGTTTGTGGACTCCTAAATCCGATAAACCCTATCTTTAAATTCCGAATTCTCCATGGATGATGAACCCAAAACCTCTATAAATCACCTTGATCATTACCAACAGCTTGGAGGTTAATATTTACTGAATCTTGAGCGTTTGTTGGATTCTAAATCGGGTAAGTTCTTTCATAATTTTTCCGATTTCTTCTATGAAATTCTTTAAATTCCTTGATTTGCGGGGTGTTTTGAGCCCTAATTGTTGTCCGTTTACGCTCAATTTTTGATCATGTGCTCCCGGGATGGTAAGGAACACGGGTGTGTTTTTCATTTCTAGTTTTGGGTTACGGGGCCCACGGGCCGGTTTGTGACCCGAATTTCAACCCGGTTATATTTTTGGCATTATGGGTATCGTTAGTCATGTTTTAATCTGTAGATTGTTGTATTGATAGTGGTTTTGCAATTTGGAGCTTCCCAGAGCAGTTCGGGCCTAGACGACGCCGTCCCCGCAGCTATTCGTCGGACGACAGGTAGGTTATGGTTTTCCCCTATCTAGACTCTGCATATATAGGCTATAACTGCATTAATTAGCATCCTTGGATGGGTTGTTATATGTTGGTACCCCAGACCTTGTCCGCCTTTCGTCCGTCTATTTCATACGTTGTTTGTAGTATTCGCGTAGTAATGTATATTACCTTTGTGGTCCTGTGTGGTCTTGTATTGACTCTGGAACATAGATGGTGGGCTATTTGGGAATGTCTGAGAGTCCCAGACATAGAGATTATCCTTTTAGGCTGGTTATGTCTTCTGAGTAGCTATTGGGCCTGTGCAGGGCTGATAGGAATTGTTGTGAGCCGTTGGGCTACTTTTATATTTGTGTGCGAGCATATCATCCATGAAAAAGGCTTTCCCCTGCATGTTTTACTACAGTTTTGGCTGTGAGCCACTACTGACAGTTTTCCTAAATTTTCATGGCTCTGGAGGCCCCTTTTTGGTACTGTTGTTGATAGAAAAAGGGATTTTTGGATGTTTTCGCACTGATTTTATTACTGGTACTAGTCTCTGTGGGGCAGAGCACCAGACTTGATTTTATTACTGATACTAGTCTCTGCAGGACAGAGCACTAGACTTGATTTACTACAGTTTTAGACCCGGTTATGCCCGGGCACCCTTGGAGGGGTTTTTGAGGCATTTTCTACTACTTTAGTCCTGGACAGGGTCTGGGCATGCATACTTGAGACTGGGTCTCTATCTTGATCCCAGACTTGCTTCCGGATGACATGTCTTAATACTGAGTTTTAGTATGGGGTCGGGGACCTCCATGGACCTTGCCGCTCCGAGCCTGGGGCTTGGGGATGCGTGTGCCAGAGGGAAGGGTATACGGTGGAGTAGAGGTATACATGCTGAGTCCTTCCATGGAACCTGCCTGCTGGGCCTGATTGGCACCGGAGGAGGTACATACAGAGGTTCTATTTCACATCATATCATATCATGCATTGGATTCCACCCTTGTTTGCTGTGTGTTCAGTGTACGCTCCGGTAGTATGGGATGCCGGAGGGTTTGTTTTCACTTGATTGTGTTCCTCGGTTGTATGGGCGGCCGTTGGGACTGTAGGTAGACTATATTTACTCCTGTTTTTACTTAGAGCTTGTCTTGGCACCCGGTTCTTGAAAGATTAGTGATGGCTAGCCTGTTGAGGCTTTGGTTGTGGGATTTTTTATTATTGAGAGGGCTTTGGAGTCCTATCTTATTGAGGCACTTTTGTGTGGCCTTCTGAGCAGAGTGTGAGACTCTGGTTCTATTCTTGTGGGAAGCTGAGTGGTATCTCTCGGTTATTGTGGCCTAGTTATTTCATCCTAGGGTTGTACTTGTGAGGTGATTCCCTGGTTATGCTATCATATGATTGGATTGGTGTTATGATTTCCTTATACTGGTTGATTCCATTTTGAGTATGTTAGACTACTCTCCGTCTTTTCCTTCCACTTGAGGTTACCGGTATACCGCTATTTTCTCAACTCTCTCTCTACTTACTTATATTGTTGTGCAAGGACTCCAGGTGCGTTCTCCTTTTCTTCACCTGTGATTCTGTGTAATTGTATCTCTGTGCTAGCATGTGTTACTTGAAGCTCTTGGTTATGAATGATCTGTGCTAGCTCCTTGTGCCTTGCTTATTGCCTCAGTGACTGATTTCTTACTATCTATTACTTACTGCTTTTATATCTTATATGCGCTCAGTCGGCCTATGATACCTACTGAATACCCGTGGTTTTGGTGCTCATGCTACACTTCTGCACTTTTTTTTGTGCAGATGTTAGCTGAGCTTTCGCCGTTGATCATGTTGGGGACTCGTGCAACTTTTGGATCTTTGAGACTAGGGTGAGCGCCTGACGGTCGGGGCTTGTCTACCTCTCATCTATTGTACTGTTGCTCCTTGTACTTTCGGAGGTAATTTATGTTGTATTTTGTTACTACTAGCACTTCTATTCTATTAGAAGCTTCTGTACTATTGATACCAAGTCTTGGGGTTGGTGTAGTTTCCTTTATGTATTTATATCCGAGTTTTGTTTCCGCTTATTTCTACGTGCTGGTGCATTTTGGTTAGGTAGTAGCCCATTACTAACTGTTCTGGGCTACGGGAATTGGTTTGCCTACTGGGAGTTGTAGGTGCCATCATGACCTGAGAAATCAGGTCGTGACAAATTCCCAATTTGTGTAGCCTCTCATAACAATCAATGATGAACTCAAATGTATTCTCATCCTCAGTACCATGAAATAAAGGAGGTTTTATTTTAAGAAACTTGGTCAGTAACTCATGTTCGGTCCTGATCATGACAGGGCCTAACACAGGATGGGGAAACACATCAGTACCCAAAGCCTCATCTATCCTAAGAGCTAAAGTGGCAGTTGAATGAGCACCCAGAACCTGGAAAATTGACACAGTGGGGATGGCTCCACTACCAACCAACCAACTTAGAAAATCCAGAACCTGCTGAATAACCTCAGAAGACATCAGAGGAAGGATTGCACCTCCAGCCGGTGCTGCCACCTCCAGTTCCACACCATCCTCGTCCACTGCCTCAACCTCCTCAAAATGATCCTAGGGTGGGGGATGTGATAATGACCTCTGACGGGCCTGGTCAACTGTTGCTTGAGCTCTACCCCTGGCGGGTGTTGGTATCCCTCTTCCCCTTCCCCTACCCCTACCTTATCCTCATCCCCTAATAGTTGGTTTCACAGCTGGAGCTACTGATGCTGGGGCTGCTGCTCTTGCTCCATTCGATCTAGTGTTCACTATCTGTGGACCAAAGAATGAAGAGGTTCAGATACCAATTAGAATCAAGTTATAGAAAAGAAGAAAGAAATGATAGTTTCCTAAGGCCCTATAGCCTCTCTAAGAAAAGTACAGATGTCTCATACCATTCCTTAAGACTCTACTAGACCCGTTTGGTATGATGAGGTCAATGAACCTAGGGCTCAGATACCAACTTTGTCACGACCTAAACTCGCTGTAAGTGGCACCCACCCTAACCCCTCCCATAGTGGGAGAACCAACTAACCTCATAAGCCATCCAACACTTAGCCAAAAATAGGCAACTAAATTAAACTCATTATTAAAGCCCATAATCAATATCTTAAATGAAGAGTAAGAATAAATATGCAGATTTAAGCCATCCCTAGAACTTGAAAGTCATCATACCAAAACTCTAATAATTGTCAAAATAAGGGGATGCAACCCGAAAACCAAAGTAATATCTAAGTCTGAAACAATGGACCAAAAAACAAGTGAAGAACTCATGGTAGCTCGGAAGATGTAGCTCACCCTTGAGTTCGAATACTGTTTGAATCACAGTTGAGGTCTCAAAAAAGTCATCGAAATATGCTCTGTACTAAACAAACAGAAGAGAACGTGTAGTATCAGTACACAAGAAACAACGGTGTATTGGTAAGGTCATGGCCAACCCATAATAAGAAATATGAACACATAACCATAACATACTACAACAAGACAACCATGAACTCTATCATGCAACTCTACTCCAGAGTTCATAACGCTTAACCTTGTAACAAGTACAACATGAAGTTTAGTCAATATGAGTCAACAAGGATAACAAGTCAAGTCAAACTATGACCACCAACAAGACTCCAAGTAAACAACCATGACTCAGCAATCATATACATCATTTCCCAACTACATAAGTAATAAACAACACAGAATCATATCACATCTTGTAATTAATCTAGATCGCTCAAGGTTCCAACATAATAATGACAACACTTAAGCCTGGTTCACTCAAGGAACTATTATAATCAGGAAAACACATAATCCTTGGTTCACTCAAGGAACCGTCACACTTACCAAATACATGTACACACATGCTAAGGTTCTTATCGTCGCCCACTAGTCATGAACTGCAGTGGACGAGCGTTTATCCATGTACCAAATTCCATACATCAAGTGTCTTCAAACCTTATATCAACCAATCCCATGGAGATGTTCGAATACCGGTACATTCCACAATAATGACAGATATCAGTACAATCACAACCACAATGATAACAGAAATTACACTTGTAAAAACCAATAAGATTTTATTTGAACTGATAGTATGTGATTAACACATAGGATATCGAACAATCATTCACTTTTCCTTGAACAAGCATTGTACAAGCAATACTAAGGAATAGTTATCATGCACATATAACATAAATTGAATTTCAACTATATCTAAACCATCACCTATCTCAATCCAAGCCAGGAATACTCTACTAAACCTGAGTTTTCCCTTTTCTTACAATCTCAGCTTGATTGTGGTCGAAAAACAAGAATATAAACACATAATCAATCAAATGACCTATACTATCAAGGATTATAGCCTAATCCCAAACCCCAAGGCCAATTTCATGATCATCCCACTCATTCTAGGGCTTTCCCACTATAAATTCACCTTAAAACTACCAATTTCATGGTTACATTAGTAAATTATAGTCATGCAAGAGTAAATAATATAACTTTATCTAAAACCCAAAGGTTTTACACCCAATTTATCCCTCTTGCACCAGAAATTATAGCTAGGTCAAGTTAAACCCTCCCTACGACCCATAAATTAGTGATTTTAAGGACAAGGAATCAAAAATCTAGTTAATGGGGATAAATAACTTACCTTTACGAAGAATTCTAGTGGAAAATAGGTGAAAATCATTAAAAATCCCCTAAGCCCAACCCCAAAAAGTGTTTAGAAATAATAAATTATTTTTGAGGAATTTTTTGCATAAACAGCAATTTACCCTGCTATAGCAGCCTGATCCCTCTATAGCCGCATCGCTATCACAGAATCCACCCACTATAGCGGTATTGATCGCCTTTGACTCTCGTTATAGCGAGTATTTCTCCGCTATAGTGGCAACCACATAGTGGCCTGCCACCCGTTATAGCATGTGTGGTGAGGCAAAAAACTTGGGATTCCTCCTAGTTTTGCCTTTTTCGTTCTGAACTCTCAAACCATGGTATTACAGACTAACCTCTTTACGTCAAGTTCAATATCGGGAGTTCTACTTACCTGAATCCAGTTCTGAAAAGTCCTATGGATTTCTTATCGTCTTAGCAAATATAAAGTCAAGATAAAATTATTTCCTTTACCCAATCCATTCTCAGGTTGTCCTAGACCATAGCTCGCTCGGATTTTGCCTAAGACTAGACTAGCCTGAAATTTTTAACATTCAATTTCAGGGAAAACCTAACCCAATTTTTTGCATGATTGACTCACCCGTGACAACGGAAAGGCTCATTAAGTTTGCATGCATGGGATTCTTAATAAATCCCTGTCACGACCCAAAACCGGGCTATGATGGCGCCTACATAACCCCCAGTAGACAAGCCAAATCCAACAACATGGAAGACAATAAAAGCAAATAAAGTAAGGAAGCGGAAGATATAAATAAGAGAGACAGGCCAATAGCAATATACATACAAACTGTAGTAATATACAAAAGATGGCCCTAAAGTGGCCAAGAATGATAAAACATACACTAGAACCAACCCGGACCTGGTGTCACTAGTACAATAGCAACTAAAGTATGGAGTAGCTATACAACAGAATCTGTCTATCCAAAATGCAAAATATAGACAGGAATACAAGATGAAAAGCATTTAAAGTCTCCAAGGCTTTGGGAGCTCACCGCGATCCAAACTGCAACAGGCCTCGAACGATGGGAGGATCAGTGTGGGTGGCTCGTACTAGGTGCTGCATCATAAAAAGATGCAGAGTATAGTACGAGTACCAAGATAACAGGTATCCAGTAGGCATTATAAGCTGACCGAGTACAGAAAGATAATATATAAAATAAATTACCAAAAAGTACACAAAATACAGGGATCCACCTAATTCTAGTTATAAAACCAAAAATAGAAATAATCGAACCAACAAAAGGGTAACAATAATAAAATCAATACAAGCAACCGACAATCCAAGTACACTCAAGTCAATGCGATGCTATGGGATATGATGTGATGTATGAATGCATAATAGTATAAACCCAGAATACCGCATTGGGCACCTAGAATACCACATCGGACTATGTATATATATATATATATATGTGTGCATATAGGAAATAAAAACCTGAAATAATGCATTGGGGGTCCGGAATACCACATCAGACTATAAGTATTTATATTTTAAAATAAGACTTCACATAATGCATCGGGTGTCCGGAATACCGCATTGGACTATGTGTATATATATATATTTGAAAATAACGGAGAAAAGGTTCGGGAATATCCCTTAGATTGGCATAAAATTGGTACTTTTCCTTTTCTTTCCAAAATCAGTAGTAAACCCATTATAACTCTTCAAATATCCAAGAACCAGAGTATCCATAGTATATCTCCTATTTTAAAACCAAAATCCTCAAAAACCTTCCCTTTTATGTATCAATAATATGCAATACAGTATGAGCATGAAGTATCTATAATCTGAGAAAGTAGCACATCACGAGGCAATACAGGGCAAAATACCCTTCAAAATAAGAGAATTGACCTGGAAACTCCATCCAAATCCAAGTCGGGCCCACAGTTACACACAACCAACAATTTAAAGCAAAAATATCAGAAAATAATTACAGAGACCACTACGAGCATCTACTCTTCCTCTAAAATCTCCTAAAATCATACTAAGGATTCTATGGTAGGCATAACAATACTACGGGCTCCTAGACTAAGGATAGCATGAATAGTTCTAATCTATGATCCGAAATGACCAAAATAATATAAGTCACAAGATTTAAGCCTAATACTACCTAAAGTCCAACCTAACTAAACTCACTCTAGAAAGTAGACCGTAACCTACCTGTCGTTCGATGACTAGCTACAGGAACGGTGTCGTTAAGGCTTGAATTGCTTTGAGAAGCTCCAATTTTCAAAAACACTATCAAAACAATATTCTACACGTAAATACGAAGCTAACGGTACCCATATTGCTAATATTTTAGTTGGGTCAAAATCTGGGTCAAAAGTGGGCCCGTGGGCCCTGTAACTCAAAACCAATAATAAAAATTATCACGACGTTCCCAGCCTTGCCAGGAGTGCATGCTCAAGAATTAAGCATGATATGGAAGGATAAAGGGCCAACCAGCCCCTACGAAGCCAAGGTAAAAGAGGGAATCAAAAAGGAATTTAGCAGAATTAAAGAGGAAAACTCACCAATTTTACGACAAGGGAACGATCACGGGCAAGGAATATACCACCCCAGCACCCTAGGATGATTCCACACTGAAAATTGACCTTAGAGCTCTTCAACCATGGAAGAAAAGCGAATGGAAATTAAGAATAAACCGAAGAAGAAAAAATATTTATATTACCAGGAATTTGTTCATCGCTATCTCGAGAAAAACCCTCGAGATTGCGAAGAACAAACTGGCCAACTCATCGCGATCGCATTGGTCAGCCTTCGAGTTCGCAATGAACAAAGGATAAGGGCCTTCATCGCTATCGCGAGAAAACCCTTCGCGATCGCGATGAACATAGGGGTTCTTCTTCGCTATTGTGAGGAACACTTCGAGATCAAGATTAACAAAAAGCCAGACCTTCGAGATCGCGAAGGTCTTGCTTCGAAATTGCGATGAATAAACTTTGGCCATACCAGTAACTGAAAACCAGGAGAAAAAGACACTTCAACGGGGTATTTCGGGCACAATCAGAACCAGAAACCCACAAACTAAATATGCTACGAAAGTGGAAACGACGTTCCGGACTCAACGCAATCGACCAAACTCACATCGGAGGTCGATTTAAAGAAAAGTAGGCCCCGTGCCCAAAAATAAACTCTAAACTCAATACCCAAAAACAAGTCTGGAAGCCTCGGGACCTGAACCAAAGGTCCCTCTAGCCCAAAGTCGACATTCTGGAGCTAACAACGTTGAGGCCGTATTCTCCAAATATTGACCAAAGTAAACCCCACAAGCCAAGATAGCTTGAAAACACAGAAAACAACACAAACCCAAAATGAAAACTCCCAAACCCATACCAAGGGTCACACTAGAATAAAATCACCGTTCCAGAGCCAGCAGAACTGTCGAAATTCGATTCTAAGTATGTTTACCAAGAAAGTTGATCGAAGTCAATGATTTTCTAAGTTCAAGTTCTAAAATAGGGACATGGTCATAACAACCTAATAAATGGCCCGGACCCCAAACCGTCAGTCCCAATAAGTCATAAATAACCTGTAGCTGATGCGAGAAAGCTCGAAATAGAGAAAAAGCACGAAATATGAGAAAACAACTGGGAGGGTCATTACAACATTCACTACTAAAAGAACTTTCATCCGCGAATGTTAAAGAAGGGAACACTAGAAGACTCAAACAAAGACGGATACTAAGCCCGCACTACTCACTCAGAAACCCGGGTAGCCTCCTCGACTGGACGGCACCCCACGAAGCTAAATTAAAGGAAAACTACCTACCCCTAACACCTCACCAGCCAAACTAGACACCAACCTTCAACTCTAAATCCTCTAAAGATCTCCCAACCAAACTGACCCTCAAGAATCTCAACTGGAAGCACCGATACAACACTGAAACCAGAGATCCAAGGCAATCGACACACCAAACCTGAATCCTCGATACTGCAACCAAGTTTACCCTATAGGATCACCAACCAAAACTCTAACTCATGAACCTGCTGATTCATAAAAATCCTTTATTTATGACCTGAATTCTTTTGCATCACAATCATGAAGCTTCAAATAAGCAGAACACTTGAGCCCCTCTCAAAGTATCAACAGTTATACTGGAGATCCATAGTTCTCGTTATACTCAACCACGAGTGAAGTCACCTTTATACTCAAATTTAATCCAACTATGTTATAGCTTATTATCCTTTGACACCCCAAATACTAACTCGAAGCGCATCCTCGAAAACCATAGTAGTTCTACCCCAAACGACCATCAACCATTGGACGAGCCCTTTTGCTAAGACCAACCTCGTTATCTAAACCCATTTGAAGCAACCATCTAAACTTGACTGAAGCTTGCACACCAGTGCTGGAAAAAGGCATGTATGAGCACCCTGTGTCAACGGAGAACCTTTTGATCATAGAACAAACCTAGCCTCGCTGAACCATGCCAAGTCTAAACTGACTGAAATCGAATGGACAAGGGCAACCTACCCAAAAGACCCAAACCAAAACCAAGACCCTGCAAGGAGTGTGGTAAGGCTGCCAAAAAGTCCGTAGCCATCAACTACGCTCCAAACTTTCAAAAATACCGTTGCTTCTCCAAGCACTCGAACACTATTTGAATATTAAGATCACCTTACTAGTCTCACATCAGGGAGCAGTCCACCATGCCGCGAATATCAAGTCAAACACCCTGTAGGCAAAGAAAGGGTACCTGAAGTACGGGGTCGCCACCTAAATGTTGGAAAAGTCTTAACCCTCTAACTCACCCCTTGGCCCCAAACAACGGCTCTACTCCATCTGCACACAAACCTATAACTCTAAAGCATACAACATACTGTACTCCCGACCCACACTAGCAGAACCCAAACAACACTAGAATCAAATACAATAGATGACCTCTCGGAGAACCAACCCATTCCAACCTCTAACTCTTGAAATCACCAAGGTGACCATCGATCTCGAGGTACCACTAGAACCTAAAGTAGCCCTACCGGCTTCAACCCGCACAACCTGATCACATACAATACAACACCGCTGATTCCATCCATCCAAAGTAGAATGAACCTCCTACTAATAAGAACACCGCTGAGGTCCGAAATGTCCAACCCAATCCGATGGTTAGCCAAAGATAGGATGCCCACGGCCAACCACAACTCCAGAACTGAAATAGGAAAGCTAAGTTGTTCGCACTCACTGCCTTCCGGCACAAAGAAGCTGCAATCGAAAAGAACTACCCATGAACCACCCGAAGTAGTCTGCTAGCCCATGATTCTGAAACCCAATTCCAGTTTACCTACCAATGACTCTGTCGAACCTATGAGTAGACCCGTACGCTATCGATGAATACTTAGGAACTAGAGCCCACTAGGATTTGTATGTAAAGTTTGCCCAACCCGTAGATGCTACAGAAACTTAGGTCCTCCCAAGAATGTAGCAGGGTAATCACCGCTGATGCAATAAGCGCCCAAAGGTAGTACTGTAAAAGCCTACCACCTCGACCTCTACTAGAACAAACCCTGCCCCCGGATTTACCTAAGTACAATGCCATTGCACTCTGTATTCGGTCAAATCAAGTCATCAACCCAAAAACCAAAGCATACCCTCAGTCATCACCTCAATCAGCTACCAATAACCCATACATACATACAAGGAGTCGTATCTCTCCCTTTTCAAACCAAATGGAACAATTTCCAAGGGTACACCGAACCTGACAAACTCTTTCTCAGGAGATTTCAGGGCTGCCCCCCCCCCTTAGCTCCCATAACTCT
Source organism: Jaltomata sinuosa (assembly GCA_003996215.1). Classification (NCBI taxonomy): domain Eukaryota; kingdom Viridiplantae; phylum Streptophyta; class Magnoliopsida; order Solanales; family Solanaceae; genus Jaltomata; species Jaltomata sinuosa. The sequence goes on from QJPP01006936.1 coordinate 323,868, forward strand.
ACTAGCGACACTCGATAAGACAGGAAAAAGAATAGGCCGAATGCCCAACTCAACCACAATACCACAGTCCAAACTTAACTGCCATGCTACAGTCAAAAAAATCAACAAAAAAAAACTATGATCCCAACTCAACCAGGAGGGAAACTGAAGAAAACAATGAGAACGACCCATAAACATGCCAACTTCCTAAGCCAACAATTGATGAAAGTCGATCCTAACCTCTCGAGAAAAGCAAATACAACCACTACCCACTTGCTAAACCAACACCACCCCCTTCAATAAAACACCTCTCAACTTAAGATAGGAACTCAAACCCTGGCACAACCACCGGTAACACCAAACCAATATAAGGACCTCTAGCTATGCTAGATAACGGCCTAGGCAACAACTATCTAGAATCACTTAGAGGAGGAAAACTCAACCCAAATCTAAAAACTACAAACAAACAGGTAATGAGCTTAACAAAACCTACCCACGAGTCCAAACCCCAGGTAGTCACCTCACAAAGTCAACACACCCCATCCACTACTAAAGAATTCAACTACTGAGAACTCAAATACATATACCCCAAAATCGCAAGTACTACCATAGGATGGAATAAGTAAATCTACAATTGATCGGAAGGCTGCTACCCAAATAAGAAGATAGCCTACGCTAAAGCACCTATAGTCCCAACAGGCATCCGTACACCCGAGGAACTCACACAAGATCATTCAATCCCTCCGGCATCCTATACTACCAGAGGGCACACTGAACAACCAACAAACAAGGATACGAACACAATATGAATGATATGATGGAACTAGGTGTGACAGTAGTGCTGTATGTACCTCCCTCGGCACTCGCAGCTTATGGACCCCAGTCCGGATCGACAAGATCCATGGAAGTCCTCGACCACATACAAAAATTGTGAAATCTCAAAGTATAACTGCCCGGGGTCCATCCAAGTCTAAAACAGTAACCGCAAATCTCAAACCCTAAACAGGGTGCCCAAGGCATATTCAGGACTAAATCCATAATAAAAACATGTCTAGTGCTACGACATCTTCGAGCCTAGTATCAATATGAAAATCAGTGATAAAATCATCATAAAATCCCTTTTTACTCAAAGAAGATCCATAACGTCAGTTCCAAATCTCTTTTATAATCATTTTATCAAAAATGGGCCCTCGGGGCCATGCAAGTTTTTGAAAACCATTAATAGTAGGCTCGTAGACAAAACAATAGTAAAATATGCATAAAACCCCTTTGCATGAATGGTATGATCGCAGACAAATAATAGCCCAATGGCTCACAATCAACCTATCGGCCCAGCATAGGCATAATCAACTCTACAACATAAATAACCAACCTAAAATCACATCTCGATGTCCGGGACTCGCGGACATTCCTAAATATCCTACCATTTATGGTCCAAAGGCATATACAAGGTCCATACGGGGCCATAAGGGTAATACGACGACATTAGATCAAATTCTACAACCAAAGCAAGAAATAAGATGGTGGAAGAAGCGGGCAAAGTCTAGGGTGCCAACATAGAATACCCAATCCAAGGATGCCAATTAATACAATTATAACCGATAAACGCAAAGTCTAAGGTAGGGGAAACCGTAACCTTAAACCTAGCCAAAACACCTCTTGAAGAATTGAGTGGTGCCCCTACTCGTGATACAGATACACCCTCTGGAAGACTCGGAGTCTAATCCATGGTGCCCTGAGGAACTGGGGTAGCCATATATCGTATCAAAAGTTAGGCTAGCCCCAAACCCCCTCTTAGCTGAAGTGGTAAGCCCACACTCTGAAATCTCAAGGCTGAAGAAAGCACTAGAGTAACAGGCGCAGGAGCCATATCGTCGCCCATTGTCGTACTCATCTTAGGTATCTGAGGAGGAATGAAACAACTGAAGATTTAGAAGTCGATAGAGGAGTCAAACAAGATGGAATCTTTCCTAGGAATATCCTATAGCCTCTCGCAGATAGGATATAGGCATCATCGTACTGATCCATGAAACTCTACTAGACACTTGCTCTTGTACTGGAAAGACCGGTGAACCTAGAGATCTGATACCACTCTTTCATGACTCAAAATTAGGCCATGGTGACGCCTACATAACCCCTCAGTAGGCAAGCCAAACCCAATAATGCAGAAGACGATAAAAGCAAATAAAGTAAGGAAGCGGAAGACATAAATAAGAGAGACAGGGCCAATAACATATATATACATATCAACTGTAGCAATATACAAAATATGGCCCTAAAGTGACCAAAAATACACTTGAACCAACCCAAACCTGGTGTCACTAGTACAAGAGCGACTAAATACAGAATAGCTATACAACAGACTCTGTCTATCTAAAATGCAAAATATAGACAGGAATACAAGATGAAAAGCATGTAAAGTCTCTAAGGCATCGGAAGCTCATCGCGATCTGAACTACAACATGCCTCGAACAATAAGAGGATCAGTGAGGGTGGATCGTACTAGGTGTTGCATCAAAAAAAGATGCAGAGTATAGTATGAGTACCAAGACAATGGGTACCCAATAGGCATCATAGGCCGACCTAGTACAGAAAGATAATAAATAAAATAAATTACAGGAAAGTACATAAAATATAGGAATCCACCTAATTCTAGTTTTAAAACGAAAATAGAAATAATAGAACCAACAAGAGGGTAACAATAATAAAATCAATACAAGCAACTGACAATCCAAGTACACTCAAGTCAATGCGATGCTATGGGATATAATGTGATGTATGAATGTATAATAGTATAAACTCGGAATACCGCATCGAGCACCCGAAATACCGCATCAGACTATGCATATATATGTATATGTAGAATAACGCATCAGGAGTCTAGAATACCGCATCGGACTATAAGTATTTATATTTTAAAATAAGACCTGAAATAACGCATTGAGTGTCCGATATATCGCATCGGACTATGAGTATATATATATATTTGAAAATAGTGGAGAAAAGGTTCGGGAATATCCCTTGGACCGGCATAAAAGTAGTACTTTTTCTTTCCTTTCCAAAATCAGTAGTAAACCCAGTATAACTCTTCAAACATCCAAGAACCACATTATCCATAGTAAATCTCCAGTTTTAAAACCAAAAGCCTCGAAAACCTTCCCTTTTATGTATTGATAATATGTAATGCAGTATGAGCATGAAGTATCCATAATCAGAGAAAGTATCCCACCACGAGGCAAAATAGGGCAAAATACCCTCAAAAACAAGAGAACTGACCTTGAAACTTCGTCCAAATCCAAGCTACGGCCTCCAGCCCACAATTACACACAACTAACAATTTAAAGCAAAAATATCAGAAAATAATTACGGAGACCACTACGAGCATCTACTGTACCTCTAAGATCTCCTAAAAGCATAGTAAGAATTCTATGCTAGGCATAACAATACTACGGGCTCCTAGACTAAGGATAGCATGAATAGTTCTAATCTATGATCCGAAATGGTCAAAATAATATAAGTCACAAGATTTAAGCCTAATACTACCTAAAGTCCAACCTAACATTCCAGTAACATATAATATATAAAACCTAACTAAACTCAATCTAGAAAGTAGATTGTAACCTACCTGTCGTCCGATGATTAGCTGGGGGGACGATGTTGTCCAGGCTTGAACTGCTCTGGAAAGCTCCAATTTGCAAAAAAAAACTATCAAAACAATATTCTTCACGTAAATACGAAGCTAACGATACCCATATTGCTAATATTTTAGCCGAGTCAAAATCCAGATCAAAAGCGAGCCCGTGGGCCCTGCAACCCGAAACCTGAAACAAAAATTATAACGACGTTCCGGCCTTTTCAGGAGTGCTTGCTCAAAAATTGAGCATGATTTGTTAAGGATAAAGGGCCAAACAGCCCCTACGAAGCCAAGGTAAAAGAGGGAATCAAAGAGGAATTTAGCAGAATTAAAGAGGAAAACTCACCAATTTTACTACAAGAGAACTATCACGGGCAAGGAATATACTACCCCAGCACCCTAGGATGATTCCACACTAAAAATTGAACTTAGAGCTCTTCAACCATGGAAAAAAAGCGGATGGAAATTAAGAAGAAACGAAGAAGGAGAAATATTTATACTACCAGGAATTTGTTCATCGCTATCTCGAGAAAAACCCTTGAGATCGCGATGAACAAACTGGCCATCGCGATCGCGTTGGTCAGCCTTCAAGATCGCGATGAACAAAGGAGCAGGGCCTTCATCGCTATCACGAGAAAACTCTTCGCGATCGCGATGAACATAGGGGTTCTTCTTTGCTATCACGAGGAACCCTTCAAGATCGCGATGAACAAAAAGCCAGACCTTCGAGATCGCGAAGGTCTTACTTCAAGATCGCGATGAACAAACTTCGGCCATACCAGTAACTAAACACTAGGAGAAAAAGAAATTTCAACGGGGTATTTTTGGCATAATCGGAACCCAATTCTCATAAACCAAATATGCAATTAAAGTGGAAACAACGTTCTGGACTCAACGAAACTCATATCGGAGGTCGATTTAATGAAAAGTGGGCCCTGTGCCTAAAAACAAACTCAAAACTCAATCTCAAAAAATAATTCCAGAAGCCTCGGGACCTGAACCAAAGGTCCTTTTAGCCTAAAGTCGATATTTTAGAGCTAACAACGTTGACGGAATTTCCATCTGAGGCTATCTTCTTTGAGTGTTAACTAAAGTAAACCTCACAAGCCAAACTGGCTTGAAAACACAGAAAATAACACGAATCCAAAAGAAAACTCCCAAACCCAGACCAAGCGTCACACTAGACCAAAATCCCCGTTCCGGAGCCAGCAGAACTGTCAGAATTCGATTCTAAGCATGTTTACCAAGAAAGTTGACCGAAGTCAAAAAAAATTTAAGTTCAAGTTCAAAAATAGGAAAATGGTCATAACGACCTAATGAATGGCCCAGGTACCAAACCGTCAGTCTCGAAAAGTTATAAATGACCTTCATCCACTACGGGAAAGCTTGAAATACAAAAAAAGCACGAAAAGTGGAAAAATGACTGGTAGGGTCTTTACAATCCCGAGGGTCCATCCGAGCATCATGAACCTTATGGAAATTACTAGTTTTTAGTTGTTGGTGCAGCTGAAATTTGTTCATTATGATTACAAAGAAGACCATCATGATCATGATGGTCTGACTTTTTGAACATCGCGATTGTGAGGATTTTTGTCGCGATCACCATGAAGGGTCAAGTGGACTTGACCCTTGTGTTATTTGCAATAATGTGGCTGACCATCTCGGTTGCAATGAGTCACCCAACATGGTCATTGTGATTGCGATAGGGGTCCTCATAATCACGATGAAGGATCCCTAACAGTGTATAAATCTTCTCATTATTTTTAACTCATTTCGATTCAAAAACCCACTATTTGTGAGAGCTCCAAGCTCCAAAATTAGTGTGGGATTATCAGTGTAAGCAAGGGATTGTTAAGTTCTTATCCGTGATCAATTTTTGGTTATAATTTGTATGTTTCTGGCTAAATTTCCATCAAATTCCTCCATTTTAATTCTTATTTTCTCTAAGTTATTAGAGGCTAATTTGAGCTTGGTTTTGGGGATGGATCCTGCTCAAATCTTGAGCATGTGACCCTTGTCCCACAAGGGGCATTGTTGTGAATTTAATTTTCTATTTTCATAAGCAGGCTCCACGAGTGATTTTCAATCCGATTTCCAGCCTGAATTCTTAAGTAGTGTTATGGGTATCATTATTCTCATTTTAATGAATATATTAGCATGGCAGCGATCGGAGGCTTTCCATAGAGGAAAAACTCTAGAGTAGGTTGTTCGAGAGCGCATGTTTGACTTTCAGGTAGGTTATGACTTACTTACTTAGAATTTTCTCACCTAAGATATGGATATGATAATTTGCTAATGGTTGGTGAGGTATTGTGGCTTGAATATGTTCTGTCTAGTTTTTTTGACTTTTGTAGCTTGTTTAGGGGCCTTAAGGTAGATTCTTGCTTTAGAATCCTTGGTTTGGGTAGTCGATCCCTCTTTCAGACTTAGTTTAGAATGTGTAGTTTCCTTGGGTTTAGAGTTAGATGCTTTAGCTTGAGTATAGGTTGCTTGTTGCCTTGGGGTTAGTCGGTTAGGGATCTTTAGCATAGAATTAGACGAGGACTTCATGATAGAGTAGGTGGTTACTGTTATTTTATATTATGTTTATCATTTTTTTCTCATATTGTTTTTCTATTTTTTATGTACTTGTGGACCCGAGGCCATGGACGTTGGATTGGCTGGACCCCGGGTCAAAATGATTTGTGCTTAGCTTAATTTTGATTAGTTGCACGCCTTAACTTAGTTCCGATTAGCGTCTTGTCTTAGGTGGGGGGATTCCTTGATAGTTGGTAGGTAATGTGGCGGTTCCATTTGGTTCTTGCTCTACAATAGGTAATCCTTAGTTTAGGATGGGGTAGAAGCTCGTGGTAAAGTAGCCTTTTCCTTTAGCTCTTGTTATTATTATTGCGTTATTTTCTATATTTCATTATGGTATGAGATTGTGAGTCTGACGCCGTGGTTCGGACTGATTGGATCTCATGTTAGTATAATCTTGGTATAAAGGGTGAAATGTCCTATGTCGATGAGTAGTTCTATGCATACGCATTAATATATATATATATATATATATATATATATATATATATATATATATATATATATCGCACATGTATGTCAAGTTTTATATTACATAATATTGTGAAATAATTTTAATGTTGGTTAAATAGAATTTTGAGTAAATAATTATTATACATGAGAAAATAAAGTGCTATTTTTTTGAATAATCAATATAAATTATTATATGGTGACTTTTTTATTCAGGTCAAAATAATTGAATATGATCTGAACCTACGAAAATGAGCAATCAAAATTTGAATTTGGTAAGTTTCAACTAACACAAGTTGGATAATAAACTTAACTTAAAATATTTTTTATTTTTTGATTGGTAATGACTTGTTGCTTACCTAAAAATTAAAATCACCAGGGGCATCTACTGATGTTGGCCAGATGCTCAAGATGGGAGGGAAAGACGTTGTTGAAAGTGAATTTGGGGAATTTTGGGTTTAAACGGCAAAAAAGTCCTCACTTTTAATGAGCTAGAAAAAATAATGACATCTAAGGAAATTTAAAAATAATAAGGGTTCTAACCTATCACCTACATGCACATGACGTAGGTTAGGAAAACTCATATATAACAAAGTATTGTTATATCGATATCTAAGGAAACTAAAAAATAAGAAGGGTGCTAACCTATCACCTACATGTACATGAAGTATTAGGAAAGCTCATATATAATTTAACAAATATTTAAATTAATTATTTCCTTGATTATAAAAATCTCAATAATATACGATTTAAATATGAACATGAGAAAGTAAAAGACAAAAAGAAGTGAAGTGATTTGAATAAGGAGATTTTCATTCAAACTTCCCTCTCTCTGCATTTTTGTTGTAGGTAATTCTTCTGCTTCTACTTGTTCACCAACAACAAAACTAAAATAAAAATTAAAGAACCAACTAAAAATACAAAGTATCTTATATAATAAAGACATACAACCAATAAAGGAATGTAATGAAAACAATCAGAGTTAAAAAGTTAGACAAGTAGTGGTGAAAGAAGGTCAGATAGAAATCGATCATTTAAAGATGTAGAATGGATGTTTGCCAACAAATAAAATAAATTTAGATACAAAACGTTTAACTCTACCAGAAAAATCAATTAAAACCTCTATCCACAAAAGATAAATGAGCGAGCAATAATCTCAAGAAAAAATATTAAAGAATTTACCTCCACACGTTGTACAATAATTAAAGTGTATATCAATTCGACATCAATATTTCACACACCTTGCAATCCATAGAGAGCCATGCTATTATCTAGAAGACCATAATGAGAGAGGGTTGTCACTTTATATGTTGCTGCAATACTTCATTGTACACCACCAACAAAAAATACTCTATAATAGTAGTTTAAACTTTAAATCAGTAAATTAAAAGGCGGAAACCCGGAGGAAATGATAAGGTTCATGACAACTAAAGCGAAATAAGAAAAGTGAGGCCACATAATAAGAAAACAAAATAATAAATAAAAATACTATAATATTATATTAAGGAGAATACTAAAAGGGTGTTTTGAACCTTTCAAAGCAATAGTAGAAAGCACAAACCTTTTGTACTTATTAAATTAAGTCTTTAAGTCGTTTACTTGAAAAAACACAGGTACTTGCAAGGTTGTGCATTATTGCTTACTTAAAGTGCATTGATTTCTTCAGATTCCTTGAACCTGACAAGTGACAACTTAATTATAAACAAAGTCTATATTTCTTTAAACATTCGATATCAAATTATTTCAATTTATCAAACAATATAACAACTGAGCTTCTTGATATTAAACAAATGAAGGCATGCTGATCTGTTATAGGTATATTCGAATTCGGCAATTGATGGAACTCTTTGAAAGAGCACATCATTTCATATCAATGAGTGTTAACTTGAAGTTGTCTGAGAGAGCACATCCGTTCCTATCACAACATAGGTTTTGAAATTGTTGTATGCTTTAGGGTTTTGTTAATCGATAAGTAGGATATGTTGTATAAGAATACTTAAGTAATATAACTTTCAAAACTTAGGGGGTCGGCAAAGTACAAAATTTAGAAGAAGTGAGATGTGTCAGTTTTCGGGATTGCTACTTACTGTTAAATACTACGCGAAAGTTATCCTCCTCTGTACTAAAAAATGATGGAAAAAGAGTATGATAACTCATATGCCTGCACAATTTCTTCTTTTTGTATCATACATTCGAGTACAATAATTGTGTCAATTTTGCTGGTTTTTCTTTTGGAGGCTTTGCTGATTCTAATTGCTTAGAATTACAAAGTGCTCCCAATAGGTGTAATGTTATTTTGTTTTTTGGAAATAAATTCACAGTTTATTACCAAAAAAAAGAGAAAGATCTGAGACTGGTGCAACAAAGAGTGATAAAAAAATCAAATCCTCCACTGAAAATCTTAATAGTTCAGTAGATCTGAGATCGGTGCAGCACGAGTAATAAATATATCAAATCCTCCATGAAAAATCTTAATAGCTCAGTTGATTGACTATCTGAACTTTCTCATCATCCACCCTTGTTAGTGAGGGTTTGACCCCACTTTATAATATCCTCTTCCATTTCCTCTTTTCTTACCCATAATTGAAAAAGGAAAATAGATCAAATCCTCCGCTTTTATAATTTGTTTTTGAAGTACCAACCAAACATATATGTGTCATGATGCAAGCTTCAAGCTGACCATGAAGAATGAGTGAACAATAATAAAACCAGATTTCAAGACTATATTGTTTATAGACTAAAAAAATAAGAAAATAGAATGAGCCAAACCTCCCTTCATTTAGAGTAAAAATCCTCCATTTATGGATATGCCTCTCGACAGACTCTTTCATATGTCGTCTCCTTGATAGCTGGAAGTTCTCCAAAAGTATGAAAAGCTGGAGGACTTTGTACCATCCATTCCGGTGTGGTTGGATTCTGTTCAACAGCCCAAGGACTTGGAGCACATCTTTTGTTCCCTGACTAAGATTTGAAAAGATTCCCGGGGTTACTACAGCTTGCGTGGAAGGCAATCCCTACCTATACATTCCATGGAAACAGACAGAAGGCAGTTTTCAGTTCATAAATCATAGGCTTAGTAATGCACATTAATGTAATAATTTTTCTTTAAAATATTAAGTCTTCGTGAGAAAAAAAAAGGACTACAAAAATGCCTTTGATTAACTTTTGCTTTGTCCCTTCGATCCTTTTTCATTGTCATTAGTAAGCACCCTGAAAAGTGTCAAGGGCTTTATGTTATTTTCGCCGGTACTTCAAGGCTTCAAGCGGTGCATAGCACAAATTAAAACAGTGGCATCTATTAAAGTTATTTGTTGGTTTTTTAGTTTAAATTAAATAAGTTATTTAGTTTAATTTAAAAAGGGTATTTTTGTAATTTAACATTCAAGTTAGGGAGTTCATTTAATTTGGGGGTAATTTAGTAACTTCACTTTCAAGTTTTTGAGTTCATGCTTTTTACGTAGTGTGTATGTGTATATATATATATATATATATATATATGCATACACCTGAGTTGGAAAGCATTCATCCACTTAAATATGAGTACGGTCCATGGCACGATTTGAGGGAGAAATTATGGTTATTCGGTTTAAGGGGAAAAATCTTTACTTTTACTATGATTTTAAACCTTAAGAAGGAATTTCACTGATTTACGATTATATTAGTTTTTAAACTAAAAATACCTCATTTTCAAACAATTGCAGCTCCAAGGAGAGCATACTACTCTTAGTACCAACTTTTGGCAACAACAACAACAACAACAACAACAACATACCCAGTGTATTCCCACAGCATGGGGTCTGGGGAGGGTAGAGTGTACGCAGTCCATACCACTACCTCAGAGGTGAGGTAGAGAGGTTGTTTCCGATAGACCCCCGGCTCAAGACAAAACAGTCTAAAAATAGGCTAAAAAGGACGTAACAATGATACAGGGTAAAAATACAAAATAAAACTACAAGAGACGCTAGGAAGTAATATGTAGTAACAAACAACAGACAGAAACAGAGCACTGCCGCAAAATACTACCACGAGGAATCCAAGAACAAGAAACTATAAGCGTAGCACTACGATTACTAGTCGGGACAATAAGGAAAAACACTCCTACCTACTAGCCTACACACACTTCTACCTACTACTCTTCTACCCTAATCCGCGTCCTCCACACCTTCCTATCTAGGGTCATGTCTTCGGTAAGCTGCAACTGCGTCATGTCGTGTTGAATCACCTCTCCCCAATACTTTTTTGGTCTACCTCGTCCTCTCCTGTAACCATCCATAGCCAACCTCTCACACCTCCGCACTGGAGCATCTGTGCCTCTCCTCCTCACATGTCCGAACCATCTCAACCTCGTTTCCCGCATCTTATCTTCCACCGACGCCACACCCACCTTATCTCGAATATCCTCATTCCTAATCCTATCTCTTCTAGTAAACCCCCACATCCATCGCAACATCCTCATCTCCGCCACCTTCATCTTTTGAATATGGGAGTTCTTTACTGGCCAACACTCTACTCCATACAACAAAGCTGGTCGGACCACCACTCTGTAGAATTTGCCTTTAAGTTTAGTAGGCACCTTCTTATCACACAAGACTCCAGATGCGAGCCTCCATTTCATCCACCCAACACCAATACGATGAGTGACATCCTCATCAATCTCTCCATTTTCCTGGATAATAGACCCAAGATACTTGAAACTCCCTTTCTTTTGGATGACCTGTGTATCCAGCTTCACTTCTACGTCATCATACTGAGTCGCCTTACTGAACTTGCACTCCATATATTCAGTCTTGGTCATGCTCACCCTAAACCCCTTTGCCTCGAGGGTCTGTCTCCAAACCTCCAACTTAGCATTAACTCCTCCGCGAGTCTCGTCCACCAAAACTACATCATCCGCAAATAACATGCACCATGGCACCTCACCTTGTATTTGCCACGTCAATACATCCATTACCAAGGCAAATAGAAACGGGCTAAGGGTCGATCCCTGGTGCAACCCCATTAACACGGGAAAGTGCTCCGAATCTCCTCCCACAGTTTTAACTCGAGTCTTGGCCCTCTCATACATGTCCTTAATTGATCAGGTGTACGCCACGGGTACACCTCGAGCCTCCAAGCACCTCCAAAGGACCTCCCTAGGGACTTTATCATACGCCTTTTCTAGATCGATGAACACCATGTGCAAGTCCTTCTTCCTTTCCCTGTACTGCTCCACCAGTCTTCTAAGGAGATGAATAGCTTCTGTAGTCGAGCGTCCTGGCATAAAGCCGAACTGGTTCTCTGAAATAGGCACGATCTATCTCAACCTCAACTCCACCACCCTCTCCCAGGCCTTCATAGTGTGGCTTAGCAATTTGATACCCTTATAGTTGTTGCAACTCTGAATATCGCCCTTGTTCTTGTACAAAGGAATCATCGTGCTCCATCTCCAAGCTTCAGGCATCTTTGCCGTTCTGAAAATACCATCAAACAAATTGGTTAGCCACTTCACACCTGTCTCACCCTAGCTCTTCCAAAAATCAACGGGAATCTCATCTGGCCCCGTCGCCCTACCCCTTCGCATCTTACGAATCGCAACCTTAACCTCTTCAACCTTTATACGGCTACAATAATCATAGTCACGACGCCTCTCTGAGTGTGCCAAATCTCCCAGACGACTCCGAATTTCTTTCCCCATTTACTTATTGGTACTGTTGATAAGCTCGGTGGCCCATGAGAATACTATAAATTTTTACTTTGATTATACTTCATGGTATGCATTGATAAGCTCCGGTGGCCTGCGATGATATTTCAAGTACTATTGTATGGTATTTGTTGATGAGCTTCGGTGGCCCATGAGATGACTCGGGGTTTTATTCATTATTGCATTAGCCATATCTTGCACTCCATTTACCTCATATTGCATGACATAGCATTCTTCCGCAATTCTTCACTGTTATAGCTTGGTTTGTAGTTAATGTTCTATGTTGTGTGCATCTATCGGGCTTATGGGATCCGATTGGGTTTATTATTATTGTTTGCACCTTTCGGGCTTATAGAGGTTCGGTTAGGTTATAGCCAAATTATTACTTTATGTCTTCCGTGTTATGTACTTGTACTTCTCCTTATTATCTATTTATGACATGTCATTTTTTTTGACCCATCCTTCATACCCTTTTTTGATATATTCGCATTTTGTCATATTTATATTTTATTTAAGCTCAGTCGGCCTATAATGCCTACTGGGTACCGTCTGATTAGGTACTTATGCTACACTTCTGCATCTTTTTTCTGATGTAGATCCTAGTATGAGTTAACACCATTGACGCTATCCTTATGCAGAGTTGCTTCTTGAAGATACAGGGTGAGCTCTTGGCGATCATAATTGGGTCATGCTCGGTTTTGGAGATGGATCATGCTCAAATCTTGAGCATGTGACCCTTGTCCCACAAGGGGCATCGTTGTGAATTTTATTTTTTATTTTCATAAGCGAGTCCCATGGGTGATTTTTTACTTAATTTTTGGCTCAAATTCTAAAGTAGTGATATGGGTATCATTATTCTTATTTTAACGCATAAATTATTATTTTGATAGTGTGGCAGCGGTCAGAGGCTTCTCGGAAAAGAAAAGCTCTGGAGTAGGGGTTTTGGAGCGCATGTTCGTCTTTCAGGTAGGTTACGGTTCACTCACTTTTAGACTTTCTCGCCTAAGGTATAAATATGATAATTTTCTAATGGTTGGTGGGGTATTATGGCTTGAATATGTTCTATCTAGGTTTTTTCAACTTTTGTAGCTTGTTTAGGGGTCTTAGGGTAGATTCCCACTTGGGAATCCTTGGTTTGGGTAGTCGATCCCTCTTTCAGACTTAGTTTAGAATGTGTAGTATCCTTGGGTTTAGAGTTAGATACTTAAGCTTGAGTTTAGGTTGCTTATGGCCCTGGGGTGAGTTGGGTAGGGATCTTTAGCATAGAATTAGATGAGGACTTTGTGATAGAGTAGGCTGTTATCGTTATTTTATGTTATGTTTATTATTTTCTTTCTCATATTATTTTTCCATTTATTATGTATTTGTGGGTCCGAGGTCGTGGATGCTAAATTGGATGGACCCCAGTCAGTATGATTTATGCTTAGCTTAATTTTGATTAGTTGTGCGCCTTAGCTTAGTTCCGGTTAGCGTCTTGTCTTAAGTGGGATTCCTTGGGTGTGGCAATTCCATTTAGTTCTTGCTCTAGAATAGGTAATCCTTAGTTTAGGCTGGGGTAGTAGCTCATTGTAGAGTAGCTTTTTCCTCTAGCTCTTGTTATTATTATCGCGTTATTTTCTGTATTTCATTATGGTATTAGATGGTGGGTCTGAAGCCATGGTTCGGACTAGCTGGATCCCATGTTAGTGTAATCTTGGTATGAAGGGAGAAATTATGGTTATTTGGTTTTAAGGGAAACACATTTTACTTTTACTATGGTTTTCAACCTTAAGAAGGAATTTCATTGATTTACCATTAAATTGGTTTTCAAACTAAAAATACCTTATTTTCAAACGATTGGAGCTCCTAGGAGATCGACTTTCAGCGTTTGAAAAAAAGAGACATTGTACCATTTTACTATAAAATTTGTATTACTGGGGTGAGTGTACCACCTTTTTATTGGTTTGTGATTTTGGAGGATACTGTAGTACTTTTACACTTAGCTCGAAAGACAGCTCCCAATCTCTTTTCTCGCTTATCTATTGGTAGTGTTGATAAGCTCCAACGGCCCATGAGAATACTATGGATTTTTACTTTGATTATACATTGATTATAATTCATGTTATGCATTGGTAAGCTCCGACGACCAACGAGGATATTCCAGGAACTATTGTATGATATTTTAATTTGTTGATGAGCTCTGGAGGCCCGTGAGATGACTCAGAATTTTATTCATTATTGCATTATCCACATCTCGCACTGCCTTTACCTCATATTGCATGACATAGCATTCTTCGGCAATTCTTCACTATTGTAGCCTGGTTTGTAGTTAGTGTTTCGTGTTGTGTGCATCCATCGGGCTTATGGGTGTCTAATTGGATTTATCCATTATTGTTTGCACGGTCCGGTTAGGTTATAGCCAAATTATTACTTTATGCATCTGTGTTATGTACTTGTACATCTTTTTATTATCTAGTTATGACCTACCCTTTCCTTTCTGACCCCTCCTTCTTACCATTTTATGATATATTTGCATTTTGTTATCTTTATATCTTATTTGAGCTCAACCGGCCTATGATGTCTATTGGGTACTGCATGTTTTGATACTCATGCTACACTTCTGCATCTTTTTCCTGATGCAGATCCTAGTATGAGTTATCACCGTTGACATTGTCCTCGTGCAGAGTTGTTGCTCGGAGATACAGGGTGAGCTCTTGGTGATCAGAGTTGATCTATATCCCTCCACTTTTTGACTAGCCTTCTGTTGTATTTTGGAGACTGTTCTGTACTTATATTCGTATTTTGTATCTATTTAGAACTCTGTATGTTATAGAACTCTTGTACCGACTGATACCAGGTCTTGGAGAAGTCTTGTATGTTATGTTCTTTTCCAGCTCTACTGATATATGTTGTTCTTCCACTTATTTCAATTACTCAGTAGCGACTTTCAATTATTGTCCCAGTTCTCTTATTAGCCTGTTGCTTGTTGTTCCGGACTAAGGATTTGAATTACCTACTAGTGGATTGTAGTAGGTGCCATCATGGCTTGAGTTTTCGGGTCGTGATATTATCTGGAGTAGATTTGGGTGTAAAATGCCATAAAATCTGTCCTCGAATGATGATGACTCATCACTAGTAACCGATGATATGGCACTGAATCGTACTAGTTGCGATACTGAAACTGAACGTCTGAACCTGATATCATAAAACTATATAGTGCAAAGAATTATGCGGTCAATGCTTTGAATGTACTGAGCATGTGAGATATGAAAACTGTAAAATAACTAGACATGCTATAGATACTAAGAAACCGTACTGAAATGCAAGCTAAGTGTAAAAGTTAAACTGTAGTATAATGACCCCAATCATAATATGAATATGACTAATGTGAAATATAATCTGAAGGAAAAATCATGATGAGATGCAACTAAGTTGAGCTGAGGGTCATGTACAATCTACTAAAAGCTAAGTCTGTTGGAGAGTCTGTTAACCAACATAAACCACGTGAGTTAAATATAGAGTCCAATGAATACGCCCCATCGGGAGAACCCAATATACCTTGTCAGGGTATAAAGGAATGGCTGGCGTGATCACTAAACTGATTCCTAATTGAAAGGCTAAATAGACCTATGGTGGTACATAGTTCTGAGACTTAGTTCTGAGACTTTAGGCGAAACCGAGACCCTAGTCCAACTCGGTGCTAAGTATTATTCCCAACTGACTATACTAAAAGCTTGTTTAAAACTGATGTCCTAAAAATAGGATCAAAACTTAACTAGTATGAAATAGTTCCTGAAAGACTGTATACTGAAAACTGACCATGTTTGCTCAAACAAAACACTGACATTCTGTACTAATTCATTAAGGAAAGCTAATTTATATAAAAATACTACAGTTTCAACTTTCAAGCTAAGTTCTTGTCTTCTCAAATTCTTGTAAGAATTCATGCAAAATCATTTAAACTATGATATAAATCCTTTTGTAATCATAAGGACTCAATTTTATAGATATCTGCATGATAGAGCAAGAACCCTAATTCCATAAAAACCATAAAAATTAAAATAGAAGTCTGAGGTTTTGGGCATAAGAGTGAAAGAAACCTTTACTGAATACCCACATACCTGGTTCTTGAAGAATCTGAGCTAGAAATAGAGTTTGAAGCCTGGAGAAGAAACCCTAGGCCTAGAGTCTGAGAGAATGCTTTGAATGTTTCTTTTTAAAGTCTAGTCGTAAGAATGAGGGAAAGGATCGGCTAGTTTTCCTTTAGTCCCACCATAAAGAGGCTAAAACGACTTAGTTTTGAGGTTAAAAGAGTAGAAAAAGCCAAAAATATCCCCCGGGGGATGAAACTGAAAACTGCAAAAAATTTTGAAACCAAGGACCTGTGGATGGGAATCACGGTCCGTGGTCTAGTCCACGGCTCGTGGACTGGAGTTGTGGTCCTCAGGGGAAATTGTCAGGCTGCAGGTCTGATTTCCACAAGCTGGGACCATGACCCATGAACTATTCCACGGCTCATGAAACCATCCCGTGGATCTCAGGACATTGGTGAGATCTTTGGTCTGATTTCCCTGATGGAGTCCATGGTTTATGGACTGTTCCACTGTTCGTGGAACCCTCCTGTGGTTACTATTTGTTATTTTTGGTAGACCGATATATTTTAGTAAAGCACTGATAACATTTTACCCTGGACAAGGATAATATTCAGTTTGTGGCATTGGAAAAAGACTCAAGGACCTTTAATTTGGTGGGTCCTAAGGCCACCTAACTATGTATATTCTAGGAGAAATGATCCTCTTGAAATTGGCACTAGTTGAGTCTTAGCTTAGAAATTTTTGAGGTTTACAGTTTTAGAAGAAAGTGATGCAGCAACTTAGTCTCTTCGTCATGCCCATTAAAAGCCTGCGTGAATGGTGGACTATGAGGTAACATGAATTAATATACGTGATAATGCAATTACTCATTTGCATTATTTGCAAACTTTAACCCAACAATTTAGAAAGTGTTGTTATAGAAAAAAAATAGGGAAAGGCGATGGATGCTAAAATTGAAGCTATTGAAAGGAATAATACTTAGGAGCTTATTGATCTTCCTGGGAAGTATAAAACTATTGGTGTAAAGTGGGTTAATAAGATGAAAGTGAAAGAAAATAGTGAAACTAACAAGTATAAGGCGTGATTGGTGGCTAAGAAATACAAGCATGAGTTAAGACTGTCAACTGGGCCGGTCTGACCTGGATCAGACCGGTTAGACCTGCCCAAATACAAAACCGGACTGTGGCTGATGAAGATCGGAAGGGGGGACCGGGTTCGGGGGTCGGATCGTGGGCTGGGCCGTCCAAGCCTGGCAACCCGGCAGACCGGCCCAGATCTGAGACCAGACCTGGCCCACCAGTGCACCGGACCGGACCGGCCCGGTTAATTAAAATAATTTTTTTTTATATTAGGGGGTCATTTGTTTAATGGGCTGACAGGCCACATGGGCCGCCTGTCACCTAGGCCTGCCCGCCGCCTGGCCCTATAATAGCCTTTTCAGGCTATGTTGAATTGTCAATCAACATGATAACATTCAACCATTACTTCAGGCCTTCAATTCAACATTTCAACTTGTTGAAGTTGAACGTTGGTCCGACGGTTACAATGCCGTTTGGGCCAACGTTTCTTTCTTCCCCATTTTAAAAAATTCACCTATTTTTCATATATAAATACCTTCTAAATTTTATCATTTTTATTACAAAATACTTCTCATTCTCTCTCAATTTTCACTCTTGATTTCTAGCAATATCATAATATTATTTTATTATTTGCTATTAACAATATCAAGTTCAAGGAAGTTCAAGCAATTGATCAATTTACGATTGCTTAATTACTTCTTTGTCTCCGATAATTTGGTATAATCGTTCTATTTCTTACTTTTAATTAGTATATTGTTTGTTGAATATCTTTTTGTATTAATTTTGTGTTTTTAATATTTATCAATTTAATTTATAAATTGGATAAAGTAAGACAACTTGGTAAAAGTGCTAAAAATTTATGTCCCGGAAGTAGTAGTGGTAGTAAGAAAAAAATTACTTCTGGTAGAGGTAGTACAAGCGGTAGAAATAATTATTCTCGTGTGCCTCCACCATCACCTAGTGAGATAGGAGAAGGAGATATTCCTGTGGGTGCACATGATTTGAATTATTTTGAGGCGCAAGAAAATTATGGAATTGAAGAAGAAAATAAAGTTGACGTAAGTGTACATAATAATAATAATGATAATGATGATGGTGATGATGATGAACCCACTAGTCCCATTATTGATAATGCTCAATCGCGTACTCCTAATCTTCCTCCGCGACCTAGAAAGCCCCGTAAATTAACTAGTGTTGCATGGCATTTTTATACTAAATTAGAAGGAACAACTCTTGTTGAATGCAATCTTTGTCAAAAACAATATCAGCATAAGACCGGGGGTAATGCTGGGGGAACGGGTCAATTGATGAGACATTTGAGAACCGATCATGTAGGCTTGGAAGAACTTTTAAAAGAAGGTGGGGCTGGTGGAACACATAGACAAACTAAAATGAACCAACATACCGGTAAATTAGTTGGGACGTATAATAAAAAGAAAGACCGTGAAGAGTTAGCAAAAATGATAGCATTGGGTTGTTTGCCTTTCACGTTTGCTTCTTCTGATGCTTTTGTTCAATACATACAATCTATTTATAACCCAATGTTTACCGGTATTCCTAGAAGTACTTGTCAATCAGATATTTTTAGACTACATGGACAATATGCATTTTATTTACGTTGGTTATTAACAAATCTTCCATGTAGAGTTTCTCTTACTTCTGATCTTGGTCGTGCGGTTAATAAAAATGATTATTTAACAATTACTTGTCATTGGATAGATAGTAATTTTGTCATGCAAAAACGTATTTTGGCATTTCGATATGATGAAGATCGTAGGCATACTGCAGATTTTATTTCTAAATCTATCTCAGTGGTTACATATTATTATGGTCTTAATGAAAAAGCTGTATGTATGGCTTTTAATAATGCATCTAACAACACCGCTGCTATTGATGATTTAAAAATTATGCTTACTCCTCCGTGTGTAGAAATTTTTCATGTTAGGTGTGCTTGTCATATATACAATCTAATCGTAAAAGATGGTCTTGGTTTTTTTGAACCTGTGATTGAAAATATTAGGCATGCAGTTGGCTTTATTCAAGGAAATAATAGAAAGCTTAGACTTACTGAATTTAAAAGAAAATGTAAAGACAATAATCTTAGACCAAAATTAATGCCTGAAAAAATAGATACTAGGTGAAATTCTACTTTTAATTTTTTAAATACTTGCTATATTTATAAAGTTTCTATTACTACGACTTTTAACCAATATGCTAGCGAATTTCCTGAACTTATGTTACAAGAAGCCGATTGGAGGAAAATTAAAGATGTTGTTGATTTTTTAAACTCATTTTATTTAGCTACTGTTGAATTTTCCGGTGCTTATTATCCTACTGCTTCTAATATTTTGCTTATATAGCCGATCTCTCTATATTGCTTAGTGAATATAAGCTTAAAAGAGGTTACTCGAAAGCTATCACTAAAATGATCGAAAAATTAAAAAAATATTTTTTTCCGATTCCACCTATTTACTTAGTTGGTGCCATTTTAAATCCATGTATGAAATTTGTTAATATGTGTGAATTTGTTGCTATGATTTATAAAAATTTAGAAATTAAGAATGATGAAGTACCTATTATATCTGATGCTACTATTAATGTGAATATTTACATGGAAAATTTATTTAATTATTATGTTACCTTAGTTAATAATGCTACACCGACTCATAATGCTCCTTTATCTCATCCTTCGGATGAACCATCATCTTCCAAAAGACAGGCACAAGGTGTGCCTGCTTATGGTGTAACTAATTTATCTGTTTGGTCAAGATTACAGCCTACAACGCAAGGAAGCATAAATCGCGATGAGCTTAATTTATATTTGAGATCACCCGTGGAGGATTATAAAAATCAAACTCCAACACTGGAGTGGTGGAAGAACAATCAAAGACAATATCCCGTACTTTCTACATTGGCTAGAGATGTGTTAAATGTTCCAATGCCAACCATTGCATCAGAGAGCGCATTTAGTCAAGGAAGGCAGCAACTCGGAGACAATCGACACTCATTAGGAAGCAATGCCATGAATGTTTTAATTTGCCTCAGAGATTGGATTAGAGCGGAGCGAAGAAATCAAGGAATGACAATTGAACCGGATGAAGAAGAACCACTTGAATAAATAATGTCAATTGGAGATCCTTCAACACAATCAAGTCCAGCGTATCGAGTTGTTGATTTTGAAAATTATGATCCCATTCTTGCCCATGTTAATACGGAGAAAATGATTCGAAATATGTAGATTTCTCAATTTATCTATTAAATTTTTATTTTCTAGTTTTAGTTTATGAAGTTGGAGAAAAGTATTTGTAACCTTTGAATTTCAACTTCATTTTTCAATCAATATATTTTTAATAAAGTAAAAGGCTCATTGAGTCTTTGCATTTTTAATTTTTTTCTCTCATAAAATTTAAATTTTAATTCTTCTCTATCATATGTATATCATATTGTGAACATTCTATATATATATATATATATATATATATATATATATATATATCATATGTATATCATATTGTGAACATTCTATATATATCATATGTATATCATATTGTGAATATTCTATATATATCATATGTATCACATATTGTTAATATTCTATATATATCATATGTATATCATATGTATATCATATTGTGAATATTCTATATATATCATATTATCATGTATATCAACTATTATGTATATATGTTATGTATATTCATATAATATATATTGTGAATATTTATATATATTATATGTATATCATGGATATCATCTATTTCGTATATATTTTATATATACTTATATAGGATATATTGTGAATATGCTATGTATATGTATATATATATATATATATATATATATATATATATAGTATATTTCATGAATATTATACTATTATCAAATTCAAATTTTAAATTTTAAAATTAATAACATTACACTACAATTTCTTTTAATTTTTTAATTCATTTAGATATTTGTCAACAACTAATATTTTTGAAATTCAAATTCACAAGGTATAGAAGCTAGATTGATAGCATACAAAGTTATAACTTAAATTTAAATTAAAACATACAAACTTACATAAATTGATAAAATTACATGATTAGAAATTAAAAACATAGAAAATTAAATTGCTAACATTACATGATTAGAAATTAAAAATATACAAACTAAGTACATTCAAATTTCATCCATTTGCTCAAATGTCTAAACATAATACCGGTGCTCATTATACCGGAAAAATTAAATATTTTACCACAAATTTCACATTGAACTTGATTATCTTGTTTGTGAAAATATTTCCATAGCAAAATTGGTCTTTTTCTTCTTTGACGAGGTGGAGGTGGATTATTATCCATGAAAATTTTAAAAGATGAAAGAAATCAAGTTGAAACTTACAATTTAAAATAAAATAATAGACATAAACTAAGTAGAAAGTAGAAAATGTGTGAGAATTGTGTGAAAAATGAAGAGGAATGTAGTATTATTTATAGATGGAGAATATTTTGAGAAGATAGAAAGATTTGAAATTTGAATTTCAAAATGAATTTCAAATTTCAAATTTCAAATTTCAAATTTCAACTTTGAAAATTGAAATTTCAACTTTCAATGCATTGAAGTTTGAACTTTAACTTTGAAATTTGAAGTTTGGAGTGTTTGAATTTAGAAATTTAAATTTTAAATTTTTGAATTTCAAATTTCATATTTTCAAATTACATGATTATAAAATATAAAATATTACTACACTAGTACACTACATTATTATAAAATATAAATATATAATTCAAATTTGAATTTTTAAATTTAAAATGATTAAAATTATATCACACTTTAAAATTGATAACACTACATTACATGATTAGAACTCAATTTTTAAATTTAAAATTGAAAAAAAAAGAAGGTGAAGCCCATGGACCGTCCCCCAAACCCTGGCCCATGAAGGCCCACATAATTAGACCGGACCGGCCCGTGAAACCCGGTCCAAAAATGGGTGACGGACCTGGGCTGGGCTGGCTGAGCATTTTGCTCAAAACAGCCCGGACCGGACCGGACCGGCCCATTTATGCTGGACCCGGACCGGCCCAGCCCCTGGACCCTACAATCTGCAACTTACGTGGACCGGTCTGACCCTGACCGGCCCGTTTGACAGGTCTGGCAGGAGTATGGTGTGGACTATACTGAAGTTTTTGCTCAAGTAGCAAGGCATGAAACTATCAGAATACTAATTGGCTTGGCGGCACAAAATTTGTGACCTGTATTCCAATGAATGTCAAATCATCTTTTCTACATGAATACTTGAAGAAAGAGGTATTTATCGAACAACCTCCTGATTATGTTAAGATGAGCATAAGGTTTATCAATTATAAAATGCCCTTTATGGACTAAAACAAGCTCCGGGAGCTTGATATAATCAAATTGAGATTTCTATTCTCAATTTTTTTCATAAGTGTCCATATGAGCATACCATTTTGGTGAAAATTGAAAAGAATGAGAAAATGCTCATTGCATGCTTATATGTTGACAGTCTTATATTCACGGAGAATAGTAGTGTCATGTTTGCTAAATTCAATAAGTGTATGATGAATGAATTTGTGATGTTTGATTTTGGTAAGATGAATTATTTTCTTGGATTAAAAGTGGTACAATCTAATGATGGGATATTTGTTTCTCAAAAGAAGTATAAGAAAAAAAAATTAAACATGTTTAAGTTGCAGAATTGCAATTCAACCAACATACCAGTTGAGTTTGTCTTGAAACTAAACAAAACTTGGAGCGGAAAGAAGGTGGATAGCACATATACAAGAAAATTGTGGGTAGTTTAATGTATCTGACTTTTATAATATCAGACATCATATATGTTGTTAGTCTTATAAGTAGATGTATGGAGTGCCCAACTGAAATGCATCTCTTAGCTACGAAGAGAATTCTTTGTTACTTACAAGGAACCAAGGATTTTGAAATTTGCTATAGGAAGGGAGAAAAGTCAGATATGACTGGCTTTACTGACAATAATTATGCGAGATCAAGATGATAGAAAGAGCATTTCAGGTTATGTCTTTATGCTACGCACAGGGGTTGTCTCGTGGTCCTTCAAAAAGCAAACAATTGTCACATTATAAAGTACAAAAGCTGAACTTGCCGATACAACTTGTGCTTATCAAGCTATTTGGCTTAGGAGAATCCTAAAAGTTGCAGTTCAGGACGCGAAGAGCCACTATAATATTTTGCGACAATAATTTTGGCATCAAGTTGTCAAAGAATCACGTGAATGATGAAGAAACAAACACATTGATGTGAAGTATTATTTCTTGTGAGATCTCAATAATGAAAGAACAATAAAGCTGCAGTATAGCCGAAGTGAAGTCAGTTGGCGAACATTTTCACTAAACTTCTCAGATTTCTCTTTTTCCAAAATCTGAGGAGGTTGATGGGTATGTGCACTATGAAGGAGTTCAAGAAGCTGAAGTTAAATTGAAGCTTGAGAGCTTTCAATTTAAGGGAGTGTGTTAGTTTTTAAAAAGTTTTGTTAGTAATTAAAAGCCCTGCTAGTAAATTAAAGTCATATTTCTAGTCTTGTCCTAGTCTTTAGGAGGATAATTAGCATGGATTATTTCCTAGTCTTTAGTACTCCCTCCGTTCCTAAATAAGTGATCATTTTAGGTTGAGCACATCCCTTAAGAAATTGTTCACTCCTAGAAAATAAAAAGTGTTTTTACTACCTCGCCCCTAATTAAATTTTACTGTTCATTTACTGTGATCTTTTCTAATTAGTGATTTTTGGTTATGTAAACAAGGACAAATTTGGAAGAATATGAACTATTTATTCTTGAAAGCCTAAATGATCACTTATTTAGGAACAAAATAAAAAAGGCAAAATGATCCCTTATTTATGAAGAGGGAGTAGTAAGTTGGAAGAGTAGTTCCTAGTTTTTACCTTAAAATTGCTCAATTGTTTGCCTATATAATTCTGCAATTGCAGAATACCAAAAAAAAAAAAAAACAGAAAAAGCACAGTTCTTCTATCTCACGTTTTATGTGTTTTTCTATTTCCTATGTGTACTGACAGGGTCCAAGAAGAAAACTTGCAATACGTTAATACAAGCATTTTGTACTATTTTGTCACAATCACTACAATTCTAGTGAATTGGTAGTGTTATTCTTTCATACAAGACAACACACTATCATTTATTTATCATACTTAAGATCTCTGAGATCAGTTGATGGTCTATTAGCAATTGCGGTAGCAGAAGCATGTACGACGAAAGCCTTTTCTAATGCACTGACCCTTGGATCCCCCCTCTGATATGCACGCTAGACTGCAAGACTCACTAAACAAGCAAAAAGCTTTATATACCCTGCTTGGGCTTCGGCATGTTTTGCCCTCAGCCACTTGCATCTCTGCATGGAATAACAACTTATCATAACTTTTTTGTGCTAAAATCTATTGGTAGACTCTGTCACAGTTGTAGTAGTTGTAAATCAAAATTGTTTAAGATTTGATACTTGTTACTCCCCTCAGTTTCATGACCTGTTTTGACTTGACACGGAGTTAAAGAAAATAAAGAATACTTTTGAATCTTGTGGTCTTAAATAAAAGATACTCCCTCCGTTTCAATTTCCTTGGCCTACTTTCTTTTTTAGTACGTTTAAAAAAGAATGTCTCTTTCCTTTTTTAGCAACTCTTCAATTTCAATTTTCTACGTGGCATGTTTAAGGCCACAAGATTAAAGGACATTTTGGTATATTTGACATATCTTTAATTTTTAACCACAAGATTCAAGAGTCTTATTTATTTTTTTAAACTCCGTGGCAAATCAAAATATGCCAAACAAATTGAAACGGAGAGAGTATGTTAATGTACCAAAATGTCCTTTAATCTTGTGGTCTAAAACATGCCATGTGGAAAGTTAAAATTAAAGAGTTGCTAAAAATGGAAAGGATCATTCTTTTTTAAACGAACTAAAAGGAAAAGTAAGTCATTCTTTTTTAAACGGAGGGAATAGTTTATTTAATTCATGACTAAATGGGATTTGTAGTCAGAATTATATAAGAAAGGATTTTCCAGTCACTTGTTATAGTAGGTTATGCTTTATTATAACTATATAGGTGCTTCTACCTTTTTCTCTAGTAGTGGGAAATTATAAAGAGAACATTCAGAAACTCATGATATTCTGGGTAAATTTATTCTCCTTTAGAATAATTAATTGGAATTGAAATACTCCATATGTTTTTCTTCTCAAAATATATTGAAATATGTATCATCTTTTGGTTATAATAATAACGTTAATCATTTCATATATTAGCAAGTGTGTGCTAGAGTTGCGAAGGTATATTTAGGGCATGTACCACGAAAAGATTATAAGAAGTTAATAATCAGCATAAATTAACCAATTACATGGTGAATTCTCACAATATTCTATTTTATTAAAACAAAACTACATTTCTGGAGATAAAATAGATGCAAACGTATTATTGAGATTATTCGCAAATGAAATTACAATGAAACAATTACCAACCATTGGATGAGAGGAGGAGGAAGCAGAAAAGGAGAACAAGGAAGGTAGTGTAGCTCACTAGAGACTTTGCCATAACTCTATACTTTGTATGTAATTTATGATCTTTCTATTTTCTTTGAAGTGATCTGTGTGTGGAAACTATTAAGTGAGGACAGGTATTTATAGCAAGGCCTGCAAACTTATTTAATGGTTTGGTCAAATTTTCCAATGAAACGCTGTAGTAAGAGTACTTGTGTATTCAAAGAAGAAACGAGTTGTGTAACTTCATAGTGTATGTGATGAAGAGAATGAAAAGAAGGATATTATATATATATTAGTTAAAAATTTGTTTAAATTTTAACTAAATCCTGCTTTTTTTCATTTCTGTAAGATGGGGAACATTTGGGTAAAAAATAACGTGAAGCACGCTATTGGTAAGCTTTAGAAGGGAGGAAAAAGCTGAGTATATTTCCTCATTGCACAAGGAACTGAGTTTGCACACTGATAAAACTACTACATTCTACTAGAAAAACAGGGAAAACTGACCTCAAAAAACCGACATCTAGAGGTCGGTTTTCCCTGAAAAACCGACTCAAAACCGACTCACAAGCCCTAGTCGGAAAAGGCTTGGTTGGTTTTCTATACCGACATCGTGAGGTCGGTAAATACCGACCTCCGGATGTCGGTTTTAATTTTAAATCCAAAAATGAAGAATTTAATATATATTTTATTTTGTTTTATTTCCGACTTCCTGAAGTCGGTTTCTTTTTAAAAAAATATTATTAAAAATATAATATACTGACCTCCGGTGGTCGGTATTGTTTAATTTTTAATTTATTATTTTTTTGGTTTTCCGACCTCCGAAAGTCGGTATTACTGAATTTTTAATTTATTATTTTTTGGTTTTCCGACCTCCGGAAGTCGGTATTACTGAAATTTTAATTTATTATTTTTCTGATATTCCGACCTCTTGAGGTCGGTATTATTTAAATTTTATTTTCTTATTTCACGCGATTCCGACCTACTGAGGTCGATTTTTTAGAAAATTTTATTCAAAAAACTGACTATCTGATGTCGGTTTTCTGGAAAATTTACCCAAAACACCGACCTCAGGAGGTCGGTTTGTTGTCGATATTTTACCATAAAATTGGCAGTAAATTGCTGCAATTTGAATTGCCCACCTGCATATTTGATAATGCATATATTCAACCAAAACCAGCTCAAATAGCTGTCAAGACGATATTTTTCTATATTTACGTTTCACTACTTCAAATTAGACTTAAAATAGGATCAAACAATCTAAAAAGTGTACAAACTATATATACTAAGTCTAAAATGTCTAGTAGTTAGATACAACTCCTCATCATTAGCATCCTCATCCTCATCCTCTTCACCCTCCTCACCCTCCTCACCCTCGATATCAGACTCATCTACTAGGCATCGACGTTTATCACTAGCACAATGAGGAATAATCTTTCCCGATTCAAAAAGAGATTTTAACTGGGACTGAAGCTCCGCATACCTCTTGTTCTCTATCTCCTTTGATGCTGCAATCTCTGCAATATGCTCGTCTCTTTTCTTCTCCCTTTCGGTTGATGCAGCAAGCTCGGCAGTGAGCATAGATATCTCCTCCTTCATTACAGACACGACCGCTTTATCCACATTATCGAAGCCTGAAGATGATGGACAATAAAACCACAGTTTCTTCTCCGCATAAGTCTTTTGTGTGTAACCATAGACTGAACCTCTTACTGGTTCACCCGCACTCTCTCGCCAAAATTGTTCTACTTGTTCATCTGTAAGCGGTGTGTCCTGACTTTCAGGAGGTTGAGTACTACGGTACTCCTGAATTCTTTGCACAAACGACTCCTATATTTAAATGAATAACTCTTAGCAAATGAATATAATAGATAAAAGAAAAAAAAGAATAAAAAAAATAGTTTGAATGCAGTTCTTACATGTGTCTGTTGAGCACGTGGCTCACACCAACTTTCATCTGTGGAATTTTTTGGTGTCTTTGTGTGATGAACTTTGAATAACTCTTCCTGTGTTACAGGCCTACCCAAGTCTTTTTCCTGCAAATAACATGCATATAATGTGATTATTAATCTCCAAAAGCTACTTATCAAAAAGGATAATTTTATTTAACTGAATTAAGAAAATATACCATTCTCTTCTTTCTAGTAAGCTGGCTAATGGCCCCACCAGTGTGCAAAGAGCCGCCCTTATCCGATGCTCGAGCCTTCTTCCCGATCTCCCTTCTCTTAAGAAATTTTTCATCAGTTTTCCAGAAATTCAATAACTTGGCCTACATATCTGGCACCACAAAAGATGGAACTCTATTTTCTGCCCGACAATCAAAAAATAGGCCACTAAGCGCCTTCCCAGATCTATATTTGAAGTTACTTTGAACTTTATTCTCATGCTCGGGAGCCCATACGTAATATTTCTGCAATAAAAAATAGTTAAATATTTATTCTAGAAATATGTAGCGAATTTAAATGTATATAATGTGAATTTAATTGAAAAATATTTTTACCCTAAATTCTATGAAGATCTGTCCTTGGATATTAAGTGGTATCGAACCCCAAGTCGGGTACATATCATTATAAAATGATCCGATGCAATTAAGGATTATTTTTGTCATTCCTTCATCCGGAAATAACCTGCAATACAAGATTAAACACTTGGAATATAAATTTGCAAATTAAAAAATTAAAAAATAAACATATAAAAAAAAAGATGTAATATAGTTGAATAATACCTATATCCTATAGGCTCGATGATGTCTCTGGGTATGGTCTCTATCGCCTGACTGTAAACCACCTAGCCGTGGACCATGTGCATCTGAGTGCTGGGTCATGGGAGTATTAGAACTCGAGCCACCGGAACCAAGACGAAGACCTGAAAGTCCAATTGATCCACTAGCAGCACTGGACTGACTAGTGCTGGATGATGGCAAGGTAGACTGATGACCAAGATGGGAATAACCCTGTAGTGTTTGGTAACCCGAAGTGGGTACCATGACGGGCAAAGATATAGAATGACCAGAAAGTGGAGTC
The DNA here is from genome assembly GCA_003996215.1 of Jaltomata sinuosa. Classification (NCBI taxonomy): domain Eukaryota; kingdom Viridiplantae; phylum Streptophyta; class Magnoliopsida; order Solanales; family Solanaceae; genus Jaltomata; species Jaltomata sinuosa. The sequence goes on from QJPP01006936.1 coordinate 352,879, forward strand.
ACGCGAGTAGAGGCATTATGTGACTGATATACCGAGTGAGTAGCTGAAAGTGAGGCTCGTGGTGAGATATAAGCTCGCGGGGGCTCATCAGCTATCACGACCTCAATGGGTCTTTCAGAAGTATTGAGCTTTTTTTCTTTTTTGAATTGACGGGTTTCTTTTGGTTAGCCTTGTTCTTATCTACCATCTATTAAAATGAAGGTGAAGTTAAAACAAAAAATAGAGAAATGTAAATGAAGGTCCAGTTAAAAACAACAACTTAGAAATGCTCAGGTTACTAATATTTTGAACAATAAACTTAACAACAAACACAATGACCAAAATTGAAAAAATTATGAGTATTCATTTATTCCTCATATATATATGATAGATTGGCAGTACCAGCCTAAAATTAATTGCAGTTATCTAAATCAACAGACAAAAGAGAACCAATAATGAACTGCAAACAAGAATTAATATAGTCCTATTGTTATAGCAGTTCCTTAAGTTGTTTTACCTTTTGAGTAGAGCTCATGTATCACATTAGAACAATATTCTTCTCTTTTTTTGTCTTCTTTTTTGTTTCTCTTTAATGTTGATGGATTATGAAGTCTTTTAATTGACAATGTATTTTATTTTAGATACATATAACACATGAATAATTACACATGCTATCATATTATATATGTATAGTACCAAAACATATTTGGTCACTAATAAGGGCTGAGATATATAACTCAGAACTTCAGACATGACTCTTGATTAAAGAACTATAATTGAAGATTACATTTTACAAATCTAAGAAGGCTGTAAATATTAAAAGAAATATCCTCTTCGGATTCAATAATTAAAAATAATGAATACAACATGCTAATTGCTATTCATCCTCTTCGGAAGTTTCGTCCCCATCTATCCATTCATTCTCTTCGGAAGTCTCCTCCTCAGTTGCCCATTCAACTTCTTCATCTGTTGATTCATCCTCCTCGACATTTGGTAATGTTTCTAACTCTTCTCTACTAACTTCTTCTAAAATGTGATCAGGATGCTCCAAGTTGGTTTCTAACTCAACGTCCACTTCTTGGTGAACAATTGCTATTTCGTTTTGATAAGCAACATCCAACACATTCTCAACTTCCACCCTCCCCATAGGCTTAGTTTTGATTACAACCCACCAATCAGACTTGTCCCTACGCAACGGATAAGGAGCATAGTACACTTGCTTAGCATTCTGTGCAATAATAAAAGGATCATAAGCATGATAAGTCCTGGTGTGTTTGACTTCAATGATGTTATGTTGCTTAAGTTCTCTTGTATCTCTGTTTGGTTTTGGATCAAACCTCTTGCATTGAAAAAGTACAATTCTTTTGATTGGCCAACCAGAATACTCCACCTCTAGAATCTCCTGCAGCACGCCAATATAATCAACGTTCTTATTTTGGTTTCCATCGCCACCTTTAACCCAAACCCCACTATTGTTAGTTTTTCTATTCTTTGAGTATTCCTCCGTGGCAAATTTAAAACCATTTACATTATATTGGGACATTGTATGAACTTTAATCGGTCCCCAAGAAATATCCTTGAAAAATTGATCAATTGTGGCGGCATTTTCTGAATTGTAGACCTATATATGGTTAGTAAATTAAAAATAGTGTTAGTAGAAGGAAGAGAACTATACGTTGTTGTTATTATGTATATATTATAACACTTACCCAATCAGTATACCATGTTGTAAATGACAAACACACTTGATCATGGCCATATACCTCCACAAAATAACTGTAGTATCACATTAAAAATATAGTTAATTTTCTTAATGAAATTGTAGTTGAATATGTTGTGTAAGTATTTAATTTCCTTACTCTAAAAAGGGCTGGACTTCTGGGCAATTCAGCAAGACATGTAGCGCTGCAGATTTTTTCTCCTTTTCGGTAAGTATGCGCAATCTATGCCTTTTTGAACCCTTACCCGGCTGATTGAAGATTGATAATGGTTGTACTGCGGCATCAATCTCGGCATCAGCGTGTCGATTAGGTCTGTTTCTCAAGCACGACACTTGATCATCAAAGTAGTAAGAACAAAAGTGGGTTGTTTCTCTAGCAAGATATGCTTCAACTATAGAGCCTTCCACCCTATTTTTGTTTTTGACACTCCTTTTAGACTTGCCAATGGTTCTGTAAATTTTACGTTAGATATGTATATAATTGAAGAAATAAGAATAAATGTGTTGTAGTTACTTACCGCTCATAAGGATACATCCACCTATTTTGAACTGGACCTCCCAGTAGGGCTTCGTGGACAAGGTGAATGGGAAGATGTTCCATCACATCGAAGAACCCAGGTGGAAGAATCTTCTCCAACTTATTACTGATAACAACAATATTTTCAGCCATCTTAATCAGATTTTCTACTCTCAATGTGCTGGAACACAAATATTTGAAAAATAAACTGATCTCTGCCATCGGTTTCCATATATTTTCAGGCAATCCATTAAAAGCAATCGGAAGTAATTGTTCCATGAAAATGTGGCAGTCATGACTTTTCATCCCATGTAAGATTCCATGGTCCATGTCAACCCTCTTCCCCAAATTGGAGGCATATCCATATGGCATCTTCAAACTCTGCACCCACTCACAAATTTTCTGCTTTTGTTCCATTGTGAATGAATAACTGGCCTTGGGCTTAAGCAACTTCTCGTTGGCAGACTCTTGTAAATGTAACTCTGGTCGTCTACAGTGTTCCGGTAAGTCAAGTCTAGCCTTAATATTATCCTTTGTCTTGCCAGTTACATCCATTACAGTGTTGAACAAATTATCAAAATAATTTTTTTCAATATGCATGACATCAAGATTATGTCTGAGTAGATTATCCTTCCAATAAGGTAATTCCCAGAATATGCTCTGTTTAGTCCAATTATGCGCAACACCGTACCCATGGAATTTATACGGTGGTTCCTCGGTAATCTTTGGCAAATTTTGAACCCTCTCCCAAATATCATGACCCGTTAATATTGGCGGTGGACCATTGTGTTCAGTTTTATTCTTTCTAAATGCATATTTCATTCTCCTGAACTCATGATTAGGTGGCAAGAACCGACGGTGACAATCAAACCATGAAGTTTTTCGACCATGTTTTAATGTGAATGATTTAGTATCTTCCATGCAGTAGGGACAAGCTAACTTTCCAGCAGTCATCCACCCAGACAACATTCCATAGGCAGGAAAATCATTAATAGTCCACATTAAGGTAGCACGCAAGTTGAAATTTTGTTTACGAGAAATGTCCCATGTTTCAACCCCCACAGACCACAACAGTTTCAACTCATCAATCAAAGGTTGTAAGTACACATCGATCAGACCTTTTGGATTACGCGGGCCAGGAATAACACAATTCAGAAATATATATGGACTTGTCATACACATCTCAGGTGGAAGATTATATGGTGTAATAAAAACAGTCCAACATGAATATGGTGCAGCCCCAACTGAAAAAGGGGTGAAACCATCAGCACACAAACCCAACCTAACATTCCTTGGTTCAGCTGCAAAATCTGGATAAGTTCTATCAAAATGCTTCCAGGCCTCTCCGTCTGATGGATGACACATGACACCAGGTGGTCTTCTATTTTCACGGTGCCATCTCATATGAGGAGCGGAGCTATTTGATGCATACAACCTCTTCAACCTTGGTATAAGAGGTAAATAATGCATCGTCTTAAAAGCAATTTTCTTTGAAATAGAACCACGCTTATAGCGAGGGTGTCCACAGAACTTACATGACTCTATATTGACATCCTCCTTAAAGTATAACATGCAACCATTTTCACAACAATCAATTCTGATCGAGGAGAGCCCTAACTTTGAAACCAATCTCTTTGCCTTATAGTAAGAATCAGGAACCTTTATATTGGAGTCAACTAATTCATTCATAAGGTCTATCATAGAGTCCATTGCTCCTTGAGCAACATTCCAATCAGACTAGTTCAAAATTTTAACTTAATACAAACTACATTTTACTTATTTTAAGTCACTAGTTTAAAATTTCAACTTAATACAAACTACACTTTACTTATTTTAAGTCACTAGTTCAAAATTTCAACTTACTAAACTTCACAATTTTAAGTCACTAGTCCACAATTCCAACCAACAACTAACTACATTTTACTTATTTTAAGTCGCTAGTTCAAAATTTCAACTTACTTACTACACTTCATAATCTTAAGTCATTAGTTCAAAATTTCAACTAACAACTAACTACACTTTACTTATTTTAAGTCACTAGTTCACAATTTCAACTTAATGCAAACTATCATTTACTTATTTTAAGTCACTAGTTCAAAATTTTAACTTAATACAAACTACACATTACTTATTTTAAGTCACTAGTTCAAAATTTTAACTTAATACAAACTACATTTTACTTATTTTAGGTCACTAGTTCAAAATTTCAACTTACTACACTTCACAATCTTAAGTCATTAGTTCAAAATTTCAACTAACAACTAACTTTTACTTATTTTAAGTTACTAGTTCAAAATTTTAACTTAATACACTTCATTATTTTAAGTCACTAGTTCAAAATTTCAATTAACAACTAACTACACTTTACTTATTTTAAGTCACTAGTTCACAATTTCAACTTACAAAATTTCACAATTTTAAGTCACTAGTTCAAATTTTCAATTTATATGCATGATAATGATGTGCCAAACACAATCAGTAGCCCAATGGCTTACAAATAAACCGATCAGCCCTGCACAGGCTCTAATCGCTCTACAACATACATAACCAGCTCTATAATCGAGATATCGATGTCCGAGACTCACGGACATTCCCAAATAACCCACCATCTATGGTCCAGAGGCATAATCAAGGCCACACAGAGCCACAAGGGTAATACTACCAACTAAAACGAATACTACAACCATAAAGCGGACAAGGTCTGGGATGCAAAGCTAATAAAATCCAACCCAAGGATGCTAATTAGTATTAAGTGTCAACACTAGATGGACACAAATTGATCTTGCAAGAAAATCAATTTTGTCATCAATAGGATCAACTAGTCTTGACACTTACTAATCAACCACATTATAATAAAATTAAAGACTAAGTGTCAACACTAGATGGACACAAATTGATCTTGCAAGAAAATCAATTTTGTCATCAATAGGATCAACTAGTCTTGACACTTACTAATCAACCACATTATAATCAAATTAAAGACTAAGTGTCAACACTAGATGGACACAAATTGATCTTGCAAGAAAATCAATTTTGTCATCAATAGGATCAACTAGTGTTGACACTTATGCTAAACAAATACATTATAACTAAATTAAAGACTAAGTGTCAACACTAGGTGGACATAAATTGATCTTGCAAGAAAATCAATTTTGTCATCAATAGGATCAACTAGAGTTGACACTTATGCTAAACAAATACATTAACAATGACATGCCCTAGTTAAATGATAAATCCTAATTTAGTAACTAAAATTAACAAAGATAAACTCTAATTTAATAACTATAATTAATTAACAAGAAAATTAAAATTACTTACCTTGATGGACCCCCACCGGAGCAGCAACAGAGACGGCGACAGGCGGCAGCGGCAGGCCCACAACAACCTTCAGCAGCAGCAGCGGCAGCGGCAGGCGACAACAACCTTCAGCAGCAGCAACCTTCAGCAGCAGCAGCAGCGGCAGCAACCTTCAGCATTAGCAGCGGCAGCAATGTGCAGCAGCAGCGGCAGCGGCAGGCGACAACAACCTTTAGCAGCAGCAGCGGCAGCAATGTGCAGCAGCAGCGGCAGCGGTGGAAGGCGGAGGAGGGGGGACGCCGGAGGGAAGGTTTTCGGAGGGAGGGGGCACCAGAGGGAGGGGGCGCCGGAGGTGAGGGTGGTGGTCGATCGGGGAGAGAGAGAGTGTGTGAGTGTGAGTGTTAGGGTGTTAGGGTTTTTAGGTAATAAAATAAAAAAAATAAAAAAAAACCGACCAATTGAGGTCGGTTTTACTAAAAAATAAATTTTTAATAAAGTATTTTTTGATAAAACCGACCACTTGAGGTCGGTTTTTAAAAAAAAATTAAAAGTAATGAATAAAAATTATTTAATCATCAACATATTTCATAAACTCGGATACATTATTGAAACGTTACATTACTCAATGATTATGCTACTATACAATGTATTTCATACTACTTGAATGGATTATCAATCGATTAATTAATTAGCTTTTGAATACGTACTATATATGTACATCATGACTAGACGAGACATATATTTAAGACGACGGACCAGTAATATATAGGACTTGGTTAATTATATTACTCAACGATCGTCATCGTATAGTACCTCATATGTACGTAATACAACGTATTCCACTAGCTACTTGGATGAATTGTCGATTAGTTAATTAGCTTTTGAATATGTACTATATATATAAACATACATCACTAAAGACGAGACATATATATTCAAGATGATGGACCATTTAATATACAGGACTTGATTAATTATATTACTCTACGATCGTATATTACCTCATATATGTACGTAATACAATGTATTCCATACTACTTGGATGGATTATCGATTGGTTAATTAGATTTTGAATACGTACTATATATATACGTACAATATCGCCACAAAAAGACATATATTCAAGACGACAGATCATTACTATATATATAGGACTTGCTTATTTACATTACTCAACAATCGTATATTACCTCGTGTGTACGTAATACAATGGTATTCCACTGCTTGGATGGATTATCGATTAGTTAATTAGCTTTTGAATACGTACTATATATATACGTACAATATCGCAACAAAAAAATATATATTCAAGACGACAGATTATTACTATATATATAGGACTTGGTTATTTACATTACTCAACAATCGTATATTACCTCGTGTGTACATAATCCAATGGTATTCCACTGCTTGGATGAATTATCGATTAGTTAATTAGCTTTTCAATACGTACTATATATATACGTACATCACTAGACGAGACATATATTCAAGACGACGGATCATTATAGTACATAGAATAACTTGGTTAATTATATTCCATGATCGTATATTAACTCATATGTACGTAATATACAACATATTCCATACTACTTGGATATGGATTATATATCGATTGGTTAATTAGCTTTTGAATACGTACTATGTATATACGTACATCACTAGACGAGACATATATTCAAGACGATGGATCATTATTATATATAATATATAGGACTTGGTTAATTACATTTCTCAATGATCGTATATTAACTCATATGTACGTAATATATGACGTATCCATACTACGTATTTGGATATGTATTATCGATCGGTTAATTAGCTTTTGAATACGTACTATATATATATATATACGTATATACATCACTAGACGAGACATATGTATATTCAAGACGATGTATAAGTTATGAGGGAATCTATGTATTATCTTATACAGGATATAGAAGGTGGAATAAGTAATACTTGTATAATTAATACATGAATAACTAATCCCTACATAACTAATACATGTATAAATAATATATAGATTCCCTCATAACTAATATCTACATTACTAATACCTATATAACTTTAACTAGCTACCAAACGACCCCTTAGTGTTATACACAATAGAAAAATAGTGATTATTACAAATATTTTAAAGGTAATACCGACATCCGGAGGTCGATTTTATTCAAAATAATTAAATAAAAGTAAACTACCGACCTCCGGAGGTCGGTATTACCTTTAATTTTAATGAAAATAAAATTAATTACGTTAAATAAATAATACCGACCTCTGAATGTCGGTATTAATATTATTTTTATTTTATATTTTATATAAAACCGTCTTCCGAAAGACGGTTTATTTAAAACTAATTCAAAATATTATTCTGTAGTCTTTTATATTTTTAATTGAGATAAAAATAAATTATATTCTTAAATTTCTAATCAAGTACCGACCACTGGAGGTCGATCCTAATAAAATATTTAAATAAAAATAAAAATACCGACTTCTGGAAGTCACTATGAGAATAATTTAAGGTAAATAAAATCAATTATGTAAATTTAATATTACCGACATCAGGAAGTCGGTATTAATTTGTTTTTTTTTTGTTTTTTATCTTATAAATAACTGTCCTCCGGAGGACGGTTTATTTAAAAGTTATTAAAAATATTCCTTTTTTTCATTTTTTTATATTTAATTGAGATAAATTTAAATTTTATTTTTTATTTACTAATTCGATACCGACTACAAGAGGTCGGTTTTTCTTAATTTTATTTTTTCTGGGAAAGTTTCCGACCATCGGAGGTCGGTATTTGGTTTTCCCGCATTTTTTTTCCAAATAAACCGACATCTTGAAGTCGATTTTCTTAAGAAAATAAAATATTTTTTTGTTTTTAACAATACCGACTTTCGGAGGTCGGAAATTACTGACTTCCATAAGAGGTCGGTAATTTTGAGGTCGGTATTCACAGTTTTTTTAGTAGTGTCATCCCCCATATTTATTTACGTATCAATTTCAGTACTTTTACAAAATATATACTCTAATATTTTATTTATAATATCAATTTACTTTGAAAATATATTTTCCCCCGGAATAGCAGGTTTGAAAACTAAATTATTGATCTAATATTGACAAAAATAATTTTTAACATGATTAATCAAAGCAAACTGCTATTTTCAAAAGGTGTTTTTCGAATCAAAAACATTTTTCAAAATAAACATAACTTAAAAATTTGAGCCATTAGTGTTTATGAGCTATTTTTAATTAGCTAACCAAAATGGGCTAATATTCGAGCTCCTTTGGATAAGGTCTAATATCTTAGATTACATTGAAACTTTTGACTTCTTCTCTAATATTGTATGATACAGATATTTAAATATGTTCATTTTCCTAAATATCAGGGAGTCATTCACATGATCCATGTGAAAAATTTGACTAATCCCTCTATTATAATGTTTCTTCTAATTGTTGAGAATTTTCTTCTGAAACTGTCTTCTAGTTTCAACTTTCAATCAACCAATTACCTTGAGTTGTTAATAAAAGAGTCAAAATGCATTTTCTAATTTCACAAATTATAACTGTACGTATGGAGTAAAATTGGTCCGAAGACACGTGGCAACAGTCGAGTGAATGGTTCGAGCGCGTGATCACCACAACGCGAGTGTCCCCTTGAAAGACAAAGAAGTTTCCTCCTCCTATACCATCGATGACATGACACAAGATGACAAGCAGGAGACAAGAGTGTCAAGGACGCGAACGAGCACTTGCAGAGCAGAGCCGCAGGACCCCTCTAACGAACTAGGCAGGTGGCGTCCTCCCATTGGTAGAACCCTTAGAGCATAGCTAGTCTAGCGCCATATGTAGTACACTATAAATAGTGACTCCACCTCACTTGTAAAAGGGAAACGACCCCCTCTGTTCTCTCCTCTCTCTCACTCTGAATATCAATACAATATTAATTTCTTGCTCCTTAAATTTTACTGTTCATAGCTACTCAATACTTAGTTGATCTTTAATACCTCTCGGAGGCTCGATTTTCTTCTCGGATGCTCTCGAGATCGTCCTTGGCGAGCCTAGATTGTGCACTTACCCATTTTCTATTGTTTGTTGTTACTTCTTGTCTTTTTCCTATTATTGCCTTCCCTGGATTATGAAATATACTAACTGCTAACAAATCGGTAACACGAGAAAGATTGAATATAGCGCGTGCTCTTGACTCACTTACAAATTAAACTGTGCCAAATTCGGGGTAAACCATTTGGCGCCCATTGTGGGGCCAGAGCAGTTGTGTGGGTTGAATCTTGCTTGTTTCTTTGTTAGTTTGTTTGTCTTGTGTCTTTGCCGATCTGTATTAGTGTGATGGCTAACAAGGAGAACGTATTGAAGGGGAGCTAACTGTACTAGACACACCAAGAGATCAACTCCCTGGGCCAACTGACTCTAATGGTCAAACAACCCACAATGACGAGGAGAGCCAACATATAAACGTGGATATCACAAAAATAAACGTTCAAAAGAGGGGTTGCGACTCCACAATGATAAGGACGAAGCTTATTGTGATGCGTCCAGTCTAAAGGACCTCTAGGGAATCCTCAGAAGTTTCACTGAAGGGCAGAAGAAGCTCATAGGAAGAGTGGAGGACCCAGGTGAACAAATGGATGAGTCTTAGACAGAACTAGCCCAAGGAACTCCAAACTCCTCCAAAGGGAACAAAGAGGACGACGAGAAGGAGGAGTACGAAGACAGATACGGAGGACGCGAAGCTAGAATGTCAGGGGTGAACTCGAAACCTCAACCCCTATGCTAGCTTCTGTAGTAGGATTGTTGAGGGAGGAGACTAAGGCCCAGAATATAGAGCTCCACACTCGCATAAGCCAGATCCTGGGAGTTCCTCCCGTAGTCAAAGGGTCAGATTCAAAGAGCTACGCGAAGGTATCTATAAGGCTAGCGCGGTGACCCTACATATCCCAAAATGATTCAAGATGCCCGACATTGCCAAGCATGATGGGACTACAGATCCTCAAGAATGTCTTTTGTTCTTTACAATAGCAGTAAATGGTAATAATATGACAATGGAGGAAGCTGAGTCAATGATGATCAAAAAATTCAGTAAAACCTTTTCGGGCAGATCTATGGTCTGGTATTTCCTCTTACCTGAAAACTCTATTGAATCTTTTAACATATTGGTAGATAACTTTCTTAGAGCCCATGTTGGAGCGATGAAAGTGCACCTCCAAAGGAAGGACATCTTCAAGGTAGAATAAGGAGACATGGAACTCCTCCAAGTGTTCGTCGATAGGTTCCAGAAGAAATAGATGCAGCTACCGACAGTACCAGATAAGTGGGATGCAGAAGCTTTTACGATAGGGCTGAACCCCGAGAGCTCAGTTGCTTCGTTCAAATTAAAAAAGAGCTAATCAGAGTCCGAGGCCCACCCGGGCAAGACCTTGGTTTAGTATTCTCTCTTATCCGAGAATTGTGTTGGATTTCCTATAAAAAGTTTTATAGCAAAAAAGACGTGGCTATATCATTTAACTATTGCCACAATTTTATACAACTTAAAGCAAAAATAATTATTTAGCTATAATATTTTATTTTAAATAGTTAATTATGGCTAAAAGGTTACTATTGCTACAATAACTTTTATTGCATGGCAAAAAAGTTTATGATCAGCTACAAAATTTTATCATAGTAATAAATTTATAACTATTTAGACAATTATTGCCATAATTCTTAGTTATTGTAGCAAAAATGAGAAATTAGCTTTGGCAATTTGAATTTCGTAGCTAAGAATTTTTAGAAATTTATAAATAGCTACGGAATTCAAATTTTTGTGGCTATTACTAGGTAATAGCTACGATATTCAAATTCATAACTTAAATTTTATAGCTATAGATACATTGTGTAGTAGTGCCGCTTTGGGTAGGCACCTAGGATACTGTCGAGGACCTCTCACGGCCAAGGGGCTCCCTTTTCGGGGACTCTGGTACCTTAGATGTAACTCTCGGCCCGAAGAGTCATTTCGGCAGACCTACTGAGCTCAAGCTCCAAGGCTACCAAGATGGGGAGAGTCGTCTCCCCTATTCACGCCTCCATCATCATATATAGTTTTAGCCTTATCATCGTTAACAACCTCCACGGAATAACTCAAAATTGCATTCCGGGATCAAAGACAAGGGTAAGATATGAACTATTGGGGAAATCCAGTTCATAGTCTGAGCAATGAAGGAAACGAGAAGATGATGCCATGAAAGGAAGGTTTTCTCTCGTTCTCCTACTTTTTGCTCTTTCCCTACTATTTTCTCTCTTTTCTCAGTACTGAAGAAGAAAGTCTCTAAGTGAAATTAAAAGCTAGGCCTGAAAGGGTGCTACTTATAAATACAAAGCATAAATAATGCACGGAATGTGGAAGGTCACGAATGACTGCCTCATGGATGGTACGTCTAAACTGGACGGAAGTCGAACCAACAACTCTTGGGAATCGAGGCGTCAAAACTGGCCCACCTCTTAGCCGATTTAATGGTTCAAAACCCCAAGCAGAAGAGCCTCGTCTTTATCCTCTCAACTTCTTGCCTACATTTATTTAACTAAAAGGGGGAAAAGCTTGGGAAAAATGAACCCATTTATTTTATTATAGTAAATTCACTACGAATATAGAAAAACTCCCTCGAATATTCCAAAGCGGACCCCGAGTCATGGGAATGAATCAAACACAAATTTTACATGGGCAAGAACCCCTACAAAGGAAACTCTACTTAGTCGTGGAGTCCTCGAAGCTTCTACTCGAGCTGCCCTCCGACACCTCACCTTATGAGGCCAGCCGATCAGCAAGGTCAACCATGGCCTGGGACTCGGTAATTTCCTTTTCAAGGTCAAAACCTCCGGCTCGAATCTCGACCATAACCTTGAGGCAAACAACATAGGTGTCTCGAGCCCTCTTCATGTCGAGATACTCATCTCTGAGTCTCACTTTCTTGGATAAGACCCTGGTTGTCTCAAATGAACGTTGTACCTTATCCTAGGGCAGATCCTTGAGAGGCACATCCGTGGACATAAGCGTCGACTTAATCAACTTTAAGCAAATACGCTCCTCTAATTCCTCATGAGCCTATCAATTGCTTCGCTATGCATGGTATTCTTGCCCTGTAAAGTTCCTATCTCCTTAGACTAGCAAAGTGCATCATAAGTGTAGCCCTCCTTCTCACTAAAAATTACATCCCCCTCAGCTCTTAACACCTCGAGCTCAGAGGCTCGTTAAGTGAAGGCATGGACTGAAATTGAGCAAGCTCTCATAGAGGCTAAAGTCTTCTCAAGGCCGGAACATCTTGAAGTTAGGGCTTCCTGTTCTTTCAAAATCAGTCGAAGGACCTTCTGCTGCCAAGACTCTAGCCTGAAAGAGGGGAGATAAGAAAAATCTCCATCAAAAAAGAGGGAACAAAAGGTCTTGAAAGAATGGAAAAAGTTCAAATCACTCATCCAAGAAGCCGAGTGAGCACAGTCATTGAATAAGCACTTTGGTGAGGCAGCACCCATTTTTTTGATGGTTGTTATCGTAGACTGTAAAATTCAAATAGTTGACCACTCTTAACAGCCTCAATGTCAAGTTGGCCTCATCGAAAATCTTCAAGAGATTTATCCGATATCACATCACATTCGCCGAAGAATCATGAGGAGCTTTAGGTACATCTTGATGAGTGGAAAAAGTAATTGATGGATGTACTCTCGATAGATATGGGACTCAGATAGCCGAAGCATGCGTATATAAAGGGATCCTCGGAGCTGGGGGTATCAATATGCCTCCCCTCAGAAGTGATAAAGGGCCTAGTAACTAAAGGCACCCCAGGGGAACAAACACTATGACCCACTCACTCAGTCATCTCCACCTCCCAAAGAATGCAAGCAGACTTGAGGTCAACCTCTGATTATTGGCCTCTCTTCTTCTCGGCATCATTAATACCCCTAAAATCAGACTTCTTCTCAGAAGATTGAGTATTTTAGCCTTCTTTCTTTTGGCATGAGTAAGCATGACCTCGCAAGAAGGGCCACTAGTGGCGCCTGTGAGAATGGGCAAATCCCCGTCAGGCACTCGGCCAACCAAATTCAGAGTAATGACCTGAGACGACAAGATCACGGAGCTAGAAGACAAACCTAAAAGGAAGATGTCAGCAAGCAAATAAGGGATGGTCGCAAACACTGAATAGCGGACCCACTATAATTCTTAGCCTTCCAATTAATGGTTGGACAAGATGGTCCATGAACGCCTAGAAAAAATGGAAACACTCAGAATCTTATCGACCCACGAGCAAAGCTGGATAGCTAAGCGGATGAAAGACATTCCCGCATGAGGGGACCACTTGGGAGCTATGAGGAATAAATGATGGTCAACAATTGAGTAAGATGCAAAAGGACCAAGGGGAAAAGCCTGAAGCCACTTACCGTTGGAATTCCAAGTCACAGGATGGAGACCCTCGAACAAGTCATGAAGAGCTACCACAATTAATCGGTTGGCCTAACCTCGATTTTGGGATCGTCCAGATTACTGAGAAGGGACTTCCTACCACAGCCAATCAATTGAATTATCCCTCCTTAAGCCAGACGCAGAGAATATAAGAGAAACATGTGATGCAGGGAAAACTCCTCACCTTCTGAAGTGGACAACGCTCATAGACACGCAACAACCCTTCACGCCCTAGGACTGATCTATCCAAGGAACACCTTGAAGTTATTGCAGAACGAGATAATTTATTCATCTATTGGGTCCCCAAAACACATGCTGAATATATAGGTATAAAGGAAGGACCTATCCGATCGAGATAATGTGACGCTGTCAAAAAAATATGGGGATTCAATTTGGAATTTGTCAGCTGGCCAGTCGCAATCCCTTTGAACTATGACTAGGTCGCATTCTTTGATAAGGGAACCCTGTTCACTCACCAGCCTATCGTCTTCCTTAACCTTCACACTACTCAGAGACGTGAAGTCTTTGTCAAAGAAATAAGAACAAGGAAGGATCTCATTGTTACTCGTCTTAGAGGGACTCGACCCTTTACCTTTTCCCTTGGACAAAACGTCATACATAGTAAGGCAAGACGCAACACAGTTGAAGAAAACTAGCAAGAAAGTTCAAAGGAAGATTGGGCATACAAAGTGGCAGAGCACTCTGAACTAATAAGAGAGACAACCCTAAAAGGTGCCTCAAGAAAGACGCGAATTGTCAGCTATCCATGTGTCGAAAGGCCAATTCATGATGAGAGGCAGCATTCTATGGCAAGTGTAAAGCAACGGCCTGCAACTCATTTTTCATCCCCCGAGAACTACATGACACCGTGTCCTGAAAAGGGAGGGACTATCTGTATAGAGTAAATTGGTATAAAGACACGTGGAAATAATCGAGCGAATGGTCCGAGCGCATGATCACCATAGCGCGAGTGTCCCCTCAAAAGGCAAAGAAGTTTCCTCCTTCTATCACCATCGATGATATGGAACAAGATGACAAGCAGGAGATAAGAGTGTCAGAGATGCGGACGAGCACCTACAGAGCAGACCCGCAGGAACCCCCTAACGAACCAGGCATGTGGCGTCCTCCCATTGGTAGAACCCTTAGAGCATAAATGGCCTAGTGCCATATATTGTACACTATAAATAGTGACCCTAGCTTAATTGTAAAGGAAATCCGCTCCCCCACTATTCTCTCCTCTCTCTCACTCTGAATATCAATACAATATAAGTTTCTTCTCCTTAAGTTTTACTCTTCATGGCTACTCAATACTTAGTTGTTCTTTAATACCTTTCGGAGGCTCGATTCTGTTCTCGGCTGCTCTTGAAACCGTCCTCGGCGAGCCTAGTTTGTGCACTTTACCCATTTTTTATTATTTGTTGTTACTTCTTGTCTTTTCTCTATCATTGCCTTTCCTCGATTATTGAATGTAGTAACTGCTAACAAATTGATAACACGAGCGAGATTGAATCGTAGCGCGTGCTCTTGACTCACCTACAAATTCAACTGTACTAAATTCGGGGTAAACAATAACTACAAAAAAATAGAAAAATACAATAATTTAAATTCCAGACAGCTAATGTATTTTTGGAGTTAGGGGATTTCACAAATGATCACTACAAAATATTGGAGAAATAAAATAATTAAAATTCCAGACAGTTAAAAGTATTTTTTGGAGCTGGGTTGGGGTTGGGGTGGAAGTCTTATTTTTGTTTGGTTTGAGTAACAACATAGGCACATGAAATTGAAACTAAGGGTGTGTTCGGTAAGGAGAAAATATTTTTTTTCTCATGTTCATTTTGTTAAAAAGTTTGAAAAAAAAATTCTTTAGGAAAACAAGCTCCTTGGAAATAAGGAAAATGATTTCATTAATGAAAGTAGGAAAAACAAGTGACAATATATCCTACCACACTCAAAATAACTCACCCCACTAAATCCCACACCCACCCCTACTCCACCCCACCTCCATAATTTTTTAAAATATTTTTTTACTTGAATACGAATACAAGAAAATAAGTAAGAAACAACTTGTTATACTAGAAAATGTTTTCTTGAAAAATATTTTCCTCCATACGAACATACCCAAATAATGTTTTTATCTGTGTGTTGGTCGGGTTAGGCCTTTATTTTGGGCCTAATCATTGAATTTTGAAAAAACTACCTAAATAACCAAACATTCTTACCATAACTAATAATTCTCTCACTGCTTTAATTTAATTACATAATATACTACATATTAACAATTACATACCACTCTCTTTACCAGATACACGCCACTCGCCAACCAGCCGCAATTCCCCTCCCCTCTCGCTGCAAATCTCGCTCTATGTATCTACCCAAAATATTTCTCACCCCAAATCACTACCAGAAAATGGGGAATTAGCGATGGACAAAATTTCGTAGCTAAACAATAAAAATCTCATGCTAATCCCATTTAGCTACGGATTAGCGACGGATTATAAGAAACTTCAATTAGCTAAGAGCTTTTTAGCGACGAATTAGCTAGGGATTGCCGATAAATTCCATAGCTAATTCTATGTTCTCTTGTAGTGAATCACGCTAAACGGTTTCAATCGTGTTACCCCCCTCTTTCTCTTTTATGTTCTTCACTATACCTCGTTCTTCAACCCATTATCGATGGGCAGTACAATTAGTACATCAATTACTTTATTTTCTTGAGGTTAGTTATTAATTTAAGTCTTGTATATCTGAATTTTACGAAAGTTTTTGATACTTCTATCTTCATTCTTCAGCATGTATGTCACTTGTACATAGTTTTCCATCATCTAAATCTTATTATAGCTTCATAATATAGATTTAGAGATCATTGTGTTTCAACACAATTTCTTTCCACTTTTAAACATTTATCCCTGAATATCAGTTGTACCTTAGTTGAGTGCTACAAGTCATTCCTTGAGCTTAACGGACAGTTTGTGTTTTCTTTGCCATTTCATGTCAGTAGTCACTTAAGGTCTGATAATCTTAAAATTTTTAAAATTTCAACTGACTTTTCTTTGTAAGTAGAACTATTCAAAAAGTTTCAACCTGTTAGGAACCATCACAACACAAAAATATAGCCATCCATGGCACACCACACACCACATCTACATCACAACGGCCTTCATTGGCCTCATTTACGACTCAATTTGTAACTATAACCGTCATTGTAATTGTAGATAATACATCAATATAACCAATCCATCTTTGACAACACATGTAAGGGAATCCATAAGAATAAGCATCGCAAAAATCATGATCATAACTTGTCATATTTGGACTTCAATATATATACTAAGACATCACAAACATGAAATTACATTACTTGAAGCACATGAAACAATAATTTTACATATCTTTGAACTTCATACGTCTTTGTCAAACAACAATACCATATGAAGTTCAAGGTAAAAGTAAACAATGCATTTTGACCTTTTTATTAAGAAATTCAAGGTAAATTTGTTGATTGAAACCACAAAACTAATTCAGTCCGAAGAAACATTTCAACAATGAGAAGAAACACTATAACAGAGGAATTAGTCAAATTTTTCAAATGTCCCTGATATTAAGGAAATCAAACGTATTTAATATTTGATCATAGAATATTAAAGAAGATTTCAATAGTTTCAGGGTAACGAAGGACACGTATAAACAATTAATTAGTCCTTATCCAAAGGAGATCGAATATTAGCCCGTAGACGGATAGAAAGTAGTTGATAAGTATCAACTATTGAAAAGAATTTTTTGGTAATAAAATTGATTCATAGATAAATAATTATTATTTTTTTGATAGAAATACTAAAATTGATTAAAATATCGAGGATGCGAATGATATAGTATTTCGTTTTTGGTGTGCAAATTAAGTTTCTTGTGCAATGAGAAATATACTCTTCCTCCTCCCTTCTAAAGCTTAGCAAAAATCCTGCTGGCGCGCTCCACATTCTTAATTTTATTTAGCCATAGATTTTAAGAGTATATCTTCGGATATTTATTTGGCCATGAAATTGAAAATTGATCTTTAAATATTTTAAAGTTCCCAAAAATCGACTTGGACTAATTTTTGGGACTTTCACTCGCAAAATTTTATTTTTTTCAAGTAAAATGCATGTCCAAACACAACTTCAAATTTCAAAAATTACAACTTTAACAACATAAGTTTTCAAATTTCAACTTCCAAATTTATTACTCCCTCCGTCCATCTTTACTTGTCCACTAGTAACTTGGGAACACACCTTATGAAATAATAAATAATGAGAGTAATTTTATTATATCACTCTTTAAATATTATAAATTTAATGCTTTGAGAAATGAGTTGGGTAATAAATTTAATAGCAAGGGTAAAATGGAAACAAAATAATAAATTAAAATTATCTATTAATTTTTTCATCTAGACAAATATTATTAAACATTTATTTTTAGTATATTATACAAGTAAAGATGGACGGAGAGTACCAAAAGGAAGCCAAATAAAAAGGGGGAAAACGAGGATCGATTTAGTCAAAATTTAACCAAATATTTAACTTATAAGTATATAATATCCTTTTCTTCATTCCTGTTCATCAGCTATACTCTTAAAGTTAAACTACTCGTTTCTTTCTTTGAATACACAACAACTTACTACAGCTGTTTCATTGGAAAATTTGACTAAACCATTAAATAAATTTCAATGACTTGCTATAAATACCTGTCTTCACTTAATAGTTTCCACACACAAATCACTTCAAAGAAAATAGAAAGATCATTAATTACATCCAAAGTATAGAGTTATGGCAAAGTCACTAGTGAGCTACACCACTTTCCTTGCACTCCTCTTATGCTTCCTCCTCATCTCATCCAATGGTTTGTACTTCTAAATGTGTTTGTCAATTTGTAAATAGTCTGAATATAGACTATATTTGCATATATTTATATCCAATAATAAAAATTTTAAGACAATAATGATACTTATTCCTCAATCCCAAGCTAGTTCCGGTCGATTTCTAATAATATTACTCTCTCCATTCATTTTCACTTGTCCAATATTAACTTGACACATCCCTTAAGAAGCAATAAATAGAATCACGAGTTTACTATATCATAATTTTAATATAACAAATTCAATGTTTTGATAAATGCATTAGAAAATGATTATAGTCAATAATAAGGGTAAATTAAGCACTCAGATTAATTATCTCTTGAAATTCTAAACTAGATAATAAGTAAAAGCGGACATCTATTTTTAGTATAATAGATAAGTAAAAGTGAATAGAGGAGTACTCACCATCATTGGCCTCTTTTTAGACCCAAATTTCCAATTGAATACTAAATAGAATTGTTAACCTGCGGCAATCCTTTCATGGTCTAGGTAGTTAATTGGGTGAATGAATTAAGGGTGGCAAAAATGTTTCAAATTTAAGTTGTAGTGACTTAAGTTATTTTAATTGAGTAGAGGTGACAAAAATTAAATTAGGAATTAATGGGTTTTGACTCATTTTCTGAGTTGCCCTCAAGTTTTTATTTTTACACTTTGACCCATGGGACCCATTTCCCTTTTGGGAGAATTAAATAAAACCCTAATTACCTAAAATGGGAGAGGGGGGGAAAACGACCGCCTCCCCTTCTTTTTGCTTCTCTTCCTCGCGCCATTTTCAGGGCATTCTCCATTGTTGTTGCTGTTGTTGTCTTCTTCTTCATCATCATCTTCTTCTTCATCATCATCATCTTCTTCTTTTTCTTCTACTCCTCTGCCCTCCATTGTTGTTGTTGCTGCTGCCACAACTGCTGGTACTGGACCAAAATTTTGGACGAAATTTGTTCGTAATCACTGGGCATTGCTTCATAGGTGATTTTGGTAAGTAAAAATAATAATTTTTAGTTCAATTTCTCATCTGGGTATATCTACTGTTTTTCTGCAATTTTCAGTAGCGTATCCAACAGATGACCCATCTGTTGCAACAGATGATCTATCTGTTGGATTCATGTTACAGCAGTTGAATCCAACAGATAGATATATGTTGCAACAGATGACCTATCTGTTGGATCAAGCTACTGGTTCTGAACATGAATCCAACAGGTAAGTCATCTGTTGCAACAGATAAGTGGTCTGTTGCAACTGATGAGTTATCTGTTGCAACATATGAACTATCTGTTGGATCAAGCTACTAGTTCTGAATATGAATCCAACAGGTAAGTCATCTGTTGCAATAGATAACTCATCTGTTGCAACAGATGACTTACCTGTTGGATTCATATTACATTAGCTGGCAAAGCTGGTTCAGAACCAGAAGCTTAATCCAACAGATAAGTCATCTGCTGTAACAGATGAGTTATATGCTGCAACAGATGAGTTATCTGTTGCAGCATATGACTTACCTGTTGGATTCATGTTCAGAACCAGTAGCTTGATCCAACAGATAGGTCATCTGTTGCAACATATAACTCATTTGTTGCAGCATATAACTCATCTGTTGCAGCAGATGACTTATCTGTTGGATTAAGCTTCTGGTTCTGAACATGTATCCAAGATGTGAGTCATTTGTTATAACAAATGAGTTACTTGTTGGGACAATGATATAATTTTATTGTTTTATATAGATACTCAACTTTACTATACTATTATTGATTTTTTTAACAAAACTCTTTAGGTATCATTTATGGAGGAATCAATAACAATAGGGGTTGATTGTCATGGTGAATGGATCGAGAAGAACAATCGATTTATTTGGCGTTGGAAGGATGGTGACTTGTTAGAAACGATAGCGATGACAGTCCAAAAAGATATTTTGTATGATGATTTTGTTAACTTAATCATCAGTTGTTGTGAATTAAATTGCCAACTGAAAGATCTTGTCATCAGTTACATGCACAACTCTTTTGAAAATCAGAGGGTCTTGCCTTTTAAGATAAGGGATCAAGTTCGTTTGCGTGCTTATTTGAGTGATGCAGCTAGGCCCATTTTAAGGGTATACGTAATTGAAAAGCTGATAGAGAACCCTAATTTAGCTCAAAACCAACAAGATATGTTAAATGATGAGTTGGAAGATAGGGTAGATATGAATATTCCAGATAATGGAAGTGGGGCAGAATTGGATGGTCCAAGCTGTGGGGATGACCAAACTCCTACACCTGATGTTGGGAGCAATACAGTGGGAAATTCTCAATCAACACAGTCTATCCATGTGCAAGAGGATGAAACAGGTTTTTATAAGGGAATGACATTCAAGAACAAGCAAGAACTAGCAACTTCGTTGAAAATTGCTTGCTTGAAAAAAGATTTTAGACTCAAGAAGGTGATTAATTCGCGTAATGTGTATTGTTTTAGATGTGTATATCAGGAGTGCAAATGGTGGATTAGGGCTGTGAAGCTTTTAAGTTCAGATAGATTCTGTATTACAACCTATATAAAGTATCACACGTGTGGTTCTGAGCATATCACGAGTCATAATCCATACGCCACAGCAAAAGTCATCAGTGAAATTTTCAAAAATAGGTTCCCCGAAGGTAAAAGCCCATCTACACAAGACATAAAACATCAAATTCGTACAGAATTGGGTGTTAAGGTGAGTTATTGGAAGATTTGGAAGGGCATGGAGATTGCAAAGTCTTTGATTAGGGGAACACATAAGCACGGGTATGCAGTGCTTGATGATTATCGTTATATGCTTCAGTCCGCAAATCCAGGAAGTAAGACAGCATTGAAAATTGATGAAAATGGAAATTTTAAGTACTTTTTTGTATCCTATGGAGCTTGGATACGTGGTTTTGAGAAAATGAGAAAAGTCATAGCCATTGACGGGACATTCTTGAGGAGCAAGTATGAAGGAGTTTTATTATCAGCTGTGGAACAAGATGCGGAGAATCATATTTTTCCGCTTGCTTATTGTGTAGTTGCCAAGGAGTGCGATGCCTCGTACCGATATTTTTTTGAACAAATGAGAAGCTATCTAGATGATACTGCTGATTTGTGCATAATTTCTGATAGGCATCCAAGTATCAAGAAGATGGTTTCAATTGTCTACCCTACAGCTCATTATGGTTGTTGCATAAGGCACCTTGGGGAGAATATTCGAAACAACTTTCACAATACGAAGGTCGTATCTCATTTTTATAAAGCAGCAAAAGCGTACAAAATTGATGAGTTCAATGACCATTTCAATCAAATAAGAGACATGGTACCCGGAGCAGCCGAACATCTTGAACGTGTTGGATTCCACAGGTGGAGTAGAGCATTCTGTCCGGGAAATAGGTATAATATTATAAATTGAGTGATTTATTTGAGTTTATTGTCAATTATATCTTACTGGGTGATTATTTATTTGTATAGGTATAACATTATGACGACAAACATTGCTGAGTCGGTGAATGCAATGTTCGACGTTGAAAGAGAATTTCCCATTGTCGCTCTATTTAATGAAATAAATAGGAGATTTGCACAAAAATTTCACGAGAGGCGTACGGAGTTCATTAACTCACCAACCATCTTTGTCCCTGAAATAGAAAAGAAAATAACAGAGTACGTCAACTTGGGAAACAAGTTATTGGCTCATCAAACTGCCAACTACAAGTTCAGTGTCACCGGTCATGGTGAAGTTGCTACGGTCGATTTGCAAGCAAGATCTTGTACATGTAGAGTATTTGACATGAATAAAATACCTTGTCCACATGCTATGGCAGCGCTTCGAGTCCAATATGGTGAAGATTTTGGTAGGTGGATTTATGAGTACTCATCCTCATATTATACGGTGGAGAGATACATCATTGCATACTGTGAGGAAATTCATCATGTGCCTTCTGAAGAATCTTGGAATGTTCCTTTGGAGATTTTAGAGAGAGAAATATCTCTTCCACATATTGACCCAAGCAAACCGGGAAGAAGGCGAAAAAAGAGGAGGCGTGGAGTCGGAGAATCATTTCCAACAAGAAAAAATAAGTGCTCTATATGTAAGACGGTTGGCCACAAAAGAACTACATGCCCAGATCGAATGCTCCATAATTGTTAATGTTGCACTCATTTTCTCCATTCTTGTAATAGTAATAGTATTGTTATTCTGAACTTTTAGTACTTTTTTATGATATTTCAATCGGTGATGTTTGTGAACTTAACTGATTTATATATTGCCAAAGATGGTGAAATCTGTTGGGAATAATTAAATATGTTACTACAAATATTGGAAATAATCAAACAGATTCAGCACATATTGCACCAGATGAATGATATATTGCAGCAGATGACTCATCTGTTGGAAATCATCCAATAGATATAGACATATGTTGCAACAGATGACTCATCGGTTGGAAATCATCCACCAGATATAGACATATGTTGCAACAGATGATGAATCTGTTGCAACAGATGACTCATCTGTTGGAAAGCATCCACCAGATATAGACATATGTTGCAACAGATGAATCATCTGTTGGAAATCATCCAACAGATATTGACATCTGTTGCAACAGATGAATCATCTACACTTAGTTGATCATGTAATTATTATGTAATTCATTGAGATTGTAATTGAAGTTGTTAATTGAAAGCTAATTATAATTAAATAACTTAGTTTATTACTAATCATGAGTTAATTAAGCAATTTACATCAAATAAGTTGATTGATCCCTCTATTTAGGGTCACTACACTTAGTTGATCATGCAATTATTGTGTATTCATTGAGATTGAAATTGAAGTTGTTAATTGAAAGCTAATTATGATTAAATAACTTAGTTTATTACTAATCATGAGTTAATTAAGCAATTCACATCAAATAAGTCAATTGATCCCTCTATTTAGGATCACTACACTTAGTTGATCATGTAATTATTATGTAATTCATTGAGATTGCAATTGAAGTTGTTAATTGAAAGCTAATTATGATTAAATAACTTAGTTTATTACTAATCATGAGTTAATTAAGCAATTCACACCAAATAAGTCATTGATCTGTTGCAACAGATGTTTATATCTGTTGGATAAGTTCCAACAGATGATTCTTCTGTTGCAACATATGTTTATATCTGTTGGATGATTTCCAGCAGATGATTCATCGGTTGCAACAAATAATTCATCTGTTGCAAAATGTGTAGAGTATGTTTGATTATTTCCAACAGATGTGTCATCTGTTGCAACAGATGAATCATCTGTTGCAAAATGTGTAGAATATGTTTGATTATTTCCAACAGATGTATCATCTGTTGCAACAACTGATACATCTATTGGAAATAATCAAACATATTCTACACATTTTGCAACAGATGATTCATTTGTTGCAACAGATGATTCATCTGTTGCAACAGATGACACATCTATTGGAAATAATCAAACATACTCTACACATTTTGCAACAGATGATTAATCTGTTGGAAATCATCCAACAGATATAGACATATGTTGCAACAGAAGAATCATCTGTTGGAACTTATCCAACAGATATAAACATCTGTTGCAGAAGATCAATGACTTATTTGGTATGAATTGCTTAATTAACTCATGATTAGTAATAAATTAAGTTATTTAACCATAATAAGCTTTCAATTAACAACTTTAATTACAATCTCAATGAATTACATAATAATTACATGATCAACTAAGTGTAGTGATCCTAAATAGAGGGATCAATTGACTTATTTGATGTGAATTGCTTAATTAACTCATGATTAGTAATAAACTAAGTTATTTAATCATAATTAGCTTTCAATTAACAACTTCAATTACAATCTCAATGAATACACAATAATTGCATGATCAACTATGTGTAGTGATCCTAAATAGAGGGATCAATTGACTTATTTGATGTGAATTGCTTAATTAACTCATGATTAGTAATAAACTAAGTTATTTAATCATAATTAGCTTTCAATTAACAACTTCAATTGCAATCTCAATGAATTACATAATAATTAAATGATCAACTAAGTGTAGTGATCCTAAATAGAGGGATCAATTGACTTATTTGATGTGAATTGCTTAATTAACTCATGATTAGTAATAAACTAAGTTATTTAATCATAATTAGCTTTCAATTAACAACTTCAATTATAATCTCAATGAATACACAATAATTGCATGATCAACTAAGTGTAGATGATTCATCTGTTGCAACATATGTCAATATCTGCTGGATGATTTCCAACAGATGATTCATCTGTTGCAACATATGTCTATATCTGGTGGATGATTTCCAACAGATGATTCATCTGTTGCAACATATGCCTATATCTGGTGGATGATTTCCAACAGATGAGTCATCTGTTGCAACAGATGAATCATCTGTTGCAACATATGTCTATATCTATTGGATGATTTCCAACAGATGATTCATCTGTTGCAACAGATGAATAATCTGCTGCAACATATGTCTATATCTGTTGGATGATTTCCAGCAGATGATTCATCTGTTGCAATAAATAATTCATCTGTTGCAAAATGTGTAGAGTATGTTTGATTATTTCTAACAGATGTATCATCTGTTGCAATAGATGAATCATTTGTTGCAATAGATGAATCATCTGTTGCAAAATATGTAGAGTATGCTTGATTATTTCCAACAGATGATTTATCTATTGCAACATATGATTCATCTGTTGCAAAATGTGTAGAGTATGTTTGATTATTTTCAACACATGAGTATATATGTTGGATGATTTTCAATAGATGTGTAATTCATTTTTAGTAATAATCCAATATTTTTTAAATTTAAGGATAAAATAAAATTCATGACATAATAACTGGACATCTATTAAACATAAAATATTGTCATCACCAAATATATATTATAACTAAATAAAATACTAAAAATAAAAAAGATTGTCTGCAAATTACAACCCATAATATAATTAAATAAAATACAAAAAATAGAAAATATTGTCTGCAAAATGCAACCATATCAGGGCTCCAAACTCTTAAAAATCACCCCAGTGGCCCAAACTTCTTGCATTCTTGCAACTGAATTATCATTCATTAGAGTCTTAGGAGTTATCATAGAAGTGCCGGTTATCAAATGCTCAATGAAAGCAAGCGACTATGACCCGCACAAAGCAAATGTCTCATTCTTTGGAAGGTTCTGTTTTCGACCTTCAAAAGCCCATCGTTCGTTGAACAATTTTTCCGGCAAGTGATTCATTAGGCCACTTTGCTTCAACAACTTAGGGAACAACTCCAACAAACCCTCCATGAATATAAAAAATTGAAACTCTTCAAACACTGGTATGTTGCAGTCATAGACATTCATGACTCCCTCACTTATTTTGATCTCAACAGTCACAAAATGCTTCTTCTCCAAATTCATTAGTGCTATAATTCTCTTGGCCTCTCTCCAATCCATAGCACCTAGATATGGTCTCTTTCCTCTGACATAGTCAATCATGTCATCATCCCATTCAAACTCAGCAAGTAACTCCTCTAATTTTTTTCCACCAGGAGTTGTTGCTTCTTCACTGAGTTTGTTGTACCGACAGAGGAAATTACCATAAAAATTGAGGTCCATTATTCTATCTCCAAGATCATAGAATTAAATAAATTTTAGATGTCTCTCCCGCATGAGAAGAAGAATTTCATCAACATACTGAAATAATAATACAATTTATATAAGTTAGCAACTTATAATACTTGAAAAGTTGAGGCAGATGAGTCATCTATTCCCATCTGTTGGAACAGATGTCTCATCTGCTGCAACAGATGACTCATCTGCTGCAACAGATGACTCATCTGTTGCATGAAATCAAAACAGTAGGTATATTGCTTTGATTTCATCCAACAGATCAGTCATCTGTTGGAATAGATGTCTCATATGTTGCAACAAATGGGTAATCTGCTGCAACATATGATCCATCTGTTGGATGAAATCAAAACAGTAGGTCACTGCTTTGATTTCATCCAACAGATAGATCATATGTTGCAGCAGATTACCCATTTGTTGCAACATATTTCTCATCAGTTGCAATAGATGGATCATCTAAATAAGCAGTACAAAATCATTAAATAAATAGAAGGTTAGTAAAAGTAACTTACCCAGTCCACATACCAAAACTTCATATCAGTCATGTTCTTGAAGTCTTGTGGACCAAATTTATGCATAGAGTAAATTTCTGGGGCCTTTTTTGAATTCATCAGAGTTTTCAGCTTTGCCTTTCTTGTGGCAGTCACCAACTTGTATACATTTACCTTCTTCAACTCTCCTTGCTCTCCTATGGCTCTTGGAACTTCCCCAACAGTGTAAGAAAGAGGAGTTGTAATTTTCCTTGATTTAATATCTAAAATTGCCTTGAAAATTATTTTTTTTGTCCTCTTAATCTTAACCTGAAATGGAGTGAATGGCTCTGTAATCTTTCTTGATGGGATGACACCCCTTTTAGATGTCAATTCCTTTACAACATTAGTTAATCCCTTAAGAGCATCAATCACTCCATTGTGTTTTTCCTTGCACTCTTGGCATTTGCATGCAGAACAAGAGCTTGAAGAGGCAACACCACCAAACTGTCTACCCATGTTGTGTGGTAGATCTGTAGCATGCCTACTAAAAGGGGTATGTCTACCACCAAAGTCAGGGGTATGTCTACCACCAAAGTCAGGGGTATGTCTACCAGTAAAGTCAGGGATGTGTCCACCACCAAAGTCAGGGAGGTTTCCACCACCAAAATCAGCATCTTCAGTATGACCATAGTCATGGTCATTTCTTGGTTGAAAAATCACAAGAGCATCACCACCACCAACACCATCACTACCACCAACAGTAACAACAACACCATCACCACCACTATCAACACCAACACCAACACCAGCAGTATCAACAATAACCTCATCAAGAACCAAATCATCCTTCCCAAGTGCTTTTCTTCTGATGGCTGTTACTCCGGCCAATTCTTTTTTTATCCTATCAATTACCTTAGGGTCCGGTAGAGTTTCCACATACCCTAAAGTAACAAGTAATGGCATCTTTAACTCTCGATTAGTCGGTATAATCCATGGATGCACAATCTAAAATCAATAATTAAATATATTAAAATAATGTTTAACTCATAATTGAATTCTATTGCAATAGATGTTAATGTGTTGCAACAAATGTGAATTTTTAAAAAATAAATTCAAATTAATCTCTATAAAAGTAGACTTACTGCTTCCTCGGGTGGTTTGAAAAGATCAAGAACTTTTGCTTTTTTATCGTTCTTGACCGACAACCATCTCAGAATTCTAGAACTAGAAACCTCTTCTTGATAGTCCTTCACTTGTTGTCGGAGATAAGGAATGGATTCAAATGTCCAAGCCTGTAAAAATTATGCTAAAAATTAAAAAAATTATTCAATAAAAAAAATTAAAACACAAAAATAAAATATTTACCATGAAAGCCCATGGAAAGCCATATAAGTTGACTGTCTTTGGCGTTAACGGAGTCAACAAATATTTGATAGTCATTATGAAGCTTTCACGACCCCAAGGGTAGTTATTGAATGCCTCCAGATCTTCCGAGAGCTTTATTAAACCAAGTCGTATGTTGTTGTTAACGTCTCTCGCCCAAAGAATATTATGTATAAACCAAACCAAGCACAATAATTGCTTGTGCTTCTTTGAAAGCCTTTTACCTTCTAACTCTTGAAGTAAATTTACATTTTTGAAGCTTGAACCAACAAGGGAAACCAAGTCATCACCATCAGTTGACTTGCCCTTTTGAATTTTCTTGACAGTCTTGGCTGCTGACTTAGATCCTTTTTTTGTTGTTGTCTTTGGTATGCGGGGTGCTTTCTTTTGCGGAACAACAAGAATAGGTTGAGAAGGAGGATGACATTTTAGTCCAGTAACTATGGAAAACTCCTTCAACCCAAAACAAAGTGGCATGCCACAGTAGTTGATCCAGACTTCATCCATCTTATCATTGTTCTCATACATAAATCTATGTTTGAGAAGACCATACACCATGGTCATTTGAAAACGAGCATTATTATCCTCTGACAAATCAAGATATTTCCCAAAGCAGCTGTTTCTGAAATAATCATCCAATTTTTATTCTTGAAGTATTTTTTTTGAAGGTGTCAAAAGATTTTCCCATGGCTGACTTTATCACACAATCACCAGTTAAATTTGTGACACCATCACACTGCATTCTCACAGAAAAATTATCAATGCAGAATGTTTTGACACACTCTTCAGTGGAAGGACTGTTAGGATCAAGGTGTTCCTCTTCCTCATCTTCACTTTCATTATCTCCTCCTTTTCCTCCTTTCTCTAATTCTACTTCATTATCTTCTCCATCCCTCTCTTTATCTACACCTTCTTCCTCTACTGAGTTTTTATCTTCATCACTTTCTCCTTCATCTTCCTCACTTCCTTCATCTTCCTCACTTTCCTCATCTCCTTGTTCATCTTTACTTAAATCTCCAGATTCTTCACTTTTTTTTATTTCCTTCTCTTTTTCCTTCTCTTTTTCTATATTTAAAGCTGATTGAGAAGAAACTTCTTCTTCTAATTGAGATACTGCTTGTATAGCAAGCTCTTTTAGTGGTGAATGTATCCTAGCTATTTTCTTCTTCCTTTCTTTGGAGTTGATTCACTTCCTTTCCTTTTAATGGGAGCCATTTATCTACAAACAAGAGTAAAATAAAGGTCAATGATTGATTTGTGCATCATTAAAAAAAAAGATAACAATAAATTTAAAATGTACAAATATTTGTTCCAACAGATGACCCATCTGTTGGAACAGATGACCCATCTGTTGGAACAGATGACCCATCTGTTGGAACAGATGACCCATCTGTTGGAACAGATGACCCATCTGTTGGAACAGATGACCCATGGATGAAATTAAAGCAGTAGCTACTGCTTTGATTTCATCCAACATATGACTCATCTGTTCTAACAGATGAGTCATCTGTTACAACATATGAGTCATATGTTCCAACAGATGACCCATCTCTTGAAAACATAATAAGAGTAAATCAACAGATGGTATAGTTATTTTCAACATATGCTTAACATGTTGCAATAGATGAAGCATTTCTTCCAACATATTATACATCTGTTATGGTATTAACAAAAATTTTACCACATAATACACCTAGAACATCAACATAAATCAACATTTATCACTTGAATAACAATTTTGAAGAGCAACACCATACAAGAACAACAACACCAACATTTACCAATAAAACAACATCAATAACGCCGACAAAATTCAATAAAATCAACAAAACAACAACAACACCAACATTTACCATCTGTTGGTTTACTCTTATAATGTTTCCAGCAGATGACCCATTTGTTGGAACATATGACTCATCTGTTCCAACAGATGAGTCATCTGTTGCAACATATGACTCATATGTTCCAACAGATGGGTCATCTGTTGGAAACATAATAAGAGTAAACCAACTGATGGTATACTTATTTCCAACATATGCTTAATATGTTGCAACAGATGAAGCATTTGTTGCAACATATTATACATCTGTTATGGTATTAACAAAAAATTTACCACATAATACACCAAGAACATCAACATAAATCAACATTTATCACTTGAATAACAATTTTGAAGAGCAACACCATACAAGAACAACAACACCAACATTTACCAATAAAACAACATCAATAACACCAACAAAATTTAATAAAATCAACAAAACAACAACAACACCAACATTTACCATATGTTGGTTTACTCTTATTATGTTTCCAACAGATGACCCATCTGTTGGAACATATGACTCATATGTTGCAACAGATGACTCATATGTTGGAACAGATGAGTCATATGTTGGATGAAATCAAAGCAGTCATCCAACATATGACTCATCTGTTCCAACAGATGAGTCATCTGTTGCAATATATGACTCATATGTTTCAACAGATGGGTCATCTGTTGGAAACATAATAAGAGTAAACCAACAGATGATATAGTTATTTCCAACATATGCTTAATATGTTGCAACAGATGAAGCATTTATTGCAACATATTATACATCTGTTATGGTATTAACAAAAAATTTACCACATAATACACTAAGAACATCAAAATAAATCAACATTTATCACTTGAATAACAATTTTGAAGAGCAACACCATACAAGAACAACAA
Source organism: Jaltomata sinuosa (assembly GCA_003996215.1). Lineage (NCBI taxonomy): Eukaryota > Viridiplantae > Streptophyta > Magnoliopsida > Solanales > Solanaceae > Jaltomata > Jaltomata sinuosa. The sequence goes on from QJPP01006936.1 coordinate 383,912, forward strand.
CACCAACATTTACCATCTGTTGGTTTACTCTTATTATGTTTCCAACAGATGACCCATCTGTTGGAACATATGAGTCATATGTTGCAACAGATGACTCATCTATTCCTATGACTCATTTGTTCCAACAGATGAGTCATCTATTGCAACATATGACTCATATGTTCCAACAGATGAACCCATCTGTTGGAAACATAATAGAGTAAACCAAAAGATGGTATAGTTATTTCCAACATATGCTTAATATGTTGCAACAAATGAAGCATTTGTTGCAACATATTATACATCTGTTATGGTATTAACAAAAAATTTACCACATAATACACCAAGAACATCAACATAAATCAATATTTATCACTTGAATAACAATTTTGAAGAGCAACACCATACAAGAACAACAACATCAACATTTACCAATAAAACAACATCAATAACACCAACAAAATTCAATAAAATCAACAAAACAACAACAACACCAACATTTACCAATACAACAACACCAATAACACCAACATAATGTTCAAGAACAAGAACAACAACAACATTAACCCTAACTTTGAGGAGAATACTAAGTTCAAATCTTCTTCTTCTTAACTCAGTTCAAGTCCTCTTCTTATTCATTAACCAAAGCATTATTTTCAAAAAGCCTAACTTTTTGAGATGCAAGACCCTTCTACAACTGTAACAACAGATTCCAACAACAACAATAACAAAAATTTTACTTCTATAAAAAATAATAACACAAGACAAGAACAACAACAAGACACAACAAAAATAACACGACACAATAAAAATTCAAATCTCAACAGCTGTTTGCTCAAACAGATCAACTAATCTATTGCAACATATTACTTGCAAAAATTAAAATTTTACTACTTTCACAACAATGTTCAAGAACAAGAATAACAACAACAACAAAAATTTATATTTCACTGAAGATACACATACTATTTTACAAATATACAATCATATCAAGTGTTAACAAATACCACAAATTAGGGTTTCTTTCATTTTTAAGCATAAAACAACAAAATCATCAACCCACAGTCCAGTTCTTCTTCTTTAATCAAAGCCCTAACTTTTTAAAAAACCCTAACTTCTCAACTTTTTGAACCAAATAAAAGAGAAAGCTTTACCTGAAAAGAGAGAGAAAGAGCAAAGGTCGATGGTCTACCCTGTTTATCGTCAGGAAAAGAACAGAGAAGAAGAACTTCAGTTGGAAGCAAAATCGCAGTTGAGTGAAGAGAAGAGCAGAGAGAATATTTTTTTTTTTCAGAAAAAGTTGAAAACTGATTTGATCGGTGGTTAAGAGAGAGGAGAGGAAAAGAAAGATAATTGGGGGAGTTGAGTGAACTGAGTCTTTTTGTATTTTTAAAAAGATTAACAAGTTTTAAAAATGTTAGTTTAGTCCCCAATTAAATTAATCCTTATTTTAAGTGATCTTTGACCTTGGGCTGGTCAAAGTGTCACCAAAATTAATTTTGAAACTTAAGTGTCACCTTCTATTCAATTTTCTCTAGTTAATTAGTTGCCTTTGTACACTTAGACCTGCACTCTGATCTATGTAATATCAAATGATTAACGTTATTATTATTACCTCTGTATTTCAATTCTATAAATGATTTTTTTTTAAAAAAAAGTTATGATAAGTGGTTGTTCCATTTAGAGATGCAAGCAGCTGAGGGCAAAGTTTGCCGATGGAGGAGCCAAATACTGTTTTCCAGCTTTTGCTTATCCAGCGGTAATTGTTTCAAAAAATGCAAACAAGAGTATTCCAAGGCAACCAAGGGTCAGTGCATTAGAAAAGGCTTTTTTCGTTATTGCTTCACTGGCGCAACTGCAAATAAGCATCATTGGTTTCTTATGTATAAATTAATGGTGTGTTGTCTTCTGTGTGAATGAATAAAAACACTACCAATTCATTAGACTTGTAGAGTTATAGTGATTGTGAGGAAACAGTACTACTATATTATATTTGTCTGATGTTGTACGTTTTCTTCTTGGGGTCAGTATCATCGTTTTTGATGTCAAGTGAAGTAATCTAAATAGTAATTTAAATAAATTGTTCGTGATCATTCTGATTGAGTTGACTGGATGTTATCATTAATCAGATGATGTTGATGAATTTTCATTTCATTTAGCTTTAAAAAAGATGACTGAAGTAAGTACTACGTGTGAGTAATACATTATGTAGAAGTTAAAATCTACCATCAATGTTTACTTTACCAAATCAGTGGTCTCAATTCATCAAATTCAATCGAGGAAATAGGTTGTAGAAATTAGCAAATTTAACCAGCCAAATTGCAATGACAATGTAAACATAGTTACAACTAATGAAAAGTGGAGTAACAAAACTAAAGCTTACACTTCGTGACAACTTTTTATGTTTAACGTTTCCACATTCATGTAACGACCTATTGAGTCGTTACTAAAAAAGAACATTATTATGGGTGAGCTATTCGTGTGAAGAGCGGGTTAAAAAAACATTCGGATTGGAGAGTTGAAAATTTTGGGTTAGGCTAGTCTCGGACGAATTCTGGGAAAGGTAAGGTCTAGGGAAATCCGGGAAGGAATTGGGTAAAATGTCTACGTTTGAGCTAGATTTTCTATTAGCTAAGACATTAAGGAGTCCGTAGGACTTTTCGAAAGTGAATTCGGGTGAGTAGAACTCCCGATATCAAAGTTGACATGAAAGGGTTGGTTCGGAACGTCAAGATTTGAAGTGTGTTGTGAAATGGGCCATTTTAGGGATTTTTTGAGGTTCTGTTCCGTGTCAACCGCTATATAGCCATTGACACTGTGCTACGGCACGACCACTATAGCGGAGGAATTTTTGCTATAGCGGAAGTAAAAGGCAGTCAACCCGCTGTAGCCGGCGACTTTCACTACGGCGGTGCCGCTATAGCGGTATTTAGGCCTCTATAGCGGAAGGACGTGACCAGAAAACCTAGAAACGGGCTTATAATTTCATTCTCTCCCCTTCAGACCCAAAAACAGATGAGGGTTACTCCAGAAACCCTCCTAGGCTGCTCCAAGGCTTGGGAGCCATGGGGAGGAGGAATTTTGATTAAAAGGACGCGAAACTACAGATTCGGGCTTGTCAATCGTCAGGGAACACCTTCACGAAGCCAAAAAATGCATCATTCAGCTTCTTGACGTCCAGGTAGGCTAAGTTCTTTCCATCGAGTAGATTTGACCTATTTCCATTTCATATTTATTGTATAAACAAAAATGAGCATTCATGCTTAGGCCTTCGGGCACAGAGTCTAGAGGATTGTTGTGCTTGGATTGGTTTGAACTAGAAAATAGTTGAGTGGGGATAATGTGTTATCACATTCCGATTTTATTTAAGATTATTATGTGTTGTATGATGATAGAATCCAGGGACTAGAGTGTCGGGAAGGTTCGAGAAACCAGAAATGCTTTGGGTAGTTAAATGACTAGTAAAAAGGGAGTCTTCAGAAATAATTTGGTATAAAAAAGTAGAATAACAAGAATGGTCAAATTATCAAGATTAGCGGAGTTTTTTCCCATGTTGTATCTGTCTTAGGAGTAGTCCAAAATTGATGTAGCTACCGGCTATGTGTCAAAAGGGGGTGAACGAGAATTTAGTCGTCGAACGGGATTCAAGATTGAGTTATATACCTGGGGTTGGGGTAGGTGATGGTTATTGATATTCCCAATATGCAATATGTGTTCATGTACTATCGCTTAGTATTGTGTGAGTTTGCATGCTTAGGGAATAAGATGATGAATGTCTAATTATTTGATTATCCATCTTGTGAAATGAACTTGGTTTATTGCTTATTAGTTTACAAGTATGCTTTTGTTCATTGTTTGTTGATTGTTGGATTTGTGTTACATTAAGTTGACTCGGGTACAACACCCGGTATAGGTTACATATTAGTTGGCTCGAGTACCATGCCTGGTATGGGATACATATTCAGTTGTCTCGGGTACCACGCCTGGTACGGGATACATATTTGGTTGGCTCGGGTACTACGCCTGGTACAAGTTACATATTTGTTGGCTCGGGTACCACGCCTGGTACGGAATACATATTCGGTTGGCTTAGGTACCACGTCTGGTATGATATACATATTGGGTTAGCTCGGGTACCACGCCTGGTATCGGTTTTGATTTACTTACATTGATTGCATTCTTTCAATGGTTCCATGAGTGGACCGGGTTATATTCTTTAATTGTGATTATTGTATATGGTCCATGAGAGGCCGGGTGATTGCTAAATTTGTGATTGCGTAGGTTGGTTCTTGAGAGGCAGGGTTGTTACACTTAATTATGAGGTTGGTCCTGGGGTAGGTCGGGCATTGCATATTAACACTAGGTGTTGGTATAGGGATCCTTGGTCGATCCAGGAAGGATAAAAAAAGTATATGATATTGTTACTGGCTCATTGTTTAAGTTGGTTGTTGAACCTATTCCATGTGGTTGATAAGTTTAGAAGAAAGACTGAGAGTTTAGAATTATATTGTTACGGGTCTAATTATTACTTATTGTTCTTCACATGTTGGGTTTCTGAGAGGACCGAGATTTACTATTATTTTGCATATAGTTGGTCCTTGAAGGACCAGGTTAGTGTGCTTAAGTGACAATGTGGTTCTTCTGTGAATCTGGGTCACATGTTATTGGCATAGATGGTGTCCTAGGGATCCTTGTTCGGTCCGGGTTATGTAAACAGGATATATGTTTGCTGTCACTAAGAATTGTCAATATCGGTTAGAATTGTTACGTGCGGTTGATAAGCTAAGAAAAAGACTCGTGGTCTGGTTATAATGTTGGTTGTTGTTACTTGTCGAGTATGGCCTTGGGGGTCATTGGGGAAATTTTGTACTAGTAGGTAGTGGTACGCTGGATGCGGTCTACGTCACCAAGTAGTGGGGTTTACTCCCGGTTGTTGAGTCTTAGTGATTGACTGGGGTAAGGAAATAGTAGCCGGATAGGGGCATAAATATTGGGTAATGATAAGCGTTACTTAGAAAGTCTAGGGGTCAAGGTGACTTGGGAATTCTAGGTGACAAGGTGACTTGGAAAGTCTAGGGTCAAGGTGACTTGGGAAGTCTAAGGGTTAATGTGACTTGGGAATGTCCTAGGAGTCCGAGCATAGTGTCTCATAGTGGTGGAGTTGGCAGCAGAAGGGATAGGCAGGTTTGGATTGATATTGGGCTTTGGTAGGGTGAATGTTGAAGGGTCGAGTATTGTAATTAATTGTGCATTTTCCTTGATGTTTTATATGATGGTATGAAATGAATTTGGGTCAATCGATGATGCCTACCAAATACGTGTGTTTGTACTGATTCTACTCTTGCTATACCTTTTTGGGTATAGTCTGATTGAAGGGTCGGTGATATTTCGTAGGTACAGGATGACGGTGATTTTGCAGTATCTTCTACTCTTATTTCCATGGTGAGAGTTGTGTCCTCTGACATTTCTGTTTTACTCCCGTAGTCGCTTTTGTACCTGTTTAGACTATATTCTAGGGAGGGTTGTTTTCCAGTTTAGAAATGGTATATTGTATTTGTTTGTAACGGGTTTTCCTGAAATAAAAGGTTGTGAATATTTTCATGTATACAAAAAAAGTTGTCTATAGTTATACTTTATTTTTTTGTATTTACCTGTTGAATCGGGTGGTAAAGGGTCCATCTATCTAGGTTCTTAGAGTAGATGCCCACACGGCCCGGTAGTGGGGTTGTGACAGATGGTATCAGAGCCTAGGTTACCGATTTCTCAGTACAAGAGGAAAATATCAAATAGAGTCCTATGTATTGGTGTGTTGATGCCCACATCTAATCTTTGGGAAGCTATAAAACATTCTAGGAAATATGTCTCTTCTTTCATTCCTTTCGTGCAGTTTGTTACTTGCTTGAATGGGTTGAGTCCAATTGGTATCTCTCAATTCCAATCGGTATCTCGACAAGGAAAATGGATGTCATTTGACTCCGATTGAGATGACACAAGCAAGGGAAATTGGAACAGGGAAGGTTCCAATTGGTATCTGGCTGGGGAAGCTATGTAAAGGTATGGGTGGATCGGCTAACGGTCTTCCAAGAGGCGAATAAAAGGTAATGAAACTGATTTGATTGAGTGTTGAAGTTTGAGACTTGAGATTGTGCTTATGTGTATTGATGTTGTTTGAATGATTGCAAATGTGTGGTGTACAATTGTTTGATTTGCTGTGAATATTGTGGTTAGAAAAAGGTCATAACTTGATTATGTGTTAATGATTAAGAAAGTTCTTGTTTTGTGATTTTAAGTGGAAAACAGAATGCTAAATGTTGGGCAGGGTCTTATCATTGGTAAAAATAATAAGGGAAAATGATATATATACTTGTGAAAACTTATATTTCAAGTGATTGGTATGTGTATAAGTATCAGGGACAAGGGATATTATTTCTTAATAGCGAAAATTATGGTAAGAAAGTCTTTGGGTAACTCATGATTGTGACTTAAAGAAAAATTATTTCGGCTTTAAAATTGTGATTGCTTTAATGATAAATTACTATATGTCTTAATTAAAATGGTTTGCATTATATTTTCATATAGGCTTACCATTGATATAGATGGTAAGGGCTCAAAAAGGGATTGATGATTGTGGAGAAGCTCCGATTCTCCGATTTTGGGACAGTTAGGATTGGTTGGAAATCATAGAAAGAAAAAAAGGGACTAGTAGTAGATGATAGCGGGAATATGTTATTGTTCGCGGTTCTAGTGTGTTTCATAACTGATTTTATGATAATGTGGTGCTAAATTATCAACTATGCATAGTTGAGGTTGGTCTTGAGGTTATATTTTAAGACCATAACGTGTTTTCATGTGATAGCGTTGAGAACAGAGAAGGGGAATGAGAGAAGTTTTCAGAGAATGGTAAATTTTCTGGGATGCTACTGTTAGGGGTCTCCATAGAGGTGTGCAAGCTGCTATAGCAGGATGGGCAGGGAATAATCCCTGTCCTATTTTTTCCCTGTTTTGTTTTTCATTTTTGGGTCATTTTAAATCACTAATTGAGCTGCGATCTATTGCATGAATTATTTAGCTTCCATGCATAATAAAAGAAAAGGGTAGATATGGTAGCCGGGGTATTGGTAAAATTATGATTGACCCTTGATAAAAATAGTCACTCATGCAGAATTTGGCAGAATGACCCGTAATTGACTGGGTAGTGTTGGACACTACTCATAGGCTTATGTTATGAGGGAGATTATTGACTGGTTTATTATTGATGATCCTTAGCGGTAAGGTCAGTTGAGGGAGTGGGGTTATTAAATGGATTTTTTAACATTGTTATCCCTCTTATCGGTCATGATAATACCTAGTGTTACTTCTCATTAAGTGATGGGGGAGTACTCGCTATAGCCTTGGTTAGGATGTAAGTGCCCGGGTAGAAATCCCCCTAAGACGAGAGTTGATAAAAATCTCATGCTAGGATGGGTCCCAATGAAATTTTGTTATTGTGTGGTTTAGAGATACGTGGTGTCTCGAGGCATAGTGTTGATAGGAGTAAGGTGATACTATGAAATGTGAGAGGCATATACCCCGTAGAAAGTTTCCAGAATAGAGTTCGGATTAGTTGAACTTTGGGTATAGAGGAAAAGGGGTCGCCATGGTGGGATCTAGTCCCCTTGGCATGGAAAATTTGTTTTTGTTCGTTAGTTGAGATTCTTTTGCTTCGGTGTTTTGATGAAGCCCTGGGTTCCTTGGGCACTCGGGTACGAGTACTCTTATTAGCCTTGTGTAGATCGAAGGAAGGAATTCTTTAATAGAGCGAGAGTGAATTAAATTTTGATTGAGTTGAATACACCAAGGGATTTGAAAGTTCGATGGCGTGCATAAGACTATCTTCACGCTGTCATAATAGAGCGTTAAGGGTCAGAGGGACGGCTCCTTCTTCTCCTTCCGCCTTAGAGATCGTTCGGGGATGAACGATGGGTAAATTGGTATCTTTTATAATGACCTATTCATGCATTACCTAAAAGGAACTTCGTTATGGGTGAGCTATTCATGCGAAGAGCAGGTTAGAAAAGCTTTTGGATTGGAGAGTTGAAAATTTTAGACTAGGCTAATCTCGGATGAATTCTGAGCAAGGTAAGATCTAGGGAATTTCAGGAAGGGATTGGGTAAAATGTTTAAGTTTGAGCTATATTTTCTATTAGCTAAGACATTAAGGAGTCCATAGAACTTTTCAGAAGTGAATTTGGGTGAGTAGAACTCCCGATATCAAAGTTGACATGAAAGGGTTGATTCACAATGTCAAGATTTGAAGTGTATTGTAAAATGGGCCATTTTGGAGGATTTTTTGAGGTTCCGTTCCATGTCAATCGTTATAGCAGTTGATACTACACTATGATAATGACCGCTATAGCAGAGAAATTCCCTCTATAGTGGAAGTCAAAGGCAGTCAACTCATTATAGCGGGCGGATTTCGCTATGGTGGTGCCGCTATAGCAGAAGGACACGACCAGAAATCCTAGAAACGGGTTTATAATTTCATTCTCTCCCCTTCAGCCTAAAAAATAGACGAGGGTTATTCCAAAAACCCTCCTAGGATGCTCCAAGGTTTGGGAGCAATGGGAAGGAGGGATTCCGATTAAAAGGACCGCGAAACTACAGATTCGGGCTTGTCAATCATCAGGGAATGCCTTCACTGAACCATAAAATACATCGTGTAGTTGCTTAGCATCCAGGTAGGCTAAGTTCTTTCCATTGAGTAGATTTGACCTATTTCCATTTCATATTTATTGTATAGACGAAAAGGAGAATTGATGCTTAGGCCTTCGGGCACAGAGTCTGGAGTATTGTTGTGCTTGGATTGGTTTGAACTAGAAAATGGTTGAGTGGGGATAATTTGTTATCATATTCTGGGATATTTATGATTATTATGTGTTGTATGATGATAGAATCCAGGGACTAGAGTAACGGGAAGGTTTGGAGAACCAGAAATGCCTCGGGTAGTTAAATAACTAGTAAAAAGGGAGTCTTCGAAAATGATTTGGTATAAAAGAGTAGAATAACAAGAATGATCAAATTACCAAGATAAGGGGAGTTCTTCCCCATGTTGTATATGTCTTAGGAGTGGTTCGAAATTGATGTAGCTACTGGCTATGTGTCAAAAGGGGGTGAACGAGAATTTAGTCTTCAGACGGGATTTAAGATTGAGTTATATACCTGGGGTTGAGGTAGGTGATGGTTATTGATATTCCCAATATGCAATATGAGTTCATGTACTATCACTTACTATTGTGTGAGTTTGCATGCTTAGGGAATAAGATGATGAATGTCTAATTATCCGGTTATCCATCTTGTGAAATGAACTTGGTTTGTTGCTTGTTGGTTTACAAGTATGCTTTTGTTCATTATTTGTTGATTGTTGAATTTGTGTGACATTCGGTTGGCTCGAGTACCATGCCTGGTACAAGTTATATATTGGTTGGCTCAGGTACCATACCTGGTACGCAATACATATTCGATTGGCTCAGGTTCCACGCCTGGTACGGGATACATATTCGGTTGGTTTGGATATCATGCCTGGTACAGGTTATATATTGGTTGGATCGGGTGCCACGCCTGGTATGGAATACATATTTGATTGGCTCGGGTACCACGCCTGGTATGAGATACATATTCAGTTGGCTCGGGTACCATGCCTGGTACGGGTTTTGATTTACCTGCATTGATTGCATTCTTTCAATAATTTCATACGTGGACCGGGTTGTATTCTTGAATTGTGATTATTGAATATGGTCCATGAGAGGCCGGGTGATTGCTAAATTTGTAATTGTGTAGGTTGGTCCTTGAGAGGCAAGGTTGTTACACTTAATTGTGAGGTTGGTCCTGGGGTGAACCGAGCATTATATGTTAACACTAGGTGTTGGTATAGAGATTCTTGGTCGATCCGGGAAGGATAAAAAGGGTATATGCTGTTGTTACTGGCTCATTGTTTAAGTTGGTTGTTGAACCTGCTCCATGTGGTTGATAAGTTTAGAAGGAAGACTGAGAGTCTGGAATTATATTGTTACGGGTCTAATTGTTACTTATTGTCTTCACATGTTGGGTTCCCGAGAGGGCTGGAATTTACTATTATTTGGTGTATAGTTGGTCCTTGAAGGGTCGGGTTAGTGTGCTTAAGTGACAAGGTAGTTCTCCTGTGAACCGGGATCGCATGTTATTGGCATAGATGATGTCTTAGGGATCCTTGTTTGGTCCAGGTTATGTAAAAAGGATATATGTTTGTTGTCACTGAGAATTGTCAATATCAGTTAGACTTTTTACGTGCGGTTGATAAACTAAAGAAGAGACTCGTGGTCTGATTATAATGTTGGATGTTGTTACTTGTCGAGTATAGCCCTGGGGGTCATTGGGGCGGTTTTGTACTAGTAGGTGGCGGTACGACATGTGCAGTCTACATCACCAAGTAGTGGGATTTTTGTCGGGTTGTTAAGTCATAATGGTTGACTGGGTAAGGGAATGGTAGCCGGGTAGGGGCATAAATATCGGGTAATGACAAGCGTGACTTGGAAAATATAGGTGTCAAGGTGATTTGGGAAGTCTAGGTGACAAGGTGACTTGGGAAGTCTAGGGTCAAGGTGACTTGGGAAGTCTAAGGGTTAAGGTGACTTGGGAATGTCCTAGGAGTCCCAGCATAGCGTCTTATAGTGGTGGAGTTGGCAGCGAAAGGGATAGGCAGGTTTGGGTTGATATTGGGCTTTGGTAAGGTGAATGTTGAAGGGTCGAGTATTGTAATTAATTGTGCATTTCCCTTGATATCTTATATGATGGTATGGAGTGGATTTGGGTCTACCGATGATGCCCACTAGTACGTATGTTTGTACTGATTCTACTCTTGCTATACTTTTTTGGGTATAGTCTGGTTGCAGGGTCGGTGATGTTTCATAGGCACATGATGATAGTGATTATGCAACAACTTCTACTCTTGTTTTCATAATGGAAGTTGTGTCCTCTTACATTTCTGTTTCACTCCTGCAGTAGATCTTGTATCTATTTATACCAGATCCTAGGGAGTGTTTTCCAGTTTAGAAACGGTATATTGTATTTCTTTGTAAAGGATTTTCCCGAAATAAAATGTTGTAAATATTTTCATGTATAAAAAGGAAGTTATCTATAGTTATACTTTGTTTTTTCGCATTTACCTGTTGGATCGGGTGGTAAAGGGTTCTTCTATCTAGATGCTTAGAATAGGTGCTCACACGACCCGGTAGTAGGGTCGTGACAGTTCCAACCTACAACTCAAAACACAATGGCACTCACCCGGGACCATATTACTTGTCGTCCTTACTAAAAATAGATGGTCCTAAATAGTTGTCATTTCAAAAAATCAAGGTATATATAGTTGTGCGTTTTCACCTTTACCCTTAGTTATAAATATGAAGTGGTAATAATGTAGTGCAAAAGAGAAAAGTAATAACTATTAAGGAGTAATAAATAAGGATAATTTAGTCAAATTACACTCTAGTTAATGTTTTTCTTAAGGGGCGTGTAAACCAAAAATATGATAAGTAAAGTGGTCTGGAGGGAGTATAGACTGTGTTGGCCAGTTACCAATGTGTTTGAATATACATAATTCTTAAATAATTATTATTAATTAATGTATATTTTAAGTTTATTAAATCATTTAACTATAATAAATTTACTTAATGAAAAAGAGTCAAAACTATCCTCAAACTATTCAAAATGTAACACATATACCCTCCGTTTGTATTTGGTATCAAATACCCCTCCATCTAACTAAAGGATAACATATAACCTCTCTTTTAATAGACTATCACTAGTTCCTATGTACGTGACTGTTGACACCCAATTTTTACCCTCCACATTACGAATTAATCTTGAGCCTTTTTGAATCCTAAATAATTTTGAAATAATTATTTTTTAAAAAAGGGATAAAATACTTTTCAAATCAGTTTTATAATAGTTCTGAGTAACAATTTATATTTTTCATATTTAATTATGTGAAAAATTTTATATAAGCTTACTTAAGGAACTATTTAAAAGTTTAATTTCGTAAGGAAATCCTTTGAAGAGATTAAACGCTTGATTTTTCTCCAAATTTTCGTAATTGTAAGTGAGGTAATTATATGTTAAATACAATAATTATTTCAAATCATTTAAATTTAAAGAGGCTCGGATAATTAATTGTGATTGATTCACTCTTTATTCCTATTCTAGCCTATTTCCTTAAACTATTTAAATTTTAGCCGAGTTTCACCTAATTACTCTCAATTTGTCTATCTTCTTAACTTAAAATGACCACATTTGCATATTTGCAATAGACCTTATAACACCCTCACACCTTATGCTTCAGCCAAACCAATTTGGGCCAGCAATTCCCCTTAACCCGCTGGCCCACTCCCTCATAACCCGCTAAGCCCACCTTCCTTTACCCTTTTATTTCCCTGACCCAACCGACCCACCACTTAACACATCTTTATACTACTCTTTTCCCCTTTCTTCAGTTTCTCAACACAGACCAAACACTCTTCAAGCTCCTCTTCTCCTTCTTCTCTCAATATACCCAGTGAAACTCTAGCGCCGCTTCCCTCTCCTTTGCTCCCTCCGTACTCCATACGCGTGGCAGGCACGAAAATCATACCAAGAAGGTATTGGGACAGCTACGTGGAGCAAATCCGCTTCTCTTCGTACAAAGCTTCAATCAAAATCGTCCACGATGGTACGATTCAGATGAGCTGTGTTCTTATCCCTTCAATAATTTCAAAATCCTTAGCAAATCTCCAGAAAACCCCAGAGTTTTCCCATCCAACATCAAAATTCAGACCTCCCCAAAACCCTAATTCCATTCCTATATAAACCCCACTATTTTCACAGTGGGGGTAACAGATTCACAGCAAAAAAGGGAACCCAAAATAGCTTTAAAAAGCTAGGGATCTCTGAGCAAAGAATTTGAGTTTCTTTTGCACGATTCAAGGGTGAAGAAATTTGGGTTTGAAGCTCCTTTTCGGCGATGGTGAAGTATTTTCTGATGAAGAACGTAAGTCTCAGGCGCTGCTCCAAAAGAGGTAACCCCTCATCCCTTTCTTTACTCTTCCCTTCATTTTCTTTTAGTATAATGTAGAGTCGTCTATTCTTTTCCTTTTTTTTAGAAATATGTTGTTGGTTTTAGGCTGGCGTTGTTGTGATTATGAGTTGTGTTCTTTCAGAAATCTCTGGTTTTTGGCTGGTTTTTGTTTAAGTTTAGTATTAAGAGATTGTGAATAAAGTTTAGTTGTTAGTCATGAGATTCTGGTATTTTCATATGCCCTCTTCTGTTTTCTCCATTCCTCTTGTCTTGGTAGTCATTTCATGTGAAAAATGAGATAATATTGGAGTATCATTTTTTTAGAGAAATGTTGGAGCTTGTGTTGTTAGGTTGAAAGTGCTATTAATTCTCAAGAAATCGTGGTTGATTTCATTATTGCTCTATGACTGTTATGAGTCCATACAAGTACTGCTTTGAACATCGTTTTAAGGGTTTTTATTTTCATTTGTAGACCTAATCTTTCAAACATAAACAGATTGTTTCCCTTTATGAATCTTGGGTGTGCTTGGCTTAATCCATTGGTTCTCCATAATTCTTATGTGTTCAGACCCTATTCAAACACGATTACCTCTTACAGTTTTTTTAGTAGTAATCTAGTTCTGAAATTCTTCAAGTGTATCTTCATGTGTTAAACCATTTAATTTGAACGATTACATGCCTTTGATTCATGAGTCTCTATGTTTGAAATCTGCACTTTCTTGCTTTAAAACTACTGATTAAAACTACTGATTAGCTTAAGGATTCATTTTCTTTTAGATCAAATCTGTTTTGCTCTTCTCTGAATCACGTTTCCTTTTCATTTGAAGTTATGCGTATCTATTAGGACAAAATTTGGGGTCGTAATTTTATCACTAGTATAAACTTGATGTGTTTTTCCCTCTATTAAGATATCATCTGCAGAATGTTTAAAGTTCTCTTCTGGAGAAAAGAATGTTTTAGCTTGAATTTTAGCAAAAGACCTAGGTTGTCATAACTAGTAGCTCATCAACACTGCTTGTTGGTCCAGTTTAGTCTTATTACTTGAATGTCAGCTTTTTTCGTTACTCGATTTCTCCTCTTTCAAAATTCCACATCTGTAGGAGAATGTGAACATGATTTTCAAAACAAATGATTGCAAATTGACTTGTTGGATGCAAGATATGAATTATTATAAATACGTTATTGAGCATAATATAGATATTTTGGGTTCGCTCTCATGAACTTCTATGCTAAAAAATCTATCTGTATTTCATACAAATTGCCATTATTTAAAGATGGTCAATAGGCTAATTTAGCTCATCTATTTTCTGTCTCATACTTTTAAGCATGTCCTGTTTTGTTTTCGTTTCATAAAGAGACATTGTTATTTAAGAATAAGTGTTTTACATTTCTGTCTAAGCATGACTAATACTTGAACGTCTCTTATCTGCTTAAGGCCTGAATAGATGAGATTTATTTGGGTGTGACTTGCAACTTTGTTTTATTGAAATTTGAGATGTTGGTGATAAATTCTAATTTACTTCTCTTCTTTGTCATGTGAAACTGCCTCGAGTCCATTGGACTCCACATCTCTCCCTTTGCATTTAATTGGGCCTTAGCCCAACATGAGTCATCCTTTGAGTCCAAAAGGACTGACCAGCAGCAAAATCGCGATAAAGGAAGTAAAATGGACCTAGCCCATACATACAGCGGTAGCAGCAGTGATAGTCGCCCAAAAAGGGAAAAAGTTTGAAAGATTGGACCCAAAGTCCAAATGCAAATGGGCAGAAGACAGAATTGGACTAAAGTACAAAAAGGAATGACGGTGGGCCTAAAGAGGGCCCACAAACTAGATTTTTAGGACAGGTTTTGATTAAGCCAATGGATTAATTATATCTCTTTAATTCTTTATCTTTGCTTAGATAGGATTATTTTTATTAATGTGAAACTCTAACCACTTAACTTAGTTTAATTATCCCAAATGAGTAAACGTTTCTTAATCAAAAATATTTGGAAATATCATGATTTAAATTGACAAAAACATGCATGCTTTTCCTCTTTTTCTTTTCAAAACAAATCCTTTATATGCTTCACTTCTAAAATATAAGTATCAATTTTCTTTCATCAAGTTACATTTGCTATGTTATTCCTAAATCAAGCTAAAAATAAGATATTTTTTTTGTTATCAAAATACAAGATCTTTTTTTAGAAGTTGGTCAAAAAATAAGTTAGTTTTAACAAGATTGGACAACCGCGAGTTAGCGGATGTTTCGAGTGCTTTAAAAACCTTCTCGGAGCATTAATTTGAACCCTTACCCTTAATTTCTTAATTTTTTAAAGTTATCTGTTTGACTTGAAAAGTTTTTTATAAGTTTTTGTCTTAGTTTTTACGAAAAACTAAGTGGCGACTCCTCTTTCAAAATTGAAAATATTTTGAAATTTTAACTTAGTTTTTGAAATGAACTTTAAAAATCAAAACATGAAAACTATTTTTCCCGAAAACAAAAATGGCGACTCCGCTGGGGACTATCAACTAGGTTCTAACCTCATTATTTGCAACTAATTTATTTGACTAACTATTCAGATTGTAATAATTAGTAAACTTTATTGCTTTCCTTATTTGTTTACTTTTTCGCAAAATATAAATTGTTCATGACATTTTCTGCCTCTCTTGGCAAAGCATTAGAATGCATTAGGGGTAAAAAGGTGATTATGCAAGTATTTACAATCGTTCTTAACAAAAATAATACAATTTTTCAAAGCAAATGAGTGAAGTAGTTGACCCGCAGTAGGTTAATGGTCACTTATTATTTTAGCCTGTGGTTGTCCGCCCGAGTTTCCTGTCAATTTCAAAACCTATTTCAGTAAACCCAGGTTAGAGCAAAACCAAATCTTGAAATAGGCATTGACCTAAGATGTCTTATTATCCAAGGGATATTAAGTCCATTAGTAAGACCACTTTGTGTTCAAAAGGGCCCATGACCTGAAAGAAGAATCATCCCCTATGTGTTCAATTAAAGGATGTGATGTCGAGTTGTATGAACTATTGTTCCTCGGGATTGTAATATATTTAGATAGTCTTTTATTTTTGAAGATTGTCATCCCAAAGGCGTTCGGAATTTGCAAGAAGTCCAAAAAGTTTGAGAATGAAGGACCAACCACGGTGGCCTAGTTTAGGATTGTACCCCTGCGCGGGACTGATTTTGATGTACATTCTTTTTTCCCTCCTTTTGTATTCCCATTTCAATTTAATCAATATGTAAATATATATTTTTGGAGCAATGGAACGTTTACAAACGACATACATATCCTTCAATTCGTTAGGCCTACCTTTGGCATGAAACTATCACATATCCGTATAAGACGCGCTATGAACTGTTATGTGATATAATTGTCTTACGTGCTTATGTGTGTTTCTCAAATCAAAGGTGAATTGATCCACTCCTATATTTTTAGAACCCATAGGCAGAATAAAATCCCACCGTGCAAAGTTCAACCAAAATTGCTCTTAGAGTTCTTCAAATTTCCCCAGAAAAATTCAAAGACTTCTTAAAACCCTTTTAAGTCTTGTTCGTAAAATGAACTTGCCTTATCCGAACTACATCCTTTTAGGGCCCGTCCCCTATCTTTAAGAAATTTTTATTTTCCCACTTTGACGGAGATATCAAAGAATTCAAAAGACACGTCAAGTACTATGAGACAAGTAGCGGAGGACAAAGACTCAATAAGTCAACTTTCCTGATAAAACCTACTTATCCAAAATCAATCGGCAAATTCCTGTCCATCAAACCCTCGATTCAATAATCACCCGTGGATCGATTTGCCTTGATGAAAAGCAACTTTATGTGTTTAATACGATTCTTATGTGTTTACTTCCAGTTAGGTATCTTGTATTATTTATCACTAACAGGATCTAACATATCGCCCTTTGAGTTGTTTTACTTCAACAGGTAATAGGAACTACTCTGTGTTAACAAAACTGGCCGAATATCCCTACTTCACCCATTCAAAGGCACAAATAGATCCCTCATCTAGCCGTCGCTTCTCTAAGGGAAAAATGATTGATAGTGAGGAAGAGAACGCCTTGGTTGTAAAGGACAATGTTATCGCTGAACAAAGTGAAATGATTGCAGAACTGTCAAGAAAGTTAGAGAAAATGCAAGAAGAAGTACAGAAATTCAAGGATATGGCTAGCTTGGCTATTGCTGCCAACACTCCAACTCTGGGCAACTCTCAGCCCCCGCTCCAGATTTCTCCATTCAACTCTCTATTGACTGAAAACCAGCCAAGAGATATCCCTTCCTCTTCCATTCCCAGACCTTCCAACGAACCTCACTCCAATAACCCTCTCCATATCAGGTCCTTGTACCAAACTCATACTCCTCCCATCCAACTTCCTAACCAAAGCAATAACCCCTACAATCCACCAAACCTCCCTCTAAACTACCAGAATATGCCACCAAATACCTATAACTCCCAAAATAACCATCCCAACATCACTAATCCGTAGAACTATACCCCGACATATCCAAATGCCATTCCACATGTTCAACCTCCTCCTGTCCAAAATATGCCGCCAACCACTTTCCATGCTATGGTAGAACCATACCCCATTCTCCAAGAAAGTCCTGAGCTGGACCACTACGAGGAGAAAGAGAAAGAGTTGAGAGCCACCGAGAAGAAATATGATCATGATATGGTGCAGATGAAGGAAGAAATAGCCAGGATCATAGAACTACGAGGCTTATCTCATGAGAAAGGCTATAACTATGATGATCTCTGTATCCATCCCAAAATGGACCTACCAGATGGATTCAAGACTCCCAAGTTTGATACCTTCAATGGTGTTGGTAATCTTGAAGCCCATTTAAGAAGCTACTGCAACTAAATGGTCGGTGCCCGAAAGAACGACGCTCTATTAATGAGGCTCTTCAGTCAAAGTCTAAGCGGAAAGGCTTTAGAATGGTTCACCTCTCAAGAACTGAAGAAGTGGTCTACGTGAAGTGACTTGGC
Organism: Jaltomata sinuosa; assembly: GCA_003996215.1. Lineage (NCBI taxonomy): Eukaryota > Viridiplantae > Streptophyta > Magnoliopsida > Solanales > Solanaceae > Jaltomata > Jaltomata sinuosa. The sequence goes on from QJPP01006936.1 coordinate 401,946, forward strand.
CAGAGACTTTGCTCAAAGGTTTGCATATACCAGATCGATACTCTTTAGGACGCATCAAGCAAAAATTGAACAAAGACTTCAAAGACTACGCCTATCGATGGAGAAAGGATATGGCAAGAGTTCAGCCTCCCATGTCTGAAGAGGAAATAAACGCGGTATTTATGCGCTCTCAAGAGTCAGAATTATACATAAAATCATATCAGCAGTTAAAGCACCATTCGTCGATCTAGTTAAGATTGGTGAAATTGTGGAGAAAGGATATGGCAAGAGTTCAGCCTCCTCAGGATTGGCAGGACTTCCCAGAAAGATGAGAGAAGAGGTGTCTTCAGTGTCTTCCTGTCCTAGCCCAAAGTCATGGAAACCCTTTGGAGGCAACTACAAAAAGTCATTCGTTCCAACGACCCCTACCCCAGCTCCACAAAATCCTCAATCGATTTTCTATACTCAGCCCATTTACCAAGCTTCACAACCAAATATGCAACCTACTTACCAAGCTCCTTCTCAAAACTTCAAAGTATATCAAAAGGCTTCCGAGAACCAAAATAATTGTCAGGTTCTGCCTCCTTCTAATATCGATCTCCCTCACCCTAATCTAGAAAAGAAAGTTCCTCGAACTTTTACTCAGTTGACTGAAACCAGAACTCAGCTGTACGAGAGATTGAGGGCTGCCGAATTTATCCAGCCCATTCCACCCAAACCCATAATTATCGACTCTCGCTTTTTTAAAGCCGATTATATTGTGCGTACCATTCTGGAGGCACCGAATACAATACCAAAGACTGCATTAATCTGAGGCACAGTATTTAGGACTTGATTGATCAAAAAGTGGTTACACTACAGACAGCGCCACCAAATATTAATAATAACCCGCTCCTAAATCACGGGGGAGACGCTATGAATTTGATCGAGATAGACAAAGATTAGGTCATGAGCAAGTCCATAGTGCCAGTTGGTCCTAGAAAGCCAGAAGAGTTGGAGAAGTCTGTGGCTACCTTAAGTATTGCAGAAAAGCCATAGATCATTATGTTAGCAGCACCTCAACAAGATTTCGCCCTGGTACCAGCAGAAAAGGAGTTCATAGTTGAGACCGCCGCAGCCCATGGTATGACAAGGTCGGGAAGATGTTATATCCTCGATGATCTGGCGAATGATGCTTACAAGAAAGATCTGCAGAAGAGACCAATCACTGAAGGTGAAGCGGAAGAATTCTGGAGAAGAATGCAATCGAAGGAGTACTCCATTGGGAAAAATTTGGAGAAAACCCCTGCCCAAATATCTATTTGGGCATTACTCATGAGTTCCTAGTACCATAGGCAGGCATTGCTCAAAGTCCTGAATGAAGCTTATGTACTAACAGGTACTAGTACTGAAAATCTGACGGCCATGGTAAGCCGAGTCCTAGGGGGCCACCGCATCTGCTTTAGTGACGATGAGTTGCCTTTTGAAGGCATGATGCACAACAAAGCCTTACATGCCACTATCAAGAGTCAAGAGAATATTGTGAACAGGGTATTGATTGATGATGGATCGGGGCTGAATATCTGTCCATTATCCATACTGATAACGCCCAAACTACACCTCAATTAAGAAGCGCAAGCGGTCGCTGTCAAATATAAAACCCAACAGAGGTTGGGGTCGATCCCACAGGGAATAAGGTGCAAATTAAGTCATTAGTTACTTGGATGACTAGTAATCAATAGTTTTCAGTAAATGGGGGGGGGGGGTTTAAAGTAATCAATCTTTGAATAATTTAAATAACAATTTACGAGTTTCAACGAGTAATAATCAATATGAGAGGTGAACTAGGGATGTGTTCACCATGGCTCAATCAACAACCTTGGGCTAGAGTTCAACGGGGTTCTTTTCATATGCCTAGTACAAAGTAATTGAAATTGTTCTTACATCTAAGCGTTTCTCAACCAAATAGATGCATTATCTTTTCAATTCTCTCGAACTTGAAAATATTACAACTGCAAAACTCAATTTATACCCCAAGTGGATTAACCTCGCTAGAGCGTCAATCATTAGACGGGAGTTAGTAGTCCCGAATCCTTGTTGTTAATCTAATTTTTTGGGTTTTAGTTCCTTTGTTCAAGAAAATCAAACCTAGACTTGTTCTAATGTTTGCAACCATTAGAAAACGATAAAAATATAAGATTAACAACATACTACGCAATATATATTGAACCCAATATCACCCAAACCCTAGAACGTTATTTTTGCAATGGATCCCATAACCCTAGTTGTGGGAAGTTAGCTACTCATGCTAGTAGAGAAAGAAAAGACAACGATATTCATAATAAAGTAAAGATTCTTACAAACAATATGAAAATCACTACAATTTCTCCAACAAAAATAAGCCAAACGATTCCCAGAAACAATGGAATGAAGAAGAAGAAACGTTTTGTGTCGTGTTTTCTTCTCCCAAACTCGTCCAAAATGTGTACATAAACTGAAGAGAAATATTGGGTAATGAATAATAAAATAACCCTAACACTGGGTATTTATAGTAGTCTAGGAAATAAAGTCCAAAAATAGAATTTTGGAGTCCCGCTTCAAGTTGACGTGTCGCCTGACGAACCGTAAGTCTTGTGACGACTCGTCACTTGAGCCGTCACAATTAAATAGTGAGCTGGAGATTCTGCCTCAAGTTTAAAGTTTGTACATAAATCGCATTTGGCAAATGAGTTTTATGTACGAATTGTCATGATGTGTAAATCGCATATGCCAAATGCGTTTTATGTACAATAGTTCTGTCTCGTCTTGATGGTTCACTGCCTCAGCTTGACATCTTGTGTGATGGACAGTCACAGGTGTGACGGTTTGTCACACCAACCATTACCATTATCCAGTGGCTCCTTCGGTTGCTACTAGTCTTGACGGCTTGGCTGACGGTCAGTCACAAGTGTGACGGTTCGTTACACCAACCGTCACTCTTAACCAGTGGGTTGTTTTACTTTGGTGGCTCACTTGGTGGTTTTTCACACTCGTGGTGACTCGTCAGGTGAGTCACCATACCTAACAGTACACCCATTTCAAGTGCAAAATCTTCAGTCAGTCCATTTTCGTTCAAGTTCCTGCAATTATAACATAAATACCATAAAAAACAACAATGGTTACTTGAAAACTCATGATTATTCTTAGTTAAAGCAGTCAAATGTGCCGTAGAATGCCGGCACATATAAACCCTCAACTTAAAATGTTTGCTTGTCCTTAAGCAACATGATAACAAAAATAAAAGAGATGACTCAACAAAGAATACAAACACATGTCTCTAGCAAATCATGGCCATTCAACAGTTTCTTCAATTTAAATCAAGCCCCCCGGTAACACACAAATGTATGAAAAGCTAACTTGTAAGGATCCAAATATGTCATTACGATATGATAGAATATTCTACATACACACACAACAGTTATCCCAACAATCAGTAGACAATACAGAAATCCTGGTGCCTTCACCACAAAGAAGTGCCACACACGAGATTTGGGACTAGGTAAGGCGCTCACACTCACAAATGATTTCAAACAATTCACATGCGATGCCATAAGCTTTCCCTAGCTATTCTATTTTTGTTTTTCAGAAAGCCGCTCAGGATCACTACAGGACTTGTTTTGACTTGTGATGACGCTTCGGGTAAGGTAGGATACATTTGGGGAATAGTGACTAAACCCTCCTTGTAATACTCGACCTATTATTTCCATTCAACCTTTTTCCATCCATTCTTAATCACCTTTGATTTCCTTGTTTCTTGCTACAGGTGTGGCCGTTTTAACTTGATAACTCTTTTTATTTCTTTATCAGTTCTTTTTCTATCTTTTCATTTGGCACACACATGCACTTTCTATCCCAACAACAACCAATTAAGAAGAACCCTATTTCTCTTATCATGTACCTCTACAGTAGCCACCCTCAACTTAGGCTAATTGTCTGAGTTGAGGTGCACGATGTCCAAGGAGGGACCAGGGCCAAAATAGAGACTCAAAGTTAAAAGGGAAAGGTAAGAGGTTATCTGAAGAACAAAGTCAACTTAATCCCATTTTTCTTATCATGTACCTCTACAATAGCCACCCTCAACTTAGGATAATTTCCTGATTTGAGGTGCACGATGTCCAAGGAGGGACCAGGGCCAAAATAGAGACTCAAATTTATAAGGGAAAGGTAAGAGGTTATCGGAAGAACAAAGTCAACTTTGACTCAAACAGGGATTAAAGGGATTATTTACATTTGGATGGTCTTTTAGACTAAGTGGACTGCACACAAAAAAGGGCCTGTGATCCTTTCCTAAGCAACTAACTTTGAACTTAACAAAATAGGCCGGGCAAGTTCTAGATGCATGCACAGAGTAAGAGTTTATAACAATAAACTCACACACACTTCGCACCAAGAAACCATACCACTACCAACTATCAAAACAACAGCTCGGCTTAAGCACAATTATTACAATCACAACCACACAATGACATTCAGGGATCCAGAACAGTTAACCAGTTCAAACATAAGTACAAATTCAAAATTTTTTGGAGGGGGCTCCTTTTTAGTTCAACTTGCAAAAAGCCATGCTTTCTATAGACACCACAACACAACACAAACAAAATTAAAACGATAACCTAAACATGCTGGTTCTACTAGATAGCACATCGAAGGGAAAAGAAACACGGCAACAAAAACTCTTGATGGTGATAGACTCACAGCTATCCCAACACCCTCAACTTAGACTCATGCATTGTCCCTAATGCATACATGTTAAAGCTAAAATTGTGAGATAAAGGAATACGTGTGAAGCCCTTAGGCCTTAGAGTCTGGTACGATATTGGAGATCGTCAAGGTCTCCAAGGCAGGAGCAGTCCTCATCATCATCCACAACAAAATCTTCAATGTTAGCATTGTTCAGATTCTGTTGATCAGAAGTAAGTTGTTGAAGCCTTGCTGCTTCCCGTTGTTGTGCATTCATATTCATCCTTAAATTTCTAGCAAACTCGGGGTCGTAGGGTAATATTGGTTCACCCGAGCGTCGGGTACTTGGCATGCACAACTCTGTACCCTGTAACAATAAAAAATAACAAATAAAAGTAAAAGCAGGAAACTATGACTAAGAGTCAACTAAACACACCGGACTTAATGAACAACCGTATTCCCCGAAACGGCGCCAAAATTTTATAACGCCCAAACTACACCTCAATTAAGAAGCGCAAGCGGTCGCTGTCAAATATAGAACCCAACAGAGGTTAGGGTCGATCCCACAGGGAATAAGGTGCAAATTAAGTCATTAGTTACTTGGATGACTAGTAATCAATAGTTTCTGGTAAATAGGAGGGTTTAAAGTAATTAATCTTTGAACAATTTAAATAACAATTTATGAGTTTCAACGAGTAATAATCAATATGAGAGGTGAACTAGGGATGTGTTCACCATGGCTCAATCAAAAACCTTGGGCTAGAGTTCAACGGGGTTCTTTTCATATGCCTAGTACGAAGTAATTGAAATTGTTCTTACGTCTAAGCGTTTCTCAACCAAATAGATGCATTATCTTTTCAATTCTCTCGAACTTGAAAATATTACAACTACAAAACTCAATTTATACCCCAAGTAGATTAACCTCGCTAGAGCGTCAATCATTGAACGGGAGTTAGTAGTCCCGAATCCTTGTTGTTAATCTAATTTTTTGGGTTTTAATTGTTTTGTTCAAGAAAATCAAACCTAGACTTGTTCTAATGATAAAAATATAAGATTAACAACGTACTACGCAATATATATTGAATCCAATATCACCCGAACCCTAGATCATTATTTTTGCCATGGATCTCACAACCCTGCAATTTCTCCAAGAAAAATAAGCCAAACGATTCCCAGGAACAATGGAATGAAGAAGAAGAAACGTTATATGTCGTGTTTTCTTCTCCCAAACTCGTCCTAAATGTATACAAAAACCGAAGAGAAATATTGGGTAATGAATAATAAAATAACCCTAACACTGGGTATTTATAGTAGTCTAGGAAATAAAGTCCAAAATTAGAATTTCGGAGTCCCGCTTCAAGTTGACGTGTCGCCTGATGAACTGTCAGTCTTGTGATGACTCGTCACTTGAGCCGTCACAACTAAACAGTGAGCTGGAGATTCTTCCTCAAGTTGAAAGTTTGTACATAAATTGCATTTGGCAAATGAGTTTTATGTACGAATTATCATGATTTGTAAATCGCATCTGCCGAATGCGTTTTATGTACAATAGTTCTATCTTGTCTTGATGGTTCACTCCCTCAGCTTGACGGATTGTGTGAAGGCCAGTCACAGGTGTGATGGTTCATCACACCAACCGTCACCATTATCCAGTGGCTCCTTCGGTTGCTGCTAGGCTTGTCGGCTTGGCTGACAGTCAGTCACATGTGTAACGGTTCATCACACCAACTGTCACTCTTAACCAGTAGGCTATTTTACTTTGGTGGCTCACTTGGTGGTTCTTCACACTCGTGGTGACTCTTCAGGTGAGTCACCATACCTAACAGTACTCCCATTTGAAGTGCAAAATCTTCAGTCATTCCATTTTCGTTCAAGTTCCTATAATTACAACACAAATACCATGAAAAACAACAATGGTTGCTTGAAAACTCATGATTATTCTTAGTTAAAGGAGTAAAATATGCCATAGAATACCGGCACATCACATACTCACTCACTTAGAGTATAATCTAGGGAAGATTTGCCAGAATAGCGTCCACGTAAGAGCCTTTGACGGAGGCCAAAGGGACACTATTGGAGAATTTAGCCTATATATCCAAATAGGACCCACCGAGTTCCATATAGAATTCCAAGTTACGGATATCACCACCAGCTATAACTTGCTCCTGGGAAGGCCATGGATCCATAGAGACAAAGCCGTACCATCAACTCTGCACCAATATGAGATGGTAATCCATGGAGAAGGAAGTCACTTGAGCCGCCCTAATGGTTGTGTCCCTGTGATTGAAGAAGTCCCAAGGGGAAGCGATTACTACACATTGGATATTGTTAATGCCACTAGAGAGGATCTTGCTCCTTAAATTCCCATGACGCTAATCTATAAAATGCTTGCGACCATGATGCTTAAAAGCGGATACGAGCCAGGTTTTGGGTTGGGAAAGAATTCTCATGGCATGATTAAACCCTTGAGTATCCCTGGACAGTTGACCAGACATGGATTGGGATATGAGACCCGAGAGGACAAGACGAGAGTCAAAGGAAAGAATCAGTCGGGACTGCCCAAGCCACTCCCTCACTTGTATTAGTCATTCCTGGTGCGCAGTGGTCCCCCAAATGATGGGTTAGAGGATGGGATCGGAAGGCTATTTGAGGAATGAAATATTGTAACAGAAGAAGCCTCCAAAGCATACACAACTAAGGATGTCAGGCCCGGTGAAAAGCTACAGAATTGGGTTGCAACTCCCCTCGTGACTCTCTGCTCGATTGGGTAGACAAAGACTTTGTTTTGCAAAAAATTGGTGATGATCCGGATGAGGTTCCGCGACCCACCCTTTATGCTTTAATATTCCTCGTACTATTTATTGCTTTCCAAAAGTCATGAACCTACATTCATGTGGGTTATAGCCATAGTTTGTAAATATTTCTGAATTTCAATGAAAGCCTCCTTATTTTGAAAATATTTACTGTTCAAAATTATTTATGTTTACTTGTTATTATCTAACCTATTTTTGTTTTGGTTTCAGTAATAATAAGTTAAATCCTGCCACTATCATGTAGTGTCAAGAGCTTAGCGAACAAACCAAGCTAGAGGATGATAATTTTGAGGAGTATGATGAAGAAACTATGATCCCGGAAGAGTTGATAGAAGAACTGAAAGACTTTGAGAACCGAGAAAGTCCCAACCTAGAGGATACCAAGACAGTCAATCTAGGAGATAACCAAGAGGTCAAAGAGACCAGAATCAGTGTTCATATGAAAGAAGCGCAAAAAAGAGAGCTCATCAGATTACTACGAGAGTACATTGACATATTTGCTTGGGCCTACAGTGACATGCCAGGGATAAGCACAGACATAGTCTCTCACAAATTACCTATCAATCCAGGGTTTGATCCGATCAAGAAAAAGACTCAAAAGTTTAAGCCAGATCTAAGCCTGAGAATTAAGGAAGAAGTTACCAAACATATACAGTCTGGAGTGGTAGAGGTCATGAAGTATCCGAATTAGTTGGCCAACATTGTCCTAGTTCCCAAGAAAGATGGGAAGATCAAAATCTGTGTAGTCAACTATCGGGACCTGAACAAGGCCAGTCCCAAAAATAACTTTCCATTGCCCAATATTCACATCCTTATTGACAACTGCGCGAAGCATGAGATACAGTCATTCGTAGATTATTTTGCTGGGTACCACCAGATCTTAATGTACGAAGAAGATGCATAGAAAATGGCCTCCATCACACCTTGGGGTGTTTATCATTACCGGGTAATGTCGTTCACTCTGAAGAACGCAGGTGCCACTTAAATGCGAGCCATGATGACCATTTTCCATGACATAATTCATAAGGAGATCAAAGTATACGTGGAGGATGTGATTATCAAATCCCGTGAGAGTTCAGATCACTAAACTCATTTGAGGAAGTTCTTCGATTGACTAAGGAAGTATAATCTGAAGCTGAACCCCAAGTGTGCTTTCGGGGTGCCAGCTGGCAAGCTGTTAGGCTTCATAGTTAGTAGAAGGGGCATTGAGCTTGACCCTTCAAAGATCAAAGCAGTTCAAGAGTTTCCTCCCTCGAAGACGAAGAAAGAAGTCATGAGTTTCTTGGGAAGGCTGAATTATATTAGTCGGTTCATAGCCCAGTCCACGGTTATCTATGAACCCATCTTCAAGTTATTGAAGAAAGATGTACCAACAAGTTAGACCAAGGAGTGTCAGCAAGCTTTTGAATGTTTCAAGGATTATTTATCCAGTACACCGGTATTGGTTCCTCCGAGAAAAGGAAGTTCATTATTGGTATATATGTCAGTTTCGGAAAATGCATTTGGTTGTGTCCTGGGGCAACATGATGAAAGCAGAAAGAAAGAGAGAGCAATTTATTACTTGAGCAAGAAGTTCACTCTATACGAAGCTCGTTACACTCTGTTATAAAGGACCTGTTGTGCCTTGACTTGGGTTGCCCCAAAATTGAGACATTATTTTTCATCCTACACGACGTATCTCATTTCTAGAATAGATCCTTTGAAATACATATTCCAAAAGGCCATGCCCACGGGGAAATTGGCCAAGTGGAAAATGTTGCTAAGTGAGTTCAACATCGTGTATGTGACTCAAAAAGCAATCAAGGGACAAGCCTTAGTGGATCATTAAGCAGAAAATCCGATTGATGAAGATTATGAACCTCTCCAAACTTACTTCCCGGATAAAGAGATTTTGTTGGTAGGCGAAGATATTGCAGAAGCATACCTTGGTTGGAGATTATTCTTCAATGGAGCAGTAAATTTCGAAGGTTTAGGAATTAGAGCAGTCTTAGTATCAGAAACTGGTCAACATTACCCAGTGACAGCCAAACTTTGTTTTCCATGCACCAACAATATGGCCGAATATGAATCTTGTATTCTCGGTATTCAATTAGCTATTGATATGGATATTTGAGAGCTCTTGGTCATTGGTGACTCCGATTTGCTAATTTACCAAGTCCAAGGTGAATGGGCTATGAAAAACCCCAAGATTGTGTCGTATGTGAAGCTGGTCCAAAGTTTGTGCAAGAGGTTCAGAAAAATCAAATTCAAGCATACTCCGAGGATTCAAAATGAATTTGCTGATGCTTTGGCAACCATATCCTCCATTATTCAACATCCCGACCAGAATTACATCAATCCATTACTGATAGGTTTGAAAGAGCAACTTGTGCACTGTTTGCAAGTTGAAGAGGAACCTGATGGAAAACCATGGTATTGTGATATCAAGAAGTATCTAGAAGTTGGGCTCTACCCGGAAAATGTGACCTCTAACCAAAAGAATACAATCCGTCAGATGGTCAACAACTCTTTCCTAAATGAAGAAATCATTTATAGGAGGACTCCAGAACTTAGATTTATAAGATGTGTTGACTTGGTTGAAGCAACAAAGTTTCCAAAAGAAGTGCATGCCGGAGTGTGTAGACCTCACATGAATGGATTCACCTTGGCCAAGAAAATTTTGCGAGCAGGATACTTTTTGATGACCATGGAAAATGGCTGTAGTAAGTTCGTACAAAAATGTCACAAGCTTCAGATCCACGGAGATTTGATTCGAGTGCCACCTAGCGAGCTTCATGCTATGAATTCACCTTGGCCTTTTGTAGCCTGGGGCATGGATGTCACTGGTCCGATCGAGCCACCTGCTTTAAATGTACATAGATTCATTTTCGTTGCTATTGACTACTTCACCAAATGGGTGGAAGACGTTTCTTACAAGTCTGTGACCAAGAAGGTCATAGATGACTTTGTCAAGAACAATCTGATTTGCCAATTCGGGATCCCCGAGTCAATCATCACAGATAATGGAGCAAATCTGAATAGTCACTTGATGAGAGAGATATGTGAGAAATTCAAGATCACTCACCGAAATTCAACCGCGTACTGCCCATAAATGAATGGGGCTGTGGAAGCCGCCAATAAGAATATAAAGAAGATTTTAAGAAAGATGATTGATAGTCATCGCTCTTGGAACAAAATGCTACCTTATGCTTTGTTGGGATACTGGACAACCGTCAAGACTTCGACCGGGGTAACTTCTTACGTGTTGGTGTATGGTTTGGAAGAAGTAATACCCACAGAAGTTGAAATACCATCCCTTAAGATCATTCAAGAAACTGGATTGAGTAATGAAGAGTGGGTTCAAGCTCACAATGAGCAACTCATAATGATTGATGAGAAAAGAATGAGCGTCGTATGCCATGGTCAATTATGCCAGCAACGAATGATTCATGCATTCAATAAGAGAGTAAGAGCTCGTAAGTTTGCCATAAGACTGTTGGTCCTTAAGCATATTTTCCCTCACCAGGAAGAATACAAAGGGAAGTTTGCACCTAATTGGCAAAGACTGTATGTAGTCCAAAAAGTGTTATCAGGGGAAGCTTTGATTCTGTCTGAGATGGATGGTCAAGTGTGGACTAAACCGATCAATTCCAATGCTGTGAAGAGATACTATGCCTGAGGATAGTTTTCCTTACATTTTCTTTCCCTGTAATAGCACTTTCTGATTGTAATCATTTTTATAAGCTTAAAATATCCCTATCCTCTATGTACGAACTACATTTGACATGAATTCTCAAGAATGAGATACGTAGGCAGCCTATGTTGGCTTCGGTCAACCCCTTAGAGAAATCTATCTTTCCCCCTTTCTTTCTTGAACTATGTTCGACCTGAATTCTCAAGAATGAGATACGTAGGCGGCCTTTGTCGGCTTCGGTCATCCTTTTGTTTATTTCCAACATTCTCCCACTTAGAGTGTAGGAACTATGTTTGACCTGATTCCTGCCTCAACGAGATACGTAGACACCATAACGGCTCGGTCATATCACCCAGGAAATGGAAACTGGGGCATAATTATCGAGAAAGGAATCTCAAAAATTTAGAAGGCGAAGACATTCTCCAGCAAACTAGAATACAGAATGGGCTAAAGAGCAACTGAAATGAATCTTGAGAGAGAAACTCATAAACCCCACAGAGTCTTGAAAACCTCTTATCAATAGAATAGGATTCATCATGAAACCTTTAGCTGGGGCAGAAATTTTGAGGAAGACCTCAAAATTTCTGCCAAGCTTCATCCAAGAGTCCAGAAACGAACTCCGAAGAATTCACCAGCACCGAGAGATCAGAGTCTACTTCAAAAATCTCTAGTTCAAGGTGGATTAATCCCCAGCTGTGACAGATTTCTCAAAAAACATTTCTGAATTCCCCAGCTAGGATGACAAAGGATCTCCAGAGTCTGCCAGCAATACGTCAGAAATGTCAAGGTCTCAAGTAAAGGATATTCTTTGAGCTAGCACATGACATGACGGGCAGAGACCTTTCCAAACGGGCAGAGACCTTTCCAAACTACCATTTTTCAAATCTTTGCTTTCCAAAGAACTTGTTTGAAAAATCTTTACAACAGATTAGTTTTACTCCTTTGTAATTTGACTTTGTCTTATGTCTACCATGACCCGGGGAGTCGAGGATGATGAGTACCCGAGAATGGAAAGCACCAAAAAAGACAAAGCAAGGAGCAGAAGATCGAAGAAGGTCAACACAGATCAGTTTCACCAAAAACTAACAATTTCTCTGTGGATGCAGGTTGTCCCAAAAAGTATGTAAGAAATCAGTCCCTCGTTATCCAATGCATTCAAATAAACACAAAGGGACAAGATGCCCCAAAATTTGGCTAGAAAAGACAAAACAACGGGAAGAAGCCAAAAGAAGAAAAAACCTCGGAACAAACAAATTTTCTTGTAGTTCGTAAAAACTCTAGATAAAGAGAGATCGGAAGCATCCTCGAGTCCCCAAGCAGATCAGGACATTTTGGGTCAACTTCAAAATCAGGACACCAAATGAGAGATCGGCGATGTCTTTCCTCAATCTCCAGTAAGTCAAAAATTACCACGAATAGACGATATTCAAAAATGGTACTTGTGGATGTCCCCAGAAATGGGCACAACCATTTCATTCACATTTGAAATAAAAGTTGTTTTGATTAGCTTCATAGACATTGTCTTTAAAAAATTTCAAGTTTTACTGTAGTCGCTAGTAAGAGTGATGATGTGTTTACTAATTATTTTCCTTGAGCACAGGCACACACAAAAGAGTCAACAGGATAACATAAGAACCAAAGGTGATGTTTTTTGCAACTGTTGCTTATGCCATTGCATGATTATCCACATCATTATCATATTTTCACGTAGCAAGGACTATGTCGTGAGGACCATGTCACAAAGACCATGTCGCGAGGACCATATCACAAGGACTATGTCACGAGGACCATGTCACAAAGACCATGTCGCGAGGACCATATCACAAGGACCATGTCGCGAGGACCATGTACCAAAGACCATGTCGCGAGGACCATGTCGCAAGGACCATCATCATTAAAATACCACAGACACACATTTGATGCGGGGATTATTTCCCTCCATCGGTTGGTCTCAAAGAGGATGAAATTCAGAGGCGTCCCTAAGTCGCACTTACTGCACAAAATTGACCCAAAAGTATTTATATCTGATATCGCGTAAGATGGCAGAGTATGACATTGAGAATATATTTGCTTTCTTATTATGCCAAATCTGGCATTCAGTATATTTATATCTGATATCGTGTGAGATGGTGGAGTCTGACGTTGAGGATGCATTTGCTTCCTTATTATTACACCAAGTCTGGCATCTAGCATATTTATATCCAACATCGCATAGGACGACAGAGTCTAACATTGAGGATATATATGCTTCCTTATTATGCCAAGCCTGGCATATTTGTATCCAATATCGCATGAGACGGTGGAGTCTAACATTGAGGATATTATTATTATTATTATTATTATGCCAAGTCTGACATCTAGCATGTTCATATTCGATATCGTGTAAGACGGTGGAGTCTGACGTCGAGGATATTTATGCACCCTTATTTATTATTGCATTGAGACAATAAAGTCTTACACTGAAATATGCTTATGCATTCAAAAGCATCGATCGCCAGAAGATGCAACTATATTTGATCATATGGCAAAGGTCTTGTCACTCTCGATGATCAAAAAATGCTTGCCACCGAGGATGAAAGCATATAGTCTAAAGGATGTTTGTAAGACTCCATCCAAATCAGACGATGAACTAGATCTCCCAAAATTGAAAGGCCAAAGGTCGTCTGTAAGACACAACGATGTCCGAAACTGGATAGTGTGTAAGATTCGCCAAAACTTGACAGACTAAGAGTTATCTGTAAGATACAGCGGTATCTGAAACTGGATAGTGTGCAAGATTGCCCAAAGAATTGACAGTTCAAGGGTAATGCGCAAGTTGCAATAGTATTCGAAATTGGATAAAAGTGCAAGACTACTAAAAATTGATAGTCCAAGAGTTATCTATAAGCCATGACATATCCACATTGATATTGTGCAGGACTACCCAAAGGCTACAATTCAAGAAAAATTTGTAAGTCGCGATTACCTCCAAGATCGAATAAAAGTGCAGGATTACCCAAAAACTGGCAATTCGAAGGACATCTGCAAGCCACCTCTATCCAAAGTCAGATGATGTGCAAGATTACTAGAAGTTGAAAAATTAAAGGCATCTGTAAGCTGCCTCTATCCAAAGTTAGATGATGTGCTAGATTACTCAAAGCCTGACAATTCAGGAATTATCTATTAGTCGCGCCAATATGGATGATGCGCAAAATTTAGCCCAAAGGCATATACAAAAAACTACTGTCAATTACCACGAAGGCTATCACGTTCAAGAGAACGCCGCAAACGGTTACGAAGACCGTTACATTACAATGGCTACGAAGGTCATCATACTCAATAGCTTCCACAAAGGAAATCATATCTGATAGCTATGAAGCCTATCATATTCTTATCATGGAAATTGCTATTTTCCCAAGTCAGGGGAAGAAAGGACGGCATCTTCTTTAAAAAGCAACGAATGCGGAAAATGAGGTACAAGGCTATATTTCTCTATTGAATTACTTTACTACTGACAATTTTGTTTCCAAATATTTCCGAGAGTTAAAATGAATTTTTGCAAGCTCATGCTATAGCCGATGCAATAAAACATGGTACTCCCCTTCCCGATGCATTTGTAGGAGTAGGGGCCTCTAACATGATCCAAACACAGTTAAACCCTTCTAATATTTTTGGCCCTAGTACACATCGCAGTTATAGTAGAGAAAGAGATCTTGAAGAATTAGCTAAAATGATTGTTCTTTGTGGCTTGCCTTTTAGTTTTGCTGAAAATCCCGGTTTTGTTCATTATATTCAAATAGTGTATAATCCTTCTTTCACAGGTTTTTTAAGAAATACTATTAAAAAAGCTATTTTTGATTATCAAGGACAACATGTACAATAACTTCGTTGTTTATTTAACTATAATACTTGTAGAATGACTATCACTTCTGATATGGGTCATAGTCCTAATGGTAACGATTATTTCACTATTACTGGTCATTGGATTAATAAAAATTGGAACATGCAAAAAAGAATTTTAGGTTATAAATGTTGTGAAATGTTGAAAATCGGTAGTTACATAGCTCAAACTATTATAGATGTTTTAGAATTTTATGGAATTTGTAATAAAGTAATTATGTCACCCTTGATAATGCTTCTAATAATACAAATGTTGTTGATAAACTAAAATCGATAATTTTCCCTATTTATAATGACGGTTTTCATAATAGGTGTGCTGCACACATATATAATTTAATTGTTAGAGATGGTATAGCAATGTATAATAATGGTTGTATAAAATGTGAAGCTGCATGTCATTTTATTTTTAAATGTCAAGTAAAATCTAGACGTGTAGAGATTGAACACCGTTGTCAAGAATTTCAATTTCCCCCTAGAAAAATTCCAAAAATGGTGTCTACTAGATGAAATTCTTTATATGAAATGCTTAAAGTTGCTTATGAATATAGAAAGCCTTTACAAATGGTTTGGAATGCTCATAATTCAGATAATGATTATAGAATTACTGACAGTGATTGGAATGAAGTATATGAACTTAAAGAATTTTTAAAAGTTTTTTCTTTAGCTACAAAATAAATATCTGGACTTTATTATCCAACTATTTGTTCAGTTTTACCAAATATATGTGTTATTTCTGATAAAAAATTTCAACACAAAAATATTCCACGGTTTAAAGAGTCCATTAAAGCAATAATTAAAAAATTAGAAAATATTTTTTTCCTATTCCTCAAATTTATTTAACTGCTTGTTTATTAAACCCAACTTACAAATAAATAGGTGCAGCACGAATTGTTGAAAGAATATATTCAAATTTAGATATTTTAGATATTATATATGAGCAAAATAACCAAGGTAACAAAGTTGACAAAGCTGACAAAATACCTAGTTTGTCCGATGTTAAAGATAGCATAAGAATTGAAGCTAGAAAATTGTATGACTTGTATAATTCTAGTAGAATAAATGATGTAGTACGTAATGAAGAACCTACAAGTTCTAGGCGTAGATATTCAAATGAAGATCATATTAATGATATGATGAAAAATTATCTTGGTCTTACTTCTAATGAAAGGAATGATTTTGATGAATATCTTAATCAGGGAACGGAAAGCATTAAGGATGCACAAGGAAAACCTCAACTTTTGGAATGGTGGAGGACTCGCGGCAAGTCATTTCCAAAACTTCAACTGGTGGTTCGAGATTTGCTAGCTATTCAAGCATCTTCAGTAGCATCGAAGGGCATTTTTAGTGCAACAAGATATCAAATTAGGGAGCATAGGTATTCATTAGCATCAGACAGCTTGGAGATATCGGTATTGTTTAGAGATTGGGTCAATGCCGAGCGAAGGAATTATGGGCGTCCTAGTTTACCTTCCCAATTTGAATATGATATTGATAATATTTTGGTAAATTCTAGTGAAGACGGCATGGATGCATTGGAGGATCAAGTACAACAACCACTTCCAGAAAATGTTACCAAGGAATTGTTAGAAACTCTACGTCAAGACTATTTTCAAGGCTTCAAATATTAGTATGATAGTTCGAGGCCTAATTCAAACAGAACCCTTCCTAGAAGGTGGCTGCGTAGATTAGGTCCTCTTCTAATATTTGTAATACAAATTGTATTATTTAATTTTTATGAATAAAATTATAGGCTATTCGCCTTAATTTTTTTTAATTATTGTCTTCAATTTAAAACAAGTCTTTTTTATATATTTCAATTTTTAAATGTTTCAAACTTAAGTTACTATTTAAAATTTAAAGTTTGATATAGTTTAAAAGGTTTCAACTTACAAACTTAAGTAAGTTAGTTATAGTTTAAAATTTTTAAATTTAAACTTTTAAGACTTAAGAGTATGAAAATTTAAACTTTAAGATTTTAAAATTTGAAATTTAATCTTTTAAGACTTAAGAGTTTGAAAATTTAAACTTTAAGATTTTAAAATTTGAAATTTAAACTTTTAAGACTTAAGAGTTTGAAAATTTAAACTTTTAAGAGTTTAAAATTTGAAATTTAAACTTTAAGAGTTTAAAATTTAAACTTTAAAAAAGTCTAACTTATTAATTTTAAAAAATCTAACTTTTAAAAGAAATATTAATAAGTTTAAAATAAGTTTTCAATTATAAACAATCAAGTTTTTAATTTAACAAAAATTTAAAAAAAAAAAAGGAAAAATCTGGTTAACATGTCTGGTCCCGGTTAGTACCGGTCCGAGATGAAATAATGGTATAATGTCGGTATTACCGGTACCGGTACGATTCCAGTTCTGATCGGAACCCGGCTGTTAGATGCCGGTACCGGTTAATACCAGTCCGACAATGCCAGATCCGGTTCCGTCGCCAGCCTTACTTGGGAGGCAACCAAGAGGTAACTTGATGAAGTCTGAGTAATCAAGTGACCCGCATCGTGCTGTAACATTAAATCAAGTATTTCTTGGGAGGCAACCCAAGATTTTTGTTATATTGAAGCTCTATACAGTAGTTAGGATGTTTTGACTTATGTTGAAGTGTGCAGGAACAGACAAGCAAAAAATGGAAGAACTAGAGAAAAAGATACTCCCACGAGTCAAGTGACGAATTGTGAAACAACTCACGACCCATGGGAGGCATATGTGAATATGAACCAGAGACAGAAAAGCTACTAGAAGAAACTCACAGCTTATGTCACGTTCATGGTCCGTGGCATAAACCGTGAGTTTCTAACCCTTATGAAAATCCTACTGTCTCAATCCCACGAGTTGGATGATAGACCATCATATTTGTGATGACCTATGGGATTTCAACTCGATGGGTACAGGTAAGGAGCCCATGGGACCCCCCGTCACTTTGCCTCCATGAAGTCAAGTTGTGGCCTGGGTCAAAATGTTTTATCACATTTGTCTTACCCGACTCAACTATCTTTTTCCAATTGAATAAAATTAAAAGACCAGATCAATTAGAGTCAAATATTTTCAACTCTCCCACTCCCTCCACAATCATCACTCGATCATAACTCCCCTTAAACACGCAAAAAATGTTGTTCCCACTTCTATCAAAAGTCGACAAGAGCACTCCTATTCTCCCCCTTCACTATTACGATTGAGCAAAAGCACACATACACTCCTACACTCCTCAAGATTAGTTTAAGAACTTCCCCAACAAGGTATGGTATCACACTCTATCTTTTTAGAGTTTCTCTTCGAAGTTTATCACCTATGGGTTCTAATCTGTGCAAATTAAATTTAGATGAATAGTAGAACCCTAGGTATGAATGTGTTTGAAAGATGGGGAAATGGAATTGAAATTATACTCAAATTTATGGGATTATGTGTATTAGCAGTGTTACGGGTCGTGGACTAGCCCATGAGTCGTGGCTTGGCTCGTCATGAACATTAAAAAGGAATTGAGGTCCTAATCAGAACCCATGGATGGAGTTCAGGAGATGTGGAGTGATCCATGATTTGTGATCCCCAATCATGGGGAAATAAAAAAATGACTGCTTGAGCACTGTCCCATTCTCACAGTTGGTTCACGAGTCGTTGGGCACCCCACGGACCATGAAACTAACCATGAGATATTTGAAAATGACTCGAAGTATGCACTGTCTCAATCCCATGATTGACTTGATGAGCCATGAGTCATCTCATGACTCATCTCACGAGTTGTCGATCACTCCACGGTCCATGAGTTGTAAAAAAAATTCTTTTATTTCTTTCCTTTTCTTTTTTGTATACTAACCTTGTTCTCCCATAAGTACTCTGTAACCACAGACTTCTTTACACTGAGGGGGACCCCAAAAATCAAAGGATACTACTTCATCTCACTTCACGGATCAACCCACCAATTCGAAGGATGAGTTGGAAGAGATAGAGGCTTCTAAGCTTGTGCAGAAGCCAAACCAGATACTTGTATAGAATCAAACTCCTCCAAAGTTTGAAAAAAAGATATTCATCAGCTGAGTTTCCTAGATCAAATAACGATGAATCAGATACTTCAGGGTTTGGTGCTAAAGAAGCTGATTCACTAGAGTCTAGTAACAAAGGGTCGGGTTCTGAAGCCCAAAGCAATACAAAAAAGGGCGAGACTCCGGATACTACTGAAGATTCGGGAAGGAGTCTTGTTCTTAAGAGAAAGGACCCCGCATATATAGAGCAGGTCTGTTGTTAAGTCAAAGGGGCAAATGAGATCTACCTTCATGGCACCGATATTATTAAAAAGGGGAACTATATATGACCAATAGCTGAGGAAGCCCGAATAAATTCTTTTGAGCTGCAGAAATACCTTGCTATTGATGATGTGTTCACATACTACCGACTGGATTGGGTCAGCCATCCATTGAGAGACTACCAACCAGAGTTACTCCCAGAGTTCTACACCAATTATGCAGCCATACTTGACAATAGCTACAAAAAGGGCCAAAAAACCAAAGAATTGTCAGCCTTTGATAGTGTCCCAATCTGCAAGGTCCAGGTGGAAATATCTACACGAATTATCAACCGGTTTCTTTATGGGCCATAATATGTGAAGTCGGACAATACTTCAGACTACGACTAGCAACATGCAAACTAGGCAGCGTAGACAAAATGGTCGGCACAAGTTCTAACAGAGACAGAGCCAAAATGGTTGCATCAAGAAAAGCCTAAGATCTTCAAACCTTTATTGTGTTTCAAAGCTAAGCTCTGGTGGGCTGTGGTCTGCCTCTGTCTCATGCCTACAGGGGGTGACAATCAGTAAACTGAGGAGCGAGCTATCTTAGTTGCGAGTCTTATGTTGAAGTACAAGTTAAACTTTGGCTAAATTATTATGGAAAAGATCTGATAGCAGGTAACTAAGATTGCCACATCATATCCATTCCCATGCCTGATTACTCAGTTATGCTTAGACGATGTTTTCATATTATTGGCTGGTGTTGATCATGCTACCCAGCCACCAAAACACAGAATATTGACAAAATGAGAGATGAAAATAAGCCACTAGTCTGAAGTAGGGGATTAACATTCGGGCCGGCAAAACCCACAAATACTATTCATGATACCTTTAAATTGCCCTTAGAAGTGGAACAATAAGTTCTTGCATGGGAATCACCTCAAGGGAGGCTGAATGATGCCACTCCTATAGCCACAGCAAAGGAGGCTGCAGTTACTTTGGGCCACCCCTACAGCAGAGCAGTGTTGACTTCTCGCAGTACTGATGTGTTAGCTCCTACTACAGCTCTCACTCCCTCCATATCTACTACTGTTATTGTTGATGTTATAGTTTCCAGACCTCCTCCGTATCTGACATCCATATATGCATTTACTCTGGAAAATTTTTCCAAGATCATGAAGAAATTTGAGTGGTTTGAGTGGTTTGAGTGTCAGTTTAAGCACTTTGCTCATCAATTGAAGTTGTTTGTGGATGTGGCCATCACC
This sequence comes from Jaltomata sinuosa, assembly GCA_003996215.1. Taxonomy (NCBI): domain Eukaryota; kingdom Viridiplantae; phylum Streptophyta; class Magnoliopsida; order Solanales; family Solanaceae; genus Jaltomata; species Jaltomata sinuosa. The sequence goes on from QJPP01006936.1 coordinate 422,474, forward strand.
GATGCTATTGTCCCATTTTATACAATACATTTCCACATTCATAAAATAGAGGAGCACATGAATGATTGACTCAAAACCATTACTAGCCCAGACTTGACAAAGCTGACTGAGGAGTTGGCCCAATTGCGGGATGAGGTTGTTAAGTTACAAGCACAGACAAAATAGGTGTATACTGAACTCCCTGTGGAGATACCTAAGGATGAGGAGCTACCATTGATTGATTTGATGTCCTTAGCAACACCAATGGCCGGTAAGAGACTTCATGAGAGTGATTGTGAGGAGGATGATATTTGTAACACCCCAGAACTTCCAAGCTTAGACTCAGCTCAGAAAACCAGGAAGAAATAAAAATAAATTCAAGTGTCAGCCATTCCACGAGTCAAATCCATGAGCCATGAAACAGTCCATGAGCTGTGGACTAGACTCATGAAACTTAGATCAGAGGCCAGCCCCTTTGAGGTCAGGTTCACAAACAGGAACCACGGATCTAGAAGTTTCCACGGGTCGTAGAAGCTGCCAGTGGAGTTGTTCTGCAGATGAACTCCCAAGATCTATGAGTGGGATCCATGAGCTCGACTTGCGCCTTTGCACGCTCGACCGCTCCCCCATCCCACCTGGACCATTCTAGCACTGGGAAGGTACCAGCTTCCGTCGTGGTGTTAAACCAAAATGCTAAAGGGGTTAGGGTTCTTGCGGGAAGAGGACAAACCGGGCCCCTAGTGGTCCTTATCTTGTGGTAATTGCGTTGAGTATTGCCCAATAAATTGTTTATCAATGACCAAAGAATATGAACTTTCTACTTATGAGCCCAGGCAAAGGAGCGATCGACACTCGCTCGCAAGTTTTAAGAAGTGGTAAGCGCGGCCAGATCTAAGTGTGAACGAGGAGCTTGCCATTGTGGAGAGAGAATGGATATGCCAATTACTACTCTGCGTATCTGATGTTTCATGGAAGTTTCCCGAGTCATGGACCACCCTCATGGAACCACTTTCTAGTAGCCCAGATTTACTATACAGGGAACCATTATCGGGTCCCACGAGCCATGGAAGTTTCCATGACTCGTGGTTTCTATCCGTGGAACCTGAGTCACGAATTTTAGCAGTTTTCTTATAAAATTTCAAGGGGCATTCTAGACCTTTCCTGCCTCTTTTAAAGCCTAAACTATGTCATTTTTCTTAGTCTAAGCCTAGTTAATTAGTCAAAAACTACCTAAATCACCCATTCCCCTAAAATCATCAGACACTTAGAAAGAAAAGGAGAAAAGAGCCGACAGTTTCTCTCAAGAACAAGCAGAAGGTCTTCTTCAAGATCAGTCCCTAAACCCAAGGATTTCCTTCATAGATTCTCCACTAGGTATGCGGTATTTCATCATTGGGTTCCTTCCACCCATTGAGTCCCTAGTTTCACTTCAGTTCTTCAAGTTCTCAATTAATTCTTCAGACCTAGGGTTCCTAAACCTTAGGAAACTATTGCAATTCAAATCCTATTGCTTGTATGGTAAATATTATATATTTCTTAGAGAATTAGAATAGTCACATGTACAGAATTCAGTAACCCTAGCAGGTGTTAAATTCAATACTCGTGATTTATACTTGCTAGGCAGATAATTTAGATAATTATGCTTCAAGGTTAGAATGCCATCAATTTCACTATATGTATGTTGCATTCTCAGATGATTATCAGTATTTGGGCTATCCTATATTTCAGCTTGCATTTCATTGCTTATGTATTCAGTTGGGAGTAGACTTAGCACCGAGTGGATGAAGGGATGAAGGCTCACCCACCAGTTTAGGCTAAGACCTCTAGTAGCAGTCCTTGAGTCCAAGAATGACGGTGCAACTGTAGGTTCTAAAGGGGTCACCCGTCAGATTAGGCTTGACACCCTTGTCCCTTGTGGACTTCAGTTTAGTGGATCCACATTAGATTTGTTTGCAACTTTGGCAAGGTATGAACACCTTTCTATCTAGGGTTACAGGTTGGCCCCACAGTTAGCTCAACTTGGGGTATGTCGGTTAATAGTACCTCTCACAGTCAAACTTATATTGCATGGACCATATACTCAGTATCTATTTCAGTTAATCAGTTCAACATATTATATGTTCATGTTAGTACTTGGTCACTACATCAAGCTTATCTTTCAGTTTATACTTCAGTATGTACTTCCATGTTTAGTCTTTATGTTGTTCAACTTAGCATATATTCCGCATGCTCAGTACATTCGAAGTACTGACACATACTTTTATGCTATATCATTGTATGATGTAGGTTCAGGTGCTCAGCATCCAGACCGCGTTTAGCTCGATTTCTAGTCCTTACTCAGCAGTTTCAGTGGTGAGTCCTCACAGTTTGAGGATGATAGATATGCTTTCATCTTTTGGTTTTATATTTCAATTTTAGATTATTAGAGTTAGCTGGGGCTTGTCCCAGCAACTCATATCAGTTAGAGGCTTTCAAACATTGAACTAGATTCAGCTATTAAGTTGTTAGTGTTGTTTTCCAGACACATTATACTCCTACATATATTTTATATTCATACATGTTTGGGCTTCTTTCCCATCTCAGATATTTAAATGCTTTCAGCTTTCCACACAGTTCATATTTTTATTAGAAATTATCTAGATATGCCAGACCATGGGTTAACTTAGGATCACTTATGACGCTGAGCATCGTAATGTGTCTAGGGGATAGCCTCGGGGCGTGACAATAATTTAGCAGCGAGAGACAAGAAGATATAGAAGCTGGATTATAAGATAATGAGAGAGACTATGCAGCGCTTGAGGGATGAGTATTATGGAGTTCCCTGCACACCAGTGAGTCATCCAGCAGATCATCGGAGAGTGCTACACATTCTTTAGATATAATTGTGGGAGCATCAGGAACTGGTGCAGTTATTGATGTTTCTATTAATGAGAGAGTTGTACCTACATCTACTATTGCTACTATAGGAGCCACACCACTGGCCCCGTCTGGGACATCAGACAACAGCGCTTAGGCACCACAAATATGTTCTCACCTCTCATATTTTTAATTTTTCTAGTGCATTGGGGATAATGCACGCTTCTTTTTGGTAGGGTAGGGGCAGTCTGAGTAATCAAGATACATGCATCATGCCACGATATTAAATCAGGCGTTGCTTGAGAGGCAACCCAAGGGGTACCTTGGGTATCCACATCCTTGGGGTTTTCTTGTTATGTTCTTCCCCCGAGGATTTTCATTTTTTCTAAACCAACATGTTTAGGATGTGTGATGTGTTAGTTAGAGGTAGCTAGGAGAACTTTGGCATGATATAAAATGGCACACATGAACTATTTTTGAACTATTTTGTGAATAAATTGAGACCCTTCCAAGAAAATTTATATGTGTTTCATGATTGACATATTAACCTGTTAGGCTCAGTGTTTGACATTGTGCATATTGACTTTGATAACTGTTGATAAAATAGCATGCCAACTAAATAAATAGTAATTAGTAATGCAATTATGTGTCATGTGTGTGTGAGGTACTTTAGTTCAGTTTTTATTCTCCGTGTGCAATCTAGAACTTTCCTGGTTAGTCTCGCTACTGTCTTAGAATATAAGGATTAGGAAAGGATCATAGGCCTTCTTCGTATAAGCCACTTAGACCCAAAATGACCGACCAAATGATATGCATGTCCTTAGATCCCTACTTTAAGTTATTAGTCATTTCTTTGATTAGCCTGATAACCATCCAATTTTCACTTAAGTAGATTTCTTTTTTTGGCCTTGGTCCCTCCTTGGATATTTGGCTTCAACTTAGATAAATTACCTAAGTTGAGGGTGGCTGATGTTAGGAAAAACGGAAAGCAAAGTTGGGTAGAAAGAGAAGAAAAATGATCACAGAAATGGGGTGTGGTAAGCTTGAAAAGAAAAAGGGGAAAAAAGAAAGAAAAACAAAAACAAAAAAAATGCGAGAAATCTGTAGCACCAAAAGAAAAGAGCTAAAAGATAGAAATAAAACCACACTCGAGCTAATTGAAACAAAATGAGGAAAGGGAAGAAAAAGGGATGAGAAGTAAAAGTAAAAGAAAAGTGTAGTGTCCAAGAAGGATTGAGTCACTTATCCAAATCTACCACTCTCATCCCTAGGCCTATATTACAAGCCAAGCAAAGTCCTATAGTGATCCTAATTCGACTGTCCAATGATTGAAGCATAGAAAATAAGGGCAAGCCACATATATTGTTGGAACTTCTTTGTGAGTGTGAGAAAACTTTAATTATATCATCCCTGTCATGTTTGCATATATGTGTGAGGGACGTTCTTTGATATGTGAGGAAACTAGAGTAACATTGTCTAATTTTGATATTTCAGGTTGTTTGTCACTGGTGTATGCACAGTTGTCTGTCAATAGTGCAATGTCATTCTTTGATCCCTTCAGTGTCAGGTTTAGATGCTTTTAATTTATGCACGCTTCTTTTAAATGAAAAAGAAGGGTCAACAGGGTTGAAAAAGTGTGTTGCCAAGTGTTCGTGGTAATTGTCGGAGGTTTCATAGTCTGCTAATTCCTAACCATCATTGTTAAGTCTTGTTTGGTTGTTTGAGACAAGCAAAGATTCTAAGTTGAGGGTGTTAATGTGCTGAGATTTTGTGGAACTTTCGACGCTTAAAACTAAGGATTTTGGGAATTCTTAAGTGTGTTTTCTTTAGATATGATGTTCATTTGCTACATGCATAGGGAAACTGACTTTGAGCATGAAAGCTGTGAATTTCAATGAGAAACAATAATCCATGAGCTGTGAAGTGCTTCACGAGCTGTGAGGGCAGGTGTGGTCTCCTTCCAGAGAAAAATATAAGTATAATGCACTAGACGGATTCCTTTGATGGACCGTGGAACATGCCATAAGCCATCAAGTCCATTTGTGAGTTTATTCCAATGAGCATTATAAGATAAAATTCAACCAACGGATGCTTGAAATGGACCGTGAGATGTGTTATGAGCCATCGAGTCCAAATTGTGAGATAGAGATAGAGAAGGTTGCAAGTTAGACTTTGACTGACGAAAGCCTCTGAAGGACTGTGAGGAGTACCACGGGCCATCAGTCTGATCCATGAGATTAAGGTAGAATGATATTAGAGAAGCCGAAGAGAAGTTCACAGTTCACTCGACGAATCATGGAGCTTTCCTAGTTTGTTTAGGATTTAATTTTTATGTCTATAAATACTTCCTTTAGGGTTTTTTTACCCGTTAATCATGATATATGACTAGTATTGATATTGTTGACTTTGTTTTACATTATTTTGAGAATTAATACAAAGTTTTTTTTATTGTTCTTGATTCTTGAAGATTGTTTTGACTATTGTTTTTGGATTTTCATGGTAATACGAGTAAGTTATTTTTAATGCATTATTCTATAATTACTTCAAGAATGAATAACTGAACACCATAAGTAGGGTTGTGAGAACCATAATAAATTAACAAACGTAGGTTAAACAATTAGTGATTCTTGAACGGTAATCTTGCATGTAGTTTTAATCTCTTCACTTTAACTGCTTCTTAATGGTGTACAATATTAGAACCTATCATTGATCTTTACTTGCCAGACAAAGAAGGTAAAAGGTTAGGAAAATAGATTAACAATATATATTTGAGGCTATCAACCCTCATCTAATGATTTGAGACCGACCGAAGATAATCAATATGAGATAATTAATAAAGTTTAGTAATTCGACACTTGTGAGACCGAAATGAGATCAAGTGAATTTCTTTTGAATGGGCCGACCAAACTTCAGTTGAACCATAAAATATCATTAGTTTTGTATGCTTATCACCGGGATAGATTATTAGTTGCATATACCTACTAAGTTATGAAGTCATAGGTAATACAATCCTAGTTTCTTCTCTATTATTAAACACAACAACAATTAATTTGCAAATAATTGGTTATTGATAACTCACAAACACTTGTCTACTTTTAATTTTATGCAATCCCCTCTTGAATAACGACTACCGAGTCAAAATTTCACTATTGATACCATTCTTCCTTATTCTCTGTGGAATTTGACCTCAACTCATAATTGGGTTCTATATTTGACAGTGACCGCTTTATATCTCATTTTAGAGGTGTAATTTGGGCGTATCAATGCATAGGTAGACAATATTCATGTTTTAAAGTTCTGACTTTCATGTCATCTTTTTATGAATTTCAAGTATTATGAGTTATGAATGAAGTTTCTTAATAAGATTTACCTCTTCACATTTTGAAATCATGTTTTCTGCTTATGCTAGTTATGTGCTCATATTTCATGCTATGTACGAGCACACTCAGACTAACAATGACATCAGATGTCGGCCACACCTAGAGTCTAGGCTCGGGGCATGACAGACTTAGTAATAGAGTCGTCCTAGGTTCAAGTGTCATAGGATGTCTATGAAGTTATATCTATTAGAGTCTTAATTATAAGTGTGAAGCGCACCACACTTATAATTTGGAGGCTAAATGACATTCAAGAAATGTTATTCCTCTTTCGTACTTTAGATCATACTATAGAGTTGGGCCTTAAGAAAATGATCACAACTCTTGTGTTGCTTCCTTTTTATCAACTATGCCTCATTCTTTAGGGGATCAAGGGATATGTAAAGGTAAACCCTTATTGATGTGTTACTTTAGATGGATCTTTGCAGAATGGGAGAGGTTGCATAAGGACTCAAGTGAGAATATACCTATCCCATAGTGTATTTAGGTCTCATGTTCTGAGGAGGTGTACTCTTGTTCCTCCTATTAGTGATACTAATCTTGTTCCAAAAAGGGCCATGTGTGAGACAAAGGAACAAAAGAGGATTTACTAGGTGGAACAAGGAATAGGCTACTCTTGTGGTAATAGAATATCCCAACAATAGTCGTACGTGGAGCAAACATTTGTACTACTTGAGGTGAAAAACTTTGTCCCTTCAATAAAGAGGATAAAGTGGAATGATGGGAGAGTTATCCGAAGGGGGATAAGTTATTCCACTAGCCTTGTTAGAGGATTGTCAAGTCAAGGAGAGAATTTCTGTACACCTAGACCCAAGATACGAGGAGGCTCAAATTAGAGAATTCCTTAGTGTCATCCTTTTGGTAAGTGTTGCGAAAAACACTCAGAGGCATGCCGCATGAATCTCGATAAATGTTACCATTGTGTCCTTTGAGAATATAGTCAGAGTGAGTGCCCATCTTCTAGAGATGTTAATGCAAGTAACAATTCTAGTCTAAGACCCACTATGTGACCACCTATTTGCACACAATTTGGGAAGGATAATCAAGGGATATGTCATCTTGGTACAGATAAGTGCTTTAGGTGTAACCTTCCTAGCCATGTTTGGAGAAATTTCCCCTTATTTGGGCAAAGGGTAGTAAGAGGTTGGACATTAGGACTAAGCGGGAGATAGAACTATTTTTTTCATGCTATGGTGGGTTGAAAAGGGGTGAGGCATTGCCAGACATCACCATAGGTATGTTGACAAATTTTCCTTGTATATACTTAGTGCCTCAAACATATATTATCTGATGCGAGCTGTCTTAGCCAAGAAGTTAGAGGAAGGGTAATTCAATCTATTCTTAGGGTTGTGTTTATATGTTATTATTATGATCATGTGAAATAAAGGGGAAAAACATAGGATCTGGGATTTTTAGATAGAAAATTTTGGGATGAACTCGAGTCTCATAGTACGCCAAACCATATGAACTCATGAATTTCCCTTATCATCTAATGAAACCATGATACATCATATATATGCTCAGATTAAATGTATCATATGATTTGTGCCTATGATCTCGTCTCTCTGAGCCCTATGAACGTCCACTTATGAGGATGATGGATAATGGATTATTATATCATGTTTATGCTCAAAAAGACTCTTTATTCATGCTTTGTTCATTTGGGGTATGAAGCATTCATGCCTAATGTACGTTATTCTATAGGCCCTATTTTGAGTGACAAGGTTATGATAAGTATAAGTCATGGTTGAACAATATTCCATTCATTCCTCATGCTCATACTCTATTTCTTCAATAGTTGTCGTTTATGATGTGAGAGATAGTAGTGAAAGAAGATATCTAAGGAAAATGATAGAAGAGAGTAGATACTTTTGTTATAAATGACAACTTTGATGTGCTTTTTCTATCTAATTAATAAGTGTGGATGAAATACAAGGTGAGGTATAGTTATGTTTAACTAGTTAGATGGAAATACGTTGTATGTCTCCCTGTATAAGTATATGAATTTGTGGATTGTAGGAATGTTAAGAAGACAAGAAAATTCTTATATAATTTTAGCTGCAAGGAAGCCATGTAGGCTTGAATGTCGTATTGATTATTATATGAATGATTTTATTATGTGACTAGTGACCTCTTAATTGGATCTTGAAGTTGGTTGATTATTGTGTTGAGAAGAAATAGTATTCTTGGGGATGACTCTAGATACAAAGAAGACTGTGTCAAATTTTTTAGAATAAACCAAAGAGTTGATCAACATTCAAGGATAAAGGTTCCTAAGGGTTAATGAAATATAGGATCTCGCAATTCAAACTAGCATAATCGCGTTAGATGTGGCACTTGGTTCTTTCGAGTTAGGCTTGACCATGGTAAGAGCATGTAGTTAGACTCAAATCTTAGTAATTATATGTGCCCTTATGATGATTATAAGTTTTAAATGATGAGTGTGATATACAGAGGAAAGGTAGCTTTGAAAAGTGTTGCCAAGCTTTAAGACGGTCAGTCGTATCGTGTAAGGTGAAAGTAGTCCTATTTTTACTCCATTCCCAACACACTTTTGTTTCATGTCATGTAACTTCAGATTGATTAGACTTATGTCCAAGTCTATGTCATTTATGCTCTATAATTTTCATTCCATATGATTAATATAGTTAGGATATGTCAATGTTCCATATCCAAATGTGTCATATGACTCGTACCTATGACCTTTTTCCTCGAAGTATTTTGAAAATTATCATGAGGATGATGTTTATAATAATGAACGAAGAGTAAGGTAAGTTTAGGGAGAATTCCTTTTTGCATGCTTTAAGAGGCCAGTAGGCGCCAGGCTATGTCCATATTTCCTACAAAGTTTTTCATGTCTATGTGGATTTCAATATCCCGTGAGACTCATAATAGTTTTTCTAGTTAGTTGATAGCCTTTTTAAAGATTGATTTAGTCCAAGTCACAAAGGAAATTTTCATCAAAATTCTAGATCATCAGGTTTGCAAGTTTAGAATTAAGGAAACAGATTTAGTGAAGGTATTATGGAGGAATCAGAATGTTGAAAAGTCTACGTGAAAAGCCGAAGATGATATAAAAACTAGATATTCTCACTTGTTTACTTCTCGAAGGGAAGATGTTTAAGGTAGTGACCCTACTTTATGCCTTCGATTCTATTAATTCCTTTGTTATGTCATGTCTATTCTAAGTCTCATGTATTTCATAACTCGTTCCCATACATTCTTTTTGTGTCCCATTGTGAAACTCCTTATGTGAATAAGGTCCATGCTGGTAAAAGATAGTTCCAGAGAATGATGTTGTGGTTGATTTATATTCCCCTTATCCATGACCCTCATTCGAGGACGAATGATCTCAAGAGGAGATATTATAACAACTCGCATCTTGAGTCATATTTTAACTCATCTTGTATGTATGTTTGAGTTTTGGTATCAAGTTACTTCACCCAAGAATCGATTAGAAATTAGTCAGAGTTCATTCCATGAATTAGACAAAATTTTGTGCAGGCACGAGGGATAGGGCGCCGCCCTGGGCAACGCACTGGTAGGAAAGTGCTATTCATTAGAGGTGAAACTTCAGAGCGGTTTTTTTGTCATGATCACAATGCACTGCCCATTTCAGTGCTATGGGCAGAGCAGCACACTGAAGTCCATTTCAGCTGAAAGTTTACACTTTGTTCTATTAAGGTTGTTTTTATCCTACCAGTATTATTGTAACACCCCCAAAAAATCTAAGCTAAAATCCAGACCATTTTCATATGTTGTTATATCCAAACCAGATGATTTTAAATGTTAAATAGGTGTTGAGATCAATTCTTATATGTGGAAAGTGTATTAGATATGAATTAGGGTCATAAAGAACCTCTAGCTCAAAGTTGAGTTGAAAGCTTCCTTACTGATTGAGTTTTAGTGTAAGATTTTTTCAATGGTCAACTTCAAATGATTATAACTCCTAGAATATAAAGATTTAGGTAGACTAGAATCCACCAAATTAAAGGTCTTTAAATTTTCTTTCCAACGCCACCAACCGCGCATTAATATGAGTCTCGAGTAAAAAGTTATTAGTGTTTTACTAAAAGGTGTCTGTTTGTCAAAATGACAGACAGAAACCACGGGAGGAATCCACGACTCATGGATAAAACCACGAACCGTGGAATGAATCAGTGGAAATCATACATGGAACTTAATATTTTGTCTGAAAACCACGAGAAGGTTCCACGGGTCGTGGAATGATCCACGGGCCGTGAAACCCACTTGTGGAAAGAGTCCAAAAGCCTAAAAAGTGGTCTGAGAACCACGACTTCCATCTACGGACCGTGGTTCATTCCACGGGCCGTGGTTCATGTATGTGGAACTCGATGATGAGTTTTTTTCAATAGTTTACTTAGTTTTCTCAGGAGTATTTTAGACTTTTCCCACCTTGTTTTTTATTCCTAAATTAAGTCATTTTAGGCCTATTTGGAGAGGTTTTATCCGTACTTAGTCTTTCCTCTCCTCATTCCATCGATTCAAGTTTCAAGAAAAGAAAAGAATGCTCTCTTTCAAGCTAGAGACCTAGGGTTCATCCTCAAAATCAAAACCTCTATGTTCCATTCAAGATTCTCCAGTAAACATGTATATGGGATTTCAATGAGGGTTTTCTTTTATCCTCATACCCAAAGTTTCAGATTTTCAGTAAGATTTTACAAGTTATGATTCTAGGGTTATTACCCAAACATGTGATTTTCTATAAATTTAATTTCTTGATGATTCTACAAGACTGCTACCCATATTAGAATAATTTTTACATGAATTTTTGTAAATAGATTTCAAAACCCATTATTTTTGGAAGAAGTAAGTTTTAGCCTGATTTTACAATATTTTCTCAAAATTTAGCTTTTCCTCCAGAATTTAGTTCAGCTTGTCAGCATCCAGTCTAAAAAAGTTTAAGTTTCCTCATGATGATTTTTAACTATGGAATTTGTCCTCAAACCCTCAGCATGTTGTCTAACCCATGACTTCAAACTATGATTTTAAATTGCATATTTATTTCAGATTCTAGAATTGTTACCAGTAATTCAATTTCTGAGGATGGTGGGTTATAAACACCCGATCAGTTTATGTTTCATTCATTTTCAGACATATTCCTAGTTATTTAGAATTTAGATAATTAGAATGCTTCAATCTCAGTAATCTTTTGCATTCTCAGAAAATCAGTATTTTGAGCAATCCAGTATTTAAATTTGTAATTGTTTGTTTACATATTCAGTTGAGAGTAGACTTAGCACCGAGCGGATGAGGAGATGAAGGCTCACCTATCAGTTTAGGCTGAGACCTTTAGCAGCAGTCCCTAAGTCCCAGAACTATGGCGCCACCATAGGTTATGTAGGGGTCACCCGTCAGTTTAGGCTTGACACCCTAGTCCTTTATTGGACATCAGATTAGTGGATCCACCCTCCCAGCAAGGGTTACAGGTTGGCCCCATAGTTAGCTCAGCTTGGGGTATGTCGATTAATAGTAGCTCCCATAGTTCATACTCAGTTAGTGCATGACCTCGTAGTCAGTTATTCAGTTTCATGTTATAAACTTGGTCATTGCATCATTCCACTTATTTCAGTATTTTTAGCATGCTCAGTAGAAGGAACTGCCTAAAGATTTACTTAAACATGCCTTTTGTCATGACTCATGGTTTTCAGCTCAATTGCACTATTTCATGACTTACAAACATAATTCATCTCTTATTTCATGGATCTCTAAGTAACATTTTTACTTATCTTTAAACATCATGATCTCACAGTTACAGTTCAAAAACATAATTTACATTATCTTCAGTAAAAGAGCTTATGTTCTACGAGTTAACTGAAGCATTCTCAGACACCTATACTTAGTTCAATTTTCAGTTATGTTTTCAGTATATACATGTTTTCTCATATTTTCAAAGTTAGTGTATATCTCACATGCTCAGTACATTCAAAGTATTAATCTTATACCTTCTTGTGTTGCATCCTTTCATGATGTAGGTTTTATTATTAGCTCCCAGGATAATGGTCAGACAGATCGTAGCTTCCAGTCAGCAGGGAATGAGTTCTCTTTTTTTGGGAACTCCAGTCAGTTAGTAGCTATAGAAGTTATTTCAGTTGTTATACATTGATTAGAGATAGTTAGGGGTCATATCCCGGCTAACTATAGTTCAGTATTAGTAGAAGCTTCATAGACAGTCACTCAGTTGTATCATTTTTCAAATGAGTTGTATTTTAGTTAATGAAAGTTATTATATTACAATAATCTTTAAGAGATCAGTACATATTTTAGCTTCCGTATAATGTTTTTTTTTCAATTTATACGTTTTTATTCAATTACTCATGAATTATGCCAGTATAAAGGGTTAACTTAGGTCTACTTATGGTTCCAGGTCCCGTGTTACGTCTAGAGTGTAGGCTCGGGGTGGGACAAACTTGGTATTAGAGTTTAAGTATCCTAGGGTGTCTGTGAAGCCGTGTCTAGTAGAGTCTTGCTTATGAGTGTGTTGTGAATCACACTTATAATCAGGAGGCTACAGGGCATTTAGGAAATATTATCCTTCTTTTATACTCCAGATCGTGCAGTAAAATTATTCCTTAAGAAATTTATGCAGATTCGTGCATTAATCCAATTTCTCCAATCATGCCTCATCTTCGAGGTTGTTGAAATAGTAAAGTTCATATTCTTATCAGTGTGATACTCTCAGATAGAGCCATCAGAAAATTAAAAGACTGCACAAGGGCTTGTGAGGATCCTACTAGTGCGTTAAGTCTATTGATCCAAAAGCATTTACTATTTTCCACTCGTGCAGTTGAGCCTGTAGTAGAATGTACTCTCAGACCCTCTTCCAGAAACTTTACTACGAATGGTAGTCTTAACCAAAAAGTATGGTTCCCTAAACACTTGTGTAGTATAGTCACTCGAGAGTTAGTGTGAATTGAGCTATTATGGGCCATAAGTAGCAGAATGACCCCCAAACTAGGTGAAGAAGATCCTTGAATGGTAGAAAGGTAGATGTGTATCCAGAGTAGTATGGTGTTGCATGATACTCACATATTTTGTAGTGCTATGTGTGACTAGCTTAGAATTCTCAGGTTACTAATTATGGAGAAGGCTAGGTGTATATTATATGGTGTTCTAAGATATGAATTCGAAAGGTTATAGATAGACATGTTGAAGTCCCTTAGTGTGGTTTTTAATTCAGTTGACTTGGGTGGATATGAACTTAGAGATGTAATGTTAGTAGATGAATAAGCAAAGTCCAGATTGCTAAGTGTTAGAGGAAGTGGTTATATACGCTAGTAAGAGTATGAGTTCTCTAGTGATAGCCTTAAGTGTAACAAGGAAGCTTAGAGATACCTCAGAAGAACACCTAGCAAAGGGTCTTCAGTTATAGCCTATCAAGGAGAGTTTAGTATCCAGGAGTACAATGATACACCGACTTTACAAGGGTTAACTGATTATAGCCTTATTTGTGAGAGAGATCCACAAACTTACAGGGGTGACTTTTGAGCTAAGGAGGAGATGATAAAATGAAGAACCAAGTCGAGTCTTGTGACTCAACTAGTATAGAATTCTAGAAAGAACTATGATGGGATATCGATTCACTCTTATTCCAGCAGATTTCCTAGTGCTTCAGTCAAGATGACACTATACTCAGACGTATTTGTGCCATATTTATGAACAGGTTCATGCACTACATACAGATTCACGTTCATGCTCAGCTCCTAGAACAAACAGAAATATATCCGGATAGCGATTCCAGTCTTACTCTATGATTCTAAGAATCCCAGCTTCATGCCATGAGACTTGTTATATATGTAAGCTCATGTCACACAGTATGCTCAGTTCTATGTACTCAGTTCAGTCCTCAATATATGACTTAATGGCTAATGAAATCGTGCTACGTCATGTATATGCTCAGACTAGATTTCTTGAATAGCTTATGCTTATGATTTCCTTACTCTAACCATGCTTCATATGTCTAGGATGTGAGAGAATCACGCCTTTACACTTGACTTCTCAGACCTTACCTTGAGTGGCTGAATCACGCTAAGTATAGGTCAAACTGATCAGTATTTCTTCATTCGTGATGCTCATGCCCTCACTTTATTCCTTCGTTGATCTTGGTTTATGTTGTCATAGTTGTTAGAGGAGGAATCTAAGTAGTAGCGTAGATGGGAAGTACTAGATGTTTCTTTTTGGTGTACTGGTTCCACCTCAGCTTGTAAGTGTGGATAAAATATGAGGTAAATCATGTTCATGTGTAATAGTTAGATGAGGAAGGTTAGTATGTCTTTTGTAGAAGTTCCTGCAGTTATAGATTCTAGATATGCTAGGGAAGAAGAGAGAGGTCTCAGATAGTGTCAGCTACAAAGAAGCCATAAGATGATCATAGTAATAGGCTTGAATATTGTGATAAAATATATCTGGGTCTTTGCTTTGTGCGACTAGTGACCCATTGATTAAGAGCTCAAGGCTAGTTGATTTTAATGATAAGGAGGAATACAATTCTTGGGAGATGACTCTAGATACAAGTGATTTAGTCGAGATAGGCTTGAACATGGTGAAAGAAGATAGTTAGGCTCAGACTTCAGCATTTACATGTGCACAGGTGAGAATTTTAGTTACAAATGGAAAATGTGGTAATCAAAGAAGTTAGAGTAGTTAAAAAGGTGCTCCTCAGCTTAAAGGTGGTCAACTGTATTGTTTAAGGTGGGAATAGACTTGTTCTTACTCCCTACCCAGGGTGCTCATACCTTATGTCCATTAGTTTCAGCTTGGAAAATCCTAGACTTCTCATATCACATCAGTTCAGACCTACCGGTGATTTTTCCTGAGGCCAGAAGGCCCTATGTTCAGTTCAGTCCTTGGCACTAAGTTCAGTTAGGAGAAAATATTCTTCTCATATAGTTACTCCTCTCAGTTTTATGTTCCTTTCACTTAATTGCGAATTCTAAGAATGTGTTCGTTCTCAATGAGATTCAGCTGAGTCCCTACTCTCTCTCTCAATACAGACCAATTATCAGATTAGATATTCTGTTTCATATTCCATCAGTGTTCTTATGCTCTCAGTATACATAAAGGTCTCACAAATTTAGCTCAGTTCATATTTCAGTCAAAAATCAGTTATCATGTCAATATTCCAACTTTTAGAACTCATTTAGGGGGATCACACCTCTTTCCCTACCATCTCAGCTTAGTTAGTCTTCATTCGAGGACGAATTATATCAAGGGGGAGATATTATAACACCCCCAAAAATTCTAAGCTAAGATCTAGACCATTTTCATATGTTGTGTCATGAACTAACTACCGAGCCGTGCAAGCACCTACTCTAAGCACCTAAATAGGAGAACCCTTACTAGCCGATCCAACAAGTAAATACCAAAGTTAAAATTAAACAACAGAAAAGAAGCCTTTTTAATACTGGAATAACTCTTACAACTTAAATACAAGAAATTCCTTTACAAAACTTAAATACAACCCTCCCACGGAACTAGTCTAAACTGGTACAAGAGCTATATAGGAAAGATACAAATATATATATAAAAATAGACACAGCTTCCAACATGGAAATGAAGAGTAGAAGCTGTTGAAGATCATCGTCGTACTGTACCTAAAAAATATCACTGATCCTACAACCATACTATACCCAAAAAGGTATAGCAAGAGTAGTATCAGTACAAACAACACGTACTGGTAGGCATCATCGATCAACCCGAATCCATTACATACATTCATACAAGAAATCCAGAGAAAATATGTAATAAGTTTACAATAATCCATTCTTTCAACATACACTTTTACCATCCTGGTATTAGCACTAAGAACTTATTTGTTTTACCCTAAGCCTTCCTAACTCGTTTCGCTGCCAACTCCACCCCTTGGAGACTCTACAGCATGACACCTAGGATTTCTCAAGTCATATTGAACATTTAGACTTCCTAAGTCATGCCTGACTATAAGACTTCCCAAGTCACCCTTAACACTAGTCCGACAACTACGCCCCGACCCATACCACCATTCCATCATCCCAGTCAATCGCTATGACTCAACACCTGAAGTAAACCCAGCTACCCATTAACTAGACCACATATATTTTTGTTACTACTTACAAGTGTCCGAACGACTCCAGGATCCCTAGGATAATAACCAACATGTAATATCAACCCCACAATACAACTCCAGACTCTCAGTCTTCCTCTAACTTACCAACTTCATGACACATCTCAACCACCGTCGTCGCAATAACCAAACACTAAGCATATATCCCTTTTCTTGTAGCCCGGACCAACTAAGGACCCCTAAACCAACACCTAAATGTTAACATGCAATGCTCGATCCACCAAAGGACCAACCCCACATGTAAGTATAACAACCCAACCTCTCAAGGACAAATATACACAATAACAATTTCAATAATTAACCCGATCCACTCATGAAACCATTGACAAAATACAATCAACAATGTATATTTAAACCGGTACCAGGCGTGGTACCCGAGCCAACTAATATATATATTTTATACCAGGCTTGGTACCCGAGCCAACCGAATGTCATGCACAAAATCCAATAGTCAATAATTAAATAAATAGAAACACACTTGTAACACCGACAAGCAACAAAATCAAGCTCATTTCACGTAATTGACACCCAGACGCTTAGACATTTATAAACGCATTCCCTAAACATGCAAGGCACAAACATTACTAAGTTAAAGTTACATGCATACATATTGTATTTGAAAAATAATACCATCACCTACCCATCAACCGGGTCCATAACCCCAACCTTGAAATCCTCTCCGAAGACCAATTTTTGGTTATCACTCTAGACACCTATTCAGTCAGTACATTAACCCCAAAACCCTCTCTTAAAGATAATTACAGTCTAGGGAAACATCCCCTAACCTTGAGGCTCTACATCCTTCCTGTTCTATCCCATTTCCCTTGATTAAATTATTTCTGAAGCCTACTATAACTAGCCACTTACTTGTTTGCAATAAATCCAGTTCCCTGAACCTGCCCAACAGTCTAATTCCCTGGATTCTAACATCACACACCCATTTAACAATGTAAACAGCTCAGAATGAAACCCATAACCCTAACACCCTCATTCTCATTTCAATCATACAGCCAGACCATCCAATATTCCTCAAGACTCCGTGCCCGAAGGCTTAACAAGAATCCTCCTATCATTCCATAACAATAATATGAAATGAATACAGGTCTAAGTCTACTCAATAAAAAACCTAGCCTACCAAGACGCCAAGCAGCTGCACAATGCCATACTCTGGCTCCGTGAAGGTGCTTCCTGACGGAGAAGAAGCTCGAAGTTCATGGTTTCACTCCTCTTTAGCCGAAATCTCCCCTTCCCATGGCTTCAAGGATTTGCAGTAGCCTAGGAGGGTTTTTGAAGTAACTCTCGTATGTTTTTCAACTGAGAAAGAGAAGTCTAAAATATAATTCACATATTCTGGTTTTTATTTTCTGCCATACCGTGGTCGGCTGACCACTACAGTGGCAGTGCTATAGTGGTAAATTTCCCATTATGGAAGGGTGACATCAGCCTAGATGAATTTCAAAATCTGAAATTTCCATCATGTCAACCCCACTTAAATTAAGATGAATTTTAATCATTCCCAAAATCATTTTAAGGTAATTTCTAAAATAACGATGGATCAGGTTGTTACATGTTGTTAGGTCTGAACTAGATAATTTCAAATGGTAAATAGGTGTTGAGATCAATTATTATGTATGGGAAGTTTATTAGATATGAATTAAGATTATAAAGAACCTCTAGCTAAAAGTTGAGTTGAAAGCTTCCTTACCGATTGAGTTTTAGTGTATGATTTTTTTAAGGGTCAAATTAAAATTATCATAACTCCTAGAATATAAAGAGTTAGGTGGCCTAGTATCCACCAAATTAAAGGTCTTTAATTTTTTTTTTCTAATGCCACTAACCGTGTATTAATATGAGTCCGAAGTAAAAAGTTATCAGCATTTTACTAAAGGGTGTCTGTCTGTCAAAATGACAGACAAAAACCATGAGAGAAATCCACGGCTCATGGATCAAACCAAGAACCGTGGATTGCATCGGTGGAAATCAGACCTGGAACTTAAATTTTTGTCTGAAAACCATGGGAAGGTTTCACGGGTTGTGGAATGATCCACGGGCCATAAAACCCACTCGTGGAAACAGTCCAGAAGCCTGAAAAGTGGTCTGAGAACCACGACTTTCATCCACGGACAGTGGTTCATTCCACGGGTCGTGGTTTATAACCGGGAAACCCGATGACGAGTTTTGTTTTCAGAAGTTTTACTTAGTTTTCTCAGGGGTATATTAGAATTTTCTCACCTTGCTTTTTATTCCTAAATTAAGTCATTTTAGGCCTATTTGGAGAGGTTTATTCGTACTTAGTTTTTCCTCTCCTCATTCCATCGATTCAAGTTTCAAGAAAAGAAAAGAACGCTCTCTTTCAAACTAAAGACCTAGGGTTCATCCTCAAGATCAAAATCTCCATGTTCCATTCAAGATTCTCCAGTAAACAGGTATGTGAGTTTTCAATGAGGGTTTTCTTTCACCCTCATGCCCAAAGTTTTAGATTTTCAGTAAGATTTTACAAGTTATGATTTAAGGGTTATTACCCAAACACGTGATTTGCTATGAATTTAATTTCTTGATGATTCTACAAGACTACTAGCCTTATTAGAATAATTTTTACATGAATTCTTGCAAATAGATTTTAAAACCCAAGATTTTTGGGAGAAGTAAGTTTTAGCCTGATTTTACAGTATTTCTCAAAATTTAACCATCTCCTTTTTTACCAGCCGAGCTGCCCTGTCAACCCTTTGCGGCGCTTGCTTCCTAGCTAGAACTCACACAGCGCAAACATAAATGAGAACTAAGCATAGTCTGACTCCCTAGCGCACAGAGCAAGAGTAAGCTACTTCACTCGAGAAGAAGAAATACGCTAACGATCGGCTAGCTTTTCCTCCAGAATTCAGTTCAGCTTGTCAGCATCCAGTCTAAACAAGTTTAAGTTTCCTCATGATGATTTCTAACTATGAAATTTGTCCTCAAACCCTCAGCATGTTGTCAAACCCATGACTTCAAACTATGATTTTAAATTTCATATTTATTTCAGATTCTATAATTATTGCCAGTAATTCAATTTCTTAGGATGGTGGGTTATGAACACTCGATCAATTTATATTTCATGCATTTTCAGAAAGATGCCCAGTTATATCAGAATGCTTTCAGTTTCAGTAATCTTTTGTATTCTCAGAAAGTCAGTATTTTGAGCTATCCAACATTTTAGTTGTAATTATTTGTTTACATATTCAGTTGGGAGTAGACTTAGAACTGAGCGGACGAGGGAATGAAGGCTCACCTATCAGTTTAGACTGAGACCTTTAGCAACAGTCCATAAGTCCCAGAACTACGATACCACCGTAGTTTATATGTCACCCGTCAGTTTAGGCTTGACACCCTAGTCCCTTGTTAGACATCAGATTAGTAGATCCATGCTAGAAAATATTTGTATCCTTGGCAAGGTATGAACACCCTCTCATCCAGGGTTACAGGTTGGCCCCATAGTTAGCTCAGCTTAGGGTATGTCGATTAATAGTAGCTCCCACAGTTTATACTCAGTTAGTACATGACCTCGTAGTCAGTTATTCAATTCAGTATTATTCAGTTTCATGTCATCTACTTGGTCATTGCATCACTTCACTTATTTCAGTATTTTTAGCATGCTCAGTAAAAGGAAATTTCATAAAGATTTACTTTAAACATGACTTTTGTCATGACTCATAGTTTTCAGCTCAGTTGCACTATATCATGACTTACAAACATAATTCATCTCTTATTCCATGGATCTCCAAATAATATTTTTACTTATCTTTAAACATTATGATCTCACAGTTATAGTCCAGAAACATGATTTACATTCTCTTAAGTAAAAGAGCTTATGTTCTACGAGTTAACTGATGCATTCTCAAACACCTATACTTAGTTTAGTTTTCAGTTATGTTTTCAGTATATACATGTTTTCTCATGTTTTCAAAATTAGCATATAACTCACGTGCTCAGTACATTCAAAGTACTGATCGCATACCTTCTTGTGTTGCATCCTTTCATGATGCAGGTTTTAGTGCTAGCTTTCAGGATCATGATCAGACAGACCACAGCTTTCAATCAGCAGGAAATGAGTTCTCCTTTTTTGGGAACTCCAGTCAGTTAGTAGCTATAGAAGTTATTTCAGTTGTTATACATTGATTAAAGATAGTTGGGGGTCATGTCCCGGCTAACTGTAGTTCAGTGTTAGTAGAGGATTCATAGATAGTCAGTCAGTCAGTCAGTTGTATCATTTTTTAAATGAGTTGTATTTCAGTTTATGAAAGTTCATTATATTATAGTAATCTTCAAGAGCTTAGTACATATTTCAGCTACCGCATAATGTTGTTTTTTTCAATTTATATGATTCTATTCAGTTGCTCATGAATTATGCCAGTATAAAGATTAACTTGGGGCAACTTGTGGTTCCAGGTCCCATGTTACGTCTAGGGTATAGGCTCGGGGTGTGACAATTATATACTATATACTCTCGACTTAAAACCTCTGTTAACAAGAAAGGACACTCAGAATCATCCGAATTATTTCTCTCCTCCCTCCCCAACTCAAAACCACAAAGGTTTCAAGAAAACTACGCTCTAGACTCAAGGAAATCAATCTCTCAAGTTTCTTCTCTAAGTTCTAGTATCTTCTAAGAGAGGACATTCTATTTCATGTCTCAGTTGTTCAATCATATCAGACAATAGTCCAACTTATGTCATATTTTTATTCAGCTATTTTAGATAAAATACATTTCATGTACTTACGTCATTTGGCGTTGCATCATTTTATGATCCAAACTCATATACTCAAGTTCGCGATCAAACGCTTCTCTAGATCCCTCGCTTTCAGCTTTTGGTTAATCCTCCTACTTTCCGGGGGCTTAGTCTAGTTAGTCTCTTTATTTTTGTTTAATAAAGGTATGCCAGGGGCCTTGTCCGGCCAATCATTATTTTCAGACATGTTCAAGCTTCATAGATAGACAGTAGTCATGTTTTTGTACCGTTTTGACTTTCGTGTCAACTTTTCATGAATTTCAAGTATTATGAATTATGAATAAAGTTTCTTAATAAGATTTATCTCTTCACGGTTTGAAATCATGTTTTCCGCTCATGCGAGCTATGCTCATGTTTCATGTCATGTATAGGTATGCTTGGACTAATGACATCGAATGTTGACCATGCCTAGGGTCTAGGTTCGGGACGTGATGCTTAGCTTTGTTGAATCCCGTATATATTAAGTCTACATCTCCCCCCTCCCCCCTTATATATACTACTCAAGGGTGCTAATAAGGAGGGAGGGGGTGTCACGACACTCGCAAACTTCGATCGAAACTGTGTATATATATTTATGTATGTATATACAAGAAATGGGATAAATAAATAAAGTGGCACTCGAAATAACAAATAGTCATTCGGTGCCACTCGCTGAGTGCCCACGTTTCGCCCATCTTGCCCAAGGTCGAGCCCAGCCTTCATCACATATATGAAATTATTTTGTCTTCTGCATTCAAGAAATCCTTACTTCTCTTTTTCTCTTTTCTTTTTCTATTTCGTTTCTTCTTCTTTCTCTTCCTCGTTTCTTCTTTTCTTTATTTTTGTTGACTCTTATTCTTATTGTTTTTTAATTCTTTTTTCAGTCTTAAAGTTCATACTCCTTCTGTCCCATTTTATGTGACTCACTTTCCTTTTTAGTTAGTCCCAAAAAGAATGATACATTTCTACATTTAGTAACAATTTAACTTTAAAATGATCATTTTACCCTTAATGAAATGATTTACAACCACACAAACATCCAAGACTCATTTTAGACCACAAGTTTCAAAAGTCTTCCTTTCTTTCTTAAAGTTCATGCCAAATCAAAGTAACTCATATAAAATGGGACGGAGGGAGTAACATTTAGTAAGTTTTTGCTTTGAGCATTTAAATAGGCATTTGTAGTAAGTTATAGTTCCTTAAGTCGATAGCTCCTGAATATGAAAATTCATCAAAGGCATGAGTTATAAATACATAATATATTTTTGTTGATATTATTATTAAACTTTTACGTTTTATTCAAAATTTCATAATTATTAAATTATTTTGTTCGATCGACTGGTTTACATATACTAAAAAGACAAATAATTTGAATGGAAGCTCAAAATAGATCTAGTCGGAAAATAATGTGGCATGAGAAATTTCAAAATTCTTGATCCGCCTTTGCACATATGCATTCTGTTCATATAATTCAGGCTTTTAAAAGAGGGACCCGAAAATGAAACTTTGTAGAGGTACTCAAAAGCCCCATGCAAATTTATACTAATAGACAAGAAAGGTAGAAGTCTCAAGGGTAGTAGGCAGAAAGAGGTGAAAACATGGCGTCAAAAAACAGCTTACGCATCTGAATTCAACATGCAAAAATTTTGGACATGTGTGTATAGTTCGTGGATCGAGAGTGAATCTTTTCAGATGCAAATTTTGTTGGAATTTGTTTAAATAAAATGAGTAATAATCATTTGTTTAGACATGTCATTTGAAATCATGATATGAAATCAAATTGATATGAAATTAAAGTTTTGTTTCAATATGCAATTTGAATTTCGTTGTATTTTTCTTCCTGTCTTTTATGAAATTTATAAAGAAAGTGATTTGGAATAACAATAGCCAAAACGAATTCCTTTCTGTAGAGTGATTCCCGTCAAGCGAAAACCCATTTTTGAGATTGGATGTTCCCACAAATTATTAAAACTATCAAAAAAATTCAATTCTTATACAATACTCCCTCCGTCCATCTTTACTTGTCCATTATACTAAAAATAAATGTCCAACAATACTTGTCAAATTTATAAAATCAAGAGATACTTTTACAGTTAGTTCCTAATTTAGTCATATCATTAATTATAGTCATTTTCTTATTATATTTTCAAAACATTATATTTATTATATTCAAAAGGTGATTTGGTAAAAGTACTTTTCTATTTATAATTTCTTAAAGAGTATGCAAAGTCAATAATGAACAAATATTATTAAACAAAAAGAGTATTATCAAATGAGCAAACTATAATTCATAAGCAAAATATCAAAATATTCTAAGATATCACATTACTAAATTACATATTACGTATTTCTTTTATAAAATATTTACTTTTAGTAGTCACTATACCTAAAATAGAGTGAGCTCTGCGTATTACATAATCTGAATCCAACATGCAAAAATTTTGGACGTACGTGTGTGCAGAGGATGTCCAAAATATTGTCCAGCCAAAAGATAACAGTAACCTCATGAACACAACAGCCAAAATATTTTACTTTACGAACACTTGGCTTTTTGCATGTTCCGTTTGCTAACTCACCTACCCTAAGTCTAATTTTTTGAATCTCCCCCACCAAAATTACCCCCACTTGAAACACACCAAATATTTTCTTTCCTAATTACTAAAATAGCAGTATCTATTTTTTATCAAAAAATATTATCTGTTTAATGTTTTCCATACATGGATTACTTAATTACATGAAATACTTAAAATTAATTACTCCCTTCGTCCTAATTTATATGAATTAATTTGATTTGACACGAAATTTAAGAAAAAAGAAAGACTTTTAAAATTTGTGGTCTAAAATAAGTCATAAATGTTTGTGTGGCTATAAATCATTTTATTAAGGCTAAAATAGGCATTTTAAATTTAAATTATTACTAAATATAAAAATATGTCATTCTTTTTTAAACTGACTGAAAAGGAAAGTGAGTCATATAAACAGGGACATGGAGAGTATTAAAGTTATAATCTAAAAATAATGACATATGTTAGTCATTTTCTTCTGAAAATGAGAAATTTTACGAGTTTTAGTTATAAGATGAATCTTTTCGGACGTAACTTTGTTGTTCTTTCACCACCGATGCATATGCGCATCCAAAATTTGACGGTCTTGAGGTTGAGGGTACCATAAATGTGTCACTAGTGTCAAATGATAATAGCAAATATATTCAAATGAATCATGCATGATTAATTCAACTATTATAACAGATTTTTATTTCTTAATTAGCAAACGATCAACAAACCAATACTTTTTGAAATTGTTCTCTCTCATTTTGATTCTAGTGAATTAAATTAGAAGTATAAATGGTAAAGAAATTAGTAAATTTTTTGAAATTGCAAATATTAATCATACAAGTTGATAAAAATCATATCTCTATTTCAATATTTTTTTGTTAGATAGAATAGTTTATTTTTATATTTTTTTTCTTCATATTTTATGGTATTAATATCTTTATCTATATATTATATTTCAAAATATTAAGATTAATAATAAATATTCAATGCCAATTTTGAAAGCTAACACAATTTTTCATAATCAAATCAGAAGAAAATAAATGCACATTATTTTTTATCTTAAATATGCCCCTAAACAATTAAAAAAAAAAATATAGTGTTCGGGGCTTTAGCAACAAATGCAACAATTTAAAGCGATGACTTTTTTTCTCACTCTCATGGGAAAAGGGCCTATCGTTTTTCCAAAAGCGACGGACAGCGACGCAAACACAAAAGCGATGACTTTTTTTTTCTTTTTTCAAAAAAGCGACGCAGTCCGTCGCTTTGTTCTTGAACTTGAAGAACAAAGCGACGGACATCGTCGCTTTTCTTAGTAAATTTTTTCCAGAAAAGCGACGGACAAAAGAGACGCTGTCCGTCGCTTTTCTGCATTTTTTCCAGCTGCAAAAATCTGCATTTTCAATATGCACCACCTGCCATTTCAAAAATCTATTCAATACAGCCCAAACCAACAATTACAACATTCATAAAACAATTAAAACATCAACAACAAACTAAAAATGAAGTAATAATATACTAAACACATAAAATGTCCACCAAAAGGACCTATAAAGTATTCAATAACAATAATAAAAGTGTCAAAAAATGTCAAAATGTGTCAAAATATAGAAGGAAATGAGGCAATCCTAATGGAGGGTAGTATCCACATACTCCTCCTCATTTTCACTAGTCTTAGTAACGTCTTCACTTGATGACGAGGAGGAAGGAATAAGATCTATACTACGACGGCGACGACCAACAAAGGACGACATTTGTTGTTGAAGAGCCTGGATGGTCTTTGACAAATCATCAGTGATCTCAGCCAATTTTTTCTCAGATTCTGCCAAGGCCCTGGTAAGATCTGCGATCTGCTGCGACCTATGTGCAAGATGGACACCATCAACCGCATCAGCCTGGCGCGAGGATCCAATACCATCCAGTCCTGACTTAAATCGTTGCAAATCATTCCTCGAGCCTAGATCATAGACTCTCCCATTTTGTCTCCCCCCTGCCACTTTTTTGGTCCATATTTGAGTGACTTCCTCGTTTGTAGGCTCGGTCGGCAAACCCAGACCTTGCTGAATTTGGCTATACTCAGACAAAACACGTTCAAACTCATCCTGCATATAAAAAAAATAAACAATATAATATATACATAATAAATATATATAAAAAAAATATATATGTTAGTACTTTAATTATATTTAAACTTTAAAACTTACATAAGTGTTTTGATCCCTCTGCTCGACCCATACATCTGGATCTGACTCATTTTTTTGTGTCGTATGTGACCTTTCTTAAAGAGCTCAGCCTGAGTCGGAGGGCGCCCCAAATCCTTCTCCTGCAAACAAAATAAAATTTAACATAATCAAGTAATTAATATTATTTAATCAATTTTATATAAACATATAAGTTAAAATGTTAATATTATTACTTATCATTTCCTTTGCAAGGTCCGCTACACTCTTTGCACCCATAGTGTGCAACGATCCACCTTTGACACTGCTTCTGGCTTTCTTGCCTTGTTCTGACAATGATTTGAACTCTTTTGAATCCCAATATATTTTAAGCTGCTCATGTATATCAGATAGAAGTCAAGATCCACACTTTTTACTCTCCCGAATTTTTTAAGCCATTGGCATAGCCTGGCACTGGCCTTCCTCGCGAAAGTAGTAGAAATGATCTTATTGTACTTTCGCTTCCAAGTACACATTGTCTGAAAGAAAGAAATGATTAGTGTTAGATAATATATATATATATATATGTATGTATATTATGAAAAGATATATATATATATATAGTATATATATACCTTAAACTCATCAAACATGACCTGTTGGATCGATCTTGGAATCTCTGACCAGGAGCTTCAAGGTTCTGTAAAATGCCTCTTAACTATCTCCTTTAGAGCACGTCGGGGCTCTTTCGTGGGATACCACCTGTAAAGAACATAATAAGCATCTCATCAAGTGATAAACAATTAATTAATATGAAAAAACAAACTTATAAATTAATTAGAAAAAAACTTACGATGATCCATCAGGGTGAATCATGACTCTACTAATGGCGTCCTTCCTCCTCAGAAAGTGCTGATGCAGGTAATGGCGGAAGTCTATAACGCTGAGTCAATGGGGGTGTAGAGATCTGTGTGTCAGACTCAGAGCTGGTATCTCTAAGTCGCAAGCCTGATAAGTGTGGGGAAGAAGAATCACGTGGGGATGGCATACCAGATGGTAATTTGATAGTCCCACTGCCATGTGGCGGAGGCATAGAGGGTGTAGGAATGAAAGTCATGTGATGATGAGAAGTAGTGGGTATATGACCATGATAATCTACGGGATTTCCAGTGTCATAGGGGATAGACACTGGTGGAGTAGAGCGAATATGTGGCGAAGATGAAAGACGACCTGAAATATTCTCATGCTCTATAGGCATCCTATTGCTCTTCCTAGACTTACTAGACTTGCTAGTACTTTTACTAGGACGATCTCGATCACCATCACCTGATGACATCTGTATGCATAACCCAAAACTAATTCAAAATTTCCAAATTCAAGAAACTAATTCAAAATTAACACTAACCTAAAGTTGAAAACTAATAGCAAGCATTAACCTAAACTAAGGTTCACAAAGACTAACAATTTAAACTAACAAACTTAACTTTAAAAAACTTAGATTCAAGAACCTAACTCAAAAGGTTAAAGTTAAATACTAATTCAAGATTCTAAAACAAAACCCAAAACTAATTCAAGAACCTATTTCAAATTCAAAGTTTCCAACTTAAAATCAATAATCTAATTCAAGAACCTAATTCCAAATTCAAGAACCAAACTAATTCTAGTTAAAAACATCATTCCTAAAGTTGAAAACTAATTCTTAACTCAAAACCAACAATTTAAACTAACAAACTTAACTTTAAAAAGCTTAACTTAAAAAAACTTAGATTCAAGAACCTAATCCAAAAGGTTAAAGTTAAATACTAATTCAAGATTCTAAAACAAAACCTAAAACTAATTCAAGAACCAATTTCAAATTCAATGTTTCCAAATTCAAGACAATAATCTAATTCAAGAACCTAATTTCAAATTCAAGAACCAACCTAATTCTAGTTCAAAAAATCATTCCTAAAGTTGAAAACTAATTCTTAACTCAAAACTAATAATTTAAACTAACAAACTTAACTTAAAAAAGCTTAACTTAAAAAAATTTAGATTCAAAGGTTAAAGTTAAATATTAATTCAAGATTCTAAAACAAAACTCAAAACTAATTCAAGAACATATTTCAAATTCAAAGTTCCCAAATTCAAGTCAATAATCTGATTCAAGAACCTAATTCCAAATTCAAGAACCAACCTAATTCTAGTTCAAAAAATCATTCTTAAAGTTGAAAACTAATTCTTAACTCAAAACTAACAATTTAAACAAACAAACTTAACTTAAAAAAGCTTAACTCAAAAAAACATAGATTCAAAAACCTAATTCAAAAGGTTAAAGTTAAATACTAATTCAAGATTCTAAAACAAAACCCAAAACTAATTCAAGAACAAATTTCAAATTCAAAGTTCCCAAATTCAAGTCAATAATCTAATTCAAGAACCTAATTCCAAATTCAAGAATCAACCTAATTCTAGTTCAAAAAATCATTCCTAAAGTTGAAAACTAATTCTTAACTCAAAACTAACAATTTAAACTAACAAACTTAACTTAAAAAAGTTTAATTTAAAAAAACTTAGATTCAAGAACCTAATTCAAACGGCTAAAGTTAAATACTAATTCAAGATTCTAAAACAAAACCCAAAACTAATTCAAGAACATATTTCAAATTCAAAGTTCCCAAATTCAAGTCAATAATCTAATTCAAGAACCTAATTCCAAATTCAAGAACCAACTTAATTCTAGTTCAAAAAAGAACCTAAAACTAATTAAGGTTCACAAGCTAATAGCAATTAGCAAGCATTACCTAAACTAAGGTTCACAAACTAATAGCAAGCTTAAACTAAGGTTCACAAACTAATTAGCAAGCTTAAACTAAGGTTCACAAACTAATAGCAAGCCTAAACTAAGGTTCACAAACTAATTAGCAAGCCTAAACTAATTAAAGTTCATAAATTAAGAATATAATCTAAAAATGAAATTTTTCACTATTAATTTTTTCATATATCAATTTTTACTATCAATTTCTCAAAATCCAACAAAAACAATAACAACATATACACCCTAGTCTAGAATTCAATAACAAAAACATACTCTAGTCTAGAATACACAATCAATTTTCGAAAATAAAAATACCCAAATTAAACCCTAACCTTCAGATAAACAAAACAACTAACCTCAAAATTGGAGGAGGTTGGAGGAAGAAGGCTGACGGTGGAGGGAGCGGCGGTGGAGAAGCGGCGGAGCAAGTGGTGGAGGAGAGGAGGAGAGAAAAAGAGAAAGAGAGAAATGAGAGAAAGAGACCCGACTGGGTCTCTGTATAATTAAAGAAGCGACGGACAACGTTGCTTCTGTCTGTCGCTTTTTTAAATGAGTTGACCACATCTTGACGGAAAAGCGACGGACAAAAGCGACGCTGTCCGTCGCTTTCTTATTTTTTTTAAATATAAATTTAATTTTAAAGAAAGCGACGGACAGCGTCGCTTTCTTTAAAATTATTTTTTATTTTTTTTAATAGTTGCGACGTTGTCCGTCGCTTTTAATAAAAAATAAAAATTAATTATTTGTAAATATTTTTGGCGCAAATATTCGCCAAAATAAATGACGGAAATAGAGACATTGTCCGTCGCTTATGTAAAAAAATTATAAATTAAAAAAAAAATAGAAAAGCGACGGACAACGTTGCTTTTTTCGTCGCTTTTCAGGAGCGACGCTGTCCGTCGCTTTTCTATCCATCCCTTTTTGAGCTGTTTTTAGTAGTGACACCCCCCCCCTCTCCCCCACCAAAACAAAAATTAAAATTTTTAAAATTTATTTTTTAAAAAATATATAAAAAAAATTTTTACCCCACCTCTGCCCGTACCCCGACCCCCATCCCCTACCAGCCCCCCTCCCTCCCTCCCCAAAAAAAAATTAATTTTTTAATTTTGTTTTTAAGAAAATTCAATTTTTTTTTTCTTGTCCCACCCCCTACCCCCACCCCCACCCCTACCACCCCCACCACCCCCTCGCCCAATTTTTTTTTTTAAAATTATAGTTTTTCATTATCCCACCCCTTTACCCTATCCGTTCTCATTGTTTTGTGTTAAATATATACAAATGCTTTTAGAAAAGAAATTCTATTTGCGTACCGAACACAAAAAAATAAGTAAGAAACAACTTGTTTTCCTAGAAAATATTTTCCAAAGGAAAATATTTTCCTCCATACCGAACACACCCATATACCCCTAAATAATTTTTAAAATCTAAATATACTCCAACATGGCTTCTACCATTTGTACTGCGAGAGGCATGTTTAAACATTTTTAATTATTTAGGGGTATATTTGAGACATAAGATAATATTGGAGTTTTTCATAAGCTGATAGAGGTAGGTTTACGAAGAATATATACAAGATAAATAAAAAATGTTAAGGACATATTTTTCCCTCTCTCATTATTAATTTTCAAACTTTTATATATGGACATAAATATATATATATATATATATATATATATATATATATATCAATAATATATATATATATTTCAAATTTTGGAGTTTAGTGGGAAATTAAAGTGAAATAATAAAAGTTAAATATCAATAAGATAGATGTTTGTTTCTCCTATATTTCCTTTTGTTTCACACACTTGAAAAAGAAACAAGTTAGGAATATATTATTATTACTATGGTTTCATCTACCATATTTCTAGTCTATTTGTTTGGACTTAGATTTTCTTATTTTTGGTGTTGCATCCCCATTCTTTAGACATTAGTAGATATTTTGGTACACGACTTTCAGATTCTAGGGGTAGTTTTATGCAGGATCTTGTTGTTAGTATTGTTTTTGGCTATGAATGCTAGTTTAAATTAATGCAACTGGTTTTGAGCTGTTAGTTTCACTAAGTGTGGATTGAGTTATTGGTTTGCTCATCCAGGGGTTATGGGTGGGTCCCACTCATGGCGGTTTGGGTCGTGACAAAGATGATATTAGATTCTTAGGTTCGTTGATCTTGTCGTACCAAAATAGGTCTAGTAGAGTCTTGCGGAACGATATGGAGACGTCTGTACTTTTCTTCGAGAGGCTATAGGACTTTAGGAAACTATCTCTTCTTTCTTCCTTCGTGCTATAACTTGATTCTAATTGATATCTAGTGATACAAATTGGTATCTAACCTCTTTCACTTTTTTTTCCGCAGATGGTTAACACCAGACGTAACAGAGCGAGAGTGGTAGTTCTAGTGGCGGAACCAGTATCCAGAGGGGGAGGAAGGGGCGGGGCAGAGGCAGGGAAATATCAACACCCATCAAGGGTAGAGCTCAGGTAGCGGAAGGGCCAAGGGCCGCGACCCCCTCCCGCCTCAGGATCCTGTTTAGGAGGAGGTTGAGGTTGTACTTGAGGTGGGCACGAAACAGGAGGAGGCGACACCAGTTAGAGGTGTAGGCCTTCCCCATATATCGCTCGAGGTATTTTAGAAGGTGTGGCCTTTTCTGAGTGAGCTGGCAGGTACTGGAGCCACCCCTACTGGTATAGCATATCAAGTTCTGGGCACTCAACCAGCTGTTGTAATGGCTCCTAGGATGGATGCGGCATCGGGTATTGATGCTTTCTTCCGTCTGATGCTAGGCCCTGTTATGACCGAGACTTAGCACGAAATGCTGACCAAATTCTTGAAACTAAAATCTCCGATGTTTCAAGGTACAGAAAAGGAGGATGCCTTTGAGTTTATTCTGGACTGCTATAATAGGCTGCATAAATTAGACATTGTGTTGTAGCATGGGGTAGAATTTGTTACTTTTCAGCTTCAGAGTGATGCCAAGTAGTGGTGGAGAGCTCATGTAGAATGTCGGCCATCAGCTTTTCCTCCGATGACTTGGGCACAATTTCATGCTTTGTTCTTGGAGAAATATGTGTCTCTCACTTTGAGGGATCGCTAGAAGGATGAGTTTTTGGCCCTTGAGCAGGGTAACATGTCTATTTCAGCCTATGAGGCTAAATTTCATGCATTTTCACGTAATGCTACTCAACTTCTGGGTACTGAGGAGGAAAGGATTCGTCTATATGTGAAGGGTCTGAATACTAAGTTACAGGTTTGGTCTGCGCATATGACCTCGATATGGAAGAGTTTTAATGAGGTGACTATATATGTGAAGTAATTGGAGGGGGTCAGACAGGTTGGGCAGGCTAACGTGTTGGCCAAGAAGTCCTGAAATAAAGGTAATTTCAGTGGTTCTTACTCCAGGGGTCACGGCCAGCAAGTGTATTCTGCTCGTCCTATTCAGTCAGCCCTGCCAGCTTCTGTAGGAGGTCGTCCAGGAGCCAGTCAACAGTTTTCAGCTCCTAGGGGCAATGAGGCTTCTTATACTTCTACTAGAAGGCCTACTCTTGACCATGGGTGTTTTCATTGTGGAGATCCGGGTCACTTAAAAAGGGAGTGCCCTCACAAGCAGGCAGTAAATCAGACTCAGCAGCAAACCAGGGTTGTGGTTTCAGTAGGTGGAGGTGGCAATGGCAGGGATCGTCCATAGGGTGGGCGAGGTAATTTTCAGGGAGGCCATGGGAACAGAGGGAATGATAGCGCGGACAGGGGAGTAGCACAGCCAGCCATATAGGTTGCTTGAATTGATGACATGGCCCATTATTATGCATGGGGAAATTTGAGGCTGAAGCATCGGATGTTGTGATAACAGGTATAATTCTAGTCTGTAATCAGATGTCTTTTGTATTATTTGACCCAGGTTCTACTTATTTGTATGTGTCTGTAAAATATTCTTTGGGTCTGGATTTGATTTGTGATATCCTTGATTCCCCTATTCATGTTTCTACCCCATTTGGGGAGTTTGTAAAATACTTGCGCTGTGGTTTTTGTGGGTTTTCAGACTTGAGTAGATTTGGTTATTCTGGACATGCTGGATTTTGATGTCATTTTGGGTATGACTTGGTTGTCTCCATACCATGCTGTGTTGAATGTAATGCTAAGACAACGACTCTAGAGATTTCAGGTAAGGATAGGTTAGAATGGGAAGGTGTGTACAAGCCTAAGCCGGCAAAGATTATATCCTATATTTGGGCTAAGAAGTTAGTGGGGAAAGGTTGTTTGGCCTTCTTGGATCATTTCTGGGATGTTAGTGTGGAGTCCCCTTCGATTGAGTCAGTTTTGGTGGTTCCTAAGTTTCAGGAGGTATTTCCGGCAGGTTTGCCTAGCATGCCTCCGGATAGAGACATTGACTTCTGTATAGATTTGGAGCCCGGCACTCGCCCAATCTCCATTCCTCCTTATCGTATGGCTCCGGCAGAGTTGAGGGAACTTAAGACTTCGCTTCAGGAACTTTTAGATAAGGGCTTTATTCATCCTAGTGCTTCACCTTGGGGTGTTCTGGTTTTGTTTGTGAAGAAAAAGGATGGTACTATGAGGATGTGTCTAAACTACAGGCAGCTAAACAAGGTCATCATCCAAAATAAGTATCCCTTACCCCTCATAGATGACCTTTTTGATCAGTTGCAGGGTTATTCCATGTTTTCAAAAACTGACTTGAGGTCAGGGTATCATTAGCTAAAAATAAGGTCGGAGAATATACCTAAGACAACATTCTGGACTCCGTATGGATACTATGAGTTCCTGGTAATGTCATTATAGTTGACCAATGCATCAGCGGCTTTCATAAGTTTGATTAATGGTGTCTTCAAATAAATTCTGGATTCATTCATCATTGTATTTATAGATGACATTCTGATTTACTCCAAGTGTAAGGAGGAGCATGCAGAGCATCTTTGCATTGTTCTGGGGATATTGAGGCACCAGAAATTGTGTGCAAAGTTTTAAAAGTGTGAATTTTTGTTTCCTTTGGTTGCTTTCTTAAGGCATGTGGTTTCAGAAAATGAGGTGATGGTGGATCCCCAAAAGATCGAGGCAGTTAAGAGTTGGGTCTAGCCTAGCTCTGTGACTAAGGTTATGCGTTTTTTGGAGTTTTGATAAGTCGGTAAACTATCAATTTATTGAGCCTTTATGCATGAATTATTGCTATGATTTGAATAGATTTAGAGGTTCTTGTGACCCAAAAAGAGCTTAAAAGGAGTGAAGTGTGAAGTGACCGAAAAAGATGAAGATTCTACCCTGAGATGCAGTGCTTTTGCGACAAGCACAAGCCGTGGTGCGTTCCGCACCTCTCACTGCATGAAGCTTTGAATTGCCTGAAGGATCTGTCACGGGGTGTGGTCCTTTTTGGAATGCGCATAACCCATGGTGTGAACCGCACCCCCTTTGCATGACATCTTCCAAGTCGGCTGAGTCACTGGTTCAAATAAAGAAGGTATGCTACGTGCACATGCTGACGTGAGAACCGCACGTCACGCTGCATACCACCCGAAGGGAAATTTTATCCAAAAAATTAGTGAAGTTTTGGGAAAGTATAAAAGGCATATTTAGGCACAATTGTAAAAGAATCCTTCAGCTCTGAATATTTTGCAATTAATTTTTTTAGCTTTGAGAACAAGTTTCTTATCCAATAAAAAGAGGGTTTCAATCCATTCTCTCTTCAAAATCTTGGTTAACCATTTGTGTACAAAAATTGAGCTTAGAACTTGAAATTACACTTGAATGAAGAGGAATTTGACTTACCCATTTGGTATATCTCTTTCCTTTAGCATGAGTAGCTAATTTCATTTGTCTAGAGATGTGTTGATAATGGGTGCTTGACAAATGGGTGTGGGTGTTGCTAATTCTTGCTTATAATTGTTTATTTGACATGGGTCTAGTAGTTTTACCAAGTTTTAATCCTAAAATTGGTGGTTGCAAACATTGATTTTCCTTACTTGGCTATGTTGTTGCTTGAAAGAGAATTTCATAGTTTCGGATGTAAAATTACTAGTGGGAACATGGGACTCCATTCAGATTTGAGGCTAGAAATAGCTAATACCAATGGAATCACCCATTTAAGGGTCTAAGCTAGAGATAGTGTGACCTCCCTAAGCTTTAGCTTGGTTGTTTGTTGTTAAGCCAATGGTGCTCTGACCGAGATTGTCGGACATATGGTTGTTGATAGAGAGATAAACAATCCATACCCATGACCAACGCTACCTATGTCAATGACCGAGAATAAGTGTGAATAAGGAATTACCCTATCCCATATTAGAGCCCCATTAGATACACATCCCTAGTCGTCTACTCACATTTGTACACCCGTTTTACTTTACCATCTTGCTTGAATTAGATTTTTGTGACAGAATTCCCAATTCCCCCAATCCTTTACTTTATTGCATTTAAATACTTACTCTCTTAGTGAAGTCATCTCTATACAATCATCATTGTGATATCTACAAGTCTCTGTGGGTACGACCCCGATATCCGTTGGGTACTTATGAATATGTTTTGCTTGATGATCGTCGTTACCTCCTTATGGGAGAGTATGTTTGAGCATTTATCAAAAATGGCGCTGTTGTCAGGGAGGGGTAAATTATTGCTAAATTTGTTGGTGCCCATTATGCAAGTAAGGGCTTGATGTTCCCGATGATAGATGGGGTAACATCCATCTTAAGGAAAGTCGTTAAGTCCTTTTCTTGCTTAATTTCGTCAATGGAAATCCAGAGAAATATGAGTACCAGAAAGTTTATGGTCATGATATCCCTTATCCCCTTGGTTTAAATATTGTTGGTTTATTGCATTGTGCCAAGTGCCTAAGTACATCTTGCTCTACGAATCACATGCGTAATTTACAAGAGCACAAGGAACCGAAAATTCCAGTTGTGCCTTTGTGCATTTCTCATGTGAGGCATAGATCTTGATGTGTGGGTCGCACAAGGCATCGTACCATATTTAAAAGAAGGTCAGTTCACTGCTTCGAGGGTCAAAGAATAGTGCAACGCGGACTTCGGTTGGTATGGACCACACCATCTTTGCACCTTGATAGAAGAATCCCTGTAGGATTCTGTTAGCTCGTGCGATAGCACATGCGACACGCACTCCTTATGGTGCATTTTGCATGTGGTCTGCATGAACCATCAGTCACCTAATTTGTTTTTCTAGTCCGTTGCATTCCATCCTTTGTAGTTTGCTAACTTCTTTTTAGATTTTGTTTTTGTTTCAGCTCACAATCTCTGTATGCAGAACATGTATTCTACCAGGCTCACGAAGGCCGACATCTCCCTCCTCCTCCAACCAAACCTCAAAGGGAAAAAAGAAAGTCTCATCTTCCCGTGATCAAGTCTTATATGAGGGGAAGGTTCGATTTGAAATAGAGGGCATGAAGGTGATTTATGATCGTGATATTGGTAGGTCATCAACACAGAGCAAATCTTTAACCTGGATGCAGTAGGGGAAAACATCCCCAACATCCCCACTCAGTTTGCCAACCGACAGTGGCAACCATTTCAAAAGGTACCCGGAAACTACTACAAGGAGTTAGTCTGGGAGTTCTTCGCCTCATACCAGGCAACACAAGATGCTAAAGGCTACAAAGGGGGTTGTGAAACATTCCCCGCATTGGACTTGGTCTTTGTGCTGGGTAAAGAGATCAGAATCACCCCAACTACAATTAATGCTATCTATTGGAGCACTCCCATTGAACCAGCCCCTAAGCTCATGGATAAGCTACTTTTCAAGCGCAAACCTCTCAAATGGGCGGCTTCTATCATTGCTCCTGATGAACCTCTCTGGGCTACTTTAGGGGGTGAAATCTCACGCTGGACTTTGTACTTTGAGGCGTGCCTATGGTATGATTTTGTCCGCTCCTGCTTTATGCCATCTCAGAACGACAAAAAGGTCACACATGATGGGGCCATTCTAGTAGTTTCTATCATGGTGGGGGATCATATTAACATTGGTGAGGTCATCACCTTGGTGATAAAAAGGAAGGCGTGTAGGGGTGGTGATGCATTATCCTTTCCACTGCTAATCAGTAAACTTTGTGCAAACGCTGGCATTCCTTACTTTGATTGTGATGCCCTTACTCTGGCCATTGGTGTGCTAGATATTGATAAGAAAACTGATTGGGATGCTTCTCATTATGAAAGGCGTAGGGAAGAGGTTTAGGTGGAAGATGAGGATGATGACTATGATATTGAATTACATGCCCCTCTCCTTCTCATTCTGCTTCAGAAACACACACACACACTATCGATGCACCTAGAGAGAAAGTATCTAAAGGTGGGCTCCAAGATATGGTTGACAAAACATACAACCATTAGAGGCAATTGAGGGATTTTTCAAACGATCTACCAGGATTGATTGAGAGGGGAGTGAAGAGGGCCATCAAAAGAGTTGTGGAGAAAGTGTCCACTCTTTGCAAAAGGGTGGATGTTTGTGAAAAATCTATCAAGATACTCCGAAAGAACCTCGACAAGGCAATAGGTAAGGCTTCAGTCGAAGAGGCAGATCTGAATACCCTACCTCAACCTCGCACCATTCTTGGGCCCCTGGATAACTTATTGGCGTCCCTTGCGGATAATGAGGAGGAGTTACCCGGTGATGATGTGATGATGATGATGATGAGGCCTAGTCCTCCAGAGAGTTCCACCTTCTTTCCCTTGGGATATTAGCATTGAGGGCAATGCTTCTTTTATTGGGAGGAGGTGGCTTTACTTGCTTTTTGTTGCCTGTGATTGGGCTTGAGATATTGTTTTTATTGCCCTTGTCGGGCCTTGTTGACATTTTTAGTTCTGCTAGATTTGATTTGGCCTTTGTCGGGCATATTTTGGATGATTGTGATGCTTATTGCCCTTGTCGGGCCTTTTGCTTATGCTAGTTTGTTTTGAGCTTGTTTGCACCCTCATCGGGCTTGATTTTTGTTGTTGATATTGTGTTGCCTAGTTGGTCTTACATGCCCCATTGTCTTACTACCCGTGCTTTGTAAATATGCTAAAGGCCTACGCCGAGGTTTGTTGTTAAATGAATCATGAGCACGAAATTTGATTATCGCCTTGTAAATAGTATTTTAGCAATAAACTCTGAGGGTTTTCTTAATACCACAGTTTTTTTCCAAGGAGCAAAAGTTTTCTTTATCTTTCTTTTTCTTTTGTTTTTGTGTCGAACCGGGTTGGTGTTTCCCTATGATAGATTGAGAGGAAACTTTCTTAAGGGAAAATGCCAAGTTTTAGTTTAAAATTGAGGCCGTAGTTGCTTGTCTCGAAATGGACCCACTGAAAAATTTCCTTGGCAAATTATTTTTGAAAATAAAAGGAAGAAGGGAAGCAAATTTTTGAGGAAAAATATTTTCTTGTCATGACTTGCACATTCTCGCTTTGGCTTGATTGACTCACAAACGAGTGTGTAATAAACTCGGAATAGCTTGTCAAAATTCATTTGTCCCAATTGATTTTTAGACTAATGAAAGAAGTCTTGTGGCATGATGCCTTGTGTGGTGAGGCTTTACCTTGATTCTCATGCATGCGGGTCATCTAGAACTTTCTCCGAATGTGATTCAAGGCAAAATTCTAGGTGTGACCGAGCTTGAAAGATGACCTTAGGCCCTTGTTGATAGCCACTTCACCCAAATGAATTCCCATGACATCAATCCTAGTGAACCCCTTTGAGCTTGTATCCGTTCTTTGGCACCTTGTTAACACCTTGACCCTTTTGAATCTCCATATTGGCACCCGTCCTTCCTAATTGCTTGAATGTGAAATATAGGCTAAAAGCCTAAGTTTGGGAGGGAAATAAAAATACAACACAAGCAAATGCCTAAGTTTTGGGGTGTATGTGAGCAAATGAGGAGAAGAAAAGGAATGGACTTCAAGTGCAAGGTAGCACCATAGGTTTGAATTGAAAATTGCTCCAAAAGTCAATCAAATGAGCGAAAAATGAAAAACAAAAATTAGGTGCTACCAAATGAAGGCGGTACAAGGAGTTGAACGATCATGATTGAAAAGGTGAAGCTTGGGTTGTGTGAGGGAGAAATAAGGTGAAGTTGAAATTTGAAAATGTGAGCGGTGTTCGAAATGATAACAAAAAGCGTTAGGGAGGTGTAGTCACTTGAACCAAATGAAATCCTCACCTTAGCCCTAGCCAATATCGTAACCTACAAGTCCTTGGTGATTTCAAGCTTGTCTACCCTACATTAGTGGCAATTTACATGAAGGACAAGCCTATGGTTCGACGTGTGTGCACTTGAACTTCCTTGAGAGAGTGAGAATATTTTTGGTTCTCCTATAATCCCTTTGCTTTGTGAATTGAATGGATATGAGTGGGATTCTCTCTTGTGGTGAGTGGCATTATGCACTTGAATTGAAACATGAAGTCTCTATTTCAATTGAGAGGAATGAATAAGACAAGTTGTGAGGGGAATCTCGAGGAAAACCTTGACGGTCCATGCCAATGACTTGAGAAGCTTAAATGTCTTGTTTTGAAAAAACAAAATTCCCTTGATTTTGAATGAGAAATGAAGTCCTTTTAGAAAAAGGTTTTAGAAATGACCAATTGCCTTGATTTTGTGGTGGTTCAAATTGAGATAAGCATTGTAGTTGAGTCTTTTGTTTGAGTCTTTTTGTTTATTCTTTTTATTAATTTTTAGTATAGATTAGTCCTTTGTGCCTTGATTGAGTCTAGAGCATAATTCATTCCTTGCCTTGAAGTGTATCTTACTCGAGGACAAGTAATAGTTCAAGTTTGGAGGTTTGATAAGTCGGTAAACTACCAACTTATTGAGCCTTTATACATGAATTATTTCTATGTTTTGAATAGATTTAAAGGTTCTTATGGACTTTATTGATGTCTATGCAGTTACTTGTGATCAAAGATGGAAAACAAGGAAATGGACCCAAAAAGAGCTTAAAAGAAGTGAAGTGTGAAGTGATCGAAAAAAACAAATATTATGCCTTGAGATGCGGCGCTTGTGCGACACGCACAAGCCGTGGTGCATTCTGCACCTCTCACCGCATGAAACTTTGAATTGCCTGAAGGATCTGTCATGGGGTACGGTCGTTGTGCGACACGCATAACCCATGGTGTGAACTACACTCCCTTCACATGACGTCTCCCAAGTTGGCTAAGTCACTGGTTTAAATAAAGAAGGTGTACGATGTGCACATGCTGACGTGCGAACCGCACATCGCGCCGCACACCACCCGAAGGGCAATTTTATCCTAAAAATTAATGATGTTTTGGGAAAGTATAAAAGGCCAATTTAGGCACAATTGTAAAAGAATCCTTCAGCTCTGAAGATTTTGCAATTAATTTTTTAGCTTTTAGAACAAGTTTCCTCTCCAAGAAGAAGAGGGTTTCAATCCATTCTCTCTTCAAAATCTAAGTTAACCATTTTGTCCAAAAACTGAGCTTAGAACTTGAAATTACACTTGAATGAAGAGGAATTTGACTTACCCATTTGATATATCTCTTTCCTTTAGCATGAGTAGCTAATTTCATTTGTCTAAGGATGTGTTGATAATGGGTGCTTGATAAATGGGTGTGGGTGTTGCTAATTCTTACTTATAATTGTTTATTTGACATGGGTCTAGTAGTTTCACCAAGTTTTAATCCTAAAATTGGTGGTTGCAAACATTGATTTTCCTTACTTGGCTATGTTGTTGCTTGAAAGAGAATTTCATAGTTTCGGATGTGAAATTACTAGTGGTAACTTGGGACTCCATTTAGATTTGAGGCTGGAAATAGCTCATATCGACCGAATCACCCATTTAAGGGTCTAAGTTAGAGATAGTGTGACCTTCCTAAGCTTTAGCTTGGTTGTTTGTTGTTAAACTGATGGTGCTCTGACCGAGATTGTCGGACATATGATTGTTGATCGAGAGATAAACAATCCATACCCATAACCAAGGCTACCTATGTGAATGACCAAGAATAAGCATGAATAAGCAATTACCCTATCCTACATTAGAGCCCCATTGGATACACATCCCTAGTCGTCTACTCACATTTGTACACCAGTTTTACTTTACTGTCTTGCTTGAATTGGATTTTTGTGAAAGAATTCCCAATTCCCCCAATCCTTTACTTTCTTGCATTTAAACATTTACTCTTTTAGTTAAGTCATCTCTATACAATCATCATTATGCTATCTACAAGTCTCAATGGGTACGATCCCGACATCCATTGGGTACTTATAAATGTGTTTTGCTTGACGATAGCCGTTACCTCCTCATGAGAGAGTACATTTGAGCATTTATCAGGCTTGCAGGCTATTATCGCAGGTTTGTCAAGAACTTTTCTTCCATTGCTACTCACTTGACAAGGTTGACCAAGAAGGAGGTACCTTTTATTTGGTCTGACAAGTATGAAGAGAGCTTCCAAAAGCTCAAGACACTTCTAACTACAACTCCCATCCTCTCATTGCCGGTTGAAGGCAAAGATTTCATTGTAATTTTGTGATGCTTCACATTCGGGTTTGGGTATTGTGTTGATGCAGGACAGGAATGTTATAGCCTATGCTTTAAGGCAATTAAAGCCTCATGTGAAGAACTACCCGACCCATAAGTTGGAGTTGACAACGGTAGTCTTTGCGCTAAAGATATGGAGACACTACCTTTATGATGTCAAGTGTGAAGTGTTCACAGGCCATCGCAGTCTGTAACATGTGTTTACACAGGAAGATTTGAATCTGAGACATACAAGGTGGATAAAATTATTGAAGGATTATAATGTGACCATCCAGTATCATCCGGGCAAGGTTAATATGGTGGTAGACGCATTGAGCTGGAAAGTGGTTAGCATGGGTAGTTTTGCTTCTTTGGGGTTATCCAAACGATCCTTGGCTAGGAAGATTCATTCTCTAAAATCCAAGTTCATGCAGTTAGGCATATCAAAACAGGGTAAGGTGTTGGCCAGTATTGAGGTTAAGCCCACATTTCTGGAGAAAATCAAAGCCAAGCAATTTCATGATGCTCAGTTGAACAAGCTTCGAAACAAGGTGGTGTCCGGGGAGGCCCGGAATGCCACATTGGATGTTGGCAGGGTATTGTACTTTAGGGGGCAGATTTGTGACCCCCGTATTGATGAATTGATATAGAATGCATTGTTCGAAGCTCATGGCTTGCGGTACTCAATTTCTCCAGGTGTAACTAAGATGTACTGGTACTTGAGGTGACTTTATTGGTGGCCTGGGATGAAGAGGGACATAGCTGACTATGTGTCTAAGTGTCAGAATTGTCAGCAGGTTAAGTAAGAGAACCAAAGGCCTGCATGATTGCTTCAGAGGATGCCCATTCCCGAATAAAAATAGAAAGGATAGTCATAGATTTTGTGGTGGGTCTTCCTAAGACTTTGGAAAAGTATGACTCCATTTGGGTCATCGTGGACAGGCTGATCAAGTCAGCTCATTTCATTCCGGTCAAGGTGGATTATAATTCACAGCAGTTGGTCAAGATTTATGTTAAGGAAATTGTTAAATTGCATGGGGTTCCACTCTCCATCATTTCAGACAGAGTTACTGAGTTTACTTCTAAGTTCTCGGGCAAGTTGCACGAAGAGTTGGGCACCCAACTCACTTTCAGAACAGCTTTTCATCCTCAGACAGACGGTCAATCGGAAAGGAAGATTCATGTATTGGAGGACATGCTGAGAGCATGTGTAATCGACTTTGGGGGACAATGGGATCAGTTTCTACCATTGTGTGAGTTCTCATACAATAACAGTTATCACTATAGTATCGATATGGCACTATTCGAGGCACTTTATAATAGGGGATATAGATCACCCATAGGGTGGTTTGAGGCAGGCGATGTGAAACCTTTGGGCGTGGACTTGGTGAGGAAAGCTCAGGAAATAGTGAGGAATATTCAAACCAAGTTTCTAGGAGACCAAATCAAGCAGAAAGAGTATGCAGATCGCAAGGTAAGAGACATGGAATTTCAGCCTGGTGAACAAGTATTGTTGAAGGTGTCACCTATGAAAAGGGTAATATGATTCATCAAGAAGGGAAACCTTAGCACTCGGTATATCAGTCCATTCGAGGGTCTTGAGATTGTAGGGCCAGTGGCTTACAGTTTAGCACTGCCGCCCAGTTTGTCCAGGGCCCATTCAGTCTTCTATGTATCCACGCTGAAGTGATACCATGGGGATGAGGAGTACATTATTAAGTGGTATTCAATCTTGCTAGACAAGGATCTTCAGTATGAAGAGGAGCCGGTTGCGATTCTAGATCGGGATATCTAAAAATTAAGGATAAAGGAGATCATATCGGTCAAGGTTCAATAGAAGCATTGTCCGATTGATGAAGCCACTTGGGAAACCAAGAAGGGAATGCGAGACAAGTAACCTCACTTGTTTGAGGATTCAGGTACTACCATTTTCTCTCTTT
Organism: Jaltomata sinuosa; assembly: GCA_003996215.1. Classification (NCBI taxonomy): domain Eukaryota; kingdom Viridiplantae; phylum Streptophyta; class Magnoliopsida; order Solanales; family Solanaceae; genus Jaltomata; species Jaltomata sinuosa. The sequence continues at coordinate 465,462 of QJPP01006936.1, forward strand.
TAGCTCATTTTTTTGGGCTAATCATTCGAGGATGAACAATGGATAAATTGATATCTATTGTAATGACATGTCCCATCATTATGGGTAAATCATTCATGCAAAATTTTGGGTTGGAAAACTTTTGGATTTGGGAGTTGGAAATTTTGGTCTAGGCTAGTCTCAGACAGATTATGAGTAAGGTACGTGTTGCTCCCAAGCGTACGCGCAGGTGTACATGGTCGTGCAAGTAATAAGTGGCTCTTGCGAGACGAATATCAATCCCACTGGGAGTTGGTTCTTAGCAAATGATCCAACTTAATTATTACTATTGAAATTAAACAAGTGTGATTTGTAACCAAGAGTTTGAGCTTTATTTTTATAAACTAAATACTAGAAATAAAAATGATATGAAATTTTGATTGAAAACAATATATGGAGAGATCCAGGGTTGAGGCATTTACTTCACATTCATGCATAACTATGATTTTTAATCGGTGTTGGTTCTTATAATGATCGTTGATCTACGGGGTTGATATTATAACTCGAGATTGGTCATCCTCTAAGTCATCTACCCAAATTAATCTCACAACTACATCGTTGAGCAAGGATGTGAGTCTTTAATTTGGATGCATTCAACTATCTTCCTGTTTTATTAACCAAGTGGGGAGTTTAGGTATATTGTTATCCAAACCGCAAATCATCCCTTATAATTGCAAAATAACAATAAAATATATGATCCACACTCCCTATGTTCTTCATTCCATCCCTCCACTCCTATGGTCAATTTGTTTTAAGACTTAGTTTTATCCTAAAGTTTATGACGCTTTAGAATAGTTAAAATAAGAACGTAGGAACAATCACATGACATGATAAACAGATAAACCAACTATAAATCAAAAATCAAGCAATCACGTTGTAGCCTCAACCCTATAAATAGGGTGTTTAGACACTCATAGTCTTACAAAGAATTACCATTTATGAATTCATTAAGTAAAACTACAAGAAAGAAAAGTTAAAGAACAAAGAACCCTAGTTTGAGCTCCTTGATGTCTCATTTACTCTCCAATTCGTGTCTTCTTCAAAAGATGGATGTAAATGTGGAAAATTACTCCTTATATAGTGTTTTAGGTCTTCCATAGGCTTCCCCATAATATAAATATGACTTACAATTTGCCCCCACTTAAACCAAGTTTAAAAAACCCGATTTTGGACCTTTTTGGGGAGTTGCGTCGCGTGGCTTGCTGCGTGGACAAACCAGTGGACCTCCATGTTGGGATGTGAGAGTAAGGTCCTCCCACAATGTATTGGGAGGCGCGAGGAAGGGACTCCTCCCATTCCTTGGGGGCTTCGGCGCAAGGCCCTCTCCAAAACGTGGGAGTTCGCCCGATTTTTGCTCTCTTCTCCTCGTGCACTTGTTCCTTGATTCTCCACTTCTTGTGGCTTGTTTGTAGGCTTCATTTAGCTTCCATATATCCTCCAATAGTCTCCTACAGAAATTTATAACATACATTAGTCCATACAACACAATAGATCTCATCAAAGTACACTAGAATATGCATAGCTCATGCTAGCAAGGCTAGTTTTCTCGTCTAAACTCTATTTGATCATTTTGACTCTTGACTTGTTACAAATGCACCTTAAACACTCTAAACATGTAATTTAGCAACAAAATACACACATACACATTATATACCTCAATATCACACCAAGTTATCCTCAAAACTAAGCTAAACGCGCATAGAGAATGACACGTAGGTGTGTAATTACGCCTAAGATCACCACCTCACACTTAAAGCCTTGTTCATACTCAAACAACTCTTTACACAATTCATACTCAAGGAAGACTCCAATATCCTGATTAAAACTAAGACACTCAAGCTAGAACTACAACGACCACAGGAATAGCAAGTTCTACATTCGGCATGCCATATTACAACTAGAATCACATGAATACTACTACAAGACTCCCTAGCCTCAAGAATTGACTCTACTCATTTGGCAAACTCATGCACATTACTCAACAAAGAGATCGTATAAGTCACCTATCTATCATCAAACAAGTGCCCTCACCTCTAGAGAGTTACCGATATTCACTCACATCTATGCAATTTATCACAAGAATGCGTGTAAGAATTAAATTTTGCTCGCTCTCACAAAGAATTCACATGTCACATAAGATGAACCATAGGCTTGCCCTTAGTGTAGTACTCCATTAATATCATAATGTCAAAGCTCCAGTCAAGTAGGACTTTAAGGATTGTAATGTAGGCTAAGGGACAGATAGGAACTATTTGGTCAAGAATAATGACTATCTTACATAAGTGCTTTAATACATCACACTTTTTGTTAAACTCATCTCTAACCACCCTGTTTTACAACATTATTATCTTCTCAACTCTCTTTTGTTTTGCCCCATATTTTTAAGCTAGCTTACATATCTTTAATAGGGAGTATTTGCTATCAACACATGATTCACTTCTTCTGATCAATTTTTTTCTTCATTACATTACTCCCTACCAACAACACATAAAAATTTTCAACACACTAAAAGTTATTTCCTTGGAGCTTCAACTTCACTTTTCCCTTCTTCAATTTTACACTCCTTAAAATTTTCATTTCTAAACTAAAGCGCGTAGGAGTTTTGGATCAAATTGAGGACAATTGAAAGAAAAGGAATAAGCTATATATGAGGCTACCAAAGAATAGGACAAAGGCTCAACGGGACTAGCTAAGGTCATGCACAAGGGGTAGATAAGGAGAGTATAAAACATGGCTATCAAAGAAATGCCTATATCATCTCCTAAACTCAACATTCTTTATTTTGCTTTGCAAACACACAGGGCAAGTGCTAGACACCAAAATACAACATGGAATATAACAAAAACCTCACTCACACTTGGCACATGTTCAAATCAAGAAGGCTACCTATAGACTCTCAACCAAGCAAATGCAAAAATTTAAATTTATGCCAACAAGAGTCAGATAAAAGAGCCTAGGTGTCTCACAGTAGTCATTCAATTTTTCAAATCATGCCATAGAGTTCAACACCAACTTGCAACAAGTAATCATGTATAGCATCTAGCAAGAACATCTTTATTTATTCCTAATGATAATATTTTTAAATTTACTCCTCAAAAAAGGATACTGGGTTCAAAGAACTCTCCATCATAAAACAACCAAAAAGAAAAATCGAGGGGTGGGTGAAGTGTGCTTCTACTAAACAGACCAAACACAAAACAAAACAAACAAAGTTAAAATCTTTTTGTAATTCTTTTTCATTTTAATCAATATAATTAAACATAGAAATCCTATAGCGCACTTCACCCTAACCAAATTGGAAGATTCCTACCCCACTTAAAACCATACTTTGGGTATAAATTGAAAGTAAAGATAGAAATACTCCCTGAGGCTTCTAGGCCTAGCTAGTAGCATCAAGTTCATCAAAGGGGTCCGGAGGACCCCACACTTAGTATTTTCCATGCTACTTAGCTAAGATCTCAAGCACTCAGACTTCCCTTCAACCTGTCAACATCACACGAAAACAAAACCAAAAGTGATACTAAAGAAAAACTAACAAGAATAAAAATACTACCTTAACTTGGGTTGCCTCCCAAGCAATGCCTGATTTAATATCGCGGCACGACTCACATCATAACTCTTATCCATATTCTCTTCCTCCTACTCGAGGCCCATCTTATTATTTTTTTATGACCTCTCATGTGCTCGCACTCGAGGTCTGTGGCCTTTCTTACACCTACCTTCTTAGGATTCCATTCAATTCTCTCAGGGTCAGGCTTATTTGTCAATTTGGGTAGCTCTAAGAGAGAGTCTGATGAGGTAATTGGAGGTACACTCTTCTCCACCCCATACTCATCCACTTCTATCATTGTGATCATGCATAAATCTTTGTAGTATGAGGGTGTGCTGAGTGTTTTGTACACTTTGAAGACTACCTATTCATCATTCAATCTCATCTTGAGCGTTCCCTCTCTAACATTAATCAATGCTCCACTGGTAGATAAGAATATATGTCCCAATATGATTGGTACCCTATCATCTGCATCATAATCCAGAACAATAAAGTCAGCAGGAATAATGAACTTACCAACCTTGATGAGAACATCCTCAATGATTTCTTCGAGGACCACTCTAGTTCTGTCCGCCATCTGTAGCACAACTAATGTAGGCCTTGTCTTCCCCAACCCAAGAGTATTAAACAATGAAAGGGGCATCAAATTGATGCTTGCCCCTAAGTCACTAAAGTCTTGAACAATATCACTTTCACCAATTTATATGGGGAGGGTGAAACTCCCAGGGTCCATGAGCTTTTTGGGCATCTTGCTCATAACCACTGAACTGCACTCTTCAGTAAGTTCCACAGTCTCAATATCTGCAAGCCTTCTCTTGTTTTCCACCACATCCTTCAAGTATTTAGCATACTTGGGCATTCCCTGCAAAACATCTAACCAAGGAAGGTTAATGTGAAGTTCTCTAAACGTGTCAAAGAACTTGAAATAAGAATCCTCTTTAGCTTTTATAAGCTTTTGAGGGAATAGTAGTGGTGATCTGTCTTGAGTCTGCTCAATTTGATTTTTATTAGGGTACTCATACTTCCCCTTTTTGTCAGCTTCTTTGGACTCAGTCTGCTTTTCTGTCTGCCTAGCAGTGATCAACTTTTCTTGCACCTCATGATTTTTCTTTAGAGGTGCGTCAATCAAATCTCTACCACTCCTCAAGGTGATTGCCATCACTTGCTTTTATATTTTCTATACCACTAGGCAAACCTCTTGAGGTCTCATGTTCTGTGCCTGAGCCAACTGACCTATCTGCGTCTCTAAATTCTTTTGAGCCAATTGTTGATTTTTGATTTCAGTAGCCATTTGTTCTTTGTTGGCAAGAATCTTTTTCAAGGTCTCTTCTATATTGTTGACCTGAGTATTGCTCTGAATACCTTGCTGATGTTGATACTGCTGTGGTTGAGCCTGATTAGTGACCCAAGAATAAGTGGGCTAACTCTGCCAGTTGCAATTGTAGGCATTACCATAGTTTTGATTGCCTTTCTCTGCATTGCCCACAAAATTTACAGACTCTGAATTCGCTCCACATAAATCTGCAGAGTGACCATTAATGCCACACGTTTCACACCAAGTTTGAACCTACTGAACTGCATTTACCTAAGCCTGAGGTTGAGCCACACTCAATTTATTGAACTGAGCCATCATCTGATTTTGAAAACTGGCCAATTGTGTCGCTTATGCTGTGACACTATCTACCTCAATCATACCTGCAGGCTTCTTCACCATATTACTATACATATCACCATTCCACTCTGTATTACCTTGTGTAATATGGTTGAGGAGAGTATATAGCTCATCATAGGTTTTCTCCAAAGCTTGACCACCTACTGCTGAATCTAGCAAAAATTTTGTGTTATGGTTAAGACTTTCTATAAAAGTGTGAGCTAATACCTCATTATTCTGCTGGTGATGTGTACAATCCCTGAGAAGAGACTTGAATCTCTCCCATGCATGATAGAGATTCTCATCTAGCTTTTTCTTGAAACTTATGATTTCACTCCTCAATTTTGCAGTTTTGCCCGATGGAAAGAACCGAATGAGGAACTTATTTGCCAAGTCGTCCCAAGTTATGATTGAATTTGAAGGTTCTACCTTCAACCATTTCTTCGCTTCACCGAATAGTGAGAATGGGAAAAGTGTAAGTCTCACGTAGTCTATAGAGACTCCTACAGAATGAATGTGTCACTAGTCTCCAGAAAGTTTTGGAGAAGAACCTATGGGTCCTCATGTGACAACCCTGTAAACTGCCCGCTTGTGTGCAACAATTGCACCATGTTTTGTTTCAGCTCAAATTTTTCCCCTGCGGCTGGCTTTTGAATACAAGAGGTCACATTAGTTGTGAGTGGGATTTCCACTTCGCGTACTGTCCTACAGGTTGTTGGTTGTTCCTCCACCATGACTGCAGGAATAGTCTCAGCCTGTTAAACTTGTGGGATTAAATTGAGAAGTGTTGCTTCTCTCCTTTCTTGGTGCAAGTGTTGCCCAGGTTCAGGAAGTGGATCAACCAGTTTCTTATTCCTTGCCAGCTTGCTCGAGATTAAAATATGTACCTGCAAATTCAGTAGCTAAGATCAAGTTGTCAGTACTTGTCAAACGAAATAGTAAAAACAAAAATTAGAAAGTTGCTAATTTTTCAAGTCTCCGACAATGGTGCTAAAAACTTGTTGCTCCCAAGAGCACAGTAAGTGTATGTGGTCATGCAAGTAATAAAGTGGCTCTTGCGAGCTGAATATCGATCCCACAGGGACTTGATGCTTAGCAAACGATCCAACTTAATTATTACTATTGAAATTTAAAAAATTGTGATTTGTAACCAAGCGTTTGAGCTTTGTTTTTATAAACTAAATACTAAAAATAACAATGATATAAAATTTGTATTGAAAATAATATATGGAGAGATCCAGGGTTGAGGCATTTACTTCACATTTATGCATAACTATGGTTTCTAGCCGGTGTTGGTGCTTATCGTGATCGTTGATCTACGGGGTTGATATTATAACTCGAGAATGGTCATCTTCTAAGTCATCTACCCAAATTAATCTCACAACTACATTGTTGAGCGGGGATGTGAGTCTTTAATTTGGATGCATTCAACTATCTTCCCATTTTATTAACCAAGTGGGGCGTTTAGGTATATTGTTATTCTAACTGCAAATCATCCCTTATAATTGCAAACTAACAATAAACGATATGATCCACACTCCCTACGTCCTTCATTCCGTCCCTCCACTCCTATGGTAAATTCATTTTGAGACTTAGTTTTATCCTAAAGTTCAAGACGCTTTAGAATAGTTAAAGCAAGAACGTAGGAACAATCACATGACATGATAAACAGTTAAACCAACTATAAATCCAAAATCAAGAAATTATTTTGTAGCCTCAACCCTATAAAAAGGGTGTTTAGACACTTATAGTCTTACAAAGAATTACCATTGATGAATTCATAAAGTAAAACTACAAGAAAGAAAAGTTAAAGTAGAAAAAACCTAGTTTGAGCTCCTTGATGTCTCCTTTGCTTTCCAATTCGTGTCTTCTTCAATATATGGATGTAAATATGGATAATTACTCCTTATATAGTATTTTAAGTCTTTTATAGTCTGCCCCATAATATACATATGCATTTACAACTTTGCCCCCACTTAAACCAAGTTTAAAAAACCCCATTTTGGATGTTTTTGGGGGGTTGCAGCGCGTGGCTGGCCGCGTGGCCAAACCAGTAGACCTCCACGTTGGTGTGTCTAATTCAGGTCCCTTCTATCATGCCTTGGGAGGCGCAAGGCAGGGCCTCCTACCATTCCTTAGGGACTGCGGCACAAGGCCCCCTCCAAAACGTGGGAGTTCTCCCGATTTTTTCTCTCCTCTCCTCGTGCACTTGTTCCTTGATTCTTCACTTCTTGTGGCTTATTTGTAGGCTTAATTTAGATTCCATAGATCCTTCAATGGTCTCCTACAATAATTTATAATATACATTAGTCCATACAACACAATAGAGCTCATCAAAATACACTAGAATATGCATAGCTCAAGCTAGCAAGGCTAGTTTTTGTGTCTAAACTCTATTTGATCATTTTGACTCTTGACTTATTCCAAATACACTTTAAATACTTTAAACATGTACTTTAGCAACCAAATACACATATACACACTATATACCTCTATATCACACCAAGTTATCCTCAAAACTAAGCTAAACGCGATAGATAATGACACTTAGGTGTGTAATTATTCCTAAGATTAGTATGGTCTAGGACAATCCAGGAAAGAATTGGGTAAAATATCTTGGATTGATTTAGTTTTTCCATTAGCTAAGACATTAAGGAGTCCGGAGGACTTTTTGGAAGTGAATTCGGGTAAGTAGAACTCTCGATATCAAAGTTGACGTGAAAGAATTAGTTCAGAACGTCAGGTCTTGAAGTGTATTGTAAAATGGATAACTTTGGGAGCTTTTTCGAGGTTTTATTCTGTTCTAACCACAATAGAGGATAAATTTCCACTATAATAATGCTAACCTTGTTTTTGTTTTTGCAGGTAATTTCACAATTCAACATGTTCAAGATATCCCTAGTCTAGGCAGAAAGATACTACATCTAGATAAACTAGGTACAACACAAATCAGAAGAAACTTGAAGACTCAATCCTAACAGATCATGATTCACAAATACTTCTAGCAGGTTAGCCTACAGTGGTAAAGGGACAAACAAACACAAAGTCTTCAACCTACTCTCAGCCAGAAGCATTTCTATTGGTTTAGTATCCGCACCTGTGAGACTTGAAGCATTCATCTGCTATAGAACCAGGGCTTAGAAGGAGGTTTTTTGATGCATTTTGTTCCCTTTGTCCTTTGCCACTCAATGAACTTGCAACAAGTTTCACCAAACCACATCAGTTTATCCTTTTGACTCACTCTCTTTCTCTGAGTTTGGAGGTGGTATTAATCTCCTTTGAGATTCACTCCTTTGATTTGGGGAAATGAAAGTCGAAGAGAAAGGGTAAATAACGTACCTCCTGAGGCATAGCAGCACAGAAATGACTACATCTAGCTCCCCAAAGACCAAGAATGCGCCACTCTAGTCCAAGAACCAGCTAATTACAGATCAATGGTACCTTCCACTTCCACAATCGATGGTCAGTAAAAGGAGAAGATTAGCACTGAATCTTGAAATTAAGAGGTAAAGAGACTAGATGGAATGAGGTCAATGATGCTACTGTCTTGTCGGTTGGTTTTTCAAAGAAACTCCGACGATATGACAGGTAGAACATCATGACCTCATCGCTAACACTTCACCCCCTAACTTCAGCTTTATCTCTATGAACTCTCCACCAAAGACCAAGGAAAAGGAAGACTTACCTCCATAGCAGACGAAGATATCTCAGCTCCCATGGAGATTCACTCAGCTCCCATGGCGATGAAGCAGTGACTGGAACATCGAGGCTTAGGGTCTGTCCTAAGCTCCCTTTTAGAAAGTTTTTCTATTTCATTATTGTTGCTTATCCGATTGCTTTTTTGATGTTGGGCCTGCTCCACTTCGGAGTGGGCCTTTTCCTTTTCCTTCGTACAGACATTGCATTTTTATATATTAGGCCTTGTGCCACTTTTATTTTTTTTAAAAAGAACTAAAAAAAATGGTCAGCACCACCATAGCGGGCGGGTTTCGCTACAACGGTGCTGCTATAGCGGTGTGAGTATCGTTATAGCAGAGTAAGTCGCTGTAAATGTAAAAACTTTCCCGAAAATATTCAGCAATTCTCAAGAACGTTTTAGGGAAGGGAAGAGGCAAATTGGGCGATTTCAACTCGATTTTCCATCATTTTTTTCCTAAAGGTAAATATTTTACTTTCCTACTTTGGTACTTCAATTCTTAAGTATCAGAATTGATAATTGCAGGCTTGGGGGAAGGTTTGAATTGACCTAAGAAGGTAGAACCCGGTGGAAAAGAGGATTCTAGGATGTAGAATTCTTGGGTTGTTTGTGGTTGTAATTGTTCATTCATGATTAAAACACCATTATTCACTTAATGTATCCGTAAAATTGATAACTTTAGGTGAATTAATGGTAGGAAAGCCCTATGATGGTGGAATGATCATGGTTTGGCCTGAGCATTAGGATTTGAGTATAATCTGAGTGTTATTAGGACTTTTGGACTGATTATAGTATATTGTGTAATCGTTTTTAGACCAAGAACAAGTGGAAGCTTCGGAAAACAGAAGGCTCAGGTTTAGTAGAGCTTTCAAGCTATTCGAGGTAGATGATGCTTGTTGTTTTCCCAAATACAATATGTGTTCATGTAATTGTCGCTTAGTATTGTATGTGCATTTCATGGTTAGGGAATGGAATAATGAATGTCTAAATATCTGATTGTCAATAATCATGTGAAATGAACCTGGTTTTGTTGCTTGTTGGTTTACAAATGTGATTTTTTTCATTAATTATTGATTGTTGGATTGTGTGTGATATTCGGTTGTCTCGGGTACTACGCCTGGTACAGAATATTTATCGATTGACTCGGGTACCACGTCTGGTACAGGATACAAATTGGTTGGCTCGAGTACCATGCCTGATACGGGTTTTCTTATACTTCTTGATTGTATTATGTTGATGGTTCCATGAGTAAACCGAGTTATTTTTTAAAATGTGATTGTTGCATATTGGCTCATGAGTGTCGGGCGGTTGCATTTGAATGTGGGGTTGATCCTAATGTAGACCGGAATTGCATGTCGATGTTTAGGTGTTGTCCTATGGATTTTTGGTTGGTCCGGATTATTTGAAAAGGGTGGTCTTGTTTGTATTTGTTTTGGTTGTTCTGGTTTTTGGACCTATTTCATGTAGTTGGTAAGTTAGAAGAAAGACTAAGGGGTCGTTTGATAGAGTGTATTAACAAAAATAATGCATGCATTAGTCTTGTTCATAACTAGTACCTTATTTGGTACATTTTTTAGCTTATGTATAACTAATGGGCGAGTAGGCAGTTCGTATCTTTTTATGACCCCCAGAATAAGAAGTAGGAGGATAGGCAGAGCTCTGCTTGCACTAGTTATACACTCTATTGTGTATTGATGTGTGTATTACTAATACCTTAAAATCCATGGTATTAGTAATGCAATAGATTCTAATGCACGCATTAGCATGATTAAAGATATAATTACCCTTTAAAACTTTTTCCACATCCTTTCCATCATATTTGTGAAGGGTATTTTTGTAAAAAAAAAAAAAAAAGTATGCAATGCATGTCATTTTTAATACACCAAATCAAACATTTCATAAGAAAAATCTCAGTATAACTAATGCAAGTATAACTAATATCAGCATTATTAATGCAAGCATTACTAATACACTATATTTTGCACTATTTTTATACACTCTACCAAACGACCCCTAAGAGTCTGGGATTATATTGTTGGCTTGTTATTACATGTTTGTCTTACTTTACTCAGCTTTGATTTATTGTTCATATGTTGTTTACTGGAGCTGACCGATGATCCTACCAGTACACTGTGTTTATGTGTACTGATACTGTACTTTCTTTCCTTTTGTGGGTACAAGACATATTTCGGCGGCTGCTACGCGACATCAGTTGTAGTCTCGACGTTTCCAGAATCCAAGGGTGAGTTGCTTCTTCCGAGCAACCATGGTTTCATCTAGCATATTTCTTGTCCATTATTTCAGACTTAGTTTTCTTAGTTTTCGGGTTGCATCCCCGTTCTCTAGACATTAGTAGATGTTTTGATACACGACTTTCAGATTCTAGGAGTAATTTTTCGCAGGATCTTGTTGTTAGTATTGTTTTTGGATATGAATGCTAGTTTAAATTAATGCAACTGATTTTGAGCTGTTAGTTTCACAAAATATTGATTGAGTTATTGGTTCGCTCATTCGGGGGTTATAGTGGGTGTCACTCGCGGTGATTTAAATCGTGACACATATACACCACCCTCTCAAGACCCACTTAATAAATACTGGTATATTATTGTTATTGTAACTTTAATTTAGTACTTTATGAATATATGGTTTTTGACATGCCCCATTTGCTAACTCACCCCTCCCCCTATATTTAATTTCTTGAACCTCCGCCACTATAAACCCCCACTTGAAATACACCAAATACTCTCTATTAATTGCTAAAAAATATCTAATATTCTTTACAAAAAAATATATCTTTTTGAAGTTTTTCATACATGGATTGCTTAATTATTAGGTAGCATAGTTCTATTTCTTATTTTTTTAAAAAACATTAAAATAAATTTGTGCTGACTCAATTTTTTTTTTCTTTTTTAAATCACATTTTAAACTTTTGTTCCTAATATGCACATTAGATAGAATTTTATCAAGATTTCAGCTTTTCTATGCTTAACTTCATTAAAATAAACACTTCGTATTTTTTATTATCTTGAAAATTTCATAACTTAAAGTACAGCACCAACATTAGAAATAGAAAATCAAAATTTTCTATTTATTTTAGAACTAACAATCAACGAGTGAGGTTATAGAATGTTTGAAAAGATGAAAGTTTTTAATTATTTAAGGGTATATTTGAGACAGAATATAGTGTTAGGGGGCTTTAGTAGTGAATGCAATAATTTAAAGCATGCCCTTGAGCAACATTGCTTCGACCATTCGTGTGACATGCATGTTTAAACACTTTTAACTATTGTGGGGTATATTTGAGATGGAAGATAACTTTGAAAATTTCATGAGCTGATAGCTAGATTAACGAAGATATATACAATACAAAATAAAAAAATATTGAAGGATATTTTTTTACCTTTTTTCATTATTAATTTTTTAAACTTTTATATATGGACATATATATTCTCTTCTTCAAATTTTTGAATTTAATGAGTAATTAAAGTGAAATAATAAAATTTAAATGTCGACTAGATAGATATTTCTTTCTCCTATATCACTTTTTGTTTCACACATTTGAAAAAGAAACAAACTTGTGAACAAGAAAAATTATTATAACAAATGTATTCTTTATTAATAAATAATGTTTGATTAATCATGTTAAGCACTATCCTAAAAACTATTTTAATTATGTGAAATGACTCTTCAAAATTACTAAATAAGTCTTCTTTATAAAAGCAGTATGGACAACAAAATTAAATAGTTCACACAAAATCAGCAAGCTAAAGTGAGGTATGATGAGAGACGGTGAAATTATCAAAAGAAAGAGCAAATAGGGGACAAGTGTCACTATGACTCATCTTTAAAAGATGACAAGTATATTCACATATACTTATTTTTTAGCACAAACCTTCCTATATATAAATGAGCATGCATGAGAATATCTAGATCACATATATAATACGTATTGTGTCAAATCGTTGGTGTTTAGAAATATAATAGTGTCTTTGATAGAACTCCAAAATTCAAATAAAAATGGAGGGCAAAAAAGGAGTGAAAGTATTAGTGGTTTTAATGGTTAGTATTATGTTTGTAGAGGGATCCAATGTAGTTGGAGATTATGGCAGTTGCTTCGTTGAGTGTCTCAAAGATGGAGTTTTCACTTGTATTCTGGAACCTGAGGAGTGTCTTCCTGGTTGTGCTTTAAAATGTGCCATATTTCTTCCAGCTTCTCCGCCAACAGCTGCTGCAAATTATGCTTGTAACATTGGATGTACTTTAAGGCAATGCAAGAATTTCATGATGCTAAATGGTATGATCAAAATGTCTTTAAAATATAAATATATATGTAACACATCTTTCAATGCAAAAAATCTTTACTTCACCAAACATGTATATATGATGTTATATTCTTTGTGTAATAAAGATTCAAAATATCTGATTAAAATACTAGATTTGTTAATTAGTTATATATTGCAGAGATTATAGTTTTATATATACTTGGCTATATAACAATAATACACTACTAGCTAGTGCTTTCTTTAATTATGAAAATACATGACTAGCAATAGAAATGGGATGGTAAAATTAATTAATATTTGAGTAAGATTGTTATAGGAGGAGTAGTTTTACAAAATGTATGCTGTTATATTTAATGGATGCCATTATAATAGGTAAAAATTTATTATAAAGGTAATATATAACAAATTAATTCTAAAGAAAATTTAATTGCTACAGTGACTGATAATTATAAAGAGGTAAGATGAAAATGTCTTTAATTAACTTACTAACCATTGATTTGATTTTTTAATATTTAGATGGAAAGAATCTTGGAGGATGCATGGCTAGTTGCAGCGACAATTACTGTGCCAAAAAGGCAGCAGTTATTTGAAGAATTTGTAATTGTTGACAATAATAAACGTTCATGCATGAATAAGGCTGAACATTGATCAGTGATCAGTGTGTTGTGTAATCTTATGTTATGTAACTATGTAAGACAGCTTAATAATAATAAATGTTCATGTCAGAACATGATTGGACTCTGAGTGACTTGTGTAATCTTCTGTTATGTAACTATGTGATATAACTTAATAATAATAAACGTTCATGTTGGAACTAGGCTGAACTTTGAGTGACCAATATGATTTTATATTGAAATTTTGAAGAGATAAGCGTTGCATAACACTTAATCTTATACTTATTGGCAAATTAATTCCATTATTTAATAGGAAAAATGAACATGTAGACATATCTAAACCATTCTTTTCAAAGTTGCATTCTTAAATTGTATACTTCCTAGATATCAAATTATGTGGCATCATTTCATTAGACATAAAAAAAAAATTAAAAAAAGAAAGGTTTTTGAAATTTATAATTTAAAATAAATCTTAAATATTTATGTCATTATAAATCATCTCATATAAATAAATTGTTACGCACTAAATATAGAAAAGTGAAATTTATATTGAGACAGACACAGACTATAAAAAAGAATCTCATATAAATTGAGATATAAAATATTAGGAGTATTTTTTTGTTGAAATTAGACAAAGAGAAAGAGGACGCAACATTCTTTTCAAAGTTGTAATATAATTCAGGCTTTGAAAAGAGGATCCCAAAAACGAATCCAACTTTATTGATCATGTAAAAAAGTTTGGGACAAGGACAGAAATGGCCTCTCGACCCAAATAAATATCAAGTAGGGGTGGATTGGATTGGTTCGATTTTCTAAAAAGTCAAACCAAATCATTAGTGTCGGGTTATTAAATTTATAAATCAAACCAAACTAATAAAAATCGAGTTTTTCAATCTCGAGTTTTTTTGGGTTATTTTGATTTTCTCTGGGTATTTTGGGTTATTTCAGATTTTTTTCGGTAAAGTCTTCATATATGTATATACATAATTAACTTGTGCTTTAAATATTTCTTTAGTCCTAGCAAGATACAACTATCTAAGGTATTTCTTTAAAAAAAAAACACAATATATAAATGAGTGATGACATTAATAAAACATTCAACCAAACAAATAATGAAATCGCATAGAATAAATATTGCATATTAATAAGCCATTATAAAAATAATCATAATTTAAAAGTATCAAGTCATACTAAAATAAGTCTAATAAGTATTAACTACATGACTAAATATTAAACAATAAAATAAAATTAGTTTATGTATTTATGTAAAATTAGAGAATAGATATCTAACATGATTGTCATTCCTAGCGTTGAATTGAATAATTTTTTGTTAGCATTAATATTGATTTGAGCTTTATTTGAGTTACTAATATCTATGGTTATAAAAACTTATTGGACCATTTAAAATTCTAACTTTAAACTTGAAATAATATGTTGAATGATAAAAACTATGAAAAATTTAAGAAATATTTATAAATCACAATAAATAATTTTATGTATAAAACATTTTTAAAAATAGTATATATATGTAATATTGGATTGGTTCGGTTCGGTTTGATTTTTTTTAGCTAAAACCAAACCAAATCAATTATAGTCAGATTTTTTTTTCCAACACCAAACCAAGTCAAACCAAACCACTAATCAAATTTTTTTTACGATTCAATTTGATTTACGATTTGGTTCAATTTGCGATTCGATTTTGTTCACCCATAATACCAAGCATATAGCCACAAAAATTTAATTGATAATATAGTAGCTAAAAGAATTAAAATTAAAAGGTACACTCTCTCGGTTTCATGCTCCCCCTTCTCTCTCTCTCTCTCGCTTTTTCCATCTCCTCTCAGTTCAGATACGTTGCTCGCTTTGCCGCCTTTGCACGCTCCGTCTCACGCTCCCTCTCCTTAGCCCTTTATGTCTCGTCCCCTCTTTCTCTTGCAATGTCCTAACAAAATTCAACAATGAAACTTTTAGGGTAAAATTCTAGTTAACTTCTTCTCGTACTTCAAATGGGTTTTGAAGTACTCTAAAGTGTTCAAGTAAAGATGAAATGCTTTAGCATAGTTGCCTCACAGCGTTATACATCTTCGATCATGTACGAATAATTTAATATACAAGAACCCAATTGAAGTTTTTTTGCAGTTGGGGGACGCACTTGTGTGTAAAGTTCTGAAGTTTTGAGGGTGGCTATGGAATATATACTATGAGCCTGTTTGGATAGGATTAAAATCTGATCAAACTACATTTTAATCTTTTTCTTTTTTTTTAGCTTGTTTAGGTGTTTGGTAAAGTAAAAAGATAATTAAAAAAAGCTAAAAACTGATTATAAAAAACTAAAAACTGATTAGAAAAAACTAAAAGCTGGACCCTCCATCTTTTTTCTTTTAGCTTAATTTTTTTTTAAGTTTGATCAATACATTCATCTTTTTTATTCCTTACAATTTTCGCTAATTTCAATACTACACTCATTTTTCAGCCCTAAAATGTATGAAAGTACTCTCTTTTCTCATTCTCATCCTGCTTCTTCATCATTCTCTTTCTTCTACAACAAAAAAGTTCTTAACAACACTTGTTTACCAAACACATTAACAGTTTTTTTTTTTAATTTCAACATTTTTATCCAAACACTTATCTACTCATTTATAAGGACTTATTTTCAACTTTTAATCACATTGCTTAAAAGCTACTTTTTGAAAGCAAATCCAAACATGCTCTCTCTCTCTATATATATATAATATTATTAATGTGCCTTTTGGTAAAAGTTGTGTTCTTTTAAACCCTAAAATTTAAAAGTCAAATTACCTAAATATCATTTTTATCAATTTAAATATCACATTTAACACAAAAAAGACAAAACTAATCTTAGAGAAAAGCCACCGCTTCAACCTTCTACGCTTGTTTTTAACTTGCTTTAGGAAAAGTTGTCATTGTTTATTTCCTTCTCCATTCCTTGTTTTGATGAATTCATTGAAAAAACACCAAACAAAAAGTTACTCCATCATTTTGCCATCATCTACATGAAACAAAACAACTTCTTAATTGCCATGTCAAATTGATCAATCTATCTATTTTCCTTCATGATTCGATATTGTTTCTGGCGCAGAAATTTTTTGAAACTATTCTTCTTCTCCTTTTATGTCTTTCGATATTCCTATTTTCGAAAGACATATTTCTAATATGTATGGCCTCAAATCAAATGTGACAACGTGACTTCAAGTACAATATATATTGATCTCCATACTTCAAAAAGTAAAAAAAAGAGGCATAAAAAGAAAATTTCAGAATTTTCTTCTTTTAATGATAAAAAGTGTAGTTGTCAAGTGGGCGAGATAGTTAAAGTTGGGCGAATCAAGTCTATGAACGGGTTATAAACCCAACTTCTTCAAAATTTACATGGGTCATTCTGAGTTTGGTTAAAATGAGTCGGATTATGAATTATAATCCAATCTATTCAATTTGACCCAACATCTCAACGTACATTTTATCCTTTTTTTTGTAAGATTATTTTGCAGTACGCAAACTATTTTTTCTCTTTCCTTCCTGTTATATTAACAGATTTGCTAATACTTACACAAAATTATTTTTATGGTGACTAATTTTATGTTTTAGCTTCATTTCTTAAATATGTGTAGATATTATAATATGATTGTTGGAGTATAGAATCCAATTCAACGATGCCCCTCAGGGTTGTTTACTTTTTGTCTGGCAAGTGGCAAGAAATCCAACAACATATCACGTCATATTCTTTTGTTTTTATAGAACTTAATTTTTAATTAACATATTCATTTTAGGTTAATAATTAGTCTATGTTCCATAATAATTCATTTCTCGAGAGTTTAACTAGATTAACTTTGAACAACATATTAAGATATATTTTTTCATTATATTGGTATGAGAAATTTGTAACTAAACTTAAAGTACTTGTCGTATAATATTTGAATATTTAAATTATAATTTCAATTTAAATTAATCTAATCTAATTTAGCTTGGAAAATTAGTCAAATTGACTATTACGAATCAGACAACTCATATGGGATGGAGTCTGCAGGGAGTAATTTATTTTATACTGTTGGTGAATTTGTTCATTTCATAATTCTAAACTGAATTCAAAACACTTAGGGGTGTAAGTGTAACTCATATATTAACTTGCAAGTTGCGAGAAAAAAGTTATTTACACATATAAGAAAAATTGAGTACGAATGAGTTTTTATACAATGTAGAAATAGGAGGGTTTCGTTTTGAAAATACGAAAATTGTTTGTGATATATTTGAAAGAAAGAGTAGTGTCAGGTAAGGCGAGTTATGATATTATCATGGATGGATATTATAAAATAAAAACTTCGTCTAAGACTTTTAAATCGAGAGAAAAGATGAAGATTAATAACGTGAAGCCTAATATTATAACCTTAATACATTGCTTAGTTGACTTTGTAAGTTGGGTTTTTGTGAGGAAGCTAATTATATTATGGAGGAAATGATGAGTTAAAGATTTTTACTTGAAGTGTTTTGCTTGTACTATACTTTTTTATGTACATTTATAATGTGATAATATTAACTCCTCATTCAATGAAGATGTTAAGAAAGATTAAAATGAATGAATTTTCTGTTGAATAAGCTGCATAGTGTTTGAACAAGTTATGAATTATAATTAGATTTGTATGGATGGGAAGACAATGAAGAGAGGGAGGATAGTCAATCGGGTCGATCTCAGGTAGTACCGGGTCAAGCGTCCACAACAATCAATGATATAGTGAATATACCAGTTGAACAAAGAGACCCAATGTCTACGGGTCGTAGGAAGATGTCCTGGGCTGAGGAAGTGGAATCAATGGAGGAAACAACGAAACCAACTTCAGTATGGGATAATTTTGATATAACAAAAGTGACGAATTCCTGGAACCAGAATCCCATGGAGAGGCCACAGTTTGTGAAATTGAGATGGCAGACATTGACACTGAACTGGAGTACTGGAAGAATGCTGTGGTTTGTTACGTTTTGGGGGATCACCCTCCCTTTGCTGTGTTGAATGGGTACATTACGAGGCTATGGTGTAAACATGGCATCAACAAAATCTCAATGATGAAGAATGGAATTATTCTGGTCAGATTTCATACAGAGGAAGGCAAGCGGGAGGCCATTCAAGGTGGGATATACCACTTTGATAATAAGACATTTATTGTGAAAGCTTGCCACTCGGACATAGATTTCACTAGGGATGAACTATACGCGGTCCCCATATGGATTAAATGTGAGCCCCGTAATTTTTTTCGTATAATATACGTAGCGTGATACATAAGTGTATAAGGTGTATATAATTTGGTGTGGATGTCAGGAGAATAAGATTGCAAATGGGTAGTGATATCAAAGAATTAAACTAAGGTTTTAGGTCAAGGAGAGCCCTTAGACAAAAGTTTGAATTAAAGAAATGTCTCGTGTACCACCTTGCTCGTTTGGAAAATTTAAACTAACATGTAGCTTCGGGATGAGACTAAGAGTATATGATATGCTAAGAAGGATGTGCTATGAGGTATTATAATCGCTCAATGTTGTATGTTAATTTTTGAAGTCAAGCAAGTTGCGAAATAAAAGTCGGCAAAAATTACCGTAAGTTTCTTTAATAAATTTTCTGAACTTTGGGTCAAATGACTTGGATATTTCTCCCAATATATGAACAGTTAGAGGGCCTATGACCCACAAAATTGAAGGTCTACGAGTCTAGTTTCCAACGCACAAAACCTCACGTCCAACCGACCTCGGAGTAAAAAGTTATGACTATTTTACCGCGGACTGTCTGTGCTGAAATCGGATCGCGAACCAGGTCAGGTCAAGATTAGGATATATATGCCTATTCACGTTTTAAGTCGTAAAAACATTCCAAAAACAGTTCTGAAACAGGGAGAAACATAGGAGAGGGTTACAAGGCAGTTCTTGAGTGATCAAAGTGCGTTTTGGGTGATTTCTATCGCTAAAGTTTGCCCCCGTGCCTAGAAACGTGATCTCTATGTGTGGCAACCATTTTCCCCTTCAATAAGCCACGTTTGGAGCTGTTTTCAGCAGATAGGACTTGGTATTTCTTGGTGGTTCTTCAAGCTTTACACTTGGTTTGCTAAGGTAACCATCTCGGGGCTCTTTTATGATCATTTTTACGAAGTTCTACGGACGTTTCGTCAAGTTATGATCTTATGGAAAATCTGCCGATTTAAGCTTAATTATGAACTGTTTATAGGTGTGTATAAGCTGCGTATATATAGTATTTGTGAAGCTTAGGACGCAAGGAACAACTTCCGTGAGGGAACTACGGGCATTTGGGCGTTCGTTGGGAAGGTATGTTAAGGCTAAGCATTGTCCTTCCTTTGAGAATGAACCTTAGAAAATTCCTAAATCGTCAAATGCGATATTTTACTATTCTACTGCTAGAAATACCTTCTGTGAAAGGCATTGGGATCGCAGTTGAAGTATTTTTGTGGTATTGTTATGATGATATTTCACTTGTTCGGTTATACAGGATATTCAACATCTATATGTCATTTTGTCAGTTTCCCTAACTATATGTCTATATGTAGGAGTTCTTGTTCTTCTTTGGGTGTTGTGATTTAAAATGATTGCAAAGGAATATTAAGAATTCGCAACCAGCCCTCCTTCCTCACTATAATGATTTTCGAAAAACTTTAAAATAATGCGTCGATTTTAAAAACTCTCAAATGTAACTCGTATATTTACACTACTAAAGGACTCAATTTTTGAAATACCTTCTTTTACAAACTATTAGGGAAACATATATAGAAACTAAGTGAAGAACCTTAAGCTCTTTATAAACATCCTCAGGTTTAATTTACCTTTCTAAAGTCGAGTTAAGTGTTCAAATTTATTCTAATAATACATGAGGTTCTACGAGGCACTTACATGTTATACGAAAGTAATTATGAGATTATGAGAATAAGAGTACCAGCAGGCCAAGATTGGAAACATAATTATGATGACACACGTACATTATGCATCCATGACATGACATGCTATGCATTCAACTCTCGAGCTATAATCGGGAGGTATGGGGCCTATTGCCTATATTTATACGTATGAGATACAAATGACCACGAGTTGACAAATATGATCCCGGTTAGCTACCGGAAGACACTACCATTGATAGCACTTGGTTGTGTACGACATGCATTTATATTTTTATATATGTATTCACGACATATGATTACGCGAGCATACCATGCATATTTGATTTCTATAAGGTCAGATGTCGTCTATGGAGGCTATCAGTGTTTTAGTTTCAGGTGGTATCTCTATTACTTTTTTTACAACAGCTATTTATGATTCTACTCTCTACCTTACATACTAGTACATTTTTATTCGTACTGACGTCCCGTTGCCTGGGACACTGCATTTTGTTTCGTGCGTGCAAGTCCAGGTAGGGATTCTGATCGACCCCTCCACTAGGATTCAGGGTTCAGCTGTGAGTTGGTAAGCTCCACCTCTTCCTGGGGCTATCAGAGGGTGTTTACTTTTATTGTACAGTTTGGGTATAGTCAGGGCCTTGTCCCGACCGGTGCTTATGACACTCTTAGAGGCTATTGTGGACATGGTATTCTAGATTTCTTTTTGTAACTTCCAGTCTCCAACCCCATAGGTTGGGCATGTATGTATATGTATGTATGTGTGTCTTTGGTTGCGACCTCGTCGGCCAGCCATCACTTCGCTATTTTTGGCTTGTCTACCTTTGTCTATATGACTTGTTGTCTTTCAGGTTATGACCTTAATGGTCCAGGCTTGGTATTTCAGATGTTATGCTGCCCAACTTTTTAGGCCTACAACTTAGTTAACTAG
Source organism: Jaltomata sinuosa (assembly GCA_003996215.1). Classification (NCBI taxonomy): domain Eukaryota; kingdom Viridiplantae; phylum Streptophyta; class Magnoliopsida; order Solanales; family Solanaceae; genus Jaltomata; species Jaltomata sinuosa. Next base: position 487,105 of record QJPP01006936.1, read on the forward strand.
TATATTTTAGTGGCTAACTCGGTCGAGTAAGGTATCGAGTGCCAGTCGCGCCTCCCCTAATTTGGGGCGTGACAAACTTGTTATCAGAGCAGGTCGTGTCCTAGAGAGTCCACAAGCCATATCTAGTAGAGTCTTTCTTATGGGTGTGTTGTGCACCACACTTATAATCAGGAGGCTACAGGGCATTTAGGATTTGTTACATTTCTTTCAATTGATAGATCGTGCTATAGAGCGGAGTTATAAGAACATATGACATCTAAATCGTGCTTTGTGTTTCTTATTTGATTTGAGTACCTACGCTCAGGAGAAAGCACAACAAGATATAGGCATGGATCCGGGGGAAGGTACCAGTCGTTCCCCCACCCGGATCATAGGGATAGAGTTCCTTTGGAGGCACACAGTGAGTCTCCCTCACCCCCAGTACCAGCTTCCCCGGCACCTGCTAAAGCCCAGGGAGATGTAGTTCCCCCAGCCCCATTAGTTCCATTGGTAACTGAGATATCCAGGGACACAGGACCTCCAACACCTGTTGTTCCCTCACCAGAGACATGGGAGCAGGGGATGAGAGAGGCGGTTCAGTTATTGACTAGGATGGTTGATATTCATGAATGTGAACTAGGATGGGGAGAAGAGTCTAAGAGAGGTCAGGCAGAAAGCTCGAAGGTACGAGAGTTTCTTCATCTGGATCCTTCATTATTTACAGGATCTACTTCGACCGAGGACCCCTAGGACTTTATAGACCAGGTGTATAGAGTATTGAGGGTGATACATGTCTCCATCACAGAGGTTGTGGAGTTGGCTTCTTTTCGACTATGTGATGTAGCCGTCTTGTGGTATGAGGCATGGGAGAGATCCAGAGGATCTGATACTCCGCCAGCAGAGTGGGATGACTTCTCTGAGGCCTTCCTGGCCAATTATTTGCCACGAGAGGTTTGGGAGGCCCGTCTTGACCAGTTTATCAGTCTGAGGCAAGGGAATATGAGCGCCAGAGATTATAGCCAAAGTTTAATTCCTTGGCAAGGTATACACCAGCTATTGTATGCACCATGAGGGCCAGAGTTCATCGATATATGGCTGGTTTGGGGGATCATCTTATCAGAGATTGTATAGTAGCATCCCTACAAGATGATGTAGATATTTCCCGCATACAGGCTTTTGCTCAGACTACAGAGGACCTTTCTTGTGGGATTCGGGACACCCGCAAGGACAGGAAGAAGAGTAAGAGGGCCCGTACTATGGGGTCTTATAGGGAGCCACAAGGTGATTTTAGGCTCCCAGTCCCTCGATATCTACCACGCCCAGCAGGTAGTTCTCTACCACAAATGCGAGGCCAACAATTTGATCATTATAGTCAGTCATGACCCGGGCAGAGCTCAGGCCAGTCTGAGGGCCGTCGACCGGAGCGTTCTGGGTAGATGAGGCAGCCTACCCCTCCATGTACACAGTGCGTTAAGCTGTACACCGGGAAGTGTAGACTAGGTTCAGGTGCATGTTATCACTGTGGGCAGACAGGACATTTTATTAGCCGGTGCCCAGGGTTAGGCAGAGGTGGACCAGCTCAGCCTTCAGGATCCGCAGCAGCCTCTTCACCTTCTATCATCCCCCCTCGACCAGGCCCACAGTCTACTCAGGGTCGTAGTAGAGGGAGAGGTGGAGGAGAGACCTCAGGTTCCAGCAGTGACCAGAACTGCTTTTATGCTCTCACAGGACAACAGGATTCAGAGGCATCCCTTGATGTTGTCACAAGTATATTGACAATACTTTCTCAAACTGTTTACGCATTGATAGATCCTGGCTCTACATTTTCATATATTACTCCATTTATTGCTGGTAAGCTTGACATGAGATTTGAGTTATTGCCGTAGTCAGTTAAGGTGTCTACGCCGATTGGCGACCTTATTATAGCTAGTTGTGTCTATCGAGGTTGTACTATGTTAATTAATGACCGTCCCATATCTACTGATTTAGTTGAATTGACTATGCTAGACTTCGATGTCATTATGGGTATGGATTGGTTGGCATCTTGTTATGCTAATATTGATTGTCGTACGAAAGTGGTCAGAAATCATTTTCCAGGTGAGCCAGTCTTGGAATGGAAAGGTAATGCAGCCACGCCCAGGGGTAAGTTTATTTCATACCTTAGGGCTCAAAAGTTGATTGCTAAAGGCTGTATATACCATGTAATTCATGTCAGGGATACGGATAAGGAGTCACAGACTCTTCAGTCGATTCCTATTGTGAATGAATTTCCGATGGTTTTCCCTGATGAGCTTCCAGGAATTCCCCCAGAAAGGGAAATTGACTTTGTTATAGACTTGCTTCCTGATACGCAACCTATATCTATTCCCCCTACAGAATGTCTCCTGCAAAGCTAAGGGAATTGAAGGAAAAACTGAAGGACTTTCTTGATAAAGGCTTTATAGGCCAAGTACATCCCCGTGGGGTGTTCCGGTGCATTTTTTTCGAAAGAAAGATGGCTCCTTACGGATGTGTATTGACTACAGGCAGCAAAATAAAGTCATGATAAAGAATAAATATCCTCTTCCACGTATTGATGACTTGTTAGACTAGTTACAGGATGCCAAATGCTTTTCCAAGATCGACTTGAGATCAAGTTACCATCAGTTGCGTGTTAGGGATGTCGATATCCCGAAGACAGCTTTCAGGACGAGGTATGTCCATTTTAAATTCCTTGTCATGTCTTTCAGTCTTACTAATGCCACAACAGCCTTTATGGACCTTATGAACCGGGTCTTCAAACCGTTCTTGGACGTATTTGTGATTGTGTTTATTGATGACATCCTGATGTATTCACGGTCAGAAGTCGAGCATGCAGACCACTTGCGAGCTATATTGCAGACTCTCCAAGACTGCAGGTTATATGCTAAATTCTCTAAATGTGAATTTTGGCTAACTTCTGTAGCTTTTCTTGGTCATGTTATCACCGGTGACGGTATTAAGGTTGATGACCATAAGATTGAAGCAGTGATGAACTGGCCAAGGACCTTGAATCCGACAGAGGTCCATAGCTTTTTAGGCTTGGCAGGATATTACCGAAGATTTGTGGAGGGTTTCTTCTCTATCACTGCAACACTGACAAATCTGACACATAACACAACTAAGTTTCAGTGGACTGTGGCATGCGAGCAGAGTTTCCAGGAGCTAAAGAAAAGGCTTACCACAACTCCTGTCTTGACTCTTCCGAATGGCACTAAGGGTTATGTTGTATATTGTGATGCCTCGAGAATTGGCCTAGGTTGTGTTCTTATGCAGCATGGCAAGGTTATCGCATACGCCTCCAAATAGCTACGAAAATATGAACAAAACTATCCTACACATGATCTTGAGTTGGTTGAAGTTGTCCTTGCCCTGAAGATTTGGCGGTATTATTTATACGGGGTTCATATTGATGTTTTCACCGACCACCAGAGCCTGCAATATTTATTTAAGCAAAGAGAGTTAAACCTACGATAGAGGAGATGGATAGAATTGCTAAAGGACTATGATGTTGGCATTCTATATCATCCCGACAAAGCTAATGTTGTTGCCAATGTACTTAGCTAGAAGTCCATGGGCAGTCTAAGCCACGTCGAAGTTGATAAGGTCAAAATGACCAAAGATCTATACAAACTAGCTAATTTACAAGTGCGGTTATTAGACGCAGAGGGAGGAGGCATTGTCATTCAAAATATGGAAGAATCTTCCTTTGTCACTAAAGTGAAAGAGAGACAGCACGAGGATCCTGAGATGATAAAACTGAGGGAAAGGATTCCATAACAGCAACAACCTTTATTTGAGCTGACTAGAGATGGAGTCCATAGATACCAAGGCCACTTGTGTGTACTGGCAGTAGGAGAGCTCCGTGCGAAGATTCTTTTGGAGGCCCATTATTCTAGCTATACAGCTCACCCTGGAGCGACGAAGATGTACCGGGACCTTAGACATATCTATTGGTGGAATGGCATGAAAAGGGATATCACTGAGATGGTAGACTAATGTCCCAACTGCCAGCAAGTTAAAGCAGAACATCAGAAGCCTGGAGGCCTAACTCAATATATCAAGCTTCCGTTATGGAAATGAGAAATGATAAATATGGACTTCATCATTGGTTTGCCTCGCACACCACGTAGGTATGATTCTATTTGGGTAATTATTGATAGGCTAACAAAATTTTCTCATTTCCTGCCAGTTAGGACAACATATTCAGCCGAGGATTATGCCAGACTTTACATTCGGGAGATTGTGCGCCTTCATGGAGTCCCATTATCTATTATCTCTGAACAAGGGGCTCAGTTCACGGCATACTTGTGGAGATCCTTTCAGAAGGGTCTAGGCACTCAGGTAAATCTGAGCACCGCTTTTTATCCATATATTGACGAACAGGCTGAGTGTACTATTCAAACTCTCGAAGATATGCTACGTGCCTGCGTCATGGATTTTAAACGAAGCTGGGATGATCATCTACCCCTTATTGAGTTTGCTTATAATAACAACTTTTTAGCTAGTATTCAGATGGCTCCTTATGAAGCCCTATACGGACAGAAGTGCAGGTCATCTATTGGTTGGTTTAAGGTTGGGGAAGCAGAGTTTTTAGGTCCTGATCTAGTCCAGTAGGTGATATAGAAGGTAAATCTTATTACAGATCAATTGCAGACAAAACAGAGTCGACAGAAGTCTTATGCAGATATTCGACGGCGAGACTTAGAGTTTGATGTAGAAGATTGAGTTTTCTTGAAAGTATCGCATATGAAAGGCGTCATGCAATTTGGAAAGAAAGGGAATCTTTGTCCCAGGTATGTCGGGCCGTATAAGATTATTCAGAGAATTGGCAAGGTAGCATACGAGCTTGATTTGCCTACGGAATTAGAAGCCGTCCATCCTGTGTTCCATGTATCTATGTTGCAAAAGTGCATTGGAGATCCTTCGCGTATTACACCTATTGAGGATATTCGTGCTGTTGAAGACTTGTCTTATGCTGAGGTACCGGTGGCTATTTTAGACCGACATGTAAGAAAGCTTCAGACTAAAGAGGTGGCTTCCCTGAAAGTGTTATGGCAGAATAACAACGTCAAGGAAATGACTTGGGAAGCTGAGGAGGAAATTAGGAAGGTGTACCCCCAGCTATTTACGACTTAAGGTGAGTCACATTTCAATAATTGACAATTATTCCTTTGCAGCAATATACTTGGATTTTAATTAACTTGAAAGGGCAATTTATATGTCTTGTCGCGAGATAGCTATACGAAGCCTTGTAGTTAAAATTTTCAGAATTGGATTTAAGATTAGTGAATATAACAAAAATAGCCTCGCAAATGACATATTATCGTAAAATAAATGCAACCAACGAATATTTTTGATCCATTCGCGGACGAATGTTCTTAAGGGGGGAGAATGTGAGACCCCATAATTTTTTTCGTATAATATATGTTGCATGACGTGAGTGTAAAAGGTGTATATGATTTGGTGTGGATGTCAGGAGAATAAGATTGCAATTGAGTAGTGACATCAAAAAATTAAACTAAAGTTTTAGGTCAAGGAGATCCCTTATATAAAAGTTTGAGTTAAAGAAATGCCTCGTGTACCACCTTGCTCGTTTGAAAATTTTAAACTAACCTGTAGCTTCGGGATGAGACTAAGAGTATATGATATGCTAAGAAGGATGTGCTATGAGGTATTATAATCACTCAATGTCGTATGTTAAGTTTTGAAGTCAAGCAAGTTGCGAAATAAAATTCGGCAAAAGTTACCGTAAGTTTCTTTAATAAATTTTCTGAACTTTGGGTCAAATGTCTTGGAACTTTTCTCCCAATATATGAAGCGTTAGAGGGCCTACAACCTACCAAATCAAAGGTATACAAGTCTAGTTTCCAACTCATAAAACCTCACATCTAACCAACCTCGGAGTAAAAGGTTATGACTATTTTACCGCAGACTGTCTGTGCTGAAACCGTGTCGCAAACCGGGTCGGATCAAGATTAGGATATTTATGCCTATTGACGTTTTAAGTAGCAAAAACATTCCAAAAATAGTTCTGAAATAGGGAGAAATATGGGAGAGGGTTACAAGGTAGTTCTTGAGTGATCAAGGTGCGTTTTGGGTGATTTCTATCGCTAAAGTTTACCCCCGTGCCTAGAAACGTGATCTCTACGCGTGGCAACCATTATCCCCTTTGATAAGCCACGTTTGGAGTTGTTTTCAGCAGATAGGACTTGGTATTTCTTGGTGGTTCTTCAAGCTTTACACTTGGTTTGCTAAGGTAACCATCTCGGGGCTTTTTTATGATCATTTTTATGAAGTTCTGCGGACGTTTCGTCAAGTTATGATCCTATGGCAAATCTGCCGATTTAAGCTTAATTATGAACTGTTTATAGATGTGTATAAGCTGCGTATATATAGTATTTGCAAAGCTTAGGACGCAAGGAACAACTTCCGTGAGGGAACTACGGGCATTTGGGCGTTCGTTGGGAAGGTATGTTAAGGCTAAGCATTGTCCTTCCTTTGAGAATGAACCTTAGAAAATTCCTAAATCGTCAAATGCGATATTTTACTATTCTACTGCTAGAAATACCTTCTGTGAAAGGCATTGGGATCGCAGCTGAAGTATTTTTGTGGTATTATTATGATGATATTTCGCTTGTTCTGTTATATAGGATATTCGACATCTATATGTTATTTTGTCAGTTTCCCTAAATATATGTCTATATGTAGGAGTGCTTGTTCATCTTTGAGTGTTGTGATTTAAAATGATTGCAAAGGAACATTAAGAATTCGCAACCAACGCTCCTTCCTCGCTAAAATGATTTTTGAAAAACTTTAAAATAATGCGTCGATTTTAAAACTCTCAAATGTAACTCGTATATTTAAACTACTAAAGAACTCGATTTTTGAAATACCTTCTTTTACAAAATATTAGGGAAACATATATAGAAACTAAGTGAAGCACCTTAAGCTCTTTATAAACATCCTCAGGTTTAATTTACCTTTCTAAAGTCAAGTTAAGTGTTCAAATTTATTTTAATAGTACACGAGGTTCTACGAGGAACTTACATATTATACGAAAGTAATTATGAGATTATGAGAATAAGAGTACCAGCAGGCCAAGATTGTCAACATAATTATGATGACACACGTGCATTATGCATCCATGACATGACATGCTATGCATTCAACTCTTGAGCTATAATCGGGAGGTTTGGGGCCTATTGCCTATATTTATACGTATGAGACACATATGGCCACGCGTTGGCAGATATGATCCTGATTAGCTACCGAAAGACACTACCATTGCTAGCACTTGGTTGTGTATGACATGCATTTGCATTTATATATATGTATTCACGATATACGATTACGCGAGCATACCATGCATATTTGATTTCTATAAGGTCAGATGTCGGCCATGGAGGCTATCAGAGTTTCAGTTTCAGGTGGTATCTCTATTACTTTTTTTACAGCAGCTATTTATGATTCTACTCTCTACCTTACATACTAGTACATTTTTATTCGTACTGAAATTCCATTTCCTGGGGACGCTGCATTTTATTTCGTGCGTGCAGGTCCAGGTAGGGATTCTGATTGACCCCTCTACTAGGATTCGGGGTTCAGCTGTGAGTTGGTAAGCTCCACCTCTTTTTGGGGCTATCAGAGGGTGTTTACTTTTGTTGTACAGTTTAGGTGTAGTCAGGGCCTTGTCCCGACCGGTGCTTATGACACTCTTAGAGGCTATTGTGGACATGTTATTCTAGGTTTCTTTTTATACCTTCCAGTCTCCAACCCCATAGGTTGGGCATGTATGTATATGTAAGTATGTGTGTCTTCGGTTGCGACCTCGTTGGCCGGTCATCACTTCGTTATGTTTGGCTTGTCTACCTTTGTATATATGACTTATTGTCATTTAGGTTATGACCTTAACGGTCCAGGCTTGGTATTTCAGATGTTATGCTACCCGACTTTTTGGGCTCACAGCTTAGTTAGCTAGTATGTTTTAGTGTCTAACTCGGTCGAGTAAGGTATCGAGTGCCAGTCATGCCTTCCCTAATTTGGAGCATGATATTAAATTATCAGGCTTGGAGTTTAAGTACTGGAGCCCGAAGGGACTGAGTAAGATAGGCAGTTTGATTGGGAAACCGTTGATGGTGGACAGCCACACGGAGAAGAAGTTGGGCCTGAATTTTGCAAGGTTACTCATTGAAGTTGCTATGGATGGTAAGCTACCAGACAAAGTCCTCTTCAAAAATCAAAAGGGAATTTGGTGGAACAGAGGGTGCACTATAATTGGAAGCCGACTTTATGTAAATACTCTAAAAAGTATGGACCTAAGGAGTCTATTTGTATAGTAAATAAGGTAGCAGGGGAAAAAAGTTACAAGGGAATGTATCACCAGTAGAAAAACAACAGAACAGGCAAAGGATACATGGAAGAAACAAAAGGATGGAAAGGCTACTAACAGTGGCACTACTACGTCTCACAGAAGTGATGTTAAAGCAACAACTGGCTGGAGCACACAACCTAGCAGGAACATGGCAAGACCACGACAGTTGGTGTATGGCCAGCATAATGACCCACCACAGAATCCTTTTAGAGCCTTGGAAAGTGAAGGAGCTAGTTTGCTGATTGTAGAATGTTCAATCAAGAATGGGGGAGGGGGTCCAAACCTCTCCTTGGTCATGGATAATATCATGTGTTGGAATGTTAGGGGCTTGGATGCCCATAAAAAATAAAAGGAGGTTATGCTCCTTTGTAATAAAGAGAAGATTGGATTGATGGGGTTGGTAAAGACTAAAGTGAAAATGCACAATTTCAATAATATTGCTAATAGGGTCTTTATAACGACTGGGTCCGTTGTTACATGTGAACCATTTGTGCAAATTCTTAGAGTTAGAAAACTCTGGGTTTGGGAGTTTGAAATTCTGGACTAGGCTAGTCTCGGCTGTTTTTGGAGTGAGGTAAGGTCTAGGATAATTTGTGTAAGAATTGCGTTAAATGTCTTGATTTGAGCTAGTTTTCAATTGATCTAAGACATAAAGGAGTCTGGGGTACTTTTCAAAATCAAATTCGGCTAAGTAGAACTCCTGGAATCGAAGTTGACGTGAAGGGGTTATTCCGGGACATCGGAAAAATAAGTGTGTTGTAAAATGGACTAATTTTGGAGATTTTACGACTTTCTCTCCTGTGTCAACCGCCATAGCAGTTTACACTACGCCATAGCGACCTTCGCCATAGTGGAGAAAATACCGCTACAGCGGAAGTCAACATTGGTCAGCCTCCGCCATAGCGGATAACTCTGCAACGGAAATATCGCTATAGCGGAGTGGACCGCTATAGCGGAGCGTGACAAGATTTAATGCAAAAATTTCCCCAAAACAGTTCAGTTTTTCTTGAAATATTTTGGGAGAAGAAGGGGGCGATATTGGGCGATGTCCATCCGTTTTCCACTATTTTTCATCCTAAAGGTAAGGATTCTACTCCCCAAACTCCATAATATCTTTTCTACGCTATAGAATTGCTAGGAGTGGACTTGGGAAAAGGTTTGGGATAACCTAGGATTGTAGAATCCGGGGAAAAAGGGGAATTCTAGGGTGCTAGAGTTCTTGGGTATTGTTTATAGTTAATGGGTAATGTTCACCAAGCTTTTATTCTCTAAATGTATCGGTATTAATGATAATCATACGTGAATTAATGGCGAGAAAGCCCAAAAAGGGTTGGGATGATCATGGTTTGGTATGGGGATTAGGATTTTTTATAATTCGGGTAATTTAGGCCAGTTAATTAACTATAGTATTTATGTGTTTGTTTCTAGACCAAGAACAAGCAAGGAATCCTGAAAAAGGGAAAGCTCCGACACTGTAGAGCTTGATTATTCGAGGTAGGTGATGGTTATTAATTCCTGTATGCATTATATGTTTGTGTACTTTTGTCTAAGTATTTGTATGGTTTGCATTGCTTAGGGAATGATTTAGGAATGTCCAAAAGTCCTATTTTCATTATTGTCAAATGAACTAGGTGTTGTTGCTTGTTGGTTTACAAGTGTTGATAGTTCATTGTTTGTGGCTGTGGATTTTGTGTGATATTGGGTTGGCTTGGGTATCACGCCTGGTAAAGGATATACTAACGGTTGGCTCGGGTACCACGCCTGGTATGGGATATACTAACGGTTGGTTCAGGTATCACGCCTGGTATGGGACATACTAACGGTTGGCTTGGGTACCACACCTGATACGGATTTACTTATTGCATTGTGCATTTGATTTGTTTTCATGAGTGGATCAGACTGTGTTTATAAATTGTGATATCACATTTTGGTCCTTGAGAGGCCGGGTTGTTATGTTGATATGTGAGTTTGGTCTTGGTGTAGACCGGGGTGTTATGGTACATGGTGAGTTTGGTCTTAGGGTGGACCGGGTTATATGTTTGACACTTAGGTATTGTCTAGAGGGGATCCAGGGTGGGTTCGAGATATGTAATGCGATATAATTATTGTTTATTGTGAACTGTTGATCATGGTTGTAAAAGTGGATTACATGTGGGGACAAACTAGGATGAGACTTATAGTCTAGAATTACCTGTTGGCTTGTTTACATGTTTCATGTACTATTACTTGACTTTTGTATTGTTCATACACTGTTTATTTGGAACTGGCTGATGATCCTACCAGTACATGGTAGTTGTGTACTGATACTGCACTTGCTTGTCTTTTTGTGAGTACATAAAATCTTCCAGCCGCTGATATGTGACCTCACTTGTAGTCCCAGTGCTTTCAGACGTCAAGAGTGAGCTGTTCAGCCGAGCTGCCTTGATTTCTATCTATTTGAGTTGTAGCCCACTTGTTTCTGGCTTAGACTATTTCTTTTATTGAGGTTGCATCTTTGTACTCTAGTTTGGTAGTATTTTGGTATGGTGACTTTCAAATTCTAGGGAGAGATTTTCCACAGGTTATTTATAATAGAGTTGATTTATTGATATTGATTGCTAGATTACTTTCTGCACATTGATTTTGAGCTGTTAGAACGGTTAAGTTATGGGAAGTGATGGTTTGCTCACCTGAGGGTTGGGTGAGTGTCACTCACTGCGGTCTGGATTGTGACAAAGATGGTATCAGAGCCCTAGATTCATTGATCTCGTCATACCAGAATAGGTCTAGTAGAGTCTTGAAGAATGGTACAGAGACGTCTGTACTTCTCCGTTGGAGGCTATAGGACTTTAGGAAAAATATCTCTTCTTTCTTCTTTCGTGCGGTGACTGGATTCCAATTAGTATCTGGTGATACAAATTGGTATCTGAATCTTTCACTCTTCTGTCCACAGATGGTTAACACCAGGAACAACAGAGCTAAAGCAGCAGTCCCAGCGGCGGACCCGACTGTAAGAGGTAGAGGTAGGGGTAGGGGCAGAGGTCGAGGTAGAGCCACACCCGCCTGGGGTGGAGCTCAAGCTGCTGCAGGAGCGCAAGAAGCAACCCCTCCCCTACCTCAGGAACAGGTTGTCGAAGATGTGGAAGTTATTGTGGAGGATGATGGGGTGCAGGCGGAGGCAGCACTGACTGGAGGTGCAGGCCTTCCCTCTATGACGCCCGAAGCATTTCAGCAGGCTTGGAACTTCTTGAGTGGTTTGGTTGGTGCCGGATCTACCCCCGCGGGTGTTGCAAATCACGCTCTGGGCACTCAGCCAGCAGAACCTATGGCTCCTAGGATGGATGCAGCTTCAGGCTAAGGTGATCAGTATGGTAAAGGTTCAATGGAAGCATCGTACGGTTGAGAAAGCCATTTGGGAAACCAAATTGCACCTTTGCACGCTCTGTCTCACGCTCCCTCTCCTTAGCTCTTTATATCTTGTCTTCTCTCTCTCTCTCTCTCTCTCTCTTGCAATGTCCCAACAAAATTCAATAATGAAAATTTTAGGGTAAATTTCTAGCTAACTGCTTCCTTAATTTTAGGATTCTTCTCGTACTTAAAATGGGTTTTGAAGTACTCTTAAAGTGTTCAAGTAAAGAGGAAATGCTTTATCGTAGTTGCCCGTGTTGGATATTGCATTTGTTATTGCTACACAATTTTTTAGAATAATTAGTTGTTTAGTTATTTGAGGAGTCTAGTAATTAATTTAATAGAATATTCAGTTTATTAATTTTAATAAGAGTCTAGTACTTTAGTTGTAGGAGGAGTCTACTACTTTGTTTATGTGCCTATATAAAGGCTTATTATTAATGAAATTAATATGAAAAAGTTTTCATTCATATTTTCTACTTTATTATCTTCATCTCTCTCCAAAAATCATAACAGTGGTATCAACGCCTTCATGATCTTATGCCTTCATTGGAAGAAAAAAACTTTCAACCATTTTTAATTCATACCTATTTTTAACCTATTTTAACCCGTGCTTACTTTTAACGCTCAGGGCTATTTTCAATCAATATCAATTTTAATCCATACCACTTTTAACCTATTTTTCATCAACAATGGCAAGCAATGGTCTTTCTTTGATTGCTCCACAAATTTTCACTGGTGAAAATTATCAAATTTGGGCAGTGAAGATGAAGTCTTATCTTGAACCTTATGATTTATGGGAAGTTGTAATGGAAGAATCACCTTTGCAACCACTCCCTGAAAATTCTACTTCTGTCCAAATCAAAACTCTTTCAGAAGAAAAAATCAGAAGATGCAAAGTGAAAATTGTAATCCAAAATTCAGTTGCAGATTCTATCTTCTCTAAAACATTGCTTGTGAGACAGCAAACAAAGTTTGGGATAAACTCAAAAAGGAGTATCAAGGAAGTGAACGAGGCAGACAAAATCAGATTTTGAATTTGAAAAGAGATTTTGAATCTCTTAGAATGCCAGAGGGAGAGACCATCACTAAGTATTCTGACAAGATCTCTTTGATTGTCAATAGAATCGGGTTTCTTGGCGAGAATTTTAAAGACAACAAAATAGTTGAAAAAATTCTTCTAACTATTTCAGAGAGATTTGAGTCAAAAATCTCCACCCTAGAAGAGAGTCTAAAGATCTCTCTACTATCTCTCTTGAAGAATTAATAAGTACTCTTCAAGCACAAGAGCAAAGAAGATCTTTCAGACAAGATAAAGTTGATGAAAGTATTTTTTATGTAAAACACCAAAAAAAAAACTTGATTATCCTCCTTGCAAATACTGCAAGAAAACAACACACTTAGAAAAATTTTATTGGTGGAGATCTGACGCAATATGTGAAAATTACAAACAAACAGGTCATGTTACAAAAGTGTGCAAGTTCAAAGATCAAAACAACTCACAAGCACTACTAATGGAAGAAGAAAGTCAGGTGGACGAACTTTACTTGCTTGCAGCAACAGAAGCAAGGAGGAGTGTTGGTTATTGTATTTGTTATTGCTACACAGTTTTCTAGAATAATTAGTTGTTTAGTTATTTGAAGAGTCTAGTAATTGATTTAATAGAATATTCAGCTTATTAGTTTTAATAAGAGTCTAGTACTTTAGTTGTATGAGGAGTCTACTACTTTAGTTGTATGAGCAGTCTACTACTTTGTTTATGTGCCTATATAAAGACTTATTATTAATAAAATTAATATGAAAAAAATTTCATTCATATTTTCTATTTTATTGTCTGCATCTCTTTTCAAAAATATCTAAAAATCATAACAGCCAGCGTTATCTTCTTGAACTGCTTGCCTCACATACTCAATCACTTGCTCCTTGAAATTGTTATACATCTTCGATCATGTACAAATAATTTAGAAAAAAAGACATTAAAACACCCCCTAAACTTATCCGACAAACTTACTTTAGCCCTTTAACTCCACGAGCATTTATTTACCCCCCTTAACTACTTTAAAGTGAATTAAATATCACCCTTTTATTATAGTACCAGTCTCACAATGAAAGGTGTATGCACACGCGCCACATCAGAGCCACGTCAAATATTTTTTTTAAAAAAAAATGACCCCACTGATATATATATATTATATAATAAAAATAATTTAAAAAAATTAAAAATATCCCTGTCCCACCCTCTTTCTTCTTCAACCCCCTACGCTCTTTCTTCTTCGCAGTCTTTTTATTCATATTTTTTCTTTCTAAATTAATGATGGAGGTGAGAGATTAGAAGAAGGAGAAAGGAGGTGGAGGGGTGTGTGTGTGTTGGGAGGGGAGTTGAAGAAGAAAAGGGCAGGGTGGACGTAGGAAGAAAGGGGGGTGGTGGGTTTGAAGAAGATAGGGATAGGGGTGGGGTGGGGTGGGGGGTGATTGAAGAAGAAAGGGATAGGGTGGGGGTATTTTCTTTATTTTTTTAATTTTTAGATTATATATAATATAATAATAGTGGGATCACTTTAATTTTTTTTTTAAAAAATGCGCCTCTTTTATTGTTTATTTTTTTAATGCCACATCAGCATTAGAAGTGATATTTAATTCAATTAAAAGTTATTTAAGGAGTATTTAAATATCCGTGGAGTTAAAGGTCTAAAGTAAGTTTGTCAAATAAATTTAGGAGTGTTTTGATGTGTTTTCTCAATAATTTAATATACAAAAACCAATTCGAAGAAGAAGAAAGGGAAAAAGTGTAAAATGGTCCAAACTGAAAAGATTGAAGTTTTTTTGCAGCTTGGGGATGCACTTGTGTGTAAATGTCTGAAGTTTTGAGGGTGGATTTGGAATATATACTATATATATGTATTTATATATATAATGTATGTAATATGTATTGTGTAATATATACATTTTTTATACAATTACTATATAGCTACATATTTATATAATATCGATATAGTTTCTATATACATCATATACATATACATATACATATTTTATACAACAATACTACAATATTTATATACATCATGTGCAAATACACATTCTATATAATAATTATACAATTTTTATATACATCCTATACAACCTTTAGCTGCAATAATTATTCAAATACATATTTTATACAATAGTTATATAGTTTCTATGCACATTCAATACAACCTTTAGTTGCAATAATTCTTCAAATACATATTCTGTACGATAATTATATAATTTCTATACAGATCCTCTATAATTTCTATATATATCTTATACAAATACATATTCTATACAATAATTATACAGTTTCTATATACATCCTATATAACTTTTATTTCTCCAATTATTAAGAAAAAATTTAAAAGGAAAAGTAAAATCGGTCCTTCATATTTAACTATCTTCATCATATCACAAAAAAGCGCTAAAAATAATATTTAATTATTAAAAAAAAAAGAAGAAGCAATTAGAAGAGCAGTTTTTTTATACATATAAAAAAAGCGCAGCAAAAAAAAACAAAAAGGAAGAAAAAACAACAAAAGAGAGGGAGAGAGTGTGAGAGAGAAGATAGAAGGGGAGTGAGGCGAGAGACGGAGAAAGGTGAAAGAGAGGAGGAGAATGACTATAAATTGTTATTATTTTATCTTAAAATATATTTAATAATATATAATTAAAATTTAAATTATTATTTTTCTTAATGATTACTCCATATCATTTTTTTCAAAAAAATTGTCGAGGTACTCAAAAGCCCTCTACAAATGTATACTAATGGACAAGAAAGTTAAGAAGTTCTAAACATAGTAGGCAGAAAAAGGTGAAAATAAAAAATATTTAGCTTTATTTAGCTCTGCATATTACATAATCCAACATGCAAGATTTTTGGACGTGTGTGTGCAGGCCTGTCCAAAATTTGTCCAGCCAACAGATAACAGTGCCTCAAACACAACAAAGTGGTCTGAATAATAATTTTTCCCTTCACAATTTTATCTCTCTCCAAAATTAATTTGTCGTACCTAAACACTTTATTTTATAAACACGTGGCTTTTTGCATGTCCATTTGATAACTCACCTGCCCTAATTCCAACTTTTTTAAATCTCCGCACTAAATTACCCCCACTTGAAACAAACCAAATGTTTTCTCACCTAATTACTAAAAAACAATTCTATGCGGTAAATAATTGTGTTACCACACAATGTTATCATCTTGTATTTTGAATGTCCACACTATAATTCGATTAGTGTATAGTTAATCCTTCACTACTCCACACACTATTATGAGTGTAACTCTCTCTCCCCATAACTTTTTTTCCATAACCTCCATAGTTAATGTCATGTTTATGACAACCTTTAGGATGCCTCTATGAACACTATAAATAGAGGCACAATGATTCATATTGTATACACTTGAACACTTGAAGATTTGAAAAATACTTGGAAGAATAAGAAAAGTTCTCCTCTCTTTATCTCTCATGTCTTGTCTATTTTTTTATTTATATTATTACTCTTTTAATTTAGTTTTATAACACGTTATCAGCACGAATTGCCCATTTCATCTTTTCAAGACTATGTGGTAGGTTCTCTATTAACTTCGGCCTCCTATACCTTTTGGTCATCAGGTAATTGATGTTGTTCTAATATTACTTCATAGTGATAAGTGCATATATTTATATTGATACACTCGTATCTAGCTTTATGTTTGTTTCTCCCTAAGTAATGGATCTCACATGGAGTTTCTTTTGGTAGATTGTTTTCTAAATATTAATAATGAACATTTTGTTTTTTAATATATTTTCCAGTGAAAGCAAGTCTGGGGAATTTTTGGATATACATGTCTAGAGATTATGCTTTAATCCTAAACTAAGTTGGGGTAGGGTACAGGGCCCCTTATATCCATGTAATTATTACTTGACTGTTTGGGGGGGTTACAATATTATTTGTTGGTATCCGAAATTACTTGTAAATTTTAATAGATGTTAATTTAGCATGATCAAAATGCTAATGGAGTTTAATATGCATATTATATTAGCTACTACTTGACATCAATTTTGAACTATGAGAAATATTCTGTTTCTCTATGTGACACACTCTTTTTAGTTATTACAATTTTTTAAAGGTTCAGGGATCTCATTATACTTTGGTTTATTATTTTACTGGTTGAGAGTAAAATGATGGATTTAAGTGACATCGCATCAAAAGGGTAAGACATCGAATTTAAATTTTGGTGTACCATAATGATAAGATTTTGGGTTCAAGTCCCATCGATTTATGGTCTAACATGACTTTTTATGGGTAAGACATTGGGTTCAAGTCTCAAACACAATATATTGATGATAATGATAACTAAGTCAAAATAATGATTTTTGATGAAAAGTCATGGAACCCACCCAATTGATTTGCTCCATTCTCTTTTGTGAATGTGTTAGCAGTGCATAATATGTCTGAAAGAAGACAAGTGGATGAATGTATGAATATGAGTGTGAAGGGACAAAATAAAAATAGTCATCATTGTGGTAGTTGGGTTCAAATCCCACAAAATATGGCCAAACATATGGGTAAGGTATTCGGTTCAAGTCCAATGCAATATATTTACGATATAATGATGACTGAGCAAATTGATATGCTCTTGATAAAAATTGTGAAGTCCGCCCCATTGAATATGCTTCCTTCCATGAATTGAATGTGGTAGCAATATATGATAAGTCTGAAAGATGACCAAATCACTATTATTGTTGTATAAATGAACGTGGACGTGACAAATGACAAAACGTTGATCATCATTGTGGTAATAATAAAAGGGAAGAACATTATGGGTTCTCAAAATAGTCCTTCAAAAGTGAAGGTAATTTACCATTAATTGGTATGAAAGGTATTGGGCACACGATTTTCGAGCGATATAATTTGGTAAATTTCGTATAAATCCTCCATCAAAATAAAATATAAAGTGATGGTGAACTTGACTTTTCAAAGTGATGTTGAGGTGGGTCATGTAAATAGACATGACACTTAGCTTCTAATTAAAAATTTGTGAAGCACATACATATGATGATAGTCCATTCCTTGAATAGAATGTGACTTGTAATAAGCATTGAAAATGTCAACCCATTCTTGAAAGTGAACTTATCGAACGTGGTAAAAATTATTGTGTGTAAAGACTTGCTTATATATGATTGGAAAAATATCAAAACTCACCTCTACGGAAGGTTTGAGAGAAATGAATTTTTTTTTTTTGATATTAATGGTCATTGATCAAGTACTTTTAGTACATCACAAATATTGTGGTATGTCTCAACATGAATTACCAAAGGGTAAAAGCAAGAAATAAATCTTGCACAAATATTGTGATATATTTTATTATGAACTACCAAAAGGCAAAAGAAAGAAATGATTCTTTCATATAAAGGTTATGACCATGACTAAAAATGAATGTTATTGTGTGGCTACACAAATTTATCATTGATTGGTACATATAATTTTCTCCTTAAAGGAGAGGTTCACCATAGGTATGGTGTTTTAGAATATGAGGTAATAGTACACAAGTATTTGATACCTTTGAAAAAGCTAATGTGTTACTACACGATGAAATGAAATTGTTCATGATATTGGGATTGTAGTAAGTCTCCAAAAGAATTTTTTTTAATTTTCGGAAAAAATTAATATTATTTTGAGACTATAAATTATGGAAAGATTTTACATCTTCATATTACTATCATCGAAACGGTTTAAATATTTATGTGAAAGACTACCATTTTTCTCCTGTTTGTTGATACAAATATGGGTATGATGATGGAATCACATGCGATAGTAAACTAAAAGTTTACAAAAAATGTATAAGTTGACATGACCGGTTGACCATCCCGGTTCAAATATGATGCAAAAATAAGTGAGAATTCATGTGGTTATACATTGAAGGAATAAAAGATTCTTCAAGAATTCTCTTATGTTGCTTGTTCTCACGAAGTAATATTATATCGACTAAAGTTGGGGTTGTACCCCTAAATTTTGGAATATATAACAAGGTAAATATGGGTCCGTTCACCTGTCATGTGGACCGTTTACTATGAAATGAGATGCATCTATGATTGGTCACATGCACTTTGCTATCAACTTGCAATTTAATATTTGCAAGGTTGTTTGCTCAAATTGTTAAATTAAGAGCATGGTTCCAAACTATAAAAGTTGATAATATTGATTGGTTTAGCAGAAATTGTGTGCCTCAAATTATAGCTAAACCGTTGATTATGAGAATAAATCTCTCAAAAAAAATATTAGTGTGAGATGTGTGTAGCAGCACTTGTATGCATCAAGCCAATAAAATTCCCCTATATTGTATATTCAGGGTCAGGAGCCAACTAATTCCATCTAAAAATTTGAATGTGCGGTATTTAATTTAATTACTCCACCACACATAAAGATGGATCCCCAAATAAGATTGGGGTGAATGTTATATTTCCTAACATTAGGGGGAGATATGATTAACAACTGAAATGGATGGAATGAAATATTCAGATCCTCGTTAAAAAATGTTACAAAATATTGCAAATTAATTGACAGATGTATTTGCTGATCCTATGCTATAATTCAGTTGTTAATGCTCCAATAAGAAGTCCTTGAAGGACAGGGTCTATGGCATGCCTTAAGCGTGATAGACTAATCGATTCTAAAGGTAAAACTCCTTGAAGAAAGAGAGGAGCAAATGATAAAAATGGTCACGGTAATAAGGCAAGTGCTTTAAAAGAGCACCATGACATAACTCTTCATAAAACCTTGACAAATGTTCAGGTACCTGAAAATGATAAAAAAGAAGAGATCGATCTCGATATGTTATGTCGTAATGGAATCGATATCAAATGACTGTCGACGGTATCTTTGATATAATGTAGAGCTCACCATTATAAATGGTAACGAGGATCTTGAATTTAAATCTGTCAAACAGTATGGACAAATAAATTATTGGCCAGATAAAATACGCAATTCAAGTATATTTTATTTCACTTGAAAAGTGATGGTCTGAATTTAGTCTATAGACTAAAGTATAATGCCAGTGGGGTACAAATGGATTATTATGCGAAATACAAAATCGTAAGATATAAAGTACGTCTTGTGCCTTGAGGCATAAAGATTTTTCACAAAAATCCTGGCATTATTGTTTGGTGATGTATTCTCCTATTGGTGGATGCAATGAGGTTTCTTTCAATCTAGCAATAGATGAAAAACTTGAATGCGTATAAAGAATGGTTGTTATGTCTAGCTAGAGGGTAAAGATTATATAAAAATCAATGAAGGATTTAAAAAGGTTAAAGCGATTCCATTGAATAGTACCCCAATGGTTGTAAGATCGCTTAACATAAAGAAAGATCAATTTCAATCTCATGAAAATGATTAAAAGTACCATGTCTTAGTGCAATTGGTGCACTTATATATCTTACTATTTCTATACATGAAATAATATTTATTTTAATGTACGGAAAGACATAATTTCACTTTTATGTGAAAATATTTGAGTGAAATTAAATATTGGTATAGATGATTATTTCTAATCAATATTGTCAAAGATTTATTGGATATGCAAATGCAGGAGATTATTTGATCTACATAACATTTGATCATGTGAAAGTTCTCTATTTGCATGTGAAACCACTGTCATATTTCATATTCTATTAGACAGTCAATGATTGATACTTATTCAAGTCAATTCAAGCTACTAGAGACTTATAAAGCAAGTGACTCTACACGTAAGAAAATGTGATATATTCATTGTGATGGAGATTACAATATTATATGAAAATGATGCTTCTTGCATAGCTCAATTGAAAGAAGAATATATCGAAGAAAATAAAATAAAGTATATTTCAGCAAATGACTATTTTGCTTAATTTTGATAAAATATTTGACGGAGGCATTATCGATTCCAACACTTTGAGAAGCTGGATTAGAATGTATCATCTACAAGATTAAGTCATGTCTTTGTCAGGGGGAGTAAATACGCATGCACTCTTTTTTCTTGGCCTAGATTTTGTCCCAATGAATTTTTCTGATAATATTTTTAACGAGGAAGCAAATAACGCGTATTACAAGATATGTGTACTCTTTTTCCTTCACTAGGATTTTTTCCCACGAGGCTTTTCCTAGTAAGATTTAAACAAGGCACATTATCTATCAATGGACATCCAAGGAGGAGTGTTGTAAATAATTGTGTTACCACATAATGTTGTCATCTTGTATTGTGGATGTCCAGACTGTAACTCCATTAGTGTATAGTTAATCCTCCACTACTCCACACACTATTATGAGTGTAACTCCCTCTCCCCATAACCTTTTTTTCATAACTTCTATAGTTAATGTCATGTTTATGACAACCTTTAGAATGCCTCTATGAACACTATAAATAGAGGCACAATGATTCATAGTGTATACACTTGAACATTTGAAGTTTTGAGAAACACTTGAAAGAATAAGAAAAGTTCTCCTCTCTTGATCTTTCATGTCTTGTCTACTTTTTTGTTTATATTGTTACTCTTTTAATTTAGTTTAACAACGTTCTACTCTTTATTACAACAGTAAACTTAACCGCGCGAATCATAATAAATTTTGAATATGATATATATGATTAAAATATAAGACTTACTTTTTTTTAATACATGCGCACCAAAAAATTATATTTACATTGATTAACTCCACAACTCTCCTTATGACCCATTCACATATTTATTGATATAGGTGTCACGATCCAATTCACTAGGCCGTGTGGGCGGCTACTCTAACTACCTAGATAGATGAACCCTCACCACCCGTTCAACAGGTGACATGCGGAAAATAGAAAGTAGCAAAATAACCTTCCTTTTATTATGAAAACCTTGTTATTACAACATTTGAAAATAGAAAACAGTTCTGAAATATAAATTACCCTCCCTAGGACCTAGTCTAAACATGTACAAGATCTACTACAAGATTTATACAAGAAGGAAAAGTCAATGAGATATAACTTTCGTCATGGAGGAAAGACAGAAGCTGTTGCAGATCACCATCGCCATGTAACTATGAAACATCAGCAGCCCTGCAACCAGACTATACCAAAAGGTATAGCAAGAGTAGAGTCAGTACAACCACACGTCCTGGTAGGCATCATCAGTCGACCCGAATCCACTCCTACCATCATGTAAGAAGAATAGGGGAAAACATGAAAATAAACAATATAACTCCATCCTTCACCGCTTTCCCTTACCCGACCCGATCTCAATCGATCGTCTACTCGTACCCCTTACCTCAACCCTTTCTATTCCTTCCACTGCCGACTCTCTCTCTCTCAGGTCTTCCGAGTCACACTAAGCTAAGACTTCCCAAGTCACACTAATCTTAGACTTCCCAAGCCACACGACCTTAGACTTCCCAAGTCGCACTAACCTTAGACTTCCCAAGTCACACGACCTTAGACTTCCCAAGTCGCACTAACCTTAGACCAACTGCTAAAATCAACTCTGACTGCCTCACTATTAACCTATTCAACTCCCATGACTATGCATCAAGAACAACCCCTACCATGTCATTCCAGACCTACTACACCCAGGTCACAACACACAAATACCCAGGCCCGCCCCGGGTCCCTAGATAATTCCTCCCTGGATATCACCCGCTAGTCACACCATGTAAGACTCCCAGCCATTCCCCTAGTTTATCAACCACATTTAAACCACCTTTATAACTATGATCAACAATCAACAACATAACCAACAACAACCCTTGTCGTATAGCCCGGACTCACCCTAGGATCTCCTCTAAACAACACATAAGTGTTAAACAGACAACCCGACCTAACCCAAGACCAACTCAGCAAATATAACAGGATTCCTGGTCACTCAAGGACCACCAACCAATATCACAATTCAATAAAATAACCCAATCCACTCACGAAACTAATAACAGTCAATGCAATTCAATAATATCAATGCAATGATGCAGTAAAATAAACCCGTACCAGTCGTGGTACCCGAGCCAACCGTTAGTATTCCGTACCAGGCATGGTACCCGAGCCAACTATTTGTTATACCCATATCAGGCGTGGTACCCGTGCAAACCGTTAGTATACCCGTACAAGGCGTGGTACTCGAGCCAACCGAATGTCAATAATCCACAATCAAATAATAAACAAATAACTTGTAAACCAATAAGCAACACACCGTTCAATTCACAGACTATAAAATAGGACCCTTAGACATTCTACACAATTTCTCTAAGCCATGCAATTTATACAAACACTTAGATAAGAGTACAAAATATACAACATTCACAAGAATCGTAAGCCATCACCTACCCTCTCCCAGGTATATAACTTAATCTCGACCTCCATCTAAAGACTAAACACACTCACCCTTTATTTACATATAAATAACGGTTTCCCCTTTTTAGCATAATTAAGCAACCCCATTGATTTCGGAACTTACATAGATAATAACAACACGAGTTACCACTCCTTAGCCCTTAGAAAAACAACGACTACTTATCATGCCTTCAGCATTCCCGAAACCTCACCTAGGAGTTTCTCACTTTCATACCCTTTTAGTTGTCCTTGAAATTCCCGATTCCCCAAACCTTCCCGACATCCCAGTTCCTGAGTCCTATCATTTTAGCATGCCAAGACAACATAAACAGCCCAAAATAACTACCATCAATCCACAGTTCAATCCAACCAATCCTTAGCTCACTCATAACTAATCCCAAATCCACCAGACTCCGTGCCTGGAGTCCTAAAACATGAAATCTCCATTTCCGTTATACGATGAATACAAAATGTAAACAGGTCTAACTACTTATGAAACCCTAGCCTACCTGGATGCTAGAAGCTGCAATCGTGTGTTTCTGGCTCCGTGAAGGCATTCCCGACTGAACGATGGTCCTTGAATCCACTGTTCTGTGTCCCTCCAGCCATGACCCCTCCTCCTCATGATTCCCTAGCCTTGGAATAGCTTGGGAGAGTTTTTGGAGAAACCCTCGTATGTTTTCCAATTGAGAAGGAGAGCATCTTTTATTAAATCCCGCCCTGAGACTTATGCCTCCCATCACTCCGCTATGGCGGTTAACCCTCCACTATGGCGATCCCGCTATAGCGGGGTGACGTTTAGCCCATATTATTTCTAAAACCAGAAATTTTCCAGTACGTCACCCTTCTTAAACAAACGTACTTTAAATTAGTTCTCCAAATAATTCGACTTCACAATTCTTAAAGTAACAACGGGTCCGGTCGTTACAACCGATACCAATTTACCCATCGTTCATCCCCGAATGATCCTGGAATAATGACAAGACGAGGGAGACTATCCTGGGACTTTTATTGCCCCAATCGACCGCGTAATTAATGAACTTACGCAAGTTGCCAAACCTTTCCTTAATTAGCATAACTGACAAGAGGGAAAAATTTAATATCTTCCCGTTCTGGCGAGGAATTTACGAGCCTCTCAAAGAAAATTACACGTCTTCCCATTCCGAGCACCCAAGAAAATCGGGGCCTCGTGTCATGTTGGGACGGACGAATTTGAAAAGACCCGGGAGAACCTTTCATTACCAAAAACTAATCTTCCACCCGCTATAGTAGACGATATACCGCTATAGTGATTCCACTATAGCGGACTGCTGACCGCTATAGTTGTTGACAGCAGAATGAAACAGGGGAGAAACGGGCTTCACCCCCCATTCTCCCCACATTCCCTTCAAAAATACTACATTCTCTCCCGATCACTCCGCTTCCGACGTCAAAGTTCTCAGGTAATAATCACAACTACTCACTTCTTTACTTTCTTGCACGATTTTTGGACATGGTTATGGTAGAAAACTAGAAACTTTGGTGTATATTAAAGTGGGTTTTTGAAATTGAGCTTTTGGTTAGAATTTTATTGAATTCCCAAAGCATGGATGCTTCCCTTACTTTAACAATGCCTTCAAGGCATTCTGGGCGTAAGGATTACACTATATTGGCCAAAACAGGGTGGAATGTAAAGAGTTATTCTTGAACAAAAGTGGTAATTTAGACGATTTGTAGGGGCCATAATGCCCAATTTTTTGTAGAAAATGGTAATGGGGGACTTTGGGTAGGTAGATCTGAACTTGGGATGTCAAAAATAGAATTCTGGACCAAGGGGCGCCATTGTTGCACCCCTTAAAGCTTCGGGGATTATGAATACCACTATAGCAGATATTTTTCCTCTATGGCGGATGATCGTCCACTATAACGGAAGGCCGCGAACCAGTAGCTTCCCAAGCTGACACTTAGAAAACATTTGTCCCTTTTTTGAAACCCCTTATGCCTTATCGAGTTCTAATCCTATTTTCCTTGCTACATTACAGGTTATACTTCCAATGGCTGGAGGAGGACAATTGCCCGTGTATGATTATGACTGTTTTCCCAATGAAGCTAGTCGGGAAAGGTTCATGGACTACCGGAGACTAGGCATTTGTTAAGAGAGAGGGTGCAGGCTGATAGGGGTGGACGGAAAAGTAGCCGCCTTCCACCACAAGATTAGAGAGTTGGGTTGGGATTCCTTGTTGGTAGCTTCTCCTTCTGCACGGACAAGCTGGGTGCGGGAGTTCTATGCCATTCTCCCTACAGTCTATTGGGATGAGCCCAACCCCACCATCCGTATCCGAGGAGTGGACATCACCGTGGACGCTTAGACTATCAATGGGTTGCTTGGAGTGCCTCACGTCTCCAATGAGGCCTACGAGGCTAAGTTCTGGCTCTGGGACATGACTTGGTTGAGGGACACTCTGGTGGATGAGACGTACAGGGATAAGGTCTACTGGGTCAGCTCCGAGGGTGTCACCAGTACTTACTTTTCTGCGGAGGCTAGGATGTGGCTCAACTTGGTGTCTCGGAGGATCCTTTCGTCGGGTAACAAGACCGACGTAACCTATGCTCAAGCTCTGGTGATTGTTTGTGCCATGCAAGGCATTATCATGAATGTGGGGGAGCAAATCATCTCCGAGTGGAAGGAATTCTACCGGGGTCACAGGAAGGGCCCATATCTTCCGGGTATAGTGTCCAAGTTATGTAGGCGAGTTGGAGTGCCTGAGGACCATACTGACTTAGAGGTGTCTATGGACGACCCCTTTAACCCTGTCAGGGTAAAGGTGGTCTCCAAGAAGAAGAGTAAGGTGGATGAAGCAGGGAGCAGTCAGCCGGTTGAGGAGGCCGACGATATTGATAATGATAATGACGCCCCTGCCCCTTCCCAGCCTCAGCCCACGGTCACTAGCACCCAGCTAGAGGAGAACTTGGATGCTGTCAGGAGGTTCATGGAAGGCACTGCTGCTGCTGAAGGTGTAGCCCGGCCCCCCACTACTCAGGACTTTTCTGCACTCCGAAGGGAGTTAGAAGAGGAGAAGAAGAGGCGCTCCCGGGACTGTATGTTTGCCCAGATGTGGAAGACCATCAATGTCATATTCTCATGTGCTGCCCCGGGTCAGGAGCTGCCTACACTCTAGCCTGATGATAGGCATGAGTTTCCTTTTTTGAGCGATGATGAGGCTTAGGACCTCCCCCTCCCCCTATTACTAGATACTCCTTATTGCTTTCGATTGCCCCCGTTTGGGCTTGTTAGACAATATTTCCCCTTTCCTTTTTCCCCTTTTGTTATCGCACATGGATGCTTATTTTAGATAATTTTCCTTCTATGCACACTACGTTAGTTATATATGCTTTCCTTGATTTATACCGTGATTCGTAACTTAATACTTGCTTTTATATTTCCCCCGGAAAGGAATGAAAATAAGGAAAAACAGAGCAGACTTTCTGCCTCACGTATCTTCGCTATGGAAGATGCCACTCTGCTATAGCGGAGAAAAATCCGCTATAGCGGGAGCGCCGTAGCGGTGCCATCCACCATGGCGGTCCCGATGGTAAACAGTATAGAAATTTGATTTTCAGCTAAATGCACTCATCCCCCTTCCATGTTACCACTGTCCAAACCTGTAAATCCCGTCATGGTCTTAAATCACCCTCAAGACCATTCTTGGCATCGAACGTGAGGATGAAAATCTTGAACCTGAACAACAGGTACAAAATGCATCAAAAAGACGTCACAACACAGTATTCGAACGTAACCCAAAGGATGAGGTATGGCAAAGAAACTATCTCTCCAAATGAAATTACTTTATCACTAATAATTTTGTTTTGAGAAATTGTCGAGAGCATCCCAGAAGGATGAAATTCTCAAAGCAAAACCACAGGAGCGGACTACACCAAAAAGGATGCACCATAACATGGAATTTTTTCTTAGTAGAAAACTGGGACATAGTCCGGAGAGGAATATCAAAATCTTTGGACGCGAGCTGAGGAATGACTTTCACCGCCATCAAACCACACTCCTATCAAAAAGCATGTGGGTATTTCCTATCGTTAGGTCTTAATTTTGCATCCAGAGTATTTTTCTGAACTCACCCTGGAAGCAATATTCCTTCTTTTCAAATCCGAGTGACAATACACCTCGGGCTTTGGAAATTATGTCCAGGTAAAATCTTACTTATGGATGTGAAGAGCTCCACATTCATAGTTAAGAGGTTACAAGCCTCTTTTCTATAGCTCAAATTATACGTCACTCATCCCGAGTCAAAGGTTATCTTAACATAAAGATTACCTTTTCTACCGATTGAGTCGAACTACAAGCAGCTTAATTTCCTGAGTCCTGGGATATGTAGCGGGCTCTGTGTTGAAAACTCAGCTGCATTCCAAACCCTTCCCCAATTCTCTTACTCCCTAAACATTCTGGTCTCTCAGTACTCTGAAACTGGGATAGTTTTAAATTCTTTCAAAATCATGCGAAAAATCAAGCGTCTTGAACTATAAGTGGACTGAGTTCTCATGTAACCTAAGATATGTAGGAAACTTGATACCGAAGTCTGGCATGATTTCTTGAAATTCTTGCTAGAACCAACCACTTTCTAAAGATGAATCTGTGGTCGAATAAAATTGAGAACGTCAATACCCTTTGCCCAGGGTTCGCTACACTCACTCTACCCAAAGGGAGGGGAAGTTGTTGACTCCTAATTTTTACCCTCCACATTACGAATTAATCTTGAGCCTTTTTGAATCCTAAACAATTTTGAAATAATTATTTTGTAAAAAGGATAAAATACTTTTCAAATCAGCTTTCTAATAGGTCTGAGTAACAATTTATATTTTTCATATTTAATTATGTGAAATTTATAAAAGTTTACTTAAGGAACTATTTAAAAGTTTAATTTCGTAAGAAAATCCTTTTAAGAGATTAAACGCTTAATTTTCCTCTAAATTTCATAATTGTAAGTGAGGTAATTATGTGTTAAATACAATAATTATTTCAAATCATTTAAATTTAAAGAGGCTCAAACAATTAATTGTGATTGATTCATTCTTTATTCCTATTCTAGCCTATTTCCTTAAACTATTTAAATTTTTGCCGAGTTTCACCTAATTACTCTCAATTTGGCTATCTCCTTAACTTAAAATGACATATTTTGCAAATGTGGCCATATTTGCAATAGACCTTATAACACCCTCACACCTTATGCTTCAGCCAAACCAATTTGGGCCAGCAATTCACCTTAACCTGCTGGCCCACTCCCTTATAACCCGATAAGCCCACATCATTTTTCCCTTTTATTTCCCTGACCCGACTGGCCCACCACTTAACACATATTTATACTACTCTTTTCCCCTTTCTTCATTTTCTCAACATAGACCAAACACTCCCCTCCCCAAGCTCCTCTTCTCCTTCTTCTCTTAACATACCCAGTGAAACCCTAGAATCACTTCCCTCTCCTTCGCTCCCTCCGTATTCCATATGCGTGCCAGGCATGAAAATCATACCAACAAGGTACTAGGACAGCTACGTGGAGCAAATCCACTCCTCTTCATACAAAGCTTCAATCAAATTTTTCCACGATGGTACGATTCAGATGATCTGTGTTCTTATCCCTTTAACAATTTCAAAATCCATAGAAAATTCCCAGAAAACCCCTGAGTTTTTCCCATCCCACATAGAAATTCAGACCCCCAAGAACCCTAATTCCATTCCTATATAAACTCCACTGTTTTCATAGTGGAGGTAACAGATTCACAGCAAAAAAGGGAACCCAAAACAGCTTAAAAAAACTAGGGATCTCTGAGCAAAGAATTCGAGTTTCTTTTGCAAGATTCAAGGGTGAAGGAATTCGGGTATGAAGATCCTTTCCAATGATGGTGAAGTATTTTCTAACGAAGTTCGTAAGTCTCAGGCGCTGCTCCAAAAGAGGTAAACCCCTCATCCCTTTCTTTACTCTTTCCTTCATTTTCTTTTAGTATAATGTAGAGTCGTCTATTCTTTTCTTCTTTTTTTTAGAAATATGTTGTTGGTTTTAGGCTGGCGTTGTTGTGATTATGAGTTGTGTTCTTTCAAAAGTCTCTGGTTTTAGGCTGATTTTTATTTAGGTTTAGTATTAAGATATTGTGAATGAAGTTTAGTTGTTAGTCATAAGATTCTGGGATTTTCATATGCCCTCTTCTGTTTTCTCCATTCCTCTTGTCTTGGTAGTCATTTCATGTGAAAAACGAGATAATATTGGAGTATCATTTTTAGAGAAATGTTGGATCTTGTGTTATTAGATTGAAAGTGTTGTTAATTCTCTAGAAATCATGGTTGATTTCGTTATTGCTCTATGACTGTTATGAGTCCATACAAGTACTGCTTTGAACATCGTTTTAAGGGTTTTTATTTTCATTCGTAGACCTAATCTTTCAAACATAAACAGATTGTTTCCCTTTATGAATCTTGGGTGTGCTTGGCTTAATCCATTGGTTCTCCATAATTCTTATGTGTTCAGACCCTATTCAAACACGATTACCTCTTACTGTTTTTATTAGTAGTAATCTAGTTCTGAAATTCTTCAAGTGTATCTTCATGTGTTAAACCATCTAATTTGAACGATTACCCGCCTTTGATTCACGAGTCTTTATATTTGAAATTTGCACTTTTTTGCTTTAAAACTACTGATTAGCTTAAGGATTCATTTTCTTTTAGATCAAATCTATTTTGCTCTTCTCTGAACCACGTTTTCTTTTCATTTGAAGTTATGCGTATCTGTTAGGACAGAATTTGGGGTCGTAATTTTATCACTAGTATAAAGTTGATGTGTTGTTCCCTCTATTAAGATATCATCTGCAGAATGTTTAAAGTTCCCTTCTGGCAAAAAGAATGTTTTAGCTTGAATTTTAGCAAAAGACCTAGGTTGTCATAACTAGTAGCTCATCAATACTGCTTGTTGGTCCAGTTTAGTCTCATTACTTGAATGCCGGCTGTTTTCTTTACTTGATTTCTCCTCTTTCAAAATTCCACATCTGTATGAGAATGTGAACATGATTTTCTAAACAAATGATGCCAAATTGACTTGTTGGATGCACGAAATGAATTGTTATAAATCCGTTCTTGAGCATAATATAGATATTTTGGGTTCGTCTCATGAACTGCTATGCTAAAAAATCTGTGTCTTTCATATAAATTGTCATTGTTTAAAGATGGTCAAAAGGCTGATTTATCTCATTTATTTTCCCTCTCATACTTTATAGCATGTCCTATTTTATTTTCGTTTCATAAAGAGACATTGTTATTTAATTATAAGTGTTACATTTCTGTTTAAGCATGACTAATACTTGAACTGCTCTTATCTGCTTAAGGCCTGAATAGATAAGATTTATT
Organism: Jaltomata sinuosa; assembly: GCA_003996215.1. Classification (NCBI taxonomy): domain Eukaryota; kingdom Viridiplantae; phylum Streptophyta; class Magnoliopsida; order Solanales; family Solanaceae; genus Jaltomata; species Jaltomata sinuosa. The sequence continues at coordinate 517,573 of QJPP01006936.1, forward strand.
TGGGTGTGACTTGCAACTTTATTTTATTATTTTATTAAAATTTGGCATGTTTGTGATAAATTCTAATTCGCTTCTCTTCTTTGTCATGTGAAACTGCCTCGAGTACATTGGACTCCACATCTCTCCCTTTGCATTTCGTTGGGCCTTAGCCCACCATGAGCCATCCTTTGAGTCCAAAAGAACTGACCAGCAGCAGAATCGCGATAAAGGAAGTAAAATGCACCTAGCCCATACATACAGCAGAAGCAGCAGTGACAGTCGCCCAAAAAGGGCAAAAGTTTGAACGATTGGACCCAAAGTCCAAATGCAAATGGGAAGAAGAAAGAATTGGACTAAAGTCCAAAAAGAAACGGCGGTAGGCCTAAAGTCCAATGGCTTAATTATATCTCTTTATTTTTTTTATCTTTGCTTAGATAGGATTATTTGTATTAATGTCAAACTCTAACCTCTTAACTTAGTTTAATTATCCCAAACGAGTAAATGTTTCTTAATCAAAAACATTTGAAAATATCATGATTTAAATTGACAAAAACATGCATGCCTTTCCTCTTTTCCTTTTCAAAATAAACCATTTATATGCTTCACTCCTAAAATATAAGTATCAATTTTCTTTCATCAAGTTACATTTGCTATGTTTTTCCTAAATCAAGCTAAAAATAAGATATTTTTTTTGTTATCAAAATACAAGGCCTTTTTTTAGAAGTTACTCAAAAAATAAGTTAGTTTTAACCAGATTGGACAACCGCGAGTTAGCGGATGTTTCGAGTGCTTTAAAAACCTTCTCGAATCATTAATTTGAACCCTTACCCTTAATCTCTTAATTTTTTAAAGTTATCTGTTTGACTTTAAAAGATTTTTATAAGTTTTTTTCTTAGTTTTTACTTTCAGAAAAAACTAAGTGGCGACTCTTCTTTCAAAATTGAAAACATTTTGAAACTTTAACTTAGTTTTTGAAACAAACTTTCAAAAAATCAAAATATGAAAATCATTTTTTCCGAAAACAGTGACGTGTAAACATTATGCCACATGGTTGTCCACCAAGGTAGTCCAATATGACCACAAATGCCACCCTTAAATTGACGCCTTTCTCTACTATTCAGAACCCTAATTTCAGATTTCTTTCGTTTACCATTTCTTAAAAAAGCTTTCTTCTCGACAATTTTGAAGCAATGTCTGAAGGCTCTATCAATTCACTTGAAAATCGATATTCGATAAGTTATCATTGTGAACTCAATGCTCTAAGTTTGATGGCTTGAAATGATCCAAATGATGGGAGAAGGTTCTACAAATAATGTCCAAGACCCAAAGAAAGTTGTAAATTAATTTTTGTTTTGATGTTTATATTTTTTTATCTTGCCCAAAATGGTGGATTTGTTTATAAAAATAATTATTTGATAAAATTTAGAAATAAAGAAGCTCAAAATTAATTTGAATCGTGAAAAGCAAAAATTGAGCATCAATAATTATGATAACACTTATATCTCAACTCGATAGGCGAATCAATCACATTTAACTCATTTGTATTAATTAGAAATATATTGATTCATTAAAGTAGCTAGTTTGATAATCATGATGTGTGAAAATAGTAAGTACAACTCAAAACCTAGTGTCACGAATATAAGAGAGACTAGAATATTGAATACAAGTTTGATAATAGTCTAATATAATTGTTTGAGAAATATGAAAAAGACAAATTGAAAATAGTGATATCTGGAGTTCGATGTTGCGGATCAGCCAAATAGCTCATCCAAAATCTCCAAAAAAATAATAATAGTTGAATCGGACACGTCTGTGTGCTCCACAAGTACATAGATCTAGTGGCTTGGTGCCTGTTTGCATTGGCTTTTGCCTTTTGGCTTATAAGTCAAAAATCAAAAGTCAAAAGATAGAATTTCAAGTCTTTGACTTTTGGCTTATTTTTATCATTTTGACTTAAAATAAGATACTCATAAACATTTTTTTATTTTACCTAGACACATCAAAAATGCTTAAATAATATTTTAATTTAAAAACATTTAAAATAAGTCAATTCAAACAGGCTCTTAATAAAAGCTCTCATAAATTATTAATCCAATTTTAATTAGCCATGTATATATAGAGGGGGAGAATGGACACATTCAATGATCCTAATCCATATATAGTGTGTATCCCCTAGATTAGAATATGTTTGTCTGTCATGTATACTATGAGTATCTATATATTGCTCCGTACGAGTTACTCTTTTACTTGAATATGAATATTAGGGGTATACATAAACCGAGTTGATTCAAAGTTTTTAAATATCAAACTAAATTATTAGTGTCGGATTTTTAAATTTATAAACCTAACCAATAAAAGTTGAGTTTTTTAACTTTGGATTTTTTCAGGTTTTTTCGATTTCCTCGAGTTTTTTGGGTTTTTTCAGATTTTTTCTAGTAAAGTCTTCATACAAACATATATTTAACTTGTGCTTCAAATATTTCTTTAGCTCGAGCAAAATACAACTATCTAAGGTATTTCTTAAAAAAATAACACAAAATATATTCACTTTATTTTGAATTTATATATGAAGTGAGTGATGACAATAAAATATTCAATCAAAAAAAATAATGAAATCGCGTAGAATAAATATTGCATATTCATAAGTCATAATAAAAATAATCATAATTTAAAAGTATTAAGTCATGCTAAAATAAGTCTAATAAGTATTAACTACATGATAAATATAAACAGAAAATAAATTAGTTTATGTATTTATGTAAAATTAAAGAATAAATATCTAACATGATTGTCATTCCTAGTGTTGGATTGAATAATCTTTTGTTAACATTCGTATTGATTTGGGTTTTATTTGAGTTACTAATAGGAACAATTTTAAATATGTACAATAAAGTAATTAGTTTACAAAAAATATAGCCAAGTTTTCTTTACAATAAAAAATAGCCCAAAAATGAACTAGCCACAAAAAAAATTACAAAAAAATAGCCGCATGTATATGTAATATATCGATGGTATATAAAAGTTATGCAATGTATCAAAATTGTATAAATAGTATATAAATGTGTATCGATATTGTATAAAAGTTATGTACTGTATCAAAATTGTATAAATGATGTATAAATGTGTATTAATATTATATATATAGTGCACAAACGTGTATCGATATTATATAAATGGTGTATAAACATGTATCGATATAATATAAATAGTATATACACGTGTATCAATCTTTTTTTCGGGCATTAAATCTTTAAATGAAAGCATAATAAACAACAAAGCTTAACTAATCATGGATCTTGGACAACACATAGGTTAAAAATAGAATCAAAGCATGAGATGTCCTTTGTTTAAACAAATTACCTTAAGAATCATTAGGTTGTAGTCCTATCTCCGTTTACTTAGTACTAAATGAACAATAGCTACTGATTTAAGAAAAACTTTATCACACTGAGTACAAAAATGAAGAAGGCAGCTTAACGTTTATAGAAATCAGAACCATCAATACAACCTCTCCAAACAAATTCTTTCAATTCCGACCAATTCAAAATCTCCTCTAAACAGTCCCAAATTTTAGATATGAGCTTCCCTTGATGTTTCGAGTCTTTTGGTATATAATTCGCTCAAATCAATTCACGTTTGCGGTACATTGATTTTTTTAAAAGAAGAAAAAGGAAGGAGGAGGAGGAGGAAGAAGAAAACAATTGAATTCACTATTAAAAATTGACAGAAATTTAGTGATTTTTAATACATATTTAATGTTTTGATAAAGTTACTGAATTAACGTGATCTCATTAGTTACGTGATTGAACTGTCCCTAATTATTCCTAATTAAGGGATCATTTGTATTAAAGATAATATAATAGATTAATACTTACCCGCACACACCAAATTAATTCAATTTATAATGGTTCAGCAATTCAATGAACTGGAAATTCATAATAATTAGCCATTACTACTAAGTGATAGTTATATATGTGCCTTCAAACGCATGTCATGCATTCATTCATCAGATGTAAACACATAGTGGTAACTGGTAATTGGCCAACACAGTCTATACCGTTGTATATCCATAGGGCTAACATTTTCTATATCTTGAATTATAGGTTGAAAACATCAAACATAGCATTTAACAAAGACTCATTAAGTTGTCATGCAGTGTGAGCTTTTGTTTTGTTACCCCACTTATACAAGAGTTTAAGTTGTAAAAATGTTTACATTGTCATTGCAATTAATTAGTTGGATACGTTTGCTAATAATCTGAATCTGATAGAATTGAAATCAATAATCTGATGAATTGAAACATTGATTGGCAGATTATATACTTTCTACCTAGTAAATGTATTACTCACATGCAGTATTTAAGCGCCAAATGAGATAAAACTTCTTCAACATCATCATCACGCATTAAAAATAACATCGATCCAGTCAACTCTATCATATTCAACACGAACAACTTATTTAAATTATTTATATTACTTCTAGTTAAAATGTATTATTCACATGTACTTACTTCAATGATCTATTTAAGTGCCAAACGAAACAAAAATTATTCAACATCATCAGATTAACAATAACATCTATCCAGTCAACTCAATGAGAATGACCACAAACAATTTACTTAAATTATTTCACTTGACATAAAAAAATATACGGTACAGATCCAAGAAGAAACATATAACAACATAATACAGACACAACATAGTATTATTTTCTCACAACCACTACAATTCTAATGAATGAATTGGTAGTGTTTTTATTCTTTCACACACACACAAGATAACACACCATTATTCATCATAAGTTATACATAAGAAACCAGAGCATTTGATGCTTATTAGCACTTGCGGTAGCAGAAGCAATAACGGAGAAAGCCTTTTCTAATGCACTGACCCTTAGTTGTCCTCGAATCCTCTATTTTGCATTTTTTGTAACAAATCTCACTCAACAAGCAAAGGTTGGTACGATATTCCTTGCTCCTCCATCGACATGTTTTCCCCTCAGCAGCTTGCATTTCTGCATAGAATTATTAACTTCTTTCAAATCATTTACCCAAATTCATATATATGAATTTAATTAATTTCTTCTAAAAAAAATAATAGATGGTTGCATGCACAAATTATTATATATTAGATAGCGAGTGCAGGTCTAATAAGTGTGTAAAGGCATAATTAGCCTGTATCATGAAAGGGTTGCGGCAGGTTAACAACCATCATGAGTTGATTAGTTGATTTATGATGATGATGAATCCTCACAGTTCTATTTAATATTTGATTGTAATTTTTGGTCTAAATAGAGCAAAATGGATGGTGAGTAATACTTATAGTATTTTGAATAGTCATAATGAAATGACAAACAAATTAAGAATAACAAACCATTGGATGAGATGAGGAGGAAGCACAAGAGGAGAGCAAGGAAGGTTGTGTAGCTCAATAGTGACTTTGCCATATCTCTATTAGTATATACTTTGATATGGAAACTATTAAGTGATTTGTGTGTGGAAACTATTAAGTGAAGGCAGGTATTTATAGCAAGGCCTTGCAATTTAGTTAATGGTTTAGTCAATTGTTCCAATAAAAATGTAAACAACTGGTTGGATATTCAAATAAAAGAAGAAACGAGGAGTTTAAGAAATGAAGCAAATGATATTATAATATTATATATAATTTAAATATTTGGGGGAAAAAAGGACATATTAAATGGAAGGAGAAGGGGTATAGATCCTCATTGCATAAAAGAACTGAGTTTGCACTCTCAAATATCTACAAGAGCGCTTGAACTATGATAGTGCAGTTAAATTGTTAACGTTAGTCTTAAATAATAATATTATTCTGAATTATAATTAGCTTGTTAGTGCAGTTAAATCAAATTATTTATCTTACAAGAGGGCGAAATGGAACACTACAAAAGAATAAATAAATAAAATGAATAAATCACACTAGTGTAGCGGTACTTCAAATCCCAGTGTACATCACACAAAGAGAAGCCCAATCACACTTAGAATTTACTTTGCAAGTGTAAGAAATATTGCAGAAATAAGTACAGTAATTCAGAATTTTCGTAGGTAAAAATCTGAGAAAGCGAACATGTATTTATATTTTATAGCCAACAAAGGATAATGTGAACATGTGCTATTATACCTATTGGCTTTTAGCAGAGGAACTAGGAAATTAACAGAGAAAAGTGCTATAATATTATCAAAAGAAATTATTTTATTAATAACACAGAGACATACATTTATAGCTTTACTTTCTAACTAAAAAAATAGAAAAGATGCTACTAACTTATCTGTAAATTCAAATAATAAAAAAAGAGGAAACTGACTCCTAAATTCAAGCCACGGAGGACTCTAATTAAAAAAAAATTAAATCCTAAAAGTTAGCGATTGATAAACTAAATTTTTGTAAAAAATAAATAAAAAATTAGAGATAATGTAGCTATTTTATTTCTACAATATCCTTATCAAATATATTTTCAACCCCCCTTTTTGGATTAGGAAATGTTGATTGTAGTCTTAGTTGGTATTAACCTCGTGAATAAATCTGTCAATTGATTTTTGATCTTGCAAAACTTGTGTTCATCTTTTGTTGAATTAAATGAGAAGTTCATATTCTATTGAATTAAATGAATAGTTTTTATCTCTCATTTCAACTTGTAAAATCTCTTACTTAGTGACATTAATAATTCTACAATACTTGTCTTCAATTAACAATTTAAATCCTTTTTCATTATTTGGCAACACTCAATCAATCCTTATCAATTTCAGACACGTAAAGAATATCTAAAATTATTTTTGTATGTGAACTTGTTTTGATGCCAAGACTCTCTTTTTTCTTTTGCAGGAATACAGTCACTATATCTGATTCTGACTTTCTTATTTTTCATCAACACAATTTTTTTAAAAAGATTTTTTTTCATATGTCATGTAGTTTGTACAACTACTGACAATCATTCAAAAATTAAATTTCTTGATTGAAAAATATGTTGCCATAAAGTGGCCTTCTTCTTCTTTATTGGCAACTTGAGTATTCGCTTCAATTTAGCTTTTGCAGAACACTACTTCATGACCAAGATGGTTGCACACTACAAAGTACTCTTTGACGGTTTCAGGTTCCTTCATCTTTTTTCAATTCGAATTTTCTTATTAAATTTAGTACCTTCATGCTTTGTAGTATTTTTATCTGTGTATCCTTTCTTTAGATAATCTCAAATATCTTTTGCTTATTTAAGAATCATAACTTTCATGAAAATTTATTAAGACACCCCAACAAACAAAGTTTACTTTCTCCTTTGACTTTCTATTTTTTTTCTTTTGAGTTTTATTCTGGATCACTGTAAAATTATTAGATAGCGAAAAACTATCATAATCCTCTTTCACGGTCACCCAAAGATCTAAAACCTCAAGATAAGTCTTCATTCATATTGCCACAATTGATAATTCTCACCATCAAAGACAAGATAAGCCATTTGGGAAAAAATATTTTCAGAATCCATCTCTCATTCACATGTCCCTCAAGAAAATGACTTTACATACCAATTATTGATTTTTAGCAAAGAAACTAGTGAAATAACAAAAAAAAAAAATACTGCAATCAAAGAAAATTATTTCATTAATAACTCAGAGACATATATTTATAACGTTAATTTCAAACTAAAAAAAATATGCTATTAACTTAATTGCAAATTCAAATAACAAAGAAAGCTGAAACTAACTCCTAAATTCAAACAAGAGAGGGCTTTAATAGAAATAATTTAAAATCCTAAAAGTTAGCTACTAATAAACTGAAATCAAGCAAAAGAAATCTTTTAGAGATAATGCAGCTAACTGTTTTATTTCTACAATATTTCAAGTTCATAAAAAGTCACAATCTATTTAATGTGAAAATATGCTATACAAATTGCATCTTTTCTCTTAATATTTTTTTTAAAAAAACTTATTCATTTCTCATATACACCTTTTAAAAAATTCAACATTATATATGAATTATATATTTATACATCTGCATGCTATTTTTTTTATTTAAGCAATTGAGTGTGCCGCGCGCTAGTTAAGTTAATTCCTTAAAGAAGAAAAGAAAATGGTGTCCCTTGACGTTGTAGCTATCTTCTCTTCTTCATCTTAAGGTATAGATTTGACTATGATCATCTATGAGTATTAAAGATGACACATGTTTCTAATTACTTTAATTAAGGAGAGATTTAAGGCATTTGACTTCATTATTTGTTCTTGAATAATACTCCAAAAGTTTATCACGACTTTTTAATTCTTGATAGAGACCTTTGTATTCCAAAAGAGACCGATCAACTTCACAAAATGAATAGAGAACTTATTCTGAAAGAAACCACGTCATAAGTTTTCATAAATTAAAAATTGAATTTTCATTTTCTAAATGTGTAGATGTACTAAGTCATTTGTTTTGAATCTTTGATTGCTTACATTATCGTTGTTTTCGTTAAGCTTCTCGAATTGCCTCTTCATTCAAAGAACAAGCAATTAAATAATAGTGTGTCATATTGTATTAGCTGTGCCAAGAAATACAGCCAAGTTCATTTTTATGGTGTTGACATAATAATCGTTCTTTTGTTTGGTCTTCCATACACCAAAAATGAAAGATTAATGTCACGACACAAAATTCCATTAAGATGTAAAGGCATGTAATTTTACCCATGAGACGAATTAATCAATTTAAAAGTAATTACGATAGCAGGACAATTATGGTGATAATAAAGTACAAAAGAATATATAAATGAGATATGTTTTCAAGTTAATACAATGTGTAACTATATTCTATAATCTCCGAGAATTGATGTCACAAGTCATGAGCTACTAAGAATAAAAATACAATTTTGAATACAAATATGTTGTAATAATTTATTCCGAAAGAAACCTCGTCATATTGTCATTTGTTTTTATTGTTTACATTATCTTAGTTTCCATTCAACTTCTTGATTGCGGCCTCTTAATTCAACGAAAGCATTGATTAAATATGTTACTTGTATTAATTATGTCAAAGAGATAAAGTTAAGTTTGTGCTTATGGCGTTGAGATACTAGTTTTTGTGCTTGGTCTCCTAAGTAAATTTTTGAGATTTTTTTTGCTGTTCAAAATAAGTGAATTGTTTAAAGTTCAAGAGAATTATTAAGACTTTTTTTCATTTTCGCCTTCCATTTTATGAGGTTCTTAACTACTAGTTTACATTTTCTAGGTGATAGTTATGACTATCCCTACTTTTAAGAATAGTTTGGGAATAATCAAAACGGTAATTGTGGAAAATACTGTTCAAATTATGTCCTAGAATATTTTTTAAGGGATGTGCATTACTTCAAAAATTCACTTAATATGGACTAGAGGAAGTACTTCCTCCGTCTCATATTAATTGACCATGTTGATGTGATACACATTTTAAGAAAAAATTAATTAGAGGTGTAATTTACTAAATTAGCCTTATTAATGATGTTTTGGAACTCTAGATTTGACTAATATTACTTTGTATAATTACTATATAAAAAAGTAATAAAACTCTCTTAATTTACAAAAAAAGACAAATAAAATTAAAAAATTATTTTTGATAAAAGAACCAAGTAAAATAAATAAGAGGAGGTATTATATTAAAAAATAAAGGAAAGTTAATTACATATTTTGAGCACATCTAAATGTAATATATATGCAAGAAGAAGATAATTAAGTGAAAATGCACCGATGAAATATCTAAATTTGTCTAAGATGTACGACGTTCTATTCTCATTCAACGTCTTAGTAAAAACGCCAAAACAAAAAGACATGGGTAAAAAAGAAAAAGCCAAATTAAACCTAGCATAAAAGAAACATTATATTAGGGGTGTAAAAATTGATTTAATCGATAAATCGAATCAAAAAAAATATTATTAATTTATCGGTATTGTGTTATTGGATTAACGATTTTTTAACGATTTTGTAATTTTTTTTATTGGGCTATCGATTCAATTTTCGGTTTTAAGGTTTTATTCGATGTTTAAACTAATAACCTAATAAGATAAATTTAAATTATATTTTTGTCCCTTATTATATAATAGTGGCTTTAGATTTTAAATACATACCTATTATTTTTCGCATTTTATAGTTATTATCTTAGTATTGTTGTTTTCTTTCTCATATCGATGGCTTGGTAGGGTTCTATCCATCAGTATAAATTATAAACTGACATTATTTTTCTTTTTGAGAGATCGCTAGCGTTGTTACGGCATGAACGTTTGCTACTTAGCCAAAAAAAAAGTTTGTTTTAGTAATAATGTATTTTAATTTGCTTCTACTTGTAATTTGTGTAAGTTTCTATGCATGAAAGTAGTGTATATATGAATAAATGAAAATAAGAAGGAAAAAAAAGCAAAAAAGGATATTAAAGGAGCATTTTCTTATCGGTTAAATAAAAAACCGAACCAAAAATGACCACAAACCGATAAATCGAAAACCAATAAAAAATATCTTATTAATTTGATTATCGATTTAGCATGTTTACCAGTTGAAAACTGATAAATCGAATCAATAATATACAAAATCAAACTGAACCAGCTGATGTGCACCCCTACATTTTATACTAGTTTTAAGATCATTTAATAAGGTGGTTTGTAAATATTTGATGGAATTCCAAAAACGATCATCTAGTAATTGACATGCATGCTATTTGTCTTCCATATGAATTAGACCGAAAATGATCGTAATCAGGATCTTCTTTCAAGAATTCATTCTTCCACGCTAACTTGTACTCCCTCTGTTTCATATTACTTAATCTTTGTTGATCTGAATATACTTCTTAGGAAAATTTTATTTTGAAGTATATATTTTATTATATTAACCTTATTAATAATGTTTTGGAACTCTGAACTTAACTAATGCTACTTTATATACTTAGTTATTCAATACCGAAGATAGTATTGGAAAAAAGTAATAAAACTCTTTTAATTCGCTAAAATGGATAAGTAAAATATAATATTTATTTCTGGTATAGAGGCCAAGTAAAATTAAAAGAATTAATCGGATATGATTCAATAGAAATACCACCGAATCTCGTACTTTAACATGGTTTGTAAGAGTGGCCTTGTTCACGGAAGATCCGGAGTCGTGTTGCAAAGTTCCGGTATTGCGGCCCATCCTAGTTGCAACATACATGATTCTCTTCGGTCGTTATGCAATTCAAGACGTAACAGAAGTAACATGCAAATAAGAGTCAATGTGGAGGCGAGATTCAAGTAGTGTTTTTTCTAGAGTTTAGCTATAAATATTTCCTTATCCCTAAAATTATAACTATTTTGGATAAGTTATTTTTAGTAAGTACGATAACTAAAATATATAATGAAATGGAGTGAGTGTGTATATATATACATATGTACACACACATTTCTATGCTATTTTTGATTTAAATGATTGGGTGAGCGGTTATTTTAAGGCTTTTTTTTTAAAAAAAAAGAAAAAAATGGTGTGGCTTGTGGTAGCTTCTTTCATCCTCTTGTCTTCATCTTAAGGTATATATAGATTTGACTATGATCATCTATGAGTAGTTGAAATGCCGATGCCTTAGTATTAAATATAACACATGTTTCTAATTGATTTAATTAAGGAGATATTTGAGGCATTTGACTTCAACAATTCTTCTTGAATAATACTCCAAAAGTTTATCAAGAAACCTTAAATATTGATAGAGACCATTGTATTCCAAAAGAATAAAAGACACGTACATGATCAACATAACAAAATGTGGAGAACTTTTTATGAAAGAAACCACGTCATATGTCATTTGTTTTTATTTATTACATTATCTTAGTTTCCATTCAACTTCTTGACTGCCTCTAAATTCCAAGAAGAAGCATTAATTAAATAAGTTGCTTATTAATCATGTCAAGAAAAAAAGTTAAGTTTTTTTTTAATAGTTCTTGTGTTTGGTCTGCCATACACCAATAATGAATATTAAATTGAAAGATAAAAGAAAGTTAATTACTCCCTGCGTTATTATTTTACCCTTGTTAACCCGATACACCCTTTGAGATTAACTTTAATTAGAAGTGTACTTTAATTTATTAAATTAACTTTATTAATGATATATGCTTTAAAACTCTAAATTTAATTATTAATACTTTATGTAGTTAGTTAATACAAAGGATTGGATGAGAAAAAAAAAAATAAAACTCTCTTGATTTGCTAAAATAGATAAGTAAAATGAAACATCTAAGTTTGATACAAACCAAGTAAAATAAAATGAAAGAAGTACATCCTAAGCACATTTAAATGTAACCTTATGCAAAAAGAAGATAATTAAGTGAAAATTTACCAATGAAATTTCTAAACTTATCTATGATATACGACGTTCTATTCTCATTCAACTCTCCTTTTTCCCTTTTTCCTATCCAGTCTTAGTAAAAACACCAAACAAAAAGACAAACCTAGCATAAGAAAGGAACACACAATCGAACATTATATTACTTTTAAGATCATTTAAGTATTTAGGTTTGTAAAAATTGATGGAATTCGAAAAACAATCATTTAACAGTTATTGACATGCATGTTATTTGTCTTTTGTTGGGTTTTTAGTTAAAGGTGTAAATGAAGGAAAATAGAATAGCGAGAAATAAAATTTGAACAAAGTTCATTTATCCCGATAGAAAGAAGAGAACTTTTATATTTAAATATAGAAGCACTTTTTTAAATTTTTAAAGAGTTGGAGAAGGGTGTTTCCTCTAGCGTCGTCATCATCGCTCGGCTTCTGTTTTAGATATGGTCAAATGATTAATTGATATACTTTTTAGATCAAATTTATTTACTATTTCCATTATTTATTTTCCAACTTTTCTGATATTTTTTGCGCAAAATTTTAATTTAAAATTTGAAGACTTTTTCAAATTCCTAAACGGTAATAATTATGAACAGATACTTCCTTAAGGAAAAGACATTTCTAAACATACACAGCCCTAACAAACATGCATTTCTGCACCTATTAATACCCAAAGTCGTGGCTATAAATTTCGAGACTTTGCCTCAGTTTTGACGCACAGAAAATAATCAAAATCTCCCCCCTCTCTCTTTTGCATATGCATCATTTTTCAAAAGAGAAACATATATAAGTGTTCAGTGTGTGATTTGTTTTGCCATTTGAGTTCGCTGAAATTCTGTAAATTGAAGTGTCACTTTTATATAATAATTTTTCTATTTTATCTTGGGAGAAATTAATCTGCTAAGCTTGAATAACAATGAAAGGATTAAATTTCTTAAGGACACAAACAAATTGTAAGCTCAGAATAAATTTATGCTTTATCTATTTTCTAATTTATTGCTTTGAACAAAGGAAGATAACAAAGAAATTTAATAATCTATTTTTTTTTTCTGTTTTCTGTATTATTTGGAGACTAAAATATTTAATTTGAAGATATAAAAATTCACCGAGTATATCTGATTGTTTGTATTCAATTTGAAGATATAAAAACTTCATAAATTTATTAATTCTATTTGTGTATTTTTTTTTACTAAAATGAAAGTGCTTAAATCTGAATGAAAATAAATATATCTAATGATCTAAGGTCTGAACTATTCAGATTCAGACCTCCATTAAATGCAATCAAATGAGACAGGGGTGATTTCGACATCACTGTTTGGCAGTCATGCACACACAACACAACTTTAGCCACACACGCAGACACACGTTCAAAGACTTAGACAAATTTAAGCAACACTGAAATAGCAAGAAAGCACAAGTATTTACAGAAAATTAATCCCAATCTTTTATTGATTCTCGCAGAATAATACAAAGGAGTAGTCCACATGAATTTTTCTAAGTAATAGACACTCTATAAATACACGACAACTCACATTTTCTATCTTCAGGAGCATGCAATCAAATACCCTTGACACGTATTCTCCGTCAGAGTTCAGACCTTAACCTCTTGATATGGAGATTTAACTTATTTTTCAAACTTTCTATATATTAAACTTAGAAAGAGTTTAGGACTTCCCTCTAAGTAAAGAAATTCGTGTGTCTCTACGGTAGTCATCCACTTATAATAGTAAGTAATGCACCTTGTACCTATGAATGACTGCACTCGAATAGGACCCCTTAATTAAATTAAAGTACTTATCTATGATATATCCTTAAATCAGTCGTAGGTCAAATCACAAGTGGACACTAACAAATGAATCAATTCAAAAAAAGAATTGGATTCTTATGTTTAATATAGGAGCATACAATTGCCAACTATAAATAATCACATGAATTTTTCAACCCATCCACGTCGTGCCTACAACATTTTTGCCAGACGATTTTTGCCAGTAGTGTCATCCTCCCTACTGGCTGTATGGGCGGGTTGTCCCATCTCTTTCAGATCCTGGCCTTGGTAGAACTTGTCTTTGAGTAGGATATCGATTGAAAAGATGTTAGGCTGTTTCCTCATCTAAGAAGCTGAGGCAATCTCGATTGAAGTCAATTCAACATTTTCCTACTCAATCTTATTTATAGAAATAACACTCGATCAAACGGGAACATAAGTAAGTTCATCCCTTACTTGCGAACTTCTTTAGTAGAGCAGAGGTGCCATTTCTCATGTTTACCGTTGTCCCAGACTTCACTCTTTCAACACTTGTATACTTTCTAAAGAATCAGGCATGCCTCCCCAGACAAAATTCTGCTACAAATAAACTCTGCACAAAAAAAGTTACAAACAATTACAACTGCCCATATGCCAGGCACATGACATTTACAAATTTTATCCAAATAAACTAAGTACATAAACTTATTATATAACAACTAGAAATATTTGAAATTTGAACTCAACTCAACTGCCTCATGTGCTGTGCACATGGGCAGCCTTGTGCCTTAGCCAAATTTTCACTTGCCCAAGCACTTAAAATATTTTCTAGCTTCTAACACTTAGAATTATTTCAGCTTTTGCCAATGCCATGCCTTTGTAATGCAGTCATCTCTTGCCCTCGTCTAGGAAACGCCACTGCCTTGCCTAGCCGACAACACTGCCTGCATGCATGCCCCATAGGTGCCATACGCCTGTCCTTACCTTTATGCGTCTAAGTGTAATAACCCTTCCGGTCATTCCTGCCTTTATGCTTTCTTTATACTGCTAGAGCTTGCCTATAGTAGTTCCAAGTCATTTATGACTTGCGAAGATTGGTGGTTTTGTGCTCAGGCCATTCGTTTGGTCGTTTTGGCTGTTTTCTTATTTTAAAGGCTTAACTTAGGATATTATTGACTTCGGTAAACATTCTTGGTAAACACACTCAGAATCAAATTTTGACAGTTCTGTTAGCTTCGTAGCTTTGATTTTAGTCTAGATAAACCCTTGGTTGGGGTCTGGGAGCTTTTAGTTTGGTTTTGTGTTAGTTTTTGTATTTTCTAGCCAGTTGAACTTGAAAGTTTGACTTAGATCAAAATTCAGAGAAGACAACCTCGGATGAAAATTCTGATAGCGCTGTTAGCTCCAAAAATTTGACTTTGGGTTAAGGGGACCTTTGTTTTTGGTCCCGAGGCTTTCAGACTCATTTTCAGCCATGTGGTTCCGTTTTGGAAAAGTTGGTTTTTGGGCAATGGGACCACTTTTCATTTTATTAACCTCTGTTTGGAGTTTTGTTGATTCTGTTGAGTCTAGAATGCCATTTTTAGTCAAATAGTTCAGCTTGTTTGTGTCTGCGGGACTCCGAACTCATTCCCGGAGGTCCGTTTGATCAAATCTTCCAAGTTTGGAAAAAGGCTGTTGTTGCTTGCTGGTGTGGGCGCCAGGGTGTCGCCTGGGCTGCGCCTGTGCCTGCGCCTGGGTGTCAGCCAGGCTTTGGCCTTCAGCATGCCTTCACGTGCCAACGCACTTGCGGTGTGTGGCCAGTGCTGCGCCTGCGCCTGTATGGCCGTGGTTGTGCCTAGGCGTGGAAGCTATATAACTACTTCTTCTTGAATTTCCAACCATTCTCTCCAATTTTAGCTCATCCTCTCTCCTCCATTTTAGCTCCAAAGCCTCCAAAACTTCACCTGATCATCCCCATAACTTGGGGGACTAATTATTTCTAGTCCGTGCTTGTTTTAAGCCTCTTGAATCAGTAAGTTTCTTGTTTAAATTCCATTAAAATCCCATAATCTTCCCTCTTTTATTCTTGTTGATTCTTGGCTATTTTATCCTTCATTCATGGTCTATGTTTGCCTAATTTTGGGGCATGAACTCCCGAGAATATGGAGAACATTATGGTATTTTTCATTTCTGGCTTCAGGTTGAGAGGCCCACGGGCTCGCTTGTGACCTGAATTTTGACCCAACTATAATTACAGCAATATGAGTATCGTTAGTCTCGTTCTAATGTGTATTTCATGTTTATGATAGTTTGATTGCATTTCAGAGCTTTTCAAAGCGGTTCGGGCTCGGACATCATTGTTCTAGCAGCTTATCGTCGGACGATAAGTAGGTTATGGTTTAAATCTTTTATACTTTGCATATATAGGATATAATTGTATTAATTAGCGTCCTTGGGTTAGGTTTATTAGCTGGATACCTTAGACCTTGTTCGCTTCTTCATGTCCGACTTATTTTCTTTCTCCGATGATTGTAGTATTCGTCGTAGTTGATAGTATCACCCTTGTGGTCCTGTGTGACCATGTATTTGACTCTGGACTATAGATGGTGGGTTATTTGAGAATGTCCGTGAGTCATGGACATCGATATTGCAATCATAGGTTGGTTATTTGTGCTGTAGAGCAATTAGAGCTTGTGCAGGGCTGATAGGTTGATTGTGAGACATTGGGCTACTGTTTGTGATTGAGCATGCCATTATCATGCATATAAAGAGTTTTTTCACACTTTTTACTATGATTTTGACTTCAGACCTACTATTGATGGTTTTCTAAACCCTTCATGGTCCCGAGAACTTGTTTTTGGTAAAAATAGTTATAAAAGGTCGGGAACTGGTTTTCATGGATCTTTTTGGGGTAAGAAAGTTAAAAGGATAATTTTATCACTATTTTCATACTTATACTAGACTCGGCTGGGTTGTAGTACTAGATTTGATTTCCTATTGATTTGAGATAGAACTAGACTCGATCAGACCGAGCCACAAACTGGTTTTACTACTATTTTAGACCTGGTTAGCTCCGGCCCCCCTTGATGGGGTTTTTAAACTTGATTCACTGATTTAGACCCGAGTAGAACCCCAAGGGTGCATTTTCGAGATCTGGTGACTTATTTGGATCCAGCTACGCTCCGAATGATTATATTGAGGTTATGAGATTTTGTATGTGGTCTACGAGTAGACTTCTATGGATCCTGCTGGTCTGGGCCAGGGGTTACGTGATGCAAATGCCAGAGGAGGGGTGTACGGTGGAGTAGAGGTACTTGGGGGAATCCCTTCCATGGATCCTGCCTCTATTTGGGCCTTTTAGGTAGCGGAGGGGGTAACATACGACACTACTATCATACTTGGTTTCAGCATATCACATCACATCATGCATATTTGTGTTTGGATCCACCCTTGTTTGCTGTTTTCTCAGTGTACGCTCTGGTAGTATGAGATGCCGGAGGGTTTGTTTTCACTTGAATGTGTTTCTTGGGTGTATGGGTGCCCATAAAAATGTAGGTAGACTTTTATTTATTGTTATTCTATCGCGATATTGATCCTTAATGTGATTACATATGATTATTAGATATTGAGGGTTGTATTATATACATTTGGTTCACTTGATATGTTATATTTGGGCTACCGATTGATTCTTTCCTGAATTGAGAGTAGTATTATTAGCATGGCTTGGTTATTAATCTTGTTTTCGAGCATGTTTTCCTTATTCATCTCTCCTTCCTTTTTTACTTGAGGTTACCGGTATACCTACTATTTCTAAAACTCTCTCTATATATTGTTATTGTGAGGATCCCAGGTGCGTTATTTCTTTCTTTCACCTGTGTCTGTGATATATATATTCTAGTAGCTAGCCAAGCATATTGTTTTCTTCGTGTATCCTTCTGTGCTAGCTTCCGTGTACTTATTCGTTGTTTTCAGTTACTATTTGCTTCTCTTCTACTATATTATTTCCTTTATATCTTATATGTGCCCAGTCGGCCTATGATATCTACTGGGTTCCTGTTGCTTAGCAATTGGTGCTCATACTACACTATGCATTTTCCTGGTGCAGATCCTAGTGTGGGCCATCGCCATTGATCCATTAGAGACTCGTGTGGGCTGATCTTTTAGGGACCATTCGAGACCGAGGGTGAGATCTTGGCGACCGGAGCTTAGCTTTTAGTTCATATTTGTATAATGTACTCTTTTACTATTCTGAGACATTTGTATATATTGTTTTGGATCCTTTTGTACTATGTTAATGTAGTTGTGACTCTTATACTATGATACCAGATTTTGGAGTTTTGGTTTAGCTTCTGCTTATATATATCTATATTTTTGTTGTCTATTCTTCCTTTATTTTATTTTCTTCCGCTATTTATAACACTCTTCCACTTGCCTGTTAGATAGTATCCCATTACTAACCGTTTTGGGCTACGAGGATTGGTTCACCTACTGGGGGTTGTAAGTGCTATCATGACCGAGAAATTGAGTTATGATAGCTTGGTGTCAAAGCCTAGGTTCAATGGTGTCATCGGTATAGGAGCCCAATGTCTAGTAGAGTCCTGCAAATCAGGGCGAAGACGTCTGTACTCAATCTTCGGGAGGCTACAATGGCATCTTAGGAAACATGGACCTTTTCTTGCTTCTATATCATACGTAGTATCCTTAAAAGTTTCTTGAAATCTCACTTGTTCCAGTTCATTCTCCCGCAGATGTTTCGTATAAGATCATCGACATCAGGCGGGGGGTGAGCCTTTTACTTTAGCACCCTCGACTCCAGCTAGGGGTTGTGGAGGTCGTAGAGGTAGGGGTCGAGGATGTGCTCGGGCAGCGGCACCTGCTAGAGCTCCGAGGGTATAGGTTAAGCCCGAGTATAAGCCTAAGTTTGTTCCCAAACAGCAACATGTGGACCAGGGTATAACCCAGGTTCCACCAGCTACAGTACAAGCTCTAGCACCAGCTTTTGTGCCAGCTTCAGCCCCAACTCAGTCTTCAGGTATTCGGGGTTTACTTTTACAATTATTGGGTATGATCGGGGATCAGCCTGTTGAGATGGCATAGATATCCACTCAGAGGGAAGCCCTGGGTGCATAGAGTTCACAAGCGCAACCTGCTAACTATGGCTCCTCGTGTTGAGGTTCTTCCGGTTCTATCTGTTGCACAGCTTCTTGCTCCTCGCCCAGGTGTGATAGAGACAGAGCAGAAGGTTTTGGGTAGATTTCTAATATTGGCACCTCCGAGGTTTGCTGGTACTTCTGGTCAGGATCTGCATGACTTTATCACTACTTGTGAGGAGATGCTACATCAATTTGGATTTACTGGAGACTCACAGAGTTGGGTATACTACTTATCTGCCGGAGGGCCCAAATAAGTTATTGTGGATGGACTAGGTTTCTTACAGACCATCCTCGTCTCCTCTGTTATCTTGGTCAGAGTTCTATGAGGCCTTTATGACTAAATTCTTGCCACAGAGCGACAAAGAGCATCGTAGGGAGCAATTCACTAGACTTATGTAGGGTTCTATGACCGTATCAGAGTATGCAACTCACTTTCTCCAGCTTGATCCATTTAGGGCTATGATCATGCCTACCGAGACTGACAGAGTCTATAGGTTTGTTTGGGGATTATGGACAGAGCTTAGAGAGCCAACTGAGATATTAGTTGCTAATGGTTGATCATTCCAGGCTATTACAGACTATGCCCATACCGTAGAGGATTTGCATCGTCATGATCCAGGGTCCATAGATAAGAGGCCTCAACATTAGGACAACTATAGTGGATCTCATCATGGTAGTAGAGGTTCAGGCCAGTGGGGCCGAGGGTATCAGCCACAGCAGCACCAGGGTTAGTCTAGTTGACTGGTTCAGGCTTCACTTCAGTCTTCTGGTGGGTCTCAATTTGAGCAGGGTCAGAGTAGCCAGCAGGGCTATAGTGGTTAGTCTTCGAGAGGTACCACTTTTGGGGTATCAGGCTGTGGTGGTTACACAGGTTCATCTAGTTCATCTTGAAAGTTTAGGCCGTCAGGGGCTTGCTATGAGTGCGGAGTTATTTGGCACTTTGCTAGAGATTGCCCCCAACGGGGTATAATTCAGCAAGCCGCTCAGCCAGCTCAGCCTATCCATGCAGTTTAGTCATCGGCTAGAGGAGGTGGTGGCCAGGGTAGAGGTGGTGCCCTGTGTGGCAAGACAGGTGGTAGGGATGGCGGTCGGTCAAGAGGTGGATGTTGTCAGTTTTTTGTGGTCCCTGGGAGATCAGAGGCAGAGGCCTCAGAAGTTATGATCACAGGTATGATTTTTGTATGCCGCCAGCCAACTTTTTCTTTATTTGGTTTGGATGTACTTGCTCGTATGTTTTTGCCTACTATTTTCCTTGTTTAGGATTGGCTAGTGAGCCGTTATCTATGTCTGTATCTGTTTTTGACCCCAATAGGAGATTCATTAGTAGCTGATCATATTGTGAGGTCCTGTATGATTTCTGTTAGAGATATGGAGATTTTGGGGTAATTTGATGATTCTTGATATGTTAGACTTTGATGTGATTCTAGGCATGCACTGGTTATCTCCTCACCGTGCGGTTTTAGATTGCTATGCTAAGACCATTACCATAGCCGCGCTCGGTGTATCCTCGGTTGTGTGGCAGGGTTCTGTTAGCCATGCACCATCTGGGATCATCTTTTGTTTTCAAGCTAGGAAGTTGATTTCTCGCGAGTGTTTGGCTTATTTAGCATATATCCGAGAAGCTAGTTCTGACCCTTTTTCCCCTGAGTCAGTTCCTATGGTTAGAGATTTCCTATATGTGTTCCCTACTGATCTGCAAGGCCTTTTACATGAGAGAGATAGCGACTTTGCTATTGAGTTAGAGCGAGGCACCAGGCTCATTTTTATCTCTCCTTATCGTATGGATCCAATTGAGTTGAGAGAGCTTAAGGAGCAGCTCCAGGACTTGTTAGCTAAGGGTTTTCATTAGGCCGACTGTATTGCCTTGGGGTGCTCCTGTTCTATTTATGAAGAACAAAGATGGGTCGATTCAGATGTGTATTGATTATTGGCAGCTGAATAGGGTGACTGTGAGGAATGGGTATCCAATACCGCGTATAGATGATTCGCTTGATCAGCTTTAGGGTTTAGCCATGTTTTCAAATATAGATTTGAGGTCAGGCTACCACCAATTGAGGATTAGAGTGGAAGACACCTCTAAGACAGCATTCAAGACACGTTATGG
The DNA here is from genome assembly GCA_003996215.1 of Jaltomata sinuosa. NCBI lineage: Eukaryota > Viridiplantae > Streptophyta > Magnoliopsida > Solanales > Solanaceae > Jaltomata > Jaltomata sinuosa. The sequence continues at coordinate 538,834 of QJPP01006936.1, forward strand.
ACACTATGAGTTCCTGGTGATGTCTTTTGGGTTGACTAATACCCTCGCAGCTTTTATGGACTTGATGCACAGGGTGCTTAGCCCATACTTGGACTTATTTGTGATAGTTTTCATAGACGACATCTTGATATACTCGCAGAGTAGAGAGGATCATGAGCAGCACTTGAGGATTATACTCCAGGCTTCAAGAGATCATCAGCTTTATGCCAAGTTCTCAGAGTGCGAGTTTTGACTTGAGTCAATTACATTCCTAGGATATGTGGTGTCTAAGGATGGGATTAAAATGGACACGGGGAAGATTTTAGCAGTTCATGATTGGCCGATACCTACTACTCCTACCGAGGTTTGCAGCTTTATTAGGTTAGCAGGGTACTATAGATGGTTCGTCGAGGGGTTTTCTTCCATAGCAGCACCTTTGACTAGGCTGACTAGGAAGGATGTCCCATTTTAGTGGTTGGATCAGTGCGAGGATAGCTTTCAGAGGCTTAAGGCCTTGTTGACTTCAACTCCAGTGTTGACTATTGCCAGTTGGGGTCAGAGCTTCTCGGTATATTTGATGCTTTCGAGTTTGGTATTGGTTGTGTGTTGATACAGCAGGGTCACGTGATTGCATATGCATCAAGACAGTTGAAGGTTCACGTGTGCAACTACCTCACCCATGAATTGGAGTTGGCGGTGGTAGTTTTTGCGCTTATGATTTGGAGACACTACTTATATGGGGTACACTGTGAGATATTTCTCGATCACTATAGTCTTCAGTACAACTTGAGTCAGCGAGAGCTGAACTCGCGGCAGAGGAGATGGATTAAGTTACTGAAGGACTATAATTTCACTATTTTGTATTATCCAAGCAAGGTAAACATGGTAGCGGATGCCTTGAGTTGGAAGTCTGTGAGTATGGGTAGCCTAGCTTCACTTTCAATTTTAGAGCAACCGTTGGCCTTGGACATCCAGTCCTTGGCTAACCATTTGGTTAGGCTTAACTTGTCAGATCCTAGCAGAGTTCTCGCCACTATCAAATTTGTTCTACCTTGGTTGATCAGATTCAGAGCCGTCAATTTGAGCATCAGTGGTTGTGTAACCTTCGTGATCAGGTTGTTCAGGGTGAGGCCAGCTGGGATACTTTGGGTTCTGATGGTATTTTGATATTCCACAGTTGTCTTTTTGTTTCGAGAGTTAGGGATTTTATTCAGTTGACACTTCGCGAGGCTCATTGTTGTAGATACTCCATCCATCCTGGCGCAACTAAGATGTACAGAGATTTGAGATAGCTTTACTGTTGGAGTGGTTTGAAGCGGTATATAGCAGAGTTTGTATCTCGGTGTTTGAACTATTATCAGGTTAAGTTCGAGCATATGAGACCTGGTGGATTGATGCAGCGACTTCCTATTCCTGAGTGAAAGTTGGAAGGGATCACTATAGACTTTGTAGTTGGATTGCTTCGTACTTCTTGAGGGTTCGACTCCATTTGGGTGATTATTGATTGACTAAGGCAGCACACTTCTTGTCGGTTCAGACTTCTTACAGTGCAGAGAGGTTAACTCAGATTTACCTTCGTGAGATTGTTCGATTGCATGGGGTCCCAACTTCTATCATTTCAGACCGCAACACTCAGTTCACATCTCAGTTTTGGAGGGCTATTCAGCGAGACTTGGGTACAGAGGTTCAACTTAGTACTGCATTCCACCCTCAAACAGATGGTCAGTCCGAGAGGACTATTCAGGTTCTGGAAGACATGCATCGGGACTATGTTCTTGACTTTAGAGGTTCTTGGGATCAGTTTGTGCCTTTGGCCGATTTTGATTATAATAATAGCATTAATTTGAGAATTGGCATGGCACCTTTTAAGGCTTTGTATGGTAGGCGTTGCATATCGCTAATTGATTGGTTTGATGGTTTGAAGTTTAAGCCATAAAGTACAGATCTGCTTCGTGATTTACTAGACAGAGTCAGAGTGATTTAGGACAGACGTCGGGCAGCTCAGAGTAGGCATAAGAGCTGCGCTGATTGTAGAATTCGTCTCTTGGAGTTCAGTGTTGGTGACTTGGTATTTCTCCTAGTGTCTCCCATGAAGGGCGTTATGAGATTTGGTCGGTGGGTCAAGCTTAGCCCCAGGTACATTGGGTCGTTTGACATTCTCTAGAGAGTTGGTAGTGTTGCCTATATGCTAGCTTTGCCTCCGATATTTTTAGCTATGCATCTGGTTTCCATGTATCGATGTTGCGACGGTATATTCCAGATGAGTCTGATGTGTTGTAATGGGACACGGTACAGTTGGATGAGAGTTTGGCCTTTGTTGAGGAGCTGGTAACTATTTTGGCCAGAGATGTTAGGAGGTTGAGATCTATGGAGATTCTGGTTGTGAAAGTTCAGTGAAGGCACAGTCTAGTTGAGGCATCATCCATTTGAGGAGGCTACCTGGGAGACCGTTAGGGAGATGTGGGCTCAGTATCTGGAGCTGTTCGAGCCTTCAGGTACTTCCTTGTTCTTGACTTTTGAGGATGAAAGTCCTTTTTAGTAGTGGATAATGTAATGACCCTTCCGGTTATTCCCGTGTTTATGCTTTCTTTGTACTGCTATAGCTTGCTTTTAGCGGCCTTAAGTAATTTATAGCTTTTTGGGACCGGTGATTTGGTTCCCTGGCCATTCGTTTGGTTATTTTGGTCGTTTTCCTGTTTTAGAGGCTTAACTTAGGATGTTGTTGACTTCGGTCAACATTCCTTGTAAACACACTCTGAATCAAATTTTGACAGTTCTGTTATCTCCAGGGCGTGGATTTTGGTATAGATGGACCCTTGGTCGGGGTCTGGGAGCTTTCAATTTATTTTTGTGTTGGTTTTTGTGTTTCCTAGCTAGGTGAACTTGAAAGTTTGACTTGGATCAGCATTTGGAAAAGACAACCTCAGATGAAAATTTTAACATTGCTGTTAGCTCCAGAATGTCGACTTTGGACTAGAGGGACCTTTGGTTTGGGTCTCGAGGCTTCCAGACTTGTTTTAGGCCATGAGGTTCCATTTTGAAAAAGTTGGTCTAAAGTTGGTTTTTGGGTGTGGGTCTCACTTTTCATTTTATCGACCTTCATTTGGATTTTCATTGATCCCGTTGAGTCTGGAATGTTGTTTTTAGTCAAATAGCACAGCTCGTTTGTGTCTTTGAGACCCCAAACTCATTCCCGGAGATCCATTCGATCAAATCTGCCAAGTTTGGCAAAAGGCTGCTACTGCTTGCTGGTGTGGGCGCCAGGGCATCGCCTGGGCCATGTTTCCATGCATGCACTTGTGCCTGGGTACCGCGCTTGGGCGTCGGCCAGGCCTTGGCCTTTGGCGCATACCAGTGCGCTTGCGGCATGTGGCCGCCGCTGCGCCTAGGCGTGGCAGCTATATAGCTGTTGCTTCTTGAATTTCTAGCCATTCTCTCCAATTTCAACCTGTCTTCTCTCCTCCATTTTAGCTCCAAAGCCTGCAAAACTTCACCTGATCATCTCCATAACTTGGTGGACTAATTATTTTTGGTACGTGCTCGTTCTAAGCCTCTTGAATTTGTAAGTTTCTTGTTTAATTTCCATTAAAATCCCATAATCTTCCCTCTTTTATTCTTATTGCTTCTTGGCTGTTTTAGCCTTCATTCATGGTCCTTTTCTTCCAATTTTGGGGCATGAACTCCTGGGAACATGGGGAACATTACGATATTTTTCATTTTTGACTTTGAGTTGTGGGGTCCACAGGCCCGCTTGTGATCTGAATTTCAACCCGGATATAATTATAGCAATATGGGTATCATTAGTCTCGTTTTAACACATAGTTCATGTTTATGATAGTTTGATTGCATTTTAGAGCTTTTCAGAGCAGTTCAGGCTCGAACATTGTTATTCCAGCAGCTTATCATCGGACGACAGGTAGGTTACGGTTTAACTCTTTTAGATTTTGCATATATAGGATATAATTGTACTAATTAGCGTCCTTGGGTTGGGTTTATTAGCTTTGTACCTAAGACCTTGTCCACTTCTTCATGTCTGACTTATTTTCTTTCTCCGATGATTGTAGTATTTGTCGTAGTTGATAGTATCACCCTTGTGGCCTTGTGTGGCCATGTATTTGACTCTGGACCATAGATGGTAGGTTATTTGGTAATATCCGTGAGTCTCAAACATCGATATTGCGATCATAGGCTGGTTATTTGTGTTGGGAGCGATTGGAGCCTGTGTAGGGCTGATAGGTTGATTGTGAGTTATTGGGCTACTGTGTGTGATTGAGCATGACATTATCATGCATATATTAAGTTTTTCACACGTTTTACTATGGTTTTGGATTCGAGCCTACTATTGATGGTTTTCTAAACCCTACATGGCCCTGAGGGCCCATTTTTCGGTAAAAATGGTTATAAAAGTTTGGGCACTAGTTTTCATGGATCTTCTTGGGGTAAGAAAGTTAAAAGGATGATTTTATCACTGTTTTCATACTTATACCAGAGTCGGCTAGGCTGTAGTGCTAGATTTAATTTCCTATTGATTTGAGGTGGTACTAGACTTAGTTGGACCGAGCCACAGAATGGTTTTACTATTGTTTTAGACTCGGTTACCCCTGGGCACCCTGTGATGGTGTTTTGAGACTTGATCCACTGATTTAGACCCAGGTAGAACCTCGGGCGTGCATTTTCAAGATCTGGTGACTTGTTTGGATCTGGCTACCCTCCGGACGATTATATTAAGGTTATGAGATTTTGTATATGATCTACGAGTAGACCTTTGTGGACCCTACCGGTCTAGACCAGGGGCTACATGCTGCGAGTGACGGAGGAGGGTTGTATGGTGGAGTAGATGTACTCGAGGCGAATCCCTTCCATAGATCTTATCTTTATTGGGACTTTTAGGTACCAGATAGGGTAACATATGATAGTACTATGACACTTGGTTTCAACATATCATATCACATCATTCATATTGTGTTTGGATCCACCCTCGTTTTCTGTTTGCTCAATGTTCGCTCCGGTAGTATGGGATGCCGGAGGGTTTGTTTTCACTTGTATGTGTTCATCGGGTGTATGGACGCCCGTGGGACTGTAGGTAGTCTTTTATTTATTGTTATTCTATCGCAATATTGATCATTAATGTGATTACATATGATGATTGGATATTGAGGGTTGTATTATATACATTTTGTTCACTTGATAGGTTGTATTTGGGCTACCGATTGGTTCTTTCCTGACTTGAGAGTAGTATTATTAGCATGGGCTTGGTTATTAATCTTGTTCTAAATCATGTTTTCGTTATTCATCTCTCCTCCTTCCCTTTTTACTTGAGGTTACCGGTATACCACCTATTTCTAAAACTCTCTCTATATATTGTTATTACAAGGATCTCAGGAGCGTTATTTCTTTCTTTCACATGTGTCTGTGATATATATATTCTAGTAGCTAGCCAAGTATATTGTTTTATTCTTGTATCCTTCTGTGCTAGATTTCGTGTACTTAGTCATTATTTTCTGTGACTACTTGCTTCTCTTCTGCTATATTACTTCCTTTATATCTTATATGCACTCAATTGGTGCTCATACTAAATTCTCATCTTCCTGGTGCAGATCCTAGTATGGGCCATCGCCCGTTGGTCCATTGGAGACTCGTACGGGCTGATCTTTTAGGGACCATTCAAGACTGAGGGTGAGCCCTTAGCGACCAGAGCTTAGCTTTTAGTTCATCTTTGTATTATGTACTCTTTTACTTTCGAAGACATTTGTATATATTATTTTGGATCCTTTTGTACTCTGTTGATGTAGTTTTGATTCTTATACTATGATACCAGGTTTTAGGGTTTTTGTTTAGCTTCCACTTATATATATCTATATTTTTGTTGTCTATTCTTCCTTTATTTCCTCTGCTTCTGCTATTTATATCACTCTTCCTCTTTCTTGTTAGATAGTAGCCCATTACTACCATTCCGAGCTATAGGGATTGGTTCTCCTACTGGGGGGTTGTAAGTGCCATCATGACCGAGAAATCGGGTTGTGACACTAAGGCTGCCTTGCCAATACTTGACACCTTATACTTAGCTGCACACTAACACTTAGCCGTAAAACCCACATATATTACTATCAACAACATATCAACAACATATATCAAGACCAATGTATAAGTCCTTTCCATGCTCTTGTCGATGTTGCTTACTGATGATGCTCAAAAGCACTCCCTCGAAGGAGGTGGTAGTGATCGTTAGAGAAAAATAAATAAGTAACCCTATGAGTGTCGGGGTCGATTCCACAGGGACTGGAGAAATGAATCGCTAAGAGATCATCGAAAGATTATCACTATGAGAGCAAATGCTAGAACAACTTGAAAGTAAAGATTGGGGGGATTGGAAAGGGAAATTACATAGCAACTTCAATTTCAACACACAAACGGAAAGTAAACACAAGATTTGTATCAATGAAGGAAGACTAGGGGTATGCTTCCGATGGGATTCTTCAAAGGGTTAAGGTACTTGAGTAATTAAGTGAATTCTCAATTAATGATACGGGTAGCATTGGTTTAGTCATATTCGGTAATCTCTCGATTCTTCGAATATATATCCCAATGTCTTTGTTCAAGCACCAAAGATTTTAACACAAATCAACCAATTTAATTACTTGGGTAAGTCATACTATTTCTAGCTTAGACTCTTAGATGAGAGTTTCCATTGATTAAGCTATTTCTAGCCTCAATCTAAGGTGAAAATCTCAAATTCTCACTATTGAATTCCTATCTGAATTGTGAACCCCTCTTTCAAGAAAGAACACAATTAAGAAAACTCAATTATTATTTGCAACCATCAATTTTATAATTAAAACTGTAACACCCCAAAATTTGATCTAGCTTTCAAACTTAGATAATCTATAAAATTTGACTGTTCCAGAAACTATGAGTCCAAACCATGGGCCGTGGTTTGAACCACGAGCTGTGGAATGAATTCGTGGTTATAGTTCTGCAGATTAGTCATTGGTATGAGAACCAAGAGTGGGTTCTACGGACCGTAGTTCATTCTATGGTCCATCCTGTTGACTCGTGGAATCAGATCGGAGGACTGATTATTTCCACTAAAAACTATGAATGGGTCTACGAGCCATAGTTCATTATATGGTCCATTCTGTTGACTTATAGAATATCTTCTGCAGTTGACATTTGGGCTAAAAACCATGAGTGGAAGCCATGAGTCGTGGTTCAGTCTACGGCTCGTGGATTGCACTCGTGATTCCTGAAGTCAAGATTTTTAATAGCTTTTCTTTAATTAAATCCTAGGGATATTTTTGTAATTATCCATCCTTTTAACTCTTAAGTGAGCTTATTTTGGACACTTTTAGTAGGGTTTCTACTCTTATTAGCCTAAGTCTTTCATTATTCCTCATTCATCTACCAAAAGAGGAAAATAACTCCTTCAAGCTCCAAGTCTCAAGCTCTAAGTTCAAGCCTCTATTTCTTTTCATCTTAGATCAAGCAAGCTTCAATAAGGTATATGGATATTCAATAAGGGATTCCCTTTACCCTTATACCCAAAACCCATGATTTTTACTTTGATTTATGAATTTGTGAAATTAGGGTTCTTACCCAAATTGGGAAAAATTTATGGGTTCAGTTTTAATGCATCAATTCATGGTTTCTTATTACTTATCTATGATTTATTTGAAGTTCCTTAATATATTTTAAAAGCCCATTTATTAAAGATGATTTCTATCGTGATTCTATTTAATTACATGATGTTAAGTGAAAATTAGCATGTTTAGATAACATGGCTTTATGTATTTATGAAAGTGCATGCCTAATTCTTCAAGTTATGAATTTAGAAAGAAAAGTATATTTTGAATTATGGCTATGCTAAGTTTTAAGAATTTTGAAGTATGAATTGCATGACATTAGATATGTCCCTATGTTTTATGAAAAGGTTGGGCATCTAGATATGTCTACCTAAGCTAAGTGAATTGAATTGTATTAGATAACCCTTATGCTTTTCAAACAGATTTGGCATTAGATATGTCACAAGTATATGTGAGCTATATGTATATGTTTGTAGTATTTAACACTGAGTTGGACTAGGGTTTAGCGTACCCTTAAGTCTCAAAACTACATTGCCATCGTGCCCTCTGTGGCTTATGATAGGATCCTGATAGATAAGGTTTTAACCTTGGCCGATTAGGACAACCTTTTTCAGTGTGGGTGTATGACACTTAACATCATATAGCTCATCATAATTTGTGTCGGTTAAGAGAAACTCCCGTATAAATATTTTTAAGTCTTATGTTATGTTATCTCTCACCTTATGCTTAAATTATGATTTCTCTTATTATGTATGGATTCAGTTTTAGCTATGTTTCAAGTACATTTTACTACATTCATGCATATCTCCCATACTCATTACATCATATTGTACTGACGTATGTTCTTGCACTGCATCCTTTGATAATGCAGATACATTTTCCTTCCCTCAAACTCGTGGCTAGACATCACCGGAGACCCAACTTCTATTGGTGAGTCCTTATTATCCGAGGGCTATTGTTAGACCTGTCTCTTTCATGTCCTTTCTTTGGATTTATTAGTTAGTTGCGGGATTATCCCATCAACTCTTTATGACAGCTTAGAGGCTTTTAGACATAGATAGTATTCGGGTCTCTCTTTCAGATTATATTTCATCTTGATTTTATCATTTATGGATTAGGTTGCCTAGCTTTTTATTTATGCTTCTGCTATATTTTCTTATGAATATCTGAGTATGATACGGCCAAGAGTTAACTTGGGGCACTTGTGGTCTCGGGTCCCGTGTTATGCCTAGGGGATAGTCTCAGAGCGTGATAAACTTGGTATCAAAGCCAGGTTCAAGAGTCCTAAGGTGTCTGAAAGCCGCATCGAGTAGAGTCTCTTTCATGTGTGTGAAGCGTGCCACACTTATGAGAGAAAAGCTATGAGGTGTCTTAGGAAAAACTTCACTTCTTTCTTGATCAATATAGTGCGATAGAGTTTAACTCTATTAACCCTCTAATCCATTCTTTATGCATTTCAGATTATGCCTTCTCATTGTGCTATGGCTAGTTGGGCCAATGCCCGAAATGCTAATCCTCTCATTCCAGACCCCGAAGTCACAAATGCGGAGTTCAAAAATTACTATTCATATGCTAGCCCAGACTATGGTCGCTCAGGCCTATTAGCAGGATCCTATCCCCATCTACCCTCAAGGTGGAGTAGAAGCCCGAGTCCAAGACTTCATTCGCATGAACCCACCTGAGTTCGGGGATTCGAAAGTTGGTGAGGATCCATAAAATTTCTTGGATGAGGTAAAGAAGATCTTTGGTTTAATGCAAGTGGTTGGCATCTATAGCATTGAGCTAGCTTCTTATCAACTCAAGGATGTGGCTCATATTTGGTTCACTCAATGGAAAGATGCTAGGGCTAGAGTGTTTTGAGAAGGATTTTCTTGACCGGTTCTTCCCAAGAGAGTTGAGCCAAGCTAAGGCCAAAGAGTTCATGAACTTGAGGAAAGGTTCCATGATGGTTCAGGAGTACGGGTTGATGTTCACCTTTATAGGTATGTTCATTCCATGGTGGTTGACCCGTGGGATGAGATGAGTAAGTATGTCTACGGAGTATCAGATTTGGTAAAGAAGGAGTGTAGGTTCGTGATGCTTTTGGGCGACATGGATATTTCTCGACTTATGACTCATGACTAATAGATCGAGAGAGACAAGTTGAGGGAGATGGCAAGGGAGAACAAGAGGGTTACATCAGAGAGTTCAGGTTTTGGCCATCATAGGTACGGAGGAGGACATCGCTCTTCCTTTCAGAAGAAATCATCAGGACCCGTTCATTCTTCAGCTAGTGCTCCTACCCAGGCCCTCAGGCCTCGTCATGATCAGACTGGTAGAGGATCTGGTTCCTATTTGTAGGGGAGTGTTGCAAAGGGGACTCCTTACACTTCTTGCAACAAGTATGGTAAAAGTCAACCTGGTTAGTGTTTAGCTGGTTCAGGTGGATGCTTTGGGTATAGTTAGGTTGGACATAAGATTAAGGATTACCTTTCTGCTAAGAAGGGACAGGGAGGTAGTAGGACTCAGTCTGCTTCAGCAGCCCTAGGAGGTCAGTCGACCTAGTAGGGCACTGCTTCTAGTTCGGGTGGTCAGTGCCAAAACTGCCTTTATGCCATGTCCTCTCGTCAGGACCAAGAGATTTCATCGAATGTTGTTACTGGTATGTTGAAAGTCTTCTTTCTTGATGTGTACGCTTTATTAGATCCAGGTGCCTCCTTATTTTTGTGACCCCTTATGTGGCTTGCAAGTTTGGGATTAGTCCTAATCAGCTCTTACAACCCTTTTGTGTTTCTACTCCTATTGGTGAGTCAGTCCTAGCAAAAAGAATCTACCAAAATTACCATATATCAGTCATTCATAGAGTCCCTTCCGCAGATCTAGTAGAGTTGGAGATGACTGATTTTGATGTTATTCTTGGTATGGATTAGTTGTAGGCATGGTATGCCTCGTTTGATTGTCGTACTCGAGTCATCAGTTTCAAGTTTCCAGATGAACCTGTCTTAGAGTGGCAAGGTAGTCCTCCATCCTCGAAGGGTTGTTTCATATCTTATCTTAAAGCTAGGAAGATAATTTCTAAAGGTTATGTTTATCATATTGCTTGAGTTATGGACACGTTGTCCGAAACCCAATCCCTCTAGTTAGTTTCTGTTGTGAATGAGTTTCTAAAAGTGTTTCCCAAAGATTTTCCTGGAGTCCCACCTGAGTGGGAGATCAACTTTGGAATAGATCTTCTTCAAGATATGCATCCTATCTCTATTCCTCCCTATAGAATGGCTCCCGCGGAGCTTAAGGAATTGAAAGATCAATTGAAAGACCTCCTTGATAAGGTTTTTATTTGACCCAACATCTCTCTATGGGGTGCTCCAGTTTTATTCATGCGAATGAAAGATGGTTCCCTCAAAATGTGTATAGACTACCGTTAGCTGAACAAAGTCACAATCAAGAATAAGTATCCCATTCCTAGTATTGATAACTTGTTCGATCAGCTTCTGGGTTCCAGCTTCTTCTCCAAGATCAACCTTAGATCTGGTTATCATCAGTTTTGTGTTAGAGAGTGTGACATTCCAAAGACAACCTTCAGAACTTGGTATGGTCATTATGAATCTGTGGTTATATCTTTTGGATTTACGAATGCTCCTGTAGCCTTTATGAATTTGATAAACCGTGTGTTCAAGAAGTATTTGGATATGTTTTTTATTGTGTTCATTGATGATATTATTATCTATTAATGGAGTAAGGAGGAGCATGCAGACTATTTGAGAGTTGTGTTGCAAACTCTCAAGGATCGACAGTTATTTGCTAAGTTTAGCAAATGTGAGTTTTGGATGCAATCTGTTGCTTTTCTGGGTCATATTGTCACTAGAGATGGTATTCGAGTTGATTCTCAAAATATTAAGGTAGTAAAGAACTTTCCTAGACCCACTTCCCCGTCCAATATTAGAAGCTTTTTGGGTTTGGCTGGTTACTACAGGAGATTTATGGAAGAATTTTATTCCATTGCATCCCCATTGACTTGGTTGACTCAGAAGAAGGTTTAATTTTAGTGGTTGGATCTATGTGAGAAGAACTTGCAGGAATTGAAGACTAGATTGACCACAGCTCTATTGTTGGCTCTACCCGAGGGCCTAGATGACTTTTTGGTGTATTGTGATGCTTCTAGGATTGGTTTGGGTTGTGTTTTGATGCAACGTAGAAAGGTGATTGCTTATGCTTCTAGACAACTTAAGATTCATGAGAAGGACTACCCTTCTCATGATCTTGAGTTGACGGTCGTGGTTTTTGCTTTGAAGATTTTGAGACACTACTTGTATGGTGTTCATGTGGATGTATTCACCGATCATAAGAGTCTTCAGTATCTGTTCACTCAAAAGGAATTGAATCTTTGGATAAAAAGATGGCTTGAGCTTCTTAAGGATTATGATATAAGTGTGCTTTATCATCCAGGTAAGGCCAATGTCATAGCGGATACACTTAGTAGGTTGTCTATGGGTAGTGTGTCTTCAGTTGAGGATGGGAAGAAGGAATTGGCCAAGGATGTTCATCAACTTGCTCGATTAGGAGTTCGCCTTATGGATTCGACAGAAGGTGGTGTTATTGTTCAAAATGGTTCCGAATAATCTTTGGTAGCTGAAGTTAAAGAAAAGAAAAACAGTGATCCTATTTTACACCAGTTGATAGGTGCAGTACATCAGCAAAGGGTAGAGGTTTTCTTCCAAGAGGGAGATGGTGTGCTTTGATATCAGGGTCGATTGTGTGTTCCTGACATAGATGGGTTGAGACAATGGATTTTGATAGAAGCTCATAGCTAAGGTATTCTATTTACCCCGATGCCACTAAGATGTACCGTGACCTACGGGAAGTCTATTGGTGGAATGGCCTGAAGAGGGACATAGCAGGTTTTGTGGCTAAGTTTCCCAACTATCAACAAGTGAAGGTAGATCATCAACGATCAGGTGGTATGACACAGGATATTGATATTTTTACCTGGAAGTGAGAAGCGATCAATATGGATTTCAATACTGGTTTGCCTCATACTCGTAGGCAACATGATTCTATTTGGGTGATTGTCGATCGGATGACTAAGTCAGCAAACTTCTTGGTTGTTAAGACTACAGATTCAGAAGATGATTATGCCAGGCTCAACATTCAGGAGATAGTCATATTGCATGGTGTTCCATTGTCTATCATTTCAGATAGGGGTACTCAGTTTACATCCCAATTTTGAAAATCATTTCAAAAAGGTCTTGGTACTCAGGTTAAGCTTAGCACAACTTTTCACCCACAGACGGATGGCTAGGCAGAGCATACTGTTTAGACTTTGATGGATATATTGAGAGCTTGTGTGATTGATTTCAAAGGTAATTGGAATGATCACTTATATCTTATCGAGTTTGCCTACAACAACAGGTTCTATTCTAGCATTCAGATGGCTCCTTATGAGGAACTTTATGATCGGAGGTGTAGATCTCCTATTGGTTGGTTTGAGGTAGGTTAGGCATCTTTGATTGGTCCAGATTCAGTTCATAAGACTATAGAGAAATTTCAGATCATTATGGAGAGGTTGAAGACCGCTCAGAGACAATAGAAATCAAATGCAGATGTGAGGAGAAGGGAGTTGGAGTTTGAGGTTGATGATTGGGTATTTCTGAAAGTGTCACCCATGAAGGGTGTGATGAGATTTGATAAGAAAGGGAAACTTAGTCCCCGCTATGTAGGTCCTTATCGAATTCTGAAGAGAGTTGGTAGTGTTTCTTATGATTTGGATTTTCCATCAGATTTAGAAACGGTTCATCCTATTTTCTATGTTTCTTTGTTGAAGAAGTGTATTGGTTATCCGACCTTGATTGTTCCTTTGGAAGATATGAGTGCGAAGGATAACCTAACTTATAAGAAAGTTCCCGTGGAGATTCTTGATCGTCATATTCAGCGGTTGAGAAACAAAGAAGTCACTTCATGAAGGTCCTTTGGAGAAATCAGCTAGTTGAGGGAGCTACTTGGGAAGCAGAAGCAGCCATGAAAGCCAAGTACCCTCATCTCTTTCCTTCCAACTCAGTTTCAACTTGAGGTAATAGTTTCCTCCTTAGTATGTCCCTCCAATTTTATCCCATCAGTTTCCCTCATGATCCTAGCATGCATTCATGTTATCCAAAGTTAATTCAATCATGTTTTATGAAAAAAAGCTCAGTTTTCATGTTTATCCTTGAGTTTTATATTTTGTCACTTGGTTGGGCTATTTTCTCTCCAGTTTTCCTTGCTTAACCTTCATTTGAGGATGAATGATTCCAAGGGAGAGATATTGTAACAACCTGAAATTCAATCCAACTTTCAAACTTAGAAAATCTGTAAAAATTTGAATTTTCTAGGAACTACGAGTCCAAACCATAGGCCGTGGAATGAACTCATGATTACAGTTCTGCAGATAAGTTACTGGTCTAAGAACTATGAGTAGGTTTTATGGACCGCAGTTTATTCTATGGTCCATCCTATTGACTCGTGGAATCAGATCAGAGGACTGACTACTTCCCCTGAAAACTACGAATGGGTCTATGGACCGTAGTTCATTCTACGGTCCATCCTATTGACTCGTAAAACATCTTCTGCATTTGATCATTTAGGCCAGGAACCACGAGTGAAAACCACGAGTCGTGTTTCAGTCTACGGCTCATGGATTGCACCTGTGATTCCTGAAGTCGATATTTTTAACAGCTTTTCTTTAATTAAATCCTAGGGGTATTTTTGTAATTACCCACCCTTTTAACTCTTAAGTGAGGTCATTTTGGCCACTTTTAGTAGGGTTTCTACTCTTATTAGCATAAGTCTTTCATTATTTCTCATTCATCTACCAAAAGAGGAAAAGAACTCCTTCAAGCTCCAAGACTCAAGCTCCAAGTTTAAGCCTCCATTTCTTTTCATCTAAGATCAAGAAAGGTTCAATAAGGTATGTGGGTATTCAATAAGGGATTCTCTTCACCCTTATGCCCAAAACCCATGACTTTTACTTTGATTTATGAATTTATGAAATTAGGGTTATTACCCAAATTGGAGAAAACTTATAGGTTCAGTTTTAATGCATCAATTCATGGTTTCTCATTACTTATCTATGATTTATTTGAAGTTTCTTAATTTATTTCAAAAGATCATGCATTATAGATGATCTCTAGCATGATTCCATTGAATTGCATGATTTCAAGTAAAAATTGGCATGTTTAGATAACATGGCCTTATGTATTTATGAAAGTGCATGCCTAATTGTTCAAGTTATGAATTTAGAAAGAAAAGTGTGTTCTGAATTATGGCTATGCTATGTTATAAGGATTTTGAAGTATGAATTACATGACATTAGATATATCTCTATGTTTTATGAAAAGGTTGGGCATCTAGATATGTCTACCTAAGCTAAGTGAATTACATAGTATGAGATATACCCTTATGCTTTTCAAATAGATTTGACATTAGATATGTCACAAGTATATGTGAGCTATATGTATATGTTTTGGGAGTAGTATTTAGAACCGAGTTGGACTAGGGCTTAGCGTACCCTTAAGTCCCAGAACTATGTTGTCACCGTAGGTTGCCCTCTGTGGCTTATGACAGAATCCTGATAGGTAAGGTTCTAACCTTGGCTGGTTAGGATAACCTTTTTCGGTGTGGTGTATGACACTGGACTCCATGTAGCTCATCCTGGTTTATGTCGATTAAGAGAAACTCTTGTATGAATATTTTTAAGTCCTATATTTTGTTATCTCTCACCTTATATTTAAATTATGATATAACTTATGGTTTCTATTATTATGTATAGATTCAGTTTTAGCTATGTTTCAAGTACGTTTTACTACATTCATGCATATCTCACATACTCAGTATATCCTATAGTACTGACACATATTCTCGCATTGCAAACTTTGATGATGCAGATACATGTTCCTTCCCTCAGACTCATGGCTAGACATAGCCGAAGACCCAGCTTCTGTTGGTGAGTCCTCATTACTCGAGGGCTAATGTTAGACCTTTCTCTTTCATGTTCTTTCTTTTGATTTCTGAGTTAGTTGGAGGATTGTCCCATCAACTCTTTATGACGGTTTAATGGCTTTCAAACATAGATAGTATTTGGGTCTCTCTTTCAAATTATGTTTCATCTTGATTTTATCATTTATGGATTGGGTTGCCTAGCTTTCTGTTTATGCTTTATCTATATTTTCTTATGAATATCTGAGTATGCTATGACCAAGGGTTTACTTGGGACACTTGTGGTCCCGAGTCCCATGTTACACCTAGGGGGTAGTCTCGGGGCATGATAAAAACTTGAGGAATTCAATGGACCCATATTAATTCATCAATTATAAGCTCAATTAAACAAGACTCATACCCAAATTTAAGCACCTATCATACACATACCTCTAGATAAGGATATTAGCTACTCATGCTAAGGAAATAAGAGAATATACCAGTTGGCTAATTCATACTTCCATTCATAATTAAGCCAATATCAAAATTCAAGCTCAATTTGGTACAAAAATGGTGAATTCAAGTTTGAAAGATGAAGAGAAAGGGTACTCTTAATATCTTACTTGTGTACTACTCTATTCCAAAATTATGAACTCAAAAACTATTCAAAAACTATTCAAAAAAATCTCAGGTACACACCCCAAAAAGGGTTTTAGAAGCTTCCCAAAACATCACTTGAAAGTTGACAAAAATACCCTTTGGGCGTGGTGTGATGCAACATGCGACATGGCGTGCGGTTGCACTACATATTGTGTGCAAAATTTTGGGTCCCAAATTTTTTGGATCTCACCCACAATAAACATGGAAGAATAAATAAGCATGCTTCACAATAAGAGTTTCCAATCTACTCAAAAATATTGATTTAACATTGGAGAACTTACCACAAGTGGAGAAGAGGAGGAAAAAACAAAATTAAAGATTTTGGGGTGCCAACAATGGTGATCCAGACCTTGACCAAAAAATAATAGCGACGGCGATTGGTGGTGCGGTGGTGACGGAGTTTGGGTAAAGGGAGAGAAGATTGGGAGAAGTTTGAGGGATTTTAGGGATTTTAAGAGAGAGTTATGGAGGTTTTGGGGAGTATAATGAAAAAAAGGTGGGGGTGACGGTTTATAATGGAGGAAAAGGAGAAGAAAAGTCACGAGTCAAATTTCAGGTCGGGTCGATCAATGGACGATCAACAAAGTTATTTAAGCTTACCTGAGTGCAGAGAAATGTGCCTTTTGCACATGCTATTGTGTGGCTCACACATCACATTGCACCAGTCGATTTTTGAACCACATGTTACCCAGCCTTCTGTATTAAGGTGCGATGTGCACAACGGGAGGTGTGACTTGCACAACCCATTACATGTCACCTCCATTTTTTTCAATTTCCTTCCCAGTTTACTGGTTTGGGTATGGTGCCCTGTGCAATTCGCACAATGGTGGGTGTGATCTGCACGATACTTTGCACTCGCCTTCCGGTGCTTTCCTTCCACTTGGTCATTTTTCCATCTCTTTTCCTTCCTAAAACAAGCTTAAAACAACAAAAGGTGATAAAAACAAAGTAAAAGTACTTGGGTTGCCTCCTAAGAAGCACTTGATTTTACGTCGTGGCTCGATGATAGTACCTCAACTTTCAACCATTATCCGGAAGCATGCCAATCCAGTTGGCGTGGCCCCATCCAAAGTGATGGAAGTGCTTCTTTAAAACCTTCATCATCTCATCTTGTTTCCAAGTTGAAAACGCCCTAGATTTGGGTACCTCTTTCATCTCACACTCACCAAAGGCTTCAACCAACGTACCCTCGGTATTAATCACCGACACAACTCAAAATTTGTCTGGTGGTTTGATAGGTTGGCACACATTGAAGGTCACCTCTTTGCTTCCCACACGGAACATAAGTTCACCAAGCTCCACATTAGTAAAAGATCTCCCAGTTTCCAACAATGGTCACAATCTAATACTACAAAGTCACCCAGTAGGATGAACTTGTCCACCTTAACTAGCACATTAAAAAATATCCCCACAAGACATTTAATTGAATGATCGGCCATTAGTAATCTCATTGGAGTAGGCCTAGGGGTACCCAAGCCTAACTTCTTGAAAATCACAAGGGGCATCAAGTTGATACTCGCCCCAAGATCACATAAGGCCTTTCAAAACAAAAACACCCCAATAGTGCACGGTATGGTGAACGCTCCCGGATCTTCCCGTTTAGGGGAAATGTTACTTGTCATTATTGCACTGTAGCTGTGGGACACTTCCACCATACCCACTTCAACAACTCACTTTTTTTTCAATAGCTCCTTCATAAAGTTTGCATACCCCGACTTTTGGGTAAGAGCATCAACCAAAGGAATGTTAATGGCTAGTTTGTTGAACATGTCAATAAATTTTTTGAATTGTGCATCTTCCTTTTTCTTGGCTAATCTCTGAGGGTATGGAGGGGGTCCTTTAAGCATACTTGGAGCGTCATCCTTAATATCCATAGCAATTTGAGATGGAGAATCAGTCTCATCCTTCTCTTCACATGGATCACCATCATTTGAATTCATGCTGGGTGCACTAGGATTCACCCCAACAACTAGGATCTTATCAACTTTGTTCTCAACCACAATCTCCTCTTCCATTATATCATTTAGCTCCACAAAAACCTCAATAGCTGGCTTTTTCACCCCACTACATATTCGTCCACTCCTAGTGACTATTGTCGTCACATAGCCATCATTCTTTGGGTTTGCCATTGTATCACTTGGAAGTGTCCCCTTCATCCAAGGATTCATTTTTGAAGATAGGTGGTTCATTTGTGACTAAAGGTGCTTGATAGATTCTGAATGGAAACTCACTGTTTGGTGAAGAGTGGATACCTCAACTTTCAACTCTTTCACCCCATTGTCCTTCGACTCTACTCTTTGCAACACCTTTTGCTACATATCTTCAATTTTAAAGTGTTAGGGGTTGCTCATGGTAGGATGATATGAAGGGGCATTGGCCTTTGGTAGAGACATATAGGGGTTGGTACTATGATGATTATAAAAATCACCATCCCTTTCATGATCATGCCATAGACCCTCACGGTCTCTAGCCGACTTCCTATCTCTCCATTGATTTCCTTTGTCCCTGTTCTAACCTTGGTTCTCATCTATCGAGTGCCAAGGACCTATGTTGGTACCTTGTTATCTGGGTCGAGAATTTACCATAAGATAATATAACTCCTCATTCGTAAGGGAGTACACACCTTCATCATTAGCTCTAGAACCATAATCCCTAATAGCATTACACTTTTATTTTTAGCCCTCATCACATGTTTGGCCAATAGATCAATTTGAGTTAACATCTTGGCCATTGCTTCATCCCTCTCTTTGTTTTTTTGCCTCATTTCACTCGTCATAATGGACAAAGTCACCTTGGAAGAAACATCAGCTTCTCTAGTATGCCATGTATAAGTTATCTTTATCATTCGCTCTAAGAGAGACAAAGCAATACCATATTGTTGGTCCATAAATATTCTGCCTACGAGGTTATTTACCACAGATTTGTTCATTAAATTCAAGGCTCGATAGAAACTTTGGAGTAGGACATTGTTGGGCAAGCCATAATTAGAACACAATAAAAGCTTTTTCTTGAACCTTAGCCATGCTTCATGCAATGGCTCATCCGGGAGTTGGCAAAAATATGTGATGTCATCCCTCAATTGCATCATTCTAGAGGGAGGGAAGAACCTCACCAAGAGTACCTCAACCAACCCATTCCATGTAGTGATAGAGCTTTCTGAGAGCTCTTCAAGCCAAGTCATCACCTCCCTCGTAAGGGATAATGGGAACAAATGGAGCCGGATAGATTCTTGAGAAATATGGTTGATGTTGAACGGTTGACATATCTCAATAAAGTTTTGAATATTTTAGTTAGCGTCCTCATGCGCCAACCCTCCAAATAGACCCTTCATCTGAATCAAGTGGAACATGGTGCTCATAATATGAAACACAACGCTTCCAACAATAGGTGGCAGGTGAATTGCACCTACACCACCATGGACCACAGGATCAGGATCCACGTCTATATATCCATTTATACTTTTTTGGTCACCCACTTTGCTCATGGGCACCCTGTCCAAACAATCACAAATAACAAAAAGGGAAAAACAAACAAAAACTCAACAAAGTGAATTCAAACGACAGTCAATTGGCAATTCAAAAACCACTCCCTGGTAATGGTACCATTTTTAATAATGCTCAAAAGCACTCTCCCAAAAGAGGTAGTAGTGATCATCAGATCAAAACAAATGAGTAACCCAATGAGTATCGGGGTTGATTCCATGGAAAGTAGAGTAATGAATCACTAAGAGATCATGGAAAGATTATCACTATGAGAGCAAATGTTCAACCAACTTGAAAGTAAAGATTGGGGAGATTGGAAAGGAAAATTACGTAGAAACTTTAGTTTCAACACACAAACGGAAAGTAAACACAAGATTTGTATCAATGAGAGAAATATTAAGGGTATGCTTCCGATGGGATTCTTCAAAGTGTTAGGTTTACTTGAGTAATTAAGCAAATTCTCAATTAATTATACGGGTAGCATTGATTTTAGTCATATTCGGTAATCTCTCGATCCTTCAAATATATATCCCAAGGTATTTGTTCAAGCACCAAAGGTTTTAACACAAACTAACCAATTTAATTACTTGGGAAAGTCATACTATTTCTAGATTAGACTGTTAGATGAGAGTTTCCATCGAGTAACCTATTTTTAGCCTCAATATAAGGTAGAAATCTCAAATTTCCACTACTGAATTTCTATCCAAATTGTGAACCCCTCTTTCAAGAAAGAACATAATTAAGAAAACTCAATTATTGCTTGCAACCATCAATTTTATAATTAAATCTTGAGGAATTCAATATACTCATATTAATTCATCAATTATAAGCTCAATTAAACAAGACCCACACCCAAATTCAAACACCCATCATATACATACCCCTAGATAAGGAGATTAGCTACTCATGCTTCCTTGAGTACTACTCTATTCCAAAACTATGAACTCAAAAACTATTCAAAAAACTCTCAGGTACGCACCCCAAAAAGAGTTTTAGAAGCTTCCCAAAATGTCACTTGAAAATTGACAAAAATGCCCTTCAAGTATGGTGCGATGCAATATGCGTTATGACGTGCAGTCGCACCATACATTGTGCATATCACATGGCTCTAATACTCAGAGTAGTGATGCTAGTCACTTCTATAGTGATGTGCGAAGGGAGGTGCGAACCGCATGCTGCATTGTGCGGGTCGCACGGTGGCTGCATCTCTCAGCAGATTTTTCTTCTATTCCAATCACCTTCACACATTAACTCTTTTTAAGATCTTTAGGTCTAATTTCTTTGTTTTCTACTTTTGACCAATAGTACTTGCATTTTTATCATTAAATGTAATAAGTACCTCTAAATCTCATCAAAACATGACAATAATTCGTGAATAAAGGCTTAATAAGTTGGTAAATTACCAACTTATCACTTACATAGATCGAGGGTCTAACAAACCACCCTATCAGTTGAACTCGAAGACCTCGTAGAGACTATTTTGAAGTTGTCCTCAATTTGATCATAAAATTTCCAAAGATCTTTAATTTTCTCCCAAACTGCATTAGTCTCGGACTTTTCCTTCTAATGTACTAAGAATTTTGTTCCTGTGTTCGTCTTACTCTTGCCAATAACCCAGTGATCAAGTACTCTTTCAATATCAGCTTCAAACTGCTTTCCCACAACAGGAGGAGGCCTCTTGACCTTGTTCCTATCTGGATCATCGCCATCTTCAAAGTAAGGTTTCAAGAAACTTACATTGAAAGTTAGGTTAATTTTCAATCTTTCCGACAGCTTCGACCTGTAAGAAAAGTCACCCACCTTTTGAATGACTATAAAAGGTCCATCATAATTAGGAATTAATCCTCAAAGCCTTTGTTTACTCACAATTTATTTCCAGATATGAGGAGTAAGTTTTAGCAGCACTTTGTCACCCACTTTAAACTCCAATGAGCGTCTATACTGGTCAACATACTTCTCCATCCATCTTTGTGCTTTGTGCAAACTATCTTATGCTTTAGCAATCATCTTGTACATGTATTTTGTAACCCAATATGTAGCTGTACATTTACCTTGGTTCTTCTGCTTTTCAACATCTCGTGGAGTCATAGGTTGCCTTTCTAGAATAAGTTCAAAGGGAATCATCTTTGTTGTTGATGACTTATGCAAATTGTAACAAAATTAGGTTGTATCCAACAAGTCTTCCCATTTTCTTTGACTCGCTGTCACATAGCTCCTCAAGTATTCCTATAGAAAATGATTGATTCTCTCTATTTGGCCATCAGTTTGTGGGTGATTTGCAGTCAAAATTTTTAGATCGGTTCCCATCAAGTTTAACAAAGATGTCTAAAATTGACCCGTGAACCGAGTATCTCTATCACTCATAATGTCACTTGACACTCCAAAGAACTTTACCACATGCTTATAAAAGAGAACAACAGCTATCTCAGACGAGCACATAGCTAGAGAAGCAATAAAGATAGAGTATTTGGAAAACCTGTCTACCACCACCATGATCAATGCTTTTCCATCCACCTTAGACCAACCAGAAATAAAGTCCATAGAAAAAGATAACCATGGCCTTTAAGGAATAGGAAGAGGCTGCAACAAACCTGTCTCTTTATTATGCTTCATCTTGTACATTTGACAAACATGACAAGTCCTCACGTAGGCTTCAATATCATCATTAGTCAACATTTATCTCTTTTGATGTAGCAACAAGATATTATTTGTAATAAATGGTTTTGCTGGTTGGTTAATTGGTCCTATTTTATTCATGAAATATCTTGAATTAGTATTAGTCTAGATACGGCAAAATCATACTATTAAATTGAATAAGTACATTTGATCTAATAAGTACCTTGTATTAGGATTGAGAAATTCTATGGCTCGGATCTTTAGTATTCTCTCATTTATTATGTGTGTGTCTACTATTTAGGCAGAGTACCCTCATCCATTCTTACTAAAAAACTGAAAGAAGCCTCAAAACAAAAGAAAGGATAGAAAGTGGGGAAGAAAGAGATGTAGAAATAGAAACTGCTTCCGAAATTTTGGCTAGAAATAAACATAAGACAGTAAGGCTAGCATCCTTTCTACACCCAAATGACCAGCCCAAGTAGTTTCATGTTCCTCTCTCACAAGGTATTTGTGCAGTCCACCATCATTAGGTTCCATGATTCTCCCCCCTTTAAAGTGGAGAAGATCATCCTCGATCCAGTACTTCCAAAGAGTTCTCTCTTGCACTTGACTCATCCATTTCACATATAATGACTCGTTCAAAACACATAATCTGATTCTATCAAGGAAATAAGTTTTAAGTCTGGAAATTGAATACACATTAGCAAGTACCTCTTTTATACTGAAGGCATCAACCATTTGGTTGTGTTTTCCTGGTTTATGATCCAACAGAAAGTCATATTCAGCCGAGAATTCCTGCAACGCGTTTGCTTTGGACTAAGTTTTTTTTTGTCTTGAAGAATATATTAGCAACATTATCAATCCATACAACAAAACGGGTACCCAATAAATATAACCTCTAAGTCTGCAATCAATGTACCACGGCCACATCTCCTTCTCATAAGTAGAGTATCGCTGCTTCGCATCATTTATCTTACTGCTTTCAAAGGCTATCAGATGACCTTACTGCACTAAGACACCTCCAACAGCCTTGTCAGAAGCATCTGTATGCACCTCAAATGGCAACTCAAAGTATGACATCTTCAATATCAGTTCTAAAGTAATTTCTCCCTTCAATGATTGGAATACAGCTTCACATTTCTCCAACCAAGCCCATTTAATGTCCTTTTTCAGCAAGTTTGTTAAGGCTGCTACTTTTTTTGAATAACCAACAATAAATTTTTTGTAATAGTTAGCCAAGCCAAGAAAAGATCTCAAGTCCTTTACACCACTTGGAGCCTGCCAATCAACAATGGCTTGCACCTTTGTTGGGTCCATTCGCACTTGGTTCTGACTCATCAAATGCCCAAGAAATTTGATCTCTTTTTTAGCAAATGCACACTTATCTATTTTAACATAGAGCTTGTACTCCCTCAAACATGACAACACCACACTCAAATGTTTGACATGTTCTTCAAGTGACCGCCTATAAATGATAATGTCGTCTAAGTAAACTACAACAAAGTCATCAAGATACTCAAACAGAACATCATTCATTAAGTTATAAAAAGTAGTCGGGGCATTGGTTAGCCTAAATGACATTACAACAACCGTACCTAGTTACAAAAGTAGTATTAGGCTTATCACCTTATGCTATCCTAGCCTGCCAATAGCCTGACCTAAGATCTAACTTAGTAAACTAGCATGCGTTGCTTAGCCTATCTATAAGATCCTACACTAAACGGGATTGGATATTTATTATTCACCGTCACCTTGTTTGAAGCACGGTAGACCATGCACATTCTCAGTGAACCATCCTACTTATTTTGGAATAGAAAAACTACACCATAGGGAGCCTTAGAAGACTGAATCATACCTGCATCAAATAGTTCATTCAATTGTTTGCTCAATTCAGCCAACTCCTTGGGCGACATCCAATAAGGAGACTAGGCAGGGGTAATTAATACCGACAATAACTCAATTTTGTTATCAATATCTCTCCTTAGAGGTAACATCTTTGGAAATTTCAGCAGCATCACATTGGAAAAACTGCTTCATCAACTGTGCCATGCAATCAGGAACTTCCACCTTCACATTAGGCTTAATGTTGACCAAGGCAGCAAGGAAGGTTTCATCACCCTTCCTTAGACCTTTATCCACATCAATAGCGGACATCATCAGGGTCTTATATTTCTTAACTTTTTTGGCCTCTTCATAAGGATGAACAACCCTTATGAAACTTGAGCTAGCATCATCCATTATCATCACTCTATCTAAATGAGAAATGGAATGAAGAAATATTTCTTCAAGAAATTAGTTCCAAGTATAACTTTGAAATCTCCGAGTGACATAACCATCAAATTATGTTTTCCAGTACAACTCCGCGTGACCAGTGACACATCAAAACCCATTCCTATAATTGATTGTGCTTTGGTATTAACATTTTGGACATACAATGGACTTTTCTTCAACTTTAGTCTATATTTTGCAGCAACTTTGAATCAACAAATGTATAAGTTACTTTGATATCCACTATTGCCACTATACCCTTTCCATCAACTTTCATTTCAAAGTGAATTAAGGAAACATAAGATTAAAAGACTTTGAAGACTTACCAAAAACATATATCAAAGTTAATTAATTAAATGACAAACCTAAAGGATTCACCAAGGTATCCACGACTACTACATATCTTTCATCTCTAATATAAAATTTCCATCAAGTATAGCATTCAATATTTAATGATTAGGACAACTCTTTGCCAAACACGGTCCACCATAAGTCCAACAACCTCTAGTATTTCTATCTTCCCCCTTGTTCTTGTTGTTTTCAGCATTCATTACAACCTTTCCTTTGTCTCCATAATCTTTTTGTCCTTTCTTCCTACATTCCCTTTTCTTTTCTGCCTTTTTCATAAACTTGGAAAAAGTAGTAATTTCATAATTGAGACGAGTTAAGCAAAAATCTACTAATGAGTCAGCGATAGCAATTGTGCTAGGCATGTTTTTAACATTCTGCCTATGTGACTCATTTGGGCATATTTTGTCTTTATCTGACATATTTTGTATATCCAACATCAAGGAATTAAATTTTTTAATATAATCACGAATAGATCTATTCTACCGCAGTCTTTTCAAATAATCTGTCAAAATCCAAGATGCATTGCTAGGAAGAAACTAGTCCCTCATCTCCTTATTCAACTTGGCCTAAGTATCAATCCTAGGCCTGCCAGCACTCTCATCATCATCATTCCTGGTTCTCAACCAAAGTTTTGCATAAATCGTCAAGTTTATCATGGTGATGTTAAGCTTGTCATTTTTAGAAATTTGAGCAGTTGAGAAATACTGCTCCATGTCCCAAAGATAATTTTCTAGTTCCTTGGCACTTCTAGAACCACCAAAGGACATTAGTTCTGGAATTTTCAACTTAGAGCGGTCATCATGAGTCTGCCCAGAAGAAGCCACTGCACGATGCAACACCACCACTTTTGAGTGCAGATTTTTATTATCCTTCTGAAGATCATCCATCTATATAACTGCAGCCTCATAAAAGTTCACTAAATCCGCTATGACTTTTGCTAGACCTTCATCCGTATCATTATTAAATCCTTCCAGTTCTATTCGTATATTATGAATAAGGGTGATTATATCCACCAGATTTGGATCGTAGCCTGCTCGTCAATCAAACTAACCAATGCCACAATTCGTGTCACTAGTTCATTTAGTTTAGCGTTCTTTACTATCTTTGCAGCCTTGCTATGACACCAGTTGCTGATCTTGATTCGGGTTTCTAGAAAAAGTAAAAGCTCTCATGTGGTACTTTTTATTTTATATGCTTTTGTTTTGCAAACATATTTATAATAAAGAGAAAATGACATTATTTTGACTGATGATTTGTAATGTTTAGAATATATCAAGTACTTTCCAAAAAATTATTTGTCTCTCTCCGATTCTACCCCCTGGACGTAACACAAGACCCAAGATCACAAGTGATCTTAAGATAACCCTCTGGAATTAGCATGACTTAAAAACTGAACAAAACATAAGAACGGAAGCTTTACTGAAGTAATGAGCAACTTGATCTGTTATATAAATATAAGTCTAAAAATGACAATCTAAATTAAGTTGAATATCTGAATCTATGTTTGAAAGCCTCTACTACTAATGAGTTGCTGGGACAAGTCCCCAACTAACTCTAAATACTGAAATCTAAATAAACAAACTAAATACTGAAACAAATCTAAACTCTAAGTCCTCAAAGGAGGAGGACTCACCAAGCTGGATGGATGTACTGCTGATCTACTAGCCTCGAATCTGGGAATGGACTACAAAATCAACATCATAATAGGATGCATCACAAAGAGGTATGCAGTCAGTACTATGGAATGTACTGAATATATGGGATATGCATATTTCATGATAAAATATACTTGAAAGCATGCTTAAAACTGAGTTCATGCATAGATAGAAGAAATCATAAGTAAATATCAAAAATTGAACATAAGTCATAAAAACAATAAGCCAAGCTTCAAAATAGAATATCATATAACTTAAAAGCTTGAAAACCTTTGTACGGGAGTTTCTTATAACAAGAAATAGACCATGTGAGCTACATGAAATATAACTATATAACCCTAGTTGGCAAAGCTACCCCGAACCTTGCCAAGGCACAGGGAACCATACATGTCATAGCGTGAAACTACTTTCATAAACCCGAGGTGATACTCTCAACTAACAAGGACCCTCTTTCATAAATCCGAGGAGACACTCTTTCATAAACTTGAGGAGACACTCTCAACTAACGAGGACCCTCTTAACCTACGCTGGCAACATAGTTTTTGACATAAGTTATCTAGAACCCTCATCGCTCAGTGCTAAATATTACTCCCAAAATATACATATAGCTCATTTAATACTTGTGACATATGAAATGCCAAAACTGTTTGAAAAGCATAAATACATATCTAATTTTATGCAAATCTTAAATCATAAGTCTTAAAGCTTAGCATAGCCATAATTCAAAACATACTTTTCTTTTTAAATTCATCGCTTGAAGAATTAGGCATGCAATTTAATAATACTTGAGTCCTTGTTATCTAAACATGCCAATTTTACTTGAAATTATGCAATTTAGTGAAATCATGCTAGAACTAATTCTCAATACATGGGCTTTTGAAAATGCTCAAGGAATCTCAAATAAATCATGGGTAAAGGATGAGAAACCATAATTTGATACCTTAAAATTGAATGCATAAGTTTCCCCCAATTTGAGTAAGAACCTAATTTCATAAGTTCATAAATCAAAGTAAAACTTGGGGGGTTTTGGACATAAGGGTGAAAGGAATCCCTTATTGAATACTCACATACCTGAAACTTGAAGAACTTCTAGCTAGAACTTTGGGGATGAATCTTGGAGAAGAATCCTTGAGGTTGAAGGTGGAGAATTGGAGAAGAAATCTGAAAGAAAACTCTTGAGAGACTTTCTTGCTTGAGATTCTAAGATCTTGCTTGCTTGAAACCCTAGGTATCTTGCTTTAGAGTCTTAAGTGAATTCTTTAGAGATAGATTGATATTCTTATGAGGAATAACTCTTTTTGGGTGCTTAAAAGATGAGGGGAAGAACAAAAAAAGACCAAACTACCCTTAATTAAACTCATAGAAAAAAGTACAGAAAATCATCGGACAACGCTTCCCACGGGCCGTCGGACCCAACTGCCGACTTCATGAGGGCCAAATAGCCTCACTGGACAGTTCCAACGACCTTCCACCATGGCCGTCGTGGTCACCACGGGCGTCGAGACGGCCGTCGGAGTTTCCCATACCCGTCGGCCAGCCTATCGGATTTTTGACAGCAGACAGTGCTTCACTAAAATGCTCATAACATTTTACTCCGGACTCGGATCAAGGAGAGGTTGGTGGAGTTGGAAAGAAGATTCAAATACCTTTAATTTGGTATATACTAGGCCACCTAACTCTGTATATTCTAGGAGTTATGATCATTTTAAGTTGATCCTAGTATGAACTTATATGAAAACTAAATCGGTAGAAGGGATTTCAACCTAACTTTGAGCTAGGGGTCCTTTATGACTTCAATTCACAACTAATACTCCTTCAAAACTTAGGAATTGATCTTAATACTTAGATTCATAGAAAATTCATCTAGTTCGGGTCTAACAACA
Organism: Jaltomata sinuosa; assembly: GCA_003996215.1. Lineage (NCBI taxonomy): Eukaryota > Viridiplantae > Streptophyta > Magnoliopsida > Solanales > Solanaceae > Jaltomata > Jaltomata sinuosa. Next base: position 567,234 of record QJPP01006936.1, read on the forward strand.
AATGAAGAATGAATCAGATCTTAGTTTAGGATTTCTGGGGTGTTAACAACAAACTAATTTTAGAATACTATCAAGGAATATATTTTCCATCAAATTAAAGTCTAGAAAAAATGTCACTAAAACTTCTTTTCAAGAGTAAATTAATTTTATACACTTTAAAGATGGAAGTTACAACTAATCTGGCATCCGCACTAAATTTTTCACAAAAGTTTCAATCCACTTAACCCATTTGTCCCACTCTGCACCCGCATAAAGCCAAACCTACACCACTCCATTGTTATCCCTATTTTTCAGTGCGATTTTCAAACCCTGCATAATGGCTTAAATCTCAGATAAATTGTTAATCCAACCTTAATTCGAGGGGGTGAAATAGCACATTCAATGGTTCCAATCAATATGTAGTGTGTATCTCCTAGAATAGAACATATTTATTTGTCATGTATATTATGTGTATTGGAAAATGGTTTTCGAGGGGTACCAAATGAAGTAAAAAGATCTCTTGGAAAAGAAGTGCTCCACATGTAGCTCAATAATTATGGGGACATCGAAGGAAACTATGCCAAATACCCTTTCGTGGGAGACTCTTTAAAGGGCCCAAGTAATGTGGAAGAAAAGAACAAGGAAAAAAGCATTAGACCTATCAGGTGCGTGAATGCATAGTATACCTACCTGATCTATGCAGAGGATATTGGCTGACATCTACAATCGGTATGGAACCTGGAGCTATATCATTGGCTATAGTACTATAGAGTGAAAAGGAAAACATATTCTATTGACTACAAGCCATTTATTGTATGCTATAGATAGTCGTTTCTCATCATTTATAACACATCTTAAATGGATTCCAAGCAATACAATACACTTTTTATTTTCTCATTAATATATTGTTCCTCATAGATTTTTAGTCCATTTTACTGACCATTAGCTATCGGGGAAGGGATCCTGACTCTCAAAGGATGCCACTAGGAGCTCTTTTCCTCAAAGATCTACGCCTGAAAATCTCTTTAATTTACTTTGTCCATATTTATTTTCTTTCTTTATGTTACATAGATAATCAATTTGCTGGTAAATGTATCTTAAAAAGAGTTAAATTTAACACGCGTGCTCTTGACCTCATACAAATTTAACTGTACCAATTTTAGAGTAAACAGTTTGGCGCCCACTGTGGAGCCTAAGAAGTTGTGTGTAGATTTTATTTTGTTTAGCTTACTAGATCAGTTATCCATATTTTTCAAGTAATGTGGGATGACTACCAATGATGAACAAGTCACAAAAAGGTCTAGTGATGATAGTGGCGCTAGAGAAACAATGGGGATACATCCTGGTGACCGGAATAGAAACTTGACCCACCAAAGCAAGGCATAGAAACACATCGATCTAGACCTAACAAATTTAAATACCCAAGAAAGAGGGGTACGAGCCTCCTCCTCAGGATATCAAGGAGAACAGATGGGAAGTATGGAGAACCTCAGGGATATCCTTCTAAATTTCACTGAGGCGCAAAATGAGTTGGTAAGGCAGATGAAGGAGTAGAAAAAGAAGATGGATAATATAGAAAATAGCTTGGTCCAGAACACATCTAATGCCTCGGGGATAAATCATCGTGGGGCTCATAGCGATGATCTGACCTAGACTTGGATGACCACTCTAAGGATAAGGAAATAAATGAGGCAAAAGCAGAGCCAAAAATCTCGTCGATAATAGAAGAAATGTTATGGGAGGAGATGAAGTCTTATTACTCGGAGCTTAATTCTTGGGTGAACCTTATTCCAGAGGAATCGATGGTTATTAAGGGGCCAAATTTAAAGAGTTATGCAAAAGTGCCCTGTATGACCAGCGCAATCACCAAACTAATCTCAAAAAGGTTCAAGATGCCCGATATACCCAAGTATGATTGGAACAAGAATCCACAAGAACATCTATTGTTCTTCACCACTGCAAAAAATGTTAAAAACCTAATAAAAGAGGAGGCTGAATCGGCCATGCTAAAGAAGTTTAGAGAAACCCTGACATGTGAGCACTACTCTGGTATTCTCTCCTTCCTGAAAATTCAATTGATTCTTTTAATATACTGGCAGATAGCTATATTAAAGCTTTTATGGGATCAAATAAAGTACAACCCCCAAAAGGGGACATCGTTAAGATCGAGTAGGGAGATACGAAGATGCTTTGGGATTTTGTGTCTAGGTTCTAAAAAGAAAGGATGCAGCTACCGATGGTGCCCAATAAGTGGGTGGAAGAAGCATTCACTAAGGGTATAAACCCCAAGAGTTTAGTGGTTTCAATCAAACTCAAAGAAACTATGAATGAGTTTGAAGAAATGACATAAGCGGATGTGCACAACTGTTATGAGTCTAAAATCTGGATTGACGATGATTATCGTGGGATTTATTACAAGGGAATCTAAACTTGGAGCAAAATAAAGGCAACAAAAGGCCAATGATATAGTTGTTTGAGAAGGATCCATCCTCAATGGGAGTCAGACTCAAGGAGAGCCTACCAGAATAGTTACTTTCCATATTTGTGAAACGGAAGAATGAACTCAAACAAGGGGGCATGACTCATATTTTGCAGGTTAAAATTAGAAAAGATGGTGTCGGGATGAAGCTCAAAAAGGGTTACAGTACAAAGAGGCTGTCAAACCTACAGTGTATTTAGTTAATAAGTCATCTTCCCTCTTAGAGCATTGCTTTACCATCATCCTGCACAGTTGGTGTTAGTCATGAGAAAGAGATCAAAGGAGATCATTTCCCAAAGACCATCCGGTCTGACCCAAACACAAGAGACATGACCCAGTGGTATGAGTACCATGGTAGATATGGTCAGGAGACAGGGAATTATCATCATCTCAAAGAAGCGATTGCCAATCTTCTAAAAGACAGGCACCTAAAAGAGTTTCAAAGAGATGGAGCCAAGAATAATTATGGTCAAAGAGACAATGGAAATAACCTGCCAGATAACTCTGGTCACCCTAAAAAATCATAAATTGAGCACTAAAACCTTCGGCAAGGGGCCTCAGGTATATTCCTCTCGATTACTGTCTCTCTTTAATTCTAACTTGATTTCTTTTCTGCTGCAAAAACCTCTATAGGAAACCTGACTCAACTGCTCTAACGAAAAAGGCATCCAGCTCTCGAAACATGCCACCAAATGCATTAGCAAGAGCTTAGAGGACTAACTCTCAAAGATAGCAAAAGAAGGAGGAAGACAAAGTAAAAAAGCTGCTACAAGGCCCTAGAAGAACATAGGTTGCACATTTTTTCCCTCAATGCATTTTTCTGGCAAGGTTTTTAATGAGGCAGTATAAAAGGTTCCTTAGGGTACAACTAGTTTCCTAGTTTTTGTTATGATATGTAAATGTTAAATGTCTCGAGCACGGCTCTGATACTCTTAGCTCATACTATGAATAAAATAATGCATTCTCTAAGTGCAAGCAAACTCCCTTGTTCATAAAGTAGAAATCAACATTCTAAAAAGCATAAGCAAATTTGAACTCTAGTATGCCGAGCCAAAAATGATTTACTCCCAAAAATCAGTATATTGATAACCTACCTCAATAGGGACTCATATATCAGAGTCCAAAAACATGCATAGATAGTCAAGAACTAGGGAATATCGGTGGGGCATGCATGGTTCTCGAAGTAAGGACTCGAGATGACTTTAAAAAAAGCCATAAAAGACTTGTTAACAAAATCGCGATGGTATGATTATTTGTAAAAAATAAATTGAGGATTAATCTTAAAAGGTACTCTCGATATTGGTAAAATTTCTTCACTCTTATAGAAAAGGTCCAAAGCCAATGAGTGGATAAGGGAGAAGAGGTCTACCCCTCCCGAAAGTTCTACGCTCTAAGTAACCAAGAGACGTCCGGACTTAGTATCCCGACACACCTAAAATGAAATCAATGGATCCCTCTTGAGAAACAAAGAAAAGAGACTAAGCATCCAAAAATAAAAGGGGGAACGTCATTACCTGATCCAAAAACACAATAGTGAAAGATGCGCCAATAATAAAATAACATCGGTTAGGTGACCATTTTCTATCTTTTCTTTAGAAACAACCTCATGCTCCCCTACTTAAATAGGCCATGGAGTTACCATGTGAAAAATTGGATTCTCTCACATGGCCCCCCAATAGGAGTGGAAAAACAAGATCCTATTCTAAGAGTACCTCAGATTGGTCGTTGGACTGCAAATTCAAGTGTTTGAGAGACTAACGCATTGAGAATATAAAGGAGTGAATATAAAAGGAAAAATCTAGAAAGCATTAAAAAAATAAATCTAAAATGCATAGAGAAAGCGAAATGGAATAAAAAGTTTCCTTCATTCAACACTCAAAAAGGGCTTACATTCGATATTCCTGACATAAGGATTTACATTCAATACTACCTATAAAAGAATTAAATTATAAATTCCAAAAAATGTAGATTCACATTGCTCCCAACAAGGGATAAAAATACAAGAAGTCTAAAGACGACTTGTGCTAAAAAACTGCACATCAGCTTTACAGGCCCCATCACATTTGATTAATAGAACAGCTCCGCAGATAGATGGCTTGAGAAAACAATTGAGATCATCAAGAGGACTCTGGAGAAAATAAGCCTGAGGATAGCTAGAGTTCTTGACAGGTTCCCCACTTTTGTTCTAAGACCTATCTTTCTCCCGCATCAACAAAGCCCACAACTCTCGATGGGGTTTGGAGTTTGCTTTAGCACGAAGTCTTATATGATATGGTAGTCAGATTGAGGTCGATCAAATTTTTATAATGACTGAATCTCAATCACTTACTATAGCCATTAAGGCCCCTTATTGGCTCTCCCAAGGTGGCTAGGGCCCCACTCCCTTTTAGTGGATTTGCATTTGCACACATACTTGCAAAATGGAAAATGCCATGGGATAAAAACCAAGGCCATATGAACACCAAGAAGGAGTGATTTGGTTAAAGGTGTTATCACCACTCTCATCCTCGGCCTCGCCTCCTACTACCTTACTCTCGTCAAGGATCTTGGTAGACAAACAAAGATAATAGTACCAGGATGAAACATAGAAATGAGGTAGTAGCTGTAGAGGAAGCATAGCGCAAGCTTTCATCCTTTCATCATAGGAAAAATAATAAGGCTAGCAACAAAAGGTTCTGTCTTTATTATTTTGTGAAACATTGTTGAAAGATGTTTGGGTAAAAAGAAAAGCAAAGCGTACACAACTTTTGTAGGCAAGGTTTATTAAAAACTTTATCTGACCCATCTCTTGGATAGGAAAATAGTAGCTAGCCACGTGGATAGGGCAGTTAATTCTTGGGTAAAATGAAGAGAAATCTCAGTAAAAGACGGGTCCCACGAGGAATTTTGCCAGTTCCTTGTGCTGACTGTGTAAATGTAGGGGAAGATCTTTTTGGATATTTCCCTTTTGAAGGCAAAAATTTTGCAACAGAAAGGTAAAAAAGTGTTAGAGCTACTTATCAAATTAAACAAATAAGAAGACCTGATAAAATCAAAATATATTAAAGCCCTAGCGGCAAAAAAAGGAAGGATACAAATATATTTATTTCAACATATAAACTTCTCAAGGCAGTGCCCTAAAAGTTTGAGGACAATCTATCGAAAGTGCATATAGAAAGTATACAACAAAAAACAAAAGGAATCCTCTCTAACATAAGGAATAGGGGTCCCTGCTAGCTTCTAGCCATCGGCGCCTTCGTCAGAGCTATAGGTGAAAGATTTAAGATCGGATATCTCTTCTTTGGAAGCGGGTGAAATTTTCTTGGGGTCCAAATCTGGTAAATCTATGTTTTTATTAATAATCAAGATCTAATGACTCATTCCTCATAGTTTTAAGGGTCTCTTCCCTTACGCTATGAATGTTGTAAGCTCTATCTCGATCGAAGCTCTCCTTCCGTAGTCTAGCTTCTCTAATTAGAGAGTTTACTTTCACCTTCAAATGATGCACCTCTGTTCTAAGGAATGACAACTCTTTTGGGTCAGTATCTTTCTCTATGCTTCCATGAGGATGCTCCTTTAACATTTTGAATTTCTCAACAAGGGTAAATTTCCTCCCCCTGAGATCTTTAATGAGGATAGCCTGTGAAGTAACCTTCTTTTTTAGAAATTGAACTTCATCATCGTAAGAGAAAGCATCCTTACAGAATCCTTCCCTCTCATCTATGGCTAAATCGAACTCAGCTCATAAGACACAAAGGATCAGATCTCCGGGTATCTTTGATTCATTATACATGGCTGATAAGTCCCACTGAAGTATTTCAAGTTTTGCCAGTAGCACTTCTTTCTCAGCCATGGATTTTTATAAGCCTTCAACAATTAGCACATGAGACTAAGAAGGGGAAAGAAATAAATCAAGCAAGGAACCAATAATATGAAAACAAATAATACATATGAGAACTTTGTAACCTGGAAATAACATGAGCGTCGTCGTTTAGAAGACATTCAACTAAAGCCTTGTCTATTCCTCGCTAGTCTTTTGCCAAAACTAAGGAATACAAAAAGCTTTCCACCCCTGACATATTAGAGAGAAGACTTACCTCCTTAGGGATCCTTAAGATAACCTCCCAAAATCTTCTTGGGTTTTCAATAGGGGTAAATGAAGGTCCCAGAGCAAAACAAGGATCGTTGGCAATATGGGAACCTCGGTCACAGGACCTCTCAAGTGGGGTCATGTATGGTATATCTGATGGAACAGAGTGCTGGGAGGAAGAGGTTTCCCCTATGGAAAGTAGATTCAAACAATCTAAAGGAGAAGACTTTTGTAGGGTCATAGCGGCTGGATAACCTAGCAGTTCCATCAAACCCTCAGCATGGAATGGTAAGATTTATTGAGTATTCTCGAGAGAAATTGAATATAAGATGCGGGAAGCGAGGTTGAGATGGTTCGGCCATGTGAGGAGGAGAGGCACGGATGCTCCAGTGCGGAGGTGTGAGAGGTTGGCTATGGATGGTTACAGGAGAGGACGAGGTAGACCGAAAAAATATTAGGGAGAGGTGATTCGACAGGACATGGCGCAGTTGCAGCTTACCGAGGACATGACCCTAGATAGGAAGGTGTGGAGGACGCGGATTAGGGTAGAAGAGTAGTAGGTAGAAATGGGTGTAGGCTAGTAGGTAGGAGTGTTTTTCTTTCTTGTCCCGACTAGTAATATAAGTGTTACGCTTATAGTTTCTTGTTCTTGGATTCCTCGGGGTAGTATTGTGGGGCAGTTCTGTCTGTCTGTCTGTTGCTTGCTACTACCTACTACATATTACTTCCTACCGTCCTACCGTCTCTTGTTTCTTTTATCGTGTTTTTTTATCATGTATCATGGATATGCCTTTTTGTCTTGAGCCGGGGGTCTATCGGAAACAGCCTCTCTACCTCACCTCTGAGGTAGTGGTATGGTCTGCGTACACTCTACCCTCCTCAGACCCCACGCTGTGGGAATACACTGGGTATGTTGTTGTTGTTGTCTCGAGAGAAATTGAGTTGAGAGTACTCTAGAAGGTTAGTCCCTCACTGCCTTTTGTGACAGGCAGAGACATAAGGGAATTCTCTTTTTCTCCCATTGGGGTTTCTGCTTGATGCATTTCCTCATCTGATTCTGCATATAAGGCAATAATTTTGATAGACGGGGAGGGGGGGGAGGGGGGGTTGATCTCATTCCTTGATGAAAGGCTCGAGCCCATTCCATCCCTAAAAATTTTCTTGAGCAATCGGACCCTAGCATCTGCAAAGGACTCCATGGGGGACTTTACAGCCATGCCAAGCGGTACACGACCATCAATCCCTTTGCAATAACAAGCGGGATAAAAGTACTGGGGTATCTGATAAACCCTGCAAAGAAAAAATGTGTGAGAAAAGGTGGAAACAACAAAAAGAGGGTGAAGGTTGAGATCCAGATATAGAGATCCCTCGTCAAGTCCAAGAGTTGAATTTTCGAGCCTAGACACCACTTAGGAGCTAAGCAATAAGCTAATGAATGAGGAATGAGAGAAGAACAAGAGTGAGGGAAAAGGATCAAAGAGGAATGATAAATGAGGGAACTCATGATGCATGTTTCAAAAAGATGGAAGGGGTGTGTCTGACAAATCCTCAGACGCTAGGGAAACAACATGGTTGAAGCACCCTGCATTGCTAGTATCGCTCAACCCCTGGAAGAGAGATGATCTTTCATGATATACCAATTTCATCACTTCCCCTTGTATAATATAGAGAGAAAACAAAAGTATAAGGTGGTGTAAGTCAAAGTACTCAGAAATTTCAAAGGTCAGGACTCAAAAGAAGGCTATAATTCTCAAGAATTCAAGACTAATTTGGCTAATGCTCAGGTGAAAGGTCGTGCAAAAGAAGATAGTAGCCTTGTCAATGGGATTGTCGATCCCCATAATAAATGTATAGGTGCAAACAAAGGTGTAATCATGCCTTAGAGAAGTAATGCTCTCGCAACTAGATAGGGCAAACACTCGATATTCCTCAACGGGCCAACCGCATTCCAATCAAACAAGAAGGATGTGGATTTTCTTGATCAAAGATCCTAGATCATTGACGGACCTGTTTGAATGTGTAGAATGGCTGCTTGGGATAATATTGAAGTGAAACATTCCTGGGACAATGTCATCAACAAAAAGTTTGATGTTGGCGGGATTAAAACTTAAAGGCGTCGAAGTTATGAAGAAAAACAAGAATGAGGAGATCCAAATAGAGCAGGGGAGAAACTTTGCAGAGAAATGAGAAACTCTAGAAGAGAAGTTAGGAAGAAGAAAACTATCAGCAAACAACTGATAAAAAAAGGAGGGTTCTTTCTTTTATAAGTATTTTTTGCAGGACGTCACTTCAAGGTGTCATACATGGCAAGCCGCATTTATGAAAGGTGCACTTTGGTAACCATGAAAAGTGTCTGGCATATCAGTATTTTGGTAGGAAATCATTCCATTCCTCAATTTCTGCTGGAATAACAATCAAGGAACATACAAACTATTTGTATTGGGTAATAATTCCTGAGGGGTACAAAATAGAGCAAGGGTATATCTCGGGGAAGAAATGCTCCACATGTAGCTTAGTAATTATGGGTCCATCGAAGGAACCTTCGCCAAAGACCTTTTCAAAGGAGACATCATTCAATGATACCACCCCTCTTTGAAGGGCTTAAGTGATGTGAAAGAAAAGGACATGGGACAAAGGCATCAAATTTGTAAGGTGAGCGAACGTGTAGTATACCTGTCTAACCTATATAGAGGATATTGGATGGCACCTGGAGCTATATCATTGGCTATAGTACTATAGGATTAAAAGGAAAACACATTCTATTGGCTACAGTCAATTCACCGTACCTTATATATAGTCATTTCTCATCATTTGTAACACATCTGAAGACAGATTTCAAGCAATACATTATACTTTTTACTTGCTCATTAAGCTATTGTTCCTCTTTGATTTTCTCTCCGTTTTACTTATATTTAGCTCTCGTGGAAGGGATCCTGCCTCTTGAAGGATGACTCTAGGAGCTCTTTTCCTCATATCTACACCTGACTATCACTGTAATTTAGTTTGTCCATGTTTATTTTCTTGCTTTCATTATATAGATAATAAATCCATTGGTAAATAAATCTTAAAAAGAGTTAGATTTAACACGCGTGTTTTTGACCTCATACAAATTTAACTGTACTGATTTCAAGGTAAACATAGGCCTTGGAGAAGTAATGCTCTCACAACTAGATGAGGGAAACACTCAATATTCCTCAATGAACCAACCACATTCCAATCGAATAAGAGAATTTGGTCTTGCTTAATCAAATAGCCCAGATCACCAACAGACCTGTTTGACTGCACGGAATCACTGCATCGGGTGATCACGAAGTCTTTTTTGAAGTGAAACATTCCTGGGAAAATGTCATCAATGTCAGTTCCATGGTGAGGGTAGTAAAATTTGAAGACATCTAAGTTAAGAAGAAAAATAAGAATGGGGAGATCCAAATAGAGCAGAGGAAGAAACTTTACAGAGGAACGTGAAACTTCAGAAGAGAAGTAAGGAAGAAGCAAATCGTCAACAAACAACTGATAAAAAGAAGGGGGTTCTATCTCCTATAAGTATTTTTGGCGTGACGCCGTATCAAGGTCTCACACATGGAAAGCCTCATTTATGAAAGGTGCACTTTGGTACCCGTGAAAAGCGTCTGACATATTAGAGTTTTTGTAGGAAATCATATTGTTCCTCGATTTTTGCTAGCACAACAATCAAGGAATGGAGAACTATTTGTATTGGGTAACGATTTTCAAGGGGTACAAAATGGAGAAAAGTAATCTCTTGGAGAAGAAGTACTTCACTGGTAGCTCAGTACTTACGGAGCCATTAAAGAAACCTCCCCGAACACCCTTTCGAAGGAGACACCATTCGACAGTAGCGCCTCTCAGGACCGAAGTGAAGTGAAAGAAAAGGATATGGGACAAACGCGTCAGAACTGCCTGGTGCATGGATGCATAGTATACCGGTCTGACCTATGTAGAGGATATTGCCTAGTACCACAATAATTATGGCATCTGGAGCTATATCATTGGCTATGGTACTATAGGATTAAAATAAAAACCCATTCTATTAGCTACAAGTCATTCACTGTATCCTATAAATAATCGTTTTTCATCATTTGTAACACATCTAAAAACGGATTCCAAGCAATAATACACTTTTCACTTGCTCATTAAGCTATTGTTCCTATTTGATTTTCTATCCATTTTACTTATATTTAGCTCTCGGGGAAGGGATCCTGACTATCGAAGGACGTCGCTAGGAGCTCTTTTCCTCATATCTACACCTGACTATCGCTTTAATTTTCTTTGTTCACGTTTATTTTCTTGCTTTTCCTTACATAGATAATCAATCAGTTGGTAAATGGAGTTTAAACATAGTTAAATTTAATATGCGTGTTCCTGACCTCATACAAATTTAACTTTACCGGTTTCAGGGTAAACATTATGAATATCTATATATAGCTCCGTATGCGTTTATTCTTTTACTTGTACAATAGTCTCGGGGATTTTGTGATACTCGAATACTAAGTATAAAGATTTTTGTTCTATACTTTTGTTATTTTACTCTTCTTAGATTGTGATTCTTCTCTTATTTGAGCAGGGAATTTCAGTGTTAATTTATCATTTATTCATTCTTATTATTTTCACTATGATTATTATTTTCAAGGGGTCATCTAATATTAAAAAAAGATATTAATCTCTGGATGAAATTAGTGCCCTAAGTTCTCCATGGTGAAGAGTGGAACTAACTCTTAAGTTTCAAATATATGATAAAGTTTATATGTTTCTATGGCGAACATAAATCAATATATAATGATAATTGCGTTCACCGTTAAATATTAATAGATAGTTAAAAAATTTGTTAATACATATATCAGATTTTGACAAAAGCTACTAAATTCACGTGTACCCGTTAGCGATTGAATGATCATTTGTATTAGGGATAATATAATACTAGGTAAATGCCAACATGCAGTCAACTCATGAGAATGACCACGAACAATTTATTTAAATTATTTCACTTGACATTACTAATATATAGAAGTGGCTAGGCAAGCACCTCTTGTTGTCTTGCCAGCTTACTCCGAGAGTCATTTTCGATATTATCAAAATTTTGTGCTTTGAAGATATTGTACTTTGTTGCTTTATAGTTGTACATTGTCTCTTTTGGACCAAAACACCAAGCTACTTTTCTAATGTCATGCCTGTGCAACATGTACTTCACATTTTTTTTGGGTGTATGGGACCCATTTTAACTATTCAATTTTTCGTATTTTTTCCATGTTGATTTGTTTTTTTTTTAATTTTTTTCTAAATTTTTATATATTTGAAAGTTACACATGAAATACTATAAATCAAAATATTTTGAAATTTTATCAGTGACACATAAATTAGAACAGATGAAGCAATACAGACGTAAAAAATATTATAAATCACAATAATTAACAACTTAAATATTTACAAACATAAAAAATTTAGTTGACTCTCCAAATTCTAACAATGCCACATAACTTGGAGCTGAGGGAGTAACATATATTATTTGAAAATTGTGTAGAAAGTACTATGCATCACGATAATTAACAACTTAAAATATCTTGAAACTATAAAATAAATTGATTGACTCTTTAAATTTCATCAGTGCCACATAAATTGGGATGATGAGAGTAACATATACTAAAAATTATGTAAAAGTATTATAAATCACAATAATTAATAATTTAAAATATTTTAAAACACAATAAAATTAATTGACTCTCTAAATTTTTTCGTACTATAGAAATTGAACAAAAGAAGTTGTATATATTGAGCCCGCACTTGCACAAGCTATGATACCTAGTAAAAAACTATACGGTACAGACCAAAGAAGAAAACATATAATAACATAATACAAAGATAATATGGCACTATTTCCTCACAATCACAACAAGTCTAATGAATTGGTAGTGTTTTTATTCTTTCACACAACACAATAAATTGTAAGGGGTGTGGGTGGGGGGTGAGGCGTTGAGGGCGGGGTAAAAATATAATTTTAAATATTTTTTTAAAAAAATTATGGGGTGGGTGGGGGTAGGTATTGGGGTAAAATAATTAATTTGTGGGGGTGGAACTAGAGGTTGGGATGGGTGATTGTGAGAGTGAGAGAAGAAATACCACTTATTTTTCCTACGTTTATGAAGAAAGTCATTTTCCTTATTTTCAAGGAACTTTTTTTTCTAAATAAAATATTTTTCAAAAATTTTAACCAAATAAACATAAAAAGATAGGAAAAAAATTTCCGTAAAATATTTTCCTTCATACCGAACACACCCTATGTATAAAGATTTTTCTTTTATACTTGTGTTATTTTACTCTTCTTAGATTGTGATTTTCTCTTATTAATTCGAGCAGGACTTTTATATTAAATTACAGTGTCAATTTATCAATCATTCATTCTCATTATGTTTACTATGATTATAGATCATTTTAACGGGTCATCTAATTTTTTTTTAAAAAAAACAGATACTTATCTCTGGATGAAATTAGTGCCCCCAAGTTCTCTACGGTGAAGAGTGGAATTAACTCCAAGCTTCAAATATATGATAAAGTTTATATGTTTCTATAGCAAACATGGATTAATATATAATAATAATTGACTTCAATATTAAATATTAATAGATAGTTAAGAAATTTGGTGATACATATATAAGATTTTGGCAAAAGCTATTGAATTCACGTGAACCCGTTATTGATTGAATCGCCCCCTGATTATCCCTAATTAAGGGGTCATTTGTATTAGGGATAATATAATAGGTAAATACCAACAGTAGTCACGAACAATTTATTTAAATTATTTCACTTGACATAAAAAAAAAAACTACACGGTACAGACAAATTTAAAAAGAAAACATATAATAACATAATACAAAGATAATATAGTACTATTTGCTCACAATCACTTCAATTCTTAACGAATTGATAGTGTTTTTATTCTTTCACTCACAACATAACACACCATTAATTTATCATTTTATGATAATTCATACATAAGAAAGGAGATTTCTGAAAGCATTTGATGCTTGTTAGCACTTGCGCCAGCAGTAGCAATAACGAGTAAAGAGGCCTTTTCTAATGCACTGACCCTTAGTCGACCTGAAATACTCTTGTTTGCACTCTCTGAAACAAGTCTCGCTCAACAAGCAAAGGCTCGTACGATATATCTTGCTCCTCCATCGGCAAGTTTTGCCCTCAGCACCTTGCATCTCTGCATACAACAACAACTTATGTCGTCCTTACTAAAAATAAATGGTCCAAAATAGTTGTCATTTTAAAAAATTAAGGTATAATTAGTTGTTTATTTTCTTTTTTACCCTTAGTCATAAATATGGAGAGATATAAATATAGTACAAAAGAGAAAAGTATATTAAATGTTGAAGAGTAATAAATAAGGATAGTTTAGTTAATGTTTTTTCTTTAGGGGCGTGTAAACAAAAAATGTGACAAGTAAAGTGGTCCCGAGGGAGTATAAGTCCTTTTTTTTTTTCATTTATTGGAATTGAAATATATGATTTGCGAAAGCAGGTAATATATATTGATTATAACATTAATAACGATAATCATTTCATATTACATGGTGAGTGATGGTCTAAGTGTGCAAAGGCATAATTAGGGGCTAACTACTTGTACCACGAAAAGGGTTGCGGCAAGTTAACAACCAGCGTGGAATTAACTTATGATGAATCCTCATAATTCTATTTAATATGTTGATTGTAAATTTTGGGAGTAAATAGAGCGAAATGGATGGTGAGTAATATTTATTTAGATCGGCTACAATTAGCTTGGAATTGAGGCATAAATATTGTTATTATCGTAAAAATTGATTTTTGGAGTTAAAATAGTTTGAACGTAGTATTCAGCGTAGCAATAAATGAAATGACAAAGAAATTAAGAAGTACAAACCATTGGATGAGATGAGGAGGAAGCATAAGAGGAGAGCAAGGAAGGTTGTGTAGCTCAATAGTGACTTTGCCATATTCTTACACTTTTGATGTAATTAAAGATCTTTCTATTTCTTTGAAGTGATTTGTGTGTGGGAAGTATTAAGTGAAGACAAGTATTTATAGCAAAGCCTGGCAATTTATTTAATTGTTTAGTCAAATTTCTCAATAAAAATGCAAGCAACTTGTTGGCTATTTCAAAGAAGAAACGAGTAGTTTAAGGAATGAAGGAAAGGATATTATAATATTAAATATATATGTTAAATATTTGATACTCCCTCAGTTCCTAAATAAGTAGTGTTTTTAGTTTAGGCACACCTCTTAAAAATGTACTTATTCCTAAAAAATAAAATAATATTTTTACTAACTTATCCTTAATAAATACCTTGAAAAAAATATAACATTTTAGTTGTAGTTTCTTGATTATGTAAAAGTCTCTTTATTTAAAGAAAGGTAAAATTAGAAGAATATCATTAATGTCTTCTTGATTATCTAAAACATCTCTTATTTAGTAATAAAATAAAAAGACTAAAACACCACTTATTTAGAAACGGCAGAATTACCTTTTTTGCTTTTTATTATAAGATGGATTTTTGGGTAGAACAAAGAATGTAGAGCACGGTATTGGTAAGCTTTAGATGGAAGGAGAAGGGGTATATTTCCTCTAGTGGCAGATCTAGAATTTTAAGGTTATGGATATTTTTTTAGCTGTTGATCACAAAATATAAGTGAACAAATTTAACACTTTGTCATAAAAAAGACAATCACATTTGAGTACGATAGCGAAAAAATTCAATAAAAAAATTACAATAAATATTATCTTGAATAAAGGAAAAAGGAATTTTTTTTATATATACACCTTTTTTTAGAAAATGTTAGCAAAGGACAACAAGTGAAAGAAAAAAACAAACCGCATAGGGAAAAAATGGAAAAAAAAAAGTCTAATTGAAATTAAAGAAGTAAGAAGAAAAGGAGTTGGCTCTTAAAATAAAAAAATGATGTCCTATGAAGGATCGAACTCGGACATAAGCAGTCAACCAACACCCACATGCAACCACCACACCAATTACACCATTGAGGACTTGAATGCACGCTGTTCAACTTATACAATTATTCTTAATATTAATATAAATATATGTAGGTTGATACGAGGTTAATGGGTGCTCGAGCACTCGGAAAGCTCCATATTGGTCCACCCCTGATTTATGATTAGCTTGTTAGCGCAATTAAGTCGAATTATTTATGTCATGGGGGGGCGAAATGAAAAATTACAAAAAATAAATGAATAATTACCAATTGAATACATTTTTTCTTTACAAAATGGTTTTAACAGAAGGGATGAACCCACTATGCCAAAGAGAGCTTAGTGTTTGTTTACGGTGGATTTGGTATAGTTGAATTTGTAGGTGAGTTAAGAGCACGTGCTACGATTTAATCTTGCTTTGGGGATCGATTTGTTAGCGGTTAGAGTATACTTAACGATTATCAGAAATTGATAATACCAAAAGATAGTAATAATCCGGTAAAACAAACAAGCTAAAGCTAGTTGCAGTCATCCATGAAAGCTACCGAGAGAGAAATCGAGTTGCTAGTCGGACTTTAGCAAAATAAGAGAAAAATAAAACAAAAAAGCTTAGACACCAAGTAACTTAGTATGTATTGATTCAGAATATGAGAGAGGGAGAATCGAAATCCCCTTTACAAGTGAATAAGAGTGACCATTTATAGTATACATACAAAGGCATTAGTCGACTGCACTCCAGTGGCAACATTCTAAGGGATTTTCGCCTATGTGAGAATGTCATCTGTCTGACTTGTTAGTGGGTTGTCTGATATTCTCCTGAGACTCTGTCCTGCAAGGGCTCATCGAATTCGGAATTGTCTTTCATTCCAAGGCATAACTTGTATCCATGCACTTGATACATTTGTCCCTTGTTATTTTGTGTCATGTCACTGGTGGTGATGGGAGGAAACTTTCTTATCTCTATAAGAAGTTACTCTTGCCATGACGTTTTTTGTGGTGTCCACGCACCCAAGATATTTATTCGACTATTGTCACGTGTCTTCGTATCGTTTTCTACTCCATACAATGTTATAGAAACAAACCTCGGAGTAGATATATGAAATTGTATTTTAGAGAAAAAGGAATAGAGCACAAGAACATTTTACACAAATAACCTGCTAAATTTACTATTGACTTGTTTTATTAGATATACATCAATTATATATAATTGTGTACATATTGTATATAAATTGTACATATATTCATATAGCGGCACCAGGCATGCTATTTTTATTTAAGCCAGTGGTTTGGCTAAACGACTATCTAAGCTAATTTTTTTTAAGGAAATACTAAAGCAATTAAGTGAACGGCTATGAGTACTTTGAAAATTTGAAATGCCGATGCCTTAATATTAAAGATGACAGATGTTTCTAATTGCTTTAGTTAAGGTAAGATTTGAGGCATTTGACTTCTTTCTTTTTCTGAATAATACTCAAAAAAATTATCAAGACTATTTTCCAAAAGAATGATGACACGTGCACACACCAACCCCTCCGTCTGAACGTGTTTCTTTTATATAACGGATCAACTTCACGAAATTATTGTAGAGTGTAGACCTTATTGCAAGAAACCTCGTCATATGCCATTTGTTTTGATTGTTTACATTATCTCAGGGTGTGTTCTGTAAGAAAGGAAATGTTTTCTAAGAAAATAAATGGAATTTTTTTTAATTTTTTTTTATGTTCGATATGTAAATAAAATATTATTCAAAAGGTATTTATATCACTTTAGACAAATACTATAGAAAGTGAAGGTGAAACTAGGGATAAAGATGAGTATGTTGAAGGATGAGGAGGATCATGAGTGGATGTGTGTGTGTGTGTGTTGAACAATCTTAACACAAATTAAAAAGCGTAGATCAAAGGTAAAGGAGTTCAAATATTCCTAAACTGCGTGTGAGGGTGTCGGACACTAAGCATTACATGTCAACCAAAAATGTTCGGTTTTAATTTGAACTGTAATCAAAAACTCTTTTCCCATTACTATGCAAAAAAGAGTAGTTTAATTCATTAAGATCTCGCTATACATTCTCTGGGAAAGAGTTCAAATAAATCAAATTTAATTGTATGCAATTTTGGTTTGCATGTAGTCATGATTTAAATTTCCAACTTTATAATGGCATCACGATAATTCTTATATTTATGGCAAGTCCCTTGCCAATTTTCATAACTCATGAAGATGAATTGAGGAAAAAAAAATGCAAGCGTAAATGTTTGTTTGAGAGGGACAAAAGGATCGTTTGGTTGCTGTTAGAAAGGTGTATAAGTTTGCTCATATCTAATTCGGTCAACTCATATTTTGTTTGACCTGCTAATTAATTTATCAGCACTATTGGCATGCTTACTTTTCCTTTTGAACTCCCTTGATAGAAATTCTACCTTTGTCACTGAAGATGACACAATCACTGTGGAATGTCACTTGTGAAATTTATCTTTTCTAATTTCATTAAAAAAATATTTTTCTCATTTCTAAAAATCTTATATTCATAGAAAAAATATTTTCTAAAAAATTTAATCGACTGGATATGGAAAAATTTAAAAACATTTTCCCCAATACTGAACACAGCCTTAGTGTCCATTCAACTAACTTTTGTTTGCCTCTTCATTCAAAGAACAACCAATTAATTATGTTAATTTCACCTGTCGTGTAGCGTGCCAGCTTTTCTTAATTATGTTATGTCAAGAAATAAAGCTAAGTTTGTTTTTATGGCGTTGACTTAGTAGTAAATTAAAAAGAAAAAAAAACTTAGCATTCCTTTCGTCCATCTTTACTTTTTTTTGGTCGAACTAACAGATTTTATTGAAACTTCATCAATCCAGATTGTTACAATTTAGAGTACCTACCAAAACAGAAAGAAAAAACCCCGACCACCAATCCTCCTAGCTACCCTTCCCTCCTATATATTGTCTATTGCATATAATTTTCCTATCCAAGTTCTATCTTTATACTTTCTCTTCCTCTGTAACACTGCATACGTCCTGTGTTTGCTATCCTCTTGGATCTTCTTCACCACCTGGTGTGGACTAGGAACCAGCTGGTTCCATAAAGCTCCATTCCTTGCCTGCCATATGTGGTATATCAGTGCCACCACAATTGCTCGCATGGTGGCTCTGCTGATTCTCCCCTTTGCCTTTCTCGCCACCCTTGTCCATAGTCCCTTCAGATCGAAGTTGCTCATTTGCACTCCTACCCATCCTAAGATTCCTTCCAAACATTTCCTAGAGAAGGTGCATTTATAAAACAAGTGGTCTACGCTTTCTGGGTGGTCTCTACATAATTAGCAGATAGTATCAGTATATATGCCTATTTTGTGCAATCTGTCTCGTGTCAACAGCCTCCCATGCATAGTAAGCCAACATATGAAACTATGTTTGGGAATATCTATATTGTTCCATGTTTCCCTCCACCATCTCCATGGGATACCTGCTCCCCGTCTCCATTGGTAACCACTGTGAATAGTGTAAGTGCCTCCTGGTTGTAGCCAGTAGTCTCCTATGTATCCAGGTGCAAATTTCTCCTTGATGTGGTTTATCTTCCGCCAATACCAGCTCGTATCTACCTGGGCCTTGTATTGCCACCATGAGCTGCCCTTTAAATATATGTGATTCACCCACTTCACCCACAGATTATCTGTTTTACTAGCAATATTCCAAACATACTTACCTATTGCTGCTTCATTCCAGGTTTGGCACTCTGTGGTTCCCAAGCCTTATCTCTCTTAGGTTGACATATACTATCCCATGCAATAGGTGGTGTCTTTAATGTAACAATATGTCCTCCCCACATAAAGTTTCTACATACAGTTGTAATCTCCTTTATTATCTTCTTAGGAAACAAGAATATGGAAGACCAATAACTATGTATGTGCAAAAGAACCGAGTTAATTAATTGTGACCTCCCTGCATAAGAGAGGTTCCTTGTCTCCCACATTCTAATCCTGCATACCATCTTCTCAACCAGTATTTCACATTCTACTGCAGATAACTTCTTAGGAGATATAGGCATCCCAAGATACTTAAAAGGTAGTTTACCCCTAGTGTATCCAATTAGTTCTCATAAGTCTTCAACAAACTTTGTTGCCATGTTTGCTGTGAATATATTTGACTTTCCAGCATTAGTAGTGAGACCAGATGCTAGAGAGAAAGTCAGTAACCCTCTGAGTAAGAGCTTAATCGATTCAAATTCACCCATGCAGAAGAGAAGCATATCATCTGCAAAACACAGATGATTTAATTTTAGGCTGTGACACTTACTGTGGAATTGGAAGCCCTCTTGAGATGCCACCCATTTCATCATTCTTGAGAAATATTCCATGCATATCACAAACAACATAGGAGATATAGGATCTCCTTGTCATAAGTCCCTCTTCCCTGGAATCTCACCATGTAATTTCCCATTAATTGCAATAGCATACTGAGTAGTGGTAATACACCCCATTACCCATTTTATAAATTTGTATGGGAACTGTAGGCCATATAGCATTTCCTCCACGAATCCCCATTCCAAGGTATCATACGCTTTCCTAAGATCAATCGTCCATCTTTACTTGTGCATATTTGATTTGACACACCCTTTAATAAATAATAAATTAATTTTTTTTTACTATACCACCCCTATTAATTAAGTCATCTAAATATTCAAAAATAAATAATAGTTAATAACAAGGATAAAATAGACACAAAATGATAAATTATCTCTTGATTTTCTTAATTGAACAACTAAAATTGAATAACTATTTTTAATATACTGGATAAGTCTGGACAAAGGAAGTAGTAAATTATAAAAGCACATCTAAATATAACATATATGAAAAAAGAAGTTAATTAAGTGAGAATTCACCAATGAAATATCAAATAAAAAACAAATTAAACCTAGCATAAAAAGAAAAGAACACTAAGAAGTGCAATAATCCCTTAACCTCTGCAAGAGTTTTTCATCCAAGTGGTTCCATTTGGATAAGTCTATTTTTGGTCTTCATTATATTACTTTCAAAATTGTTTAAGCCTTATACTCCCTCCGTTCTAATTTGTTTGACCTACTTTCCTTTTTAGTACGTTTCAAAAAGAATGTCTCTTTTCTTTTTTAGCAACTCTTCAATTTCAACTTTCCACATGGCATGCTTAAGACCACAAGATTAAAGGGCATTTTGATACATTTGACATATCTTTAATTATTAATCACATGATTGAAAAGTCTTCCTTATTTTCTTAAACTCTGTGTCAAGTCAAAATAGATCAAACAAATTGAAATGGAGGGAGTATTTGTTAAAATTTGATATGGAATTCCAAAAAGGATCATTCAAAAGTAATTGATCTGACATGCTATTTGTCTTCCATATGTTATTTGGTGGGGTAGGGTGGGGGGGGGGTTGGTGGTTTGGTTTTATGTTTTCCTCTTTTTATTGATCGGAGGATGTGGGGGTTTGGTTTTATGTTTTCCTCATTTTATTTGTACTCTATTTCTTTATTCTATTAATAAGGTTGTTAGATTCTGTCTCAGAGATGAACAAAACCAAAGATCTTAGTGATGAAAACCTAAAAGATTCGAGAGAGCGAGCAATTTAAACTGACTTTGATTTCATTATTGGCAAACTAAGGAAATATCCACCAATATATATAGTATCGAATCTGGGATCACTTAAAATTAAATACAATGGGCCACTTTTTGGGCCAATACAGAAAACATAAAAGCAAAAAAAGTAGTAACTAAATTGGGCCTTCCTCCAGTATGCTAACCCCCATACCCCTCCTCAAGCTGGAGTGTGAGCGAACATCCTGCTTGCACAAGAAGAACCTATATGCTGAGTATTAGGCGAAGACTTAATAAAAATATCAGCCAACTAAGAAGTGACGGGGATACATTGAAAAGAAATCAAGCCAGCAATAAGCTTCTCTCGGATAAAATGGCAGTCAAGTTCAATGTGTTTGATCCTCTCCTACAAAATAAGGTTCTTAGCAATGCTAAGGGAAGCCTTGTTTTTAGAATAAACAAACACAGGAAGTGAAGCAGAAATACCAAAATCAAGCAACAATCTGACAACCCAAGTAATTTCAGTATTAATTTTCCTTAAGACCTTATATTCACCCTCAATGGAGGATAAAGAGATAGTTGACTGCTTTATGGACTTCCGGCAAATGGGACTGTCTCCCAATGAAATAAAGAAGCTAATAATAGACCTTTTAGAAGAAGGAAAATAACCGAATTAGAGTTTGAGTAGCCCAGCACAACGAAATCAGAAGTGGAGTTCAGTAATATACTTAGTGTAAGGTCAAGTACAAGATATTTGAGAACATGAAATACAACTTTGCATGCGGGATGTCCTAGGGGAATTGAGGAATTGGCTCAGATGTTGTAAGAGAAGGAAATGTCAGACTTGATATGCTGCAAAAGTTTCAACTTCCTCACCAACCTTATGAAGGAGGAAGGTTTAGGCAACAAATTCCCAGAATCAGTAAAAAGTATATTCAGAGTTAAAGTAGCCACAACAGAATTAGAATCAAAATAGTGAAATTCAACAAACAAGTCCTTAGTGTACTTGTGCTGGTTGACAAAAAAATCAAGAAGAGATCTGAAATCAAGCCCTAGAAAATAGAGGACATGCCCAAGGTCCTTGATTCTAAACTAGTCATCCAAAAATAGTTTCAAGGAATTCAACTCATAAGTTCATCACCAACTAGTAAAATTTCATCCACATAAATAGCAATAACAATAGTGGATGGGGGAGATCACTTCGTGAAGAGGTAATAGTCATTAAGACTAGAAGCATAGCCTCTAGAAAAAAGAGCAGTGGACAATTTTGCAAACCATTGTTGAGATGCTTGTTTAAGGTCAGGGACTCCTTAACTCTGCACACTAGATGAGCAGAGGATCCAGAAGATGCAAAAATGATGAGAACCTGAGGAATTTACATATATACCTCCACATAAGGGTCACCATGGAGGAAAGATTCAATTAGAAAAATCTCAGGACAATTTAGGTGCAATGTCAAGAAGGCATTTGAGGGTTGTGGACTTGACAAGAGGGGAGACAGTCTTAATGTAGTCAATATTAGTATTTCGAGTGTCATCCTTAATAACAAGCCTAGCCTTGTATCTTTCAATACTATCATCATATTTTTGCTTGATATTATAAATCCACTTAGATGAAATAGCCTTCTTGCCAAAGAAAGGGGGAAAATGTCCCAAAGTCTGATTAAGGTCCAAGGCTTGAAATTCTTTGGACATAAACTCCTTCCAAGAAGGATTAGAAACATCCTGCTAATAATATTGAGGTTCATGCAAGGATGATTTTACAACAGATGGAGAGGAAGGAGTACAAGAAGGAACTGTATTATAAAGCTAAACCTATAAATGAGCTAGTGGTTTAGTAGTCCTAAAAAATCTCCTAAGAGATAAGTCAACAAGTGGGGGAAAGTGTGGAAGGAGACAAAGTGGAAGGAAAGGAATGTTTAAGAAAGGACATATCCCTGGAGCAAAGAATGGATTCAATGTCAAGATTGAGTAGTTTGTATACCTTCTTGCCAAAGTGATATCCTAAGATGATGTAGGGAATGATCCTGAAATTATATTTATCTCTGTAAGGGATAGGGGCAGTGGCATAAGCTAAGCAACCAAAAGATACTAAATGATCATAGAAAGGAGGTTTACCATGAAAAACCTTATTAGGAGTTTTGTTAGATAGAATAGTGGAAGGGAATCTGTTACCAAGATAAGTAGCAGTGAGGATGCATTCCCCCCCGATACTTGGTAGGAAATTTAGATTGGAAAAAAAGGTCTATGGCAGTTTTAAAGGATGTTTATGTTTTTTCTCCACAACTCCATTCTTCTTTGAGTGTGTGAGCATGTGGTTTGATGAGATATGCCAAGAAGTAAGGTATTCAACATGGAAAGAACAAGGACCTAGTTCAAAGGCATTGTAAGTTCTAAGTGTTCAATATCATGAAAATGAGTGGGATCATGGCTACAAAGGCCTTAATAATAAAGAAGGCATTGCCTAAACAAGACAAGAGATGTGTCCAAGTGACCCTACTGAAATCATACAAAATGATTAAGAAATACTTAAAATCATTGTAAGTAGCAGTATGGTAAGGTCCCAGAGGTTAATATGTACAAGATGAAAAGGCTTCGAGGAATGAGTAGTACTAAGAGGAAAAAATGTCATTTGTTGTCTAATCATTTGACAAATAGGGTATACAAAAGACTACTTACTAGAGAATTGAGCAGACAAATATGAAATAGAAAGCATATTCACAAAGGGAATGTGACCCATTCTTTGATGCTATAATAAATCACTTATATTCGTAAAAACAGAATTTGCAAGAATAGGATCAATCGAAAAAGTAGAAGTACTATTACAATCAAAAGATAAAAGACAGGGATTATTTGTTCCATCAGTAAGTGACACAACAGGAGAACTAAGTGCAGTAGATTTCAGATGTATAATGTACAAGCCATGCTCAACTTTACCAATTTACATAGACTCTTCGGATAAGGGCCTCGTAGGAAAAAGGAAACACTAGTTAGAAGAACATAATCGTTGAATTGAGTAAGAAGCTGATTGATGGAAATTAAATTGTACTTGAAAGAAGGTACTATCAAAACATTTGTTAATATGATGCTAGAGGATAAAGAAAAGGAACCAACAGAGGTCACCTTAACTTTGTAGCAATTTGACAAGGTAACAATGGAAGAAATACCAATGGTGTAATGTCATGCAGTAAATTTTTGCGAGGGGTTATATAATTAGAGGCTCTAGAATCCAAGATCCAGGGATATAATCTACCTTAGAAGCATGACATGTAATAGAACCGCCTTAATTAAAAATAGTGTTGTTAACCAAACTTGCAAAGTTGAAAACATGGGTATTGGAGAATGGTGGAGATGTTATGTGAGCCTGT
This sequence comes from Jaltomata sinuosa, assembly GCA_003996215.1. Taxonomy (NCBI): domain Eukaryota; kingdom Viridiplantae; phylum Streptophyta; class Magnoliopsida; order Solanales; family Solanaceae; genus Jaltomata; species Jaltomata sinuosa. Next base: position 591,675 of record QJPP01006936.1, read on the forward strand.
TGGAAGAGAGACATAAGGTGTGCATACTAATCTTTAGAGAAACCATGTGGGGGACCATCAAGTTGCTATATGTCAGAGGGATGGGCATTGTCAGAAGATGGTTCTACTTGTACACAACTTACAACCATTTTATTCTTGGTGAATTTTATGTCTTGGTGGAAAACTATGCAATTTGTAACACCTATCCACTATATGTCCAGGTTTCTTGCAGTACTTTCAAAGTAGCATGGACTTGTGTTGATCAGAGTTGTCCTTTTGGGAGAATTTCCTTGGATTGTTGTTCTTACTAGATGTAGAACTATGTAAATAGGTGTTGGACTAACCAGATCCAAACCCATAAGTGCAATCATAAAAGTAAGTGGATGGGTTATTGAGCTGACTAGACTCAGAACTTGAACAATAAAAATAGTTAGAAGAATTTACAATGAAAGATGATGAACAGTAGAGAAAGGAGGGACATCAAATATAATCTCTCTCTATCATCCCCGATCATCATGGAGTAGAACATTCTAACAAAAAGGTGTAAGAGACATCATCAAAATGTTTCTCTTAACAGTTGAGTAAACCTCATTTAGACCAGAAAAGAATTGTATGAGTTGTTTCCCCTCAACAAACTCATGCATAGCCTCACAAGTGTAAGGTTGCCACACCCCAACCTCAAAAGGCACAACTGGAACTTGGTGATACACTTGAATCTGAGCCGACCCTATTAGACATGTATGCTACTGACACATACCATCTACACCAAATAAATATAACAAGTATATCTCAACTTATCAAAAGCCCATATCGGCAAAACCATAATCAGAGAATCCTGCAACAATAATAATTCAGCTAACCTAATAGTTCACAACAGATATATAATACTCACTATGTGAGCTATCGAGGTCACCATGATATCTAAAATACAAAATTTCTATGTGAGATATCGAGCCCATCATGATATCTACAGTCATTGAAGATCATCTGCTGATAGTATAAAAGTAACAAGGCCAACACAGTCGATAGTGTATAACTATATAATTCTCAGTCTGCAACCCTCTAAGAGTATTATAATTGGTCAGAATGAGGCCCCAAACTACCCATAAGATATTTACATTAAAATACTGACAAACCTCTAAATCTGACAACTCCAAAAAAAGTGAAGCTGGACAATCTGCTGGAACTCGACAACACTATTGATGAGGACTATCTGCATGTCTGTCAAGACCTGTAGGCATGAGTGTAACATCCTCAGGCTTGGGGTGTCAGTATTAAATAATGTACAAAGTATGCAAGGCAAATATTAACTGAGCAGGTATCATAAGGTATTGAGTGTAAATACAAATAATGGGCTAAAGATAATCTGAGCATGCTTACTGACTTCAGAATCTATAAATAGATGAATTTTTTTATAAAGTACTGTAAATACTTGGATAGAGAGTCAGAGGTTAGACAAATCATACTTACCTGTTCATGCTTAAACCTTAAATCCATAACTAAATCAACAGTCAACTTAACCAAATCTAGCCAATTGATTCATCAAATACTGAACGTACTCGAGAAGAATAGTCAGGAATAATCATAATACAACCTAATAGTTCCTAATACAAATCATACAATAATAATCAAACAACAATCTGATCGGCCCCTCATAAGCTCAACAGGTACAAACAACAATCAATACAACCTACCTAGATCCTCATTAACTCGGTATGTTTCAACCAATCTATATACTCATATTAGTAATAATCTGGCCCCATAGGTAATTAACATAGCCCCATAGGCACCAATATATCCCCGTAGGTATCCACATAGCCCTTTTAGGCATTAACATAGTTGTTTTAGGCATCAACATAATATTTTAGGCGTCACATAGTCCTTTTAGGTATTATTATAACCCGTGAGTGAACATATTTTTATTATGGCCCCGTAGGCATCCATATAACCTCATAGGCAAAACTCAGTCCATAGGCAAAACTCAACATCGTAGGCAAATAACTCAATCATATGCTTCTCTATAGTCCCGTATGCAACTATTTGGCCTGTAGGTCTTATTCTTAACCCATTAGACAAATATTATAGCCCATGAGTGAACAAGCTTCATTATAGCCTCTTAGGCAATAAAAATAGTCTGTAGGTTTTAATATACTTTAATATCCCCTTAGGAAACCTTTACATAAACCTAGAGGCACAAGTAAAATCCATATAGCTGACCACAATAGCCTTGTAGGCATCAACAAACATTCAAGTAGCCCAAAAGTGATCAATTAAACTATAAGCGACCTACAACAACAATCTCTAAATCGTATCTAAATGCGAAGTCGCTATAAATAGAATATAAGTCTCGACAAGAGATGGATATATAAGCTCAAGAAACCAACAATAAGAAACTATGGCTATGAGTAACTCGGTGATAATAATCTAGTTGTATCGCTTTCAAGCTTTAAGAAAACATGCTGAAAGAAGGCAATAACCTTAACATACTTTTCCCCAAAGAATCCACATGGATAATGAACTTTTGTTTCACCTACACACCACCAAATCAAGGTGGAAACTCAATCAACAAAGAAGAACAAGAAGTATTATGGCAATTCGACAAAAGATACAAATTTTTGCCTAAACTACTATCCAAGGTCACAGAAAGCTACAAATTGATACAATACGGTTCTTAACTCACTACACACACTTAGAACACTTCCACAAACTTAGCATGCAAATAAGTCTCTGCTTTCATAACACCCATGAAGTTATACCACAAAATAGATAGGGCAAACTATACCACAATAATGGGCTCAATGCATAGAACAACTTTGGTTAAGCTTCTACGATGAGATCATCAAGATCCTAAGAGTAATCTAAGCTTTTGATACTTTTTTCTCAGAGCTCCTACTTTAGAAATGGGTTTCTAAATGAAGAAGACGAGTCTTTAGAAGTCTCCACTAATTTAGGGGCCCGCCCCACGTGCCTTCTTGTGCAGTCTCATAAATATACACATATATCTCTATTTTGAGGTTGTATTAGCAAACAATCTAGTACATTAGAAACTAGACTCATAGATCTTTGACTTGTTAGGTAGTAGGATCTCTAACTCCTTATAAATTAAGATAAACGCTTCAGATATCTGATCAAAATTTTAGAGAATTTATGAAACTGGTTTGCGATAACTATTGCCGACTTTTGTTTTATAACTTTTTTGACTTCATAACTTAACATACGAACATTATGCGATTCAAATACCTAACAACACATCCTTTTTAGTATATTAAGCAATCTTAGTCTTATCACAAAAGTATGGATTAATTTAAACATTTTAAATGGTAGAGGTGTTACAAAGGTCTACAAAAATAGAAGAATCCTAGCTCATCCCAATGGCCTTTCAGCCTAGTAAAATAGTTTACAATGTTAGAGGATCCCTGTGTCGTAGAGGTTCTAGCTCTTTGAATACTATAGTATTGGGATGTGTAAGCCATACCATACCTCTCTCTATATTATCCCAGGCCTCTTTAGCAGTGTTATAATATAGATCTATTTTGTAAATCTATTTGAAAAATCATTCATAATCCAAGCCTTGAGCATGTTATTACACCTTTCCCAATATGGATACAAATACGAATTAAGATCACGTTTAGCCAATTATCCATTTATTATTTAAAGTTTATTCTTCTTGGAGAGAGAAATGATTATTCCTTCTCTTCATTCTTTGTACCCTATCCCAACAAAAGGAATCAAAATTGATATCGTTCCATGTGTATCAAAAGGATGGAGGTACAATGGATGAGAGGCATCAATGATAGGGTTCGAGTTTGTGTTATCAATAGTAAAAACACTAATTATTTTAGAATTAACAAACATATGAAAATTGATGATGCAATAATCACAACAATCAACTAGAGTATATGAGACAATACATGAAAATACAAATAGCAATTTCAAAGAAACACACAAAACAAAATAGAACGAGAAAAAATATCACTGAGATTTATGCGATAAAACTCTATAGAATCAGGCGCTGATCTAAAAGTAAGTGTGTAATGACCTATTCTACCGTTATTGAAACTTTTACAATAAAAAATGAAAGAATTAAATTTTTTTATTAGTATGAGATTTTGTTTCGGGATAACAAATTTAATCAATAAGCAAATATTGAATAAAATAGAGCCAAATAAAGTGAGGCCAATCAGACGAGTCCGTCATAGCGGTTAGTGGGCCATAATAGCGAGCCTGCTGTAATAAATATGGTGATCGCTGCAGCAAAAGGTACAAACTAGAATTTTGTGTTTAAGTTTATTTCAGAGTCCAACTCTTATTCAGAGGAGGATTTCCTCCTAAAAATGCCCTAGGGTAAATAATCACATTAGAAACCTCAAGAATAAAGAGAGTAGCTCTCCAAGAATATGATTTTCACCATCTCCTTTGCGAATTCTCTGCCAGAGACTCTAGATTGAGAGTAGTATGCAAAGTTTCATGGATGCTATAGTAGTAGTTTAGCGCCGAGGTAGGTTGTGATTTACTTTTGTATAGATTTTGATTAATGAAACAAATATACTGTATAGAATTAATAGGAGAAAGCATGATTAGGCCTTTGAACATGGTTTTCGAATGTATATCACCTATATGAATGTTTTGGGATTTGTTTCTGCATTAAAAATCCATTGGCCTGCTATAGTGGTCCCCACTCTTCTTTAGCGATCCCTCTATATCGGTAGCCCACCGCTATAGCGGTATTAAGTAGGTTGATCGCCCTTTGACCGCCGCTATAGCGGTTATTTCTACCGCTATAGCAATGGCCGCTATCGCGCGTGACCGCACTCATCACGGACAAAAAGTCCAAAAATCTGCCAGTTTTGGCCATTTCACAACAGACCTGTTTCCCCCAACGTCCTGAAATAACCCATTCACGTTAAACATGATTCCGAGAGTTCTATTTACCCAAATGCGATTCTGAAAAGTCCCCCGAATTCTTTTATGTCTTGGCTACATGGATAACTAGCTCAATCCAAGACACCCTAACCCATCTTTACCCAGATTTCCCTAGACTCTACCTCGCTCTAAAACTGGCCGAGGCTAGCCTAGCCAAGAATTTTAAACTCCCAAACCCGAAGTTTTCTAACTCTAAAACTTGGCATGATGGAACTACCCGTAATGACGGACTCGGTCGTTACAATAGATACCAATTTACCCATCGTTCATCCCCGAATGATCAACCTGAAATTACGGAAATAAAATGAAGGAAGTGTAGTATCTGAATCCTCAAACAATTGAGGGTACTTGTCCCGCATGTCCTTCTCGGTTTCCCAAGTGGCTTCCTCAACCGAATGATGCTTCCACTGAACCTTCACCATATCAATCACCTTTGTCCTCAACGTCCGGACATCCCGAGCAAGAATCAAAACTGGTTCCTCCTCATAACGAATATCCTTATCAAAAAGTACCTCATCCCACTTGATGATGTAGTCCCCATACCCATGGTATCGCTTGAGCATGTATACATAGAATACTGGATAGATGCGCGAAAAACTAGGTGGCAGTGCTAACTTGTAAGCCACTGGCCTTACAATTTCAAGCACTTCAAACATATCGATGAACCGAGGGCTAAGCTTTCCCTTCTTACCAAACCGCATAACCCCTTTCATTGGCGATACCTTTAGCATTACTTGTTCACCAACCTGAAAGTCCATGTCCCGGACCTTGCGATCTGCATACTCCTTCTGCCTGCTTTGAGCAGCCAACAACTTGGTATGTATGCCCCTTTACCTTTTCCTGCACTTCTTTCACTAAATCTACGCTCAGAGGCTTCATATAACCTTCCTCAAACCACCCAACCGGTGATCTGCAGTTCCTCCCATACCGGGCCTCGAACGGTGCCATATCTATACTGGAGTGGTAGCTATTGTTGTACGAGAATTTGCACAACGGTAGAAACTGGTCCCAATGACCACCGAAGTCCATTACACATGCTCTTAACATGTCCTCCAGTACTTGAATCGTTCTCTCCGACTGACCATCAGTCTGAGGATGGAAGGCTATGCTAAAAGTGAGTTGTGTACCCAACTCTTCATGTAACTTGCCCCAGAACTTAGAAGTAAACTACGTACCCCTGTCTGAAATGATGGACAGTGGTACCCCATACAGTCTCACAATCTCCTTCACGTAGATCTTAGCCAATTACTGCGAATTGTAATCTACCCTGAACTGAATGATATGAGCGGACTTGTTCAGCCTATCAACAATGACCCAAATTGAGTCATACTTCCCCAATGTCTTGGGAAGACCCACCACGAAATCTATGGCTATCCTTTCCCACTTCCACTCTGGAATTGGCATTCTCTGAAGTAGTCCTGCAGGTCTTTGATGCTCATACTTTACCTGCTGACAGTTCTGACATTTGGACACAAAATATATTATGTCCCTTTTTATCCCGGGCCACCAGTAATGCTGCCTCAAGTTCATGTATATTTTGGTCACACCCGGATGAATTGAGTACCGTGAACCATGAGCTTCTGTCAAGATTTTCTGAATTATATTGTCAACTTGAGGAACACAAATCCTCTCCCTGAAATGCAACACTCCACCAGAGTCTAACATGACATCTATGGACTCCCCGGATATTAACTTGCCTCGCAATTTACCCAGTTTCAGATCCTGAAATTATTTTGCCTTTATTTCCTTTATGAAGGTGGCCTTGACCTCAATGCTGGCCAACAACCCACCTTGATCTGAAATACCCAAGTGCATGAACTTGGCCTCCAAACCCCAAATCTCCTTAGACAATGGTCATTTGGACGCCCCCAAACAAGCCAAGCTACCCATGCTAACAGTTTTCTGACTCAATGAATTTGCCACCACATTAGCCTTACCCGGATGGTACTGAATTGTCACATCATAATCCTTCAATAACTCTATCCATCTCCTCTGCCTTAGATTCAAATCCTTCTGAGTGAAAATATGTTGCAGACTGCGATGATCTGTGAATACCTCACACTTGACACCATAAAGATAGTGTCTCCAGATTTTCAATGCAAAAACCACCGCTGCCAACTCTAAATCGTGAGTCGGGTAATTCCTCTCATGCACCTTCAACTGCCTGGATGCATAGGCTATCACATTCCTTTCCTACATCAACACAACACCAAAACCAGAATGTGAAGCATCACAGTAAACAACAAAGTCTTTACCTTCAATCGGAAAGGACAAAATAGGGGTTGTGGTCAGAAGTGTCTTGAGCTTTTGGAAGCTCTCCTCGCACTTGTCGGACCATACGAATGGTACCTCCTTCTGTGTCAGCCTGGTCAGGTGAGTAGAAATAGAAGCAAAATTCTTAACAAACCTCCGGCAATACCCCGCGATCTCAACAAAACTCCTCACCTCGGTAATAGAGCTAGGTCGAACCCAACTCTTGACTGCCTTAATTTTCTGGGGATCCACCATCACCTTTTTTTCTGACACTACATGCCCCAAGAATGCCATAGAAGTCAACCAAAACTCGCACTTAGTGAATTTTGCATAAAGCTTTTGGTGCCTCAAGATATCCAGTACAATACAAAGATGATTAGAATGCTCCTCCCTACTCTTAAAGCAGATCAAAATATCATCGATGAACACGATAACGAAAGAATACAAGTAGGACTTAAACACCCCATTCATCAAACTCATGAATGTTGCCGGCGCATTGGTCAAACTAAATAACATTACTAGAAACTCATAATGCCTATATCGGGTCCAAAAAGCAATTTTCAGAATGTCCTCAGGTCTAATCTTTAGCTGATGGTACCCCGGCCTCAAGTTGATTTTTGAGAACACTGATGCACCCTGAAGCTGGTCAAACAAATTATCTATACGGGGTAGAGGGTACTTATTCTGGATGGTCACCTTGTTCAACTGCCTATAATCTATGCACATCCGCATACTACCATCCTTCTTCTTTAAAAACAAGACCGGAGCACCCCAAGGTGAAGCACTGGGACGTATAAATCCCTTATCTAGGAGTTCCTGCAGCTGAGTCTTAAGTTACCTTAACTCTGCCGGAGCCATTCTATACGGAGGAATGGAAATGGGACGAGTGTCTGGCTCCAAATCAATACAAAAATCTATGTCTATATCCAGAGGCATGCCAGGCATGTCCGCTGGAAACACCTCTGAAAATTCAGAAACCACTGGAACTGACCCAATAGGAGGAGACTCCACACTATCATCCTGGAGATGAGCCAAGAAGGCTAGACACCCCCTCCTTACTAGATTCCTAGCTCGGACAAACGATATTATCTTAACTGGCTTAGGCCTGTACACACCTTCCCACTCTAGCCTATCCTTGCTTGGAAATTCTAGAGCCACAGTTTTGGTGTTACAGTTCAACACAACATGATAAAGAGATAGCCAGGTCATACCCAAGATAATATCAAAATCAGTCATATCTAGGATTACCAAGTCTACCCAAGTATGTAACCCCACAAAAACAATAGAACAGTCACTATATACATTAGTCACAACCACCGACTCTCCCACTGGGGTAGAAACATAGATAGGGGAATCAAGAATATCACATGTCAAACCCATCCCCAAAGTAAAACTCACAGACACATAAGAATATGTAGAACCTGGGTCAAATAATACCGAAGCCATTTTATTACATATAAGAATAGTACCTGTGATCACCGCATCTGAGGCTTCCGCCCCAGTACTTCCTAGAAAAGCATAGCAATATGCCCGATCATTAATCTGGGTAACTTCCCGGGCTGGTTGCGCCGCACCCCTGCCTGTGCCTCCATTTGATCTGTCTCTCCGGCCTCCCTGAAAATTACCTTGCCCACCTTGTGGGTGACCCTTAGCATTATCGCCTCTGCCTGCCGGAATCACTGCTCTAGTCTGCTACTGACCCTGATTACCTATCTGTCTATGTGGACACTCCCTCTTAAAGTGGCCCAACTCACCACAATGAAAACAACCACGGTCAAGAATAGGTCTGCTAGCTGATGTATAGGATTCTCCATGGCCTCTAGGAGCTGAAGACTGGGCTCCTTGACGAACACCTGTGTTAGATGGAAGAGCTGACTGAATAAGATGGGCCGAATAAGCATGCTGATGCTGGCCCCGAGAGTATGAACCACCATAGTTTCCCTCATTTCGGGGGTTCTTGGCTAAAGCCTTAGCCTGCCCTGCTTGCCTAACTCCATCAATCTTCTTCACATAATCCACCACATCATTAAAACCCTTTCGTGAAGAAGTCATATGCACTGAGAGTACCTGCAAATCACTATTCATACCCTTGACAAACAACCAGACCCGTTCTTCCTTAAACCCAACATCTGTATAGCAAAATGAGATAACGCATGGAACTTAGCCTCAGAAGCTGAGACTGACATGCTACCCTGCTCCAAGTTTAGAAACTCATCCTTCTTCCGACCCCTCAAAGTACGGGGAACGTACTTCTCTAGAAATAATGCATGTGCTCCCAAGTCAGTGGAGGTAGGATAGAAGACCGACACTCAACATGAGACCTCCACCACTTCTTGGCATCACCCTGCAGCTGAAAAGTAACAAAATCCAGCCCATGCTGACGTTTAATACCCGACTTGTGCAACCTCTCATGGCAATCCAGGATGAACTCATAGGCATCCTCCTTGTATGTACCCTGAAACATCGGAGGTTTCAGCTTAAGGAACTTAGTCAGCATCTCATGCTCATTACCTGTCATCACTAGGCCTAGCATTGGCCTAAGAAAATCATTTGTGCCCGAAGCTGCATCCATCCTTGGTGTAGTAGTAACCGCTGGCTGAGTATACAAGGCCTGATTTGCATAAGCTGTGGGTATGGCTCTAACACCAACCAACCCACTCAGAATATCCCACGCCTGCTTAAAAGCTTTCGGTGTCATAGTAGGAAGGCTTGCATCCCCAATCGATGTCGCCTCCTCTTAAGCCTCTCCATCCTCTACAACCACCTCTTATACATCCTCAACCATATGATCCTGAGGTGGGGGAGGGGTTACCTCACGTGCAGCAATAGTTCGAGGTCCACCCCTGGCGGGTGCGACTCCAGCTCGTCCCCTGCCCCTTCCCCTACCTCTGCAGCAAACTGTCGAGCCTGCTGCTGGGACCGCTGGCCTTGCTTCGTTATTCCTTATAGTAACCATCGGCGAACAGAAGAGTGGACGAGGTTAGATACCAATTTGTATAACCAGATACCAATTGGAATTGAGTTACAGCACAAAGAAAAGAAGGAAGAGATAGTTTTTCCTAAAGACCCATAGCCTCTCGAAGAAAAGTACGGACGTCTCCACACCATTCCGCAAGACTCTACTAGACCTGTTTGGTACAATGAGATCAACGAACCTAGGCTCTGATACCATCTTTATCACGACCCAACCCATCGTGAGTGGCACCCACCCAACCCCCGAATGAGCAAAACAATAGAGTTCAACCCTTGCCTAGACTAACAGCCTAAAACCAGCAAGCGAAAAGTAAACTAACAATCAAACAATTCAATAACTAAACATAATTATTATCCTGCAGAAAATCCCTCCTAGGAACTGAAAGTCATTGTACCAAACATCAATACCAAATATCTAGAATACGGGATGCAACCCCAAAAGATAAAATAAAATAGTTTTAAGTCCAAAACAAATGAACTGAAACTCTAAGATAACCTAAGGTAGCTCGAAACAAGCAACTCACCCTTGAAATTCAGAAATCGCCAGTGCTAGATGCGAGGTCGCGTCTCAGTCGCTGGTAGATTTCCTGTACTCACCAAAAGAAAGATAAGTGCAGTATCAGTACACCACTACTGTGTACTGGTAGGATAATCATCCAGTTTCCAAGTAAACAATATATATAACAGTACAACATATACAAGTAGATATATGGAAAACATGCAACAAGTATACATGCCCTAGACTACAAGTCTCTACCTACCTTGTCCCAGCATGAAATCCATCTCTTACAGTTCTATACCACGAACATGAGCCATTAACTATACCCTTTAGTCTAGCCCGGACTCACCCTGGAATCCTCTCTAGACACATACCAAAGTAATGATTCAACCCGGCCTAAACCAAGATCAACACATCAGTTAAACAAATTCCCGGCCACTCAAGGACCACCAACAATAACACCTTTAACTAGACAACCCGGTCCACTCACGGAACCAATACCAAGTATCACATTCAGTAAAACAATCTGGTTCACTCATGGAACCAATATCAACTAATGCAATACAATAGTCATGGAAACAATGCAAGATGCAATAAAGTAAAATCGTACTAGGCGTGGTACCCATGCCAACCGAATGTTATACCCATACCAGGTGTGGTACCCGTGCCAACCATGTGTTATACCCGTACCAGGCATGGTACCTGAGCCAACCGAATGTCAACAACCACAGTCAATATACTAACACACACAACTTGTAAAACCAACAAGTAAAACCGTTCAATCACAGACTATAAACAGGAACCTAGACATTCCACACAGTTTCCCTAAGCAATGTAATGCATACAATCACTTAGAGATGAGTACATGAATATACACATTCACAGAAAATCATAAGCCATCACCTACCTCGAAATGTTCCAAACTCTATTCGACCCGAGCTTTCCCGTGTTCCAGATTCCTCTCTCGTTCTTGATCTAAAAACAACACACAGGACATATAGTTAACACCCAAGGCCTATACATTACCCGAATTATACTAAATTCCCAAACCCTAGGCCACCCATGATCATCCCATCCTTTTCCCGGGCTTTTCCACTGTTAATTCTCTTAGTTCAATCATCTTTTATGGATAAAACAGGGAATTAAACAACCTATGATCATAATAATGTACTTTAATCCATACCCAAGAACTCACATTCTTGGAATCCCCTTCCTTCCCCGAATTCTACCATCCCTAGGTTATTCTAACCTTCCTCAAATTCCCTCCTAGCAATTCTACTGCATAGGAAACATAGTGCAAAGATTGGGGAACAAAAACCTTACCGTAGGGAAGAATTTTGACGGAGAAAGGAAGAAAAATACCTGGAATCGCCTAGCCCTTCTCCCAAAATGAACTTGAGAAAACTTGAATGTTTTGGGAGCTGTTTTTGCATTAAAAACTCGTTTACTCTCTATAGAGGTCCCTTCTCTACTATAGCAGTCCCACTATAGCGGTCTTAAGTAGGTTGACCGCCCTTTGACCACCGCTATAACGGTAATTTCTACCGCTATAGTGGTGGCTGCTATCGCTCGTGACCACGCTCATCATGGACAGAAAGTCCAGAAATCTGCCAGTTTTAGCCATTTCACAATACACCTGTTTTCCCCGACGTCCTGAAATAACCCCTTCACGTCAAATGAGATTCTGAGAGTTCTACTTATCCAAATGCAATTCTGAAAAGTCCCCCAGACTCCTTTATATCTTGGCTACGTGAATAACTACCTCAATCCAAGACATCCTAACCCATCTTTACCTAGATTTCCTTATACTCTACCTCACTCTAAAATCAGTCGAGGCTAGCCTAGCCAAAAATTTCAAACTCTCAAACCCATAGTTTTCTAACTCTAAAACTTGGCACGATGAAACTACCCATAATGACAGACCTGGTTGTTACATAACCTATACCAGGCGTGGTACCCAATCCAACCAATAAGTAACCTATACCAGGCGTGGTACCTGAGCCAACCAATAATTAACCTATACTAGGCGTGGTACCCGAGCCAACTAATAAGTAACCTATACAAGGCGTGGTACCCGAGCCAACCAATAAGTAACTTGTACCAGGCATGGTACCTGAGCTAAGTAATAAGTAACTTATACCAGGCATGGTACTAGATCCAACCGAATGTAACACAAAATCTACAGTCACAAACAATGAACAATCAACACTTGTAAACCAACAAGCAATAAAACCTACTTCATTTCACAAGACTGAAAATAGAACTTTTGGACATTCCTAAATTATTCCCTAAGCAATGAAACCCTACAAATACTTAGACAAAAGCCCATAAACATACAATGGATACAAAAATCAATAACCAACACCTACCCCCATTCCGGGTACATAAACTTAACCATGAAATCCCTTCCGAAGACTAATCCTAATTCACCCCTTAACGCCTACTAGTAGATACATCCATTCCTGACCCTCCTCCTAGGACCGAAGTACAACATGGGGAAACCTCCTCTAACCTTGGTAATTCAACCGCTTATGATATTCTAATTATACCAATTCATTTCCCCGAAACTTCTGTTCCTTGCACATTAGTTAATTACTAACCCCTTTGAGTTCTCCCAAAACCTTCCCGACATTCTAATCCATGTATTTCATTAGCAAAACCATACCAAAATAAGTATACACCTAGAATATCACAACGCATTATCACAAATCTACTATTTTTAGTTCAACCAACAACCCAATAATTCTTCCTCCAGACTCCATGCCCGGAGCCCTAAACATGGGTAACGATCGGATCTATCATTATTTCAAAAACCCCAACATCGTGAAATTAGAAAATGAGTTTAAAATATTTTGGTATTAAGTGGGGTGACATGGCAAAAATTTTAGATTTTTGGAAATTATCCGTGCTGACGTCACTCCACTATAGCAATATTTTATCCACTATAGGGGAACTGCTATGAAGTAAGGTCATTCACTATAGCAGAATGATGGGAGGCAGAAGCCTCAGAATGAGTTTTAATAAAAGATCTCTCCTCCTCAGTTGAGAAATATACGAGGGTTTCTCCAAAAACCTCCTATGTTGCTTCAAGACTTGGGAACTATGAGGAGGAAGTATTATGGCTGAAAGGATGCGGAAATATGGATTCCAGGACCATCGTTCAGCCAGAAATGCCTTCACGGAGTTGGAAACACATCCTCGCAGCTGCTTGGCACCCAGGTAGGCTAGGTTTTCATTTGAGTAGATAGACCTGCTTACATTCTGTACTTATTATATAGTGGGAAAGGAGAATCCATGATTAGGCTTTCGGGCACAGAGTTTGGTGGATTTGGTATTGGTTATGAGTGAGCTAGGGATTGGTTGGATTAAATTGTGGGTGGATGGCATTTATTTTTGGCTATTTATGTTGTATTGGTATGCTAAAATGATAGGACTCAGGGTTTGGGATATCGAGAAGGTTTGGAGAACCGGGAATTGCAAGGATAACTAAATGGGTATGAAAATAGGAAACTCCTAGGTGAGATTTTGGGAATGTGAAAGGCATGATGAGTAATTCATATTGTGATCATCTATGTATGTTCCGAAATCAATGTGGTTGTTAAATTATGCTAAAAAGGGAAACCGTTCATTATATGTAAATAAAAGGTGAGTGTGTTTAGTCTTCGGACGGAGGTCGAGGCTAATTTATATACCTAGGAAAGAGGGTAAGTGATGATTTGCTTCCTGTATGCTTTATGTGTTTAAGTACTCTTTTCTAAGTATTTGTATGAGATGCATTAATTAGGGAATGATTATAAGTGTCTAATAGTCCTGTTTGCAGTCTGGTAAATTGAATGTTGTATTGTTCTTGTTGGTTTTACAAGTGATTGTTCCTTTTTGTGACTGTGGATTGTTTGACTTTGGTTAGCTCGGGTACCACGCTTGGTATGGGATAATACTAACGGTTGGCTCGGGTACCACACCTGGTATGGAATATACTAATGGTTGGCTCGGGTACCACGCCTAGTACGGGATAATACTAATGGTTGGCTCGGGTACCACGCCTGGTATGGGTTTACTTTCTTGTATTTCTGCATCTTTATTTAATGGTTCCCTGAGTGGACCGGGTTGTTAACTTGAATTGTGGTTGTGTATTTTGGTCCTTGAGAGACTGAGTTGTTACATTGCTTTACGAGTTGGTCTTGGTGTAGACCGGGTTATTTATCTGACACTTAGGTGTTGTCTAGAGGGGATTCAGGATGGGTTCGGGATATGTAATGGGGTATAATGGTTGTTTATTGTGGATTGCTGATTATGGTTGTGGAGTGGTTTACATGTGGTTGATAAACTAGGGGAATGACTGGGAGTCTGACATTGTGTGACTAGTGGGTGATATCCTGGGAAGAATTGTCTAGGGATCCGGGATGGGTCTGGGTAATTGTTTGTAGTGCCCTGGGTGTAGTGGGTCTGGAATGACAGGGGCTGGGTCATTTCTGGATGCATAGTCATGGAGGGTTGACTAGGATAAAGGTGAGGCAGTCAGAGTTGGATTTAGACTTGGGCTAAGGTTGTGTGACTTGGAAAGTCTAAGGTTAGTGTGACTTGGGAAGTCTAAGGTTAGTTTGACTTGGGAAGTCTAAGGTTAGTCTGACTTGGGAAGTCTAAGGTTAGTGTGACTTGGAAAGTCTAAGCTTAGCGTAACTTGGTAAGTCTAAGCTTAGCGTGACTCGAAATACCTGAGAGAGAGAGAGTTGGCAGTAGAAGGAATATAAAGGATTGAGGTAAGGGGGTGAGTAGATGATCGTTTGAGATCGGATTTGGTAAGGGACAATGGTGAAGGAAGGAGCTATATTGTTCATTTTCATGTTTTCTTGGTTTTCCTATATGATGGTACGTGTGAATTCGGATCGACCGATGATGCCTACCAGTACGTGTAGTTGTACTGACTCTACTCTTCTATACCCTTTTGGGTATAGTCTGGTTGCAGAGTTGGTGATGTTTCATAGGTACATGACGATGGTGATCTGCAGCAGCTTCTGTCCTTCCTCCATGACTTGTACCTGTTTAGACTAGGTCCTAGGGAGGGTATTTTAAGTTGTAAAAATGTTGTTTTCAAATATTCATTAAAAGGATGTCATAAAGGTTATTTCATGATTTGTTTTCTCTTTTCCGCATTTACCTATTGGAAGGGTAGTAAGGGTTCGTCTATCTAGGTGCATAGAGTAGGCGCCCGCACGGCCCGATAGGTTGGATCTTGACAACATGAATTCTTCTTTTCATTATACACAATAAATAGGAAATGAAAGCAGTCAAATCTACTCTGTGAAGAAAACCTAGCCTACCTAGATGCCGAGCAGCTGTTCCATGCCCTTTCTGGCTCAGTGAAGGCTTTCCCTGATGATTCTGCAGGCCCGAATCCGTGGTTTTGCGTCCTTTCAGCCGGAATCCCTACTCCTCATGGCTCCCAAGCTTCGGAGAAGCCTAGGAGGGTTCTTGGAGTAACCCTTGTATGTTTTAGGGTTGAACGGGAGAGAATGAAAATATAAAACCCAGTTTTGAGTTTTCAGATCCCGTCGTTCTTCTATAGCAGTCCATGCTCCACTATAGCGGAACCTACTACTATAGCGGTGTTGACCGGCATTGACTTTCTCTATAAAGGTCATTTTTGTTGTATAGCGGAGGTCGCTATAATGGTGTGTCAACCGCTACGGCGGTTGACATGGGACAAAAAGTCTTAAATCCTCTCCAAAGGGTCCATTTTGTAACACACTTTATTTCCTGACGTTCCGGAACAACTCTTTCACGCCAACCTCGATTCTGGGAGTTCTACTTACCCGAATTTGATTCCGAAAAGTCTCCCAGAATCCTTCATGTATTAGCTAAACAGAAAACTATCTCAAATCAAGATACTTTACCCAAAGTTTACCCGAATTTCCCTAGACTATACCTCGCTCCAAAACTGGCCGAGACTAGCCTAGCCCAGAATTTTCAAATCCCAAACCCGGGAGTTTTCTGACTCAAAAATTGGCGCAAAAAGTTTACCCATAATGATGAACCTGGTTATTACAATAGATACCAATTTAACCATCGTTCGTCCCCAAATGATCTCTAAGGCGGAAAGAAAAGAAGGAACCCACCCCTCCCCTGAACCTTAATGCTCAACCATGACAGCGTAAATATAACCTTACGCAAACCACCAAAACTCCCCAGTCCCGTAGTGTACCCAGCTCAATCAAAATTCAACTCGCTCCTGCTCTATCAAGGAATTCCTTCCTTGGAGCTACACAAGGCTAACTAGATTACCCCTCCTCGAGTGCCCAAAAAAAATTTGGGGCCTTATGGAAACACCAGAGCAAAAGAAACTCAACTAACGAACAAAGCAGTTTTCCCATGCCAAGGGGACTAGATCCCACCATGGCGTCTCCTTCCCGCTATACCCGAAGTTCTTCTAATTCAAAATCCATTCTGGAAGCTTCCACAGGGTACTATGCTCCTCACACATCATAGTTTACCTTGCTCCTATCAACACTATGCCCCGAGGCACCACGTATTTCTAAACCACACAACAGCAAAAAAAAAAATTCATTGGAACTCATCCTAGCTTGAGGTTTTCGTCATCTTTCGTCTTAGGGTAAATTCAACCCGGGCACTTACACCCTAACCAATGTTATGGCGAGTACACCCTCACCACTCAATGAGCAGTAATACCTGTATTATCATAACTGAATAGGGGGTAACAATGTTTACGACTCCATTTAATGATCCCACTCCCTCAACTGACCCTACCACTAAGTATCATCAATAATAAAAAAGCCAAATCACCTTCATGACATAAGCCTATGAGCAATGTCCAACACTACTCAGTCAATTGTGGGTCATTTGCCAAATTTTACATAGGTGACTACTCCTACCAGTTGTAAATCAAAATTTTACCAATACCCCAGGCTATCATATCTACCTTTCCTCCTATTGCGCATTGATGCTAAATTTTTGGCAAATTCCTTTTGTTCCCATGCTTCCCAACCAAGTCCCGACTGTCCTAAAACTGAGGCTTCCCCACAGTCATTAAACCATTTTTGTTCCCTTACCATCTATACCAATGATAAGTCTATACCCGAATGTAAATGTAAACCATTCCAATTGGAGCCTACCACAATTTATCACTAAAGAAAATCACCAACCTTTAAGTCAGAATAAATTTACTGAAGTAACGATCATGATTTATCATAAAAGAATTATTCTTTTTAACCGAAATTCCCGCTATCAAGCAATAATAACCTTTTTTTCCCCTGGTTCCCAACCAAGTCCTGATTGTCCTGAAATCGAAGCTTTTCTATAGTCGTAAATCCTTTTCTCTCACCATATTAACCAATCATGAGTCATTTTTCGAAAGTAATATGAATTTTACTCCACACACATACCATTTTATCACAGACCAAATCATATCAATTCAATTTATGATGACCTTTAGACCCACAATTTCACAGTAAGGCAACCAATCATATACCAATCAAGTAGTCATACAAGCATTGTAATACATAGACAATCCAGCTTCAGGCTACAATGAATTCAGGTCACATAATTCACTCTCTATTCATCCCAGGGATGACCATTAGTTGATCATCCATGTCTTACCACAGTTCCCGCTATTAAGCAATAATAACCCTTGTCTCTGGTACTTATTCACATACCAACCACTTGAAACCTAAGTTCCCACAAGTATATATTTCTTTTTCCCTTATCATTTTTACCAATGATAAGACCCTGCCCCGCATTTAGCATACCGTTTTCCACTTGAAACCGCAAAACAAGAATTCTTTCAATCATTAACACATAAGCAGGTTAAGAATCTTCACTAATCACAAATTTCAAAGTAACTCAAGCAAATACACACCACACAATCGCAGTCATTCAAATAATGCAATGCATTCAATCACAAGTTTCAAGCTCCAACACTAAATCAAATCAGTTTTATTACCTTTTATTCACTTCATGGATGACCGTTAGTCGATTCATACATCCTTTACATAGCCCCCAGGCTAGATACCAATTGGAACCTTCCTGATTCCAATTTCCCTTGCTTGTATTATCGCAATTAGAGTCAAACGACATCTTTTTTCTTTGTCGAGATACCAATTGGAATCGAGAGATACCTATTGGACTCAACCCATACAAGCAAGTGACAAATCGCATGAAAGGAATGAAAGAAGAGAGATATTTCCTAGAATGCTTTATAGATTCCCAAGGGTTATATGTGGGCATCGACACACCAATCCATTGGACTCTATTCGATATTTTGCTCTTGTACTGGGAGACCGGTAACCTGGGCTCTGATACCATTTGTCATGACCTAACTACTGGGTCATGCGGGCACCTACTCTAATCCACCTAGATAGGAGAA
Organism: Jaltomata sinuosa; assembly: GCA_003996215.1. Taxonomy (NCBI): domain Eukaryota; kingdom Viridiplantae; phylum Streptophyta; class Magnoliopsida; order Solanales; family Solanaceae; genus Jaltomata; species Jaltomata sinuosa. The sequence continues at coordinate 610,682 of QJPP01006936.1, forward strand.
CCCTTACCACCCGAACCAATAGGAAAAGCGGAAAAGAACATAAATCATGAAATAAAATCCTTTTTAATACATGGAACTTGCTTTACAAAAAATTTAGAAAAATGAACAACTTAAAGAACTTGTGGAAAAATATTTACAATATGAGACAACCCTCCCTTGAACCTAGTATAAGCCAGTACAAGAGCTACTACAAGGTGATACAAAAATGAAGAAGACACAACTCCCACCATAGAAGCAAGAAGTAGGAGCTGCTGGAGAATCACCGTCATCCTAAACATGTGAGACATCACCAACCCTGCAACCAGACTATACCCAAAAAGGTATAGCAAGAGTAGAATCAGTTCAAACACACATACTGGTAGGCATCATTAGTCGACCCAAATCCACTCCTACCATCATATAAGAAATCAAGGTAAATACATAAATCGAGTACTTCCACCCGTCAACATCCACCATTATCAAAACCCACTTCGGAACCAACCTTCCTATCTCTTAGACTTCGCAAGTCACCTTGTCACCTAGATTTCCCAAGTCACTTTGACACCTAGACTTCCCAAGTCACCTTTTCCATTGCCAACATCTATGCCCATACCCGGACTACTATTTCCTGACCCAAGTCAACCACTATGACTCAACAACCTAAAGTAAACTCCATTACTTAGTGATATAGACCGCACCTATTGTACCACCACTTATTAGTACAAAACTGTTCCCATGACCCCTAGGGCCATACTCGATAAGTGACAATAGCCCGTGCTATAACAAGACCACAAGTCTCTCCCTTAGCTTAACAAACGTACGCAATAAGTCTAACCGACATTGACAATTCCCAGTGACAACAAACATATATCCTTTTTATGGAACCCGGACCCAACAAGGGTCCCTAGAACAATAATATACGACCCTTCTTAACAGAAGAACCACCTTTTCACTTAAGCGCACTAACCCAGCCCTTCAAGGACCAACTATACACAAAATAATAATAAATCCTGGCCCTCTTAAAACACCAATATATAAGAACAAATATTACACCCACACTGAGTAAAGCAGTATATCATATAATAACAACCATTAGTATGACTCTAAACTCTCAGTCTACCTTTTGACTTATCAACCACCGGGAAGCAACCTCAGTCTACCTTTTGGCATGGTACCTGATCCAACCAATAAGTAACCTATACCAGGCGTGGTACCCGAGACAACCAATAAGTAACTTGTACTAGACGTGGTACCCGAGCCAACCGAATGTCACACAAAATCCACAATCACAAATAATGAACAATCAACACTTGTAAACCAACAAGCAATAACACCTACTTCATTTCACAAGACTGAAAATAGGACTTTTAGACATGCCTAAATTATTCCCTAAGCAATGTAAACCATACAAATACTTAGACAAAAGCACACAAACATATAGAAATCAATAACCATCACCTACCCTCATTCCGGGTACATAAACTTAACCTTGAAATCTTGTTCCAAGACTAACCCCAATTCACCCCTTAACACCTACTATTAGATACATCCATTCCTGACCCTTCTCCTAGGACCGAAGTACAACAAGGGGAAACCTCCCCTAACCTTGGTAATTCAACGGCTTACGATATTCTAATTATACCAATTTATTTTCCCGGAACTTCCGTTCCTTGCACATTAGTTAATTACTAACCCCTTTCGGTTCCCCGAACCTTCCCTACATTCTAATCCCTGTATTTCATTAGCAAAACCATACCAAAATAAGTATACACCTAGAATATCACAACGCATTACCACAAATCTACTATTTCCAGTTCAACCAACAACCCAATAGTTCTTCCTTTAGACTCCGTGCCTGGAGGCCTAAACATGAATTATCCTTTTTATTCTACACAATAAATAGGAAATGAAAGCGGTCAAATCTACTCTGTGAAGAAAACGTAGCCTACTTGGATGTCGAGCAACTGTTCCATGCCTTTTATGGCTCTGTGAAGGCGTTCCTTGATGATTCTGTAGGCCCGAATCCATGGTTTTACATTCTTTCAGCTGAAATCCCTCCTCCCCATGGCTCCCAAGATTTGGAGCTGCCTAGGAGGGTTCTTGGAGTAACCCTCATCGATTTTGGGGTTGAAGGGGAAAGAGTGAAAATATAAAACATATTTTAAAGTTTTCAGATCCCGTCTCTCTGCTATAGGGGTTCACGCTCCGCTATAGCGGTATCGTTGTAGCAGAACCTACCACTATAACTGCTGACCGGCATTGACTTCTACTATAGCGGTAATTTTTTTGCTATAGTGGAGGTCGCTATGGTGGTGTTTCAACCTCTATGACGCTTGACATGGGACATAAAGTCATAAATTCTCTCCAAGGGGTCCATTTTACTACACACTTAATTTCCTGACATTTTGAAACAATCCCTTCACGTCAACCTCGATTCTAGGAGTTCTACTTACCCGAATTTGATTCTGAAAAGTCTCCCAGACTCCTTTATGTCTTAGCTAAATAGAAAACTATCTCAAATTAAGATACTTTACCCAAACTTTACTCGAATTTCCCTAAACTCTACCTCACTCCAAAACTGGTCGAGACTAGCTTAGCCCTGAATTTTTAACTCCCAAACTTGGAAGTTTTCTGACTCAAAAATTGGCGCAAAAAGTTTACTCATAATGACGAACTTAGTCAATACAATTCTAATAATGAGTGGTTTAAATTTTATGTGAGCTTACGAATAAGTGATTATGTAATATATTGGGTACCACGTCGATACAGTAAACATGACTAGTTGACAAGATTAAAGTCCCTTTAGCATGTGTGTAAAGGTGAGTAACATTTATGAGTTTAGATATGTTGCAGAGTGATGCAGATGAGATAAAGAGGCTATAAAACTGTAAATAAGTGTGGATATGGTTCCTTGATTCTTATATGACTGTTTATAATTATGGAGTTTATGATTACTTAATATGTCTATTTTTAGGTGACTTAAATGTCCAGTGTTGATTGACATTGATATGGTTGAATTTGAGTTTGTGTACCTAGGTGTGTGGACTACATTGATTTTTTGTGTTACTTGATTTTGAGGTTAAGTTTTTGTGTGTTGTTGTACTTCTTGTTGTTGGGTTGATTGTGGTTGGGGGTGATGTCACACTGATAAATGGTAGGTGTCATGAGCATAATATATAATGATAGTCAACTGATGGATAAATTGTAATGGATGTATGCTTGAAAGTATGATGGTAATAGGTGCTAATAGTCTTAGAAATTATCACAAGTGTAGAAGGGAATTTATGGGGATCACAACTAGAAACTATTTCCATAACAAGAAGGGTAATTCTAAGATTCTATAAATGTATTGTGGAATTTTGATAAGCAATGAATAAGGGGTATGAGGTTATAGTATGAAGTTGTGGCATGATGATTATCTGTTTATTTTGTTGATTATATATAATATTGCATGAACTAATCTTAGTCAACTGATGATGGCCTACTAGTAGGTGTGGTGTACTGGTACTACTCCTGATACACTCTTTTGGAGTGTAGGTGTGTTACAGATTGATTGAAGTTTCTTAGTTGAAGTGACGAGTATTCATTATCATCTTTTGTGTATCTCACTCTTCAGGTGAAAGTTGTGTCTTTTATTTTTCTTGTCATTACTTTGTATTAGAAGTTTTTATATATATCTAGACTAGGTCCTTAGGAAATATTGTATCTAAATAAAGATTGCCTGGTTTTGACAGAAATAAATGTGATTTTGAGTTTTAAATTTAATTGATTATTATGAATATGTTCTCTTAAGAATTTACCTTTTAAAAAAGGTCATGATAGATGGTAAGGGATTCTCATGTCGAGTAGGTGCCTGCACGATCTCATAATTTAGGTCGTGGCAGTTGGTATCAGAGAACTAGCTTACCAGTCTCACAAGTACAAAATCAATGTCAAGTAGAGTCTTGTGGATTGATGTGTAGACGTCCACATCAAATCCTCGAGAAGCTGTGAGGCATCTAAGAAGTCTGTCCCTTTTATATTTCCTATTGTGTCGTCTCAATTTATCATTTACCCGAGTTGAGTACAATTGGTATTCTTTTATGAGTTCAATTGGTATCTAGTCAATTTCAATTGGTATCTCAACAATTTTAATTGATATCTGGGAGATTTCAATTGATATTTTCCAAAATAGTTATGTTAGTATGCTTGACTAGATAATTGTGAGTTGAATTAATAGTAAATTGTTGTGTGTTAATATAGTAATGAATTGGAGTATGATGAAATGATAGTGAACGAGGACTATGCCTGTTAATGAAGTGAAAGTTCCAGTACTATATCATTTGGGCTGACAGGCTTCGCTGCAGCAAAGGGAATCCTCGCGCCAAGAATCCCACTTCTGTGAAGAAGTGGTCGCTATAGCGCATATGTTCTAGGCGTGGAGGTCCACTATAGCGAGATTTCTCTCGCTACAATGCTCCACTTAATTAGATGGACTGCCGTAGCGAATAAGTTCTCGTTGTAGTGATTTGCCACAGTGGAAGATCATCCGCTATAGAGGATGAGCGTAAACCACAATACAAAATTTAGTCCCCTGTTTGGGGACTCCACCAGCGCAATGTGATAGAAGATCTGTAATTATACGAAAGAGACTATAACAAAAAATTTACTGACAAAAAATAAGGCCATTATCTTCCGAATGTCATCAAATGGGCACCTGTAAGATTCAAAAAACAATGAAAACTATCTAACTAAAATAAAGATTATCCAAAACATGCTAGAAATGAAAATTGTCTAAACAAGCCCTGTAAGGGCAAATAATCACCAAATCTGAAAATAGGGGAATAAGGGGAGGAGATGCACGGTGTCGCTGCCTAACTAGTCGCTCCATCACTGCCGGCGCCTGAGTCTCTGAAATCCATGTTGTCCATCCCACACAGGAAGGAGAACTCCTCAGTATCTTCTGTAGTCTCTTTAGGAATCTTCTCACGTGGAGCTAGGGACTTTATGAGGGTCTTGACCCCCTTCCACACTCGGACCAGCAGCTTCTCACGCCAGTGCCTCTTCTTCTTTTCTGCATCCAAGTCTTCCCGGAGCTCCACATGAGCTTGGACCAGGGAATCAAAGATGCCCTAAAGAGCATATGTAGTACCGGCAACAACACTCGACAAAGCAGACTCTTGTAAAGGCATGGGAAAACCCCTAAGGATCTCCCTCATAGTGTCTATGTATGCCTCCATATGTTTAAGAGGGATGCAGGCTATGAAGGGCCAGCCCCATCTTCACCACACCTCTGGACATCGCTTCCCTCTCCCTTTGAGCTAACCTTTCTCTTCTTGTTATGCTCGTGTGCACCCTTCACCCTCAATGGATCAAAGGCCACATCACACTTGATCTTGCGATCCCTCAGCTCTGTGGACACCTTTGCATGTGCACAAAAAGTGGTAATAAAAGAGGGGAATGGAAAACTTACCCCACTCTTTGCAGTAAGGTACCTCCACTCTAATACACTGGTGTCCCTATGTTCACCGACACCCTGTCAGATATGCAAGCCACCACCAAGTACCACTGGTAGGTCACATCACTAACGTTGTTGGAAGGGAAAACCCTTCTAGCTACCAAGTTCAGCCACCTCCGAGCATCAAGAGTGAAATGGGTGCTCTTAATCCTTGTCTTTTTGTTGACCCAAGTAGTTTGGCCCTCTTGTCCTCCCTCACTAGAGTATCCACTAGCCACTACCAATTACCGTCGATACCTTTTGCCTTGAACTCAGCCTCCGGGGGAGTAGGGAACCCCAGAGATTCATTGATTTCCGCGCTCCAACCCTGATGTTTTCACCTCAAATATAGATTACTGGGTCTGGGCTAGTCTTAATGATGATAAGGAGAATGGTATAGAACTCCCTGACCAAGTGGTCATTACAATGACAAGGTTCCTCCAATAGAGGAGTCCACCCTAACTCCTGTAATCAGGCAAAGAACTTTGGCACCTTCTCTGCCATGCCCTCCATAATAAAGGCCCACTCATGAATGAGGCCCTTGACCTTTTGCTCCACTAAACCTCTGCTTTCATTGGCCACTGACGAACCTATCATAGGGGATATTGTCACTTCTGACCATGATAAAAGTAGTACCTATAAAAAGAAGCTACTTTAGATAATGTTTTTAATGATCAAATGACAAAAAGTTAAGCATAAACGAAAGTGAGTCATAGAAAAATAGTTAAGAATTGAAGTTCCTTCAAGACCTTGATTCTGTCTTGGATCTCCGCTGCAGTGAGTGCATTTACACTGCAGTAAGGTTGATATAGCGAGAAAGGGTTTTCCAGCATAGACTCAATTCCTGTAGCGAGGCTGTATTCGCTATGGAAAGCCCGCACCAGCGAAAAGATTTTTGTCATAGGAGAGTTATCTTCCTCAGTAGAACCTCAACCCCAACCATGGTGTTTTCAAATCTTTGTCTCATTTTACCAAATTTTAGAAGAGATCGGGTATTATGTCGGCATGCATGACACCTATACTTTATTTTATGTTGATTTAAAACTCAAATAAAGCCTCGAGGGCTCGAAAACATTCAGAACCCTCTTTTTAGTTACCCCACCCTATTTTCAAGTTCAACCCTCTATGAAATCCGTAGATCTTACACAGAGAATAAAGCAAGAGACTTGAAACATAAAATAAACAAGCGTGCTTTGAATTTACACCCCTACAAGGAAAATCAAACTCTTACCCTTAAACCCCAATTTCGTGTCAGCCCAAGCGAAATAGGCATGAACAAAGCGATATAGAAGTACTAAGAAACGAAATAAAGTAACAAAAGAAGAGAATTACCTTAGAAAATCATAGTAGATGGGGGAGTTGCAGGGAGAATTTGGAGTGCAAGGGGAGTTGAGTTGTGAAATGTGAAGAGTGAACTTTTCTTCTTTTTGTTACTGCCTGGCATTGCCGCTGCAACGGCTAGTGGACCGATATAGTGAGTTCGCCATGGTAAAAATCCCATTGTGCAGTGTCCATATATTATTTCAGTGTTATAATTTTATTGGTTTTGCATGCCCAATGCTTAAGCCTATTTCTCTTGATATCATAAATTATCCAGAGTCATTCATTGATGAGGACCCACTATGCTGGGAAGTTATCATGATAAATTGCTTAAAGAGAAGTAGTGAATCAAATAAGGATAGTACGAAAAGTTTGAGAATGATCAAATTAAGATCTTTTCTGAGTTTCTAGTGAGAAATCATTGAGAGAAATCTATGTAAATAAAATTTTCTCCTAATATGAGATATTATGGGATAAATAATCCAAACTCATGCGTAATACTTTGATTCCGTGCCTAAGTTTTCTGAAAGATCCCGGTAGATTTGTTTTTTGTAGAAATAGTGGTTGGTCAAGAATTGTGAACAAATGAGTTGAATAAAAATGAAGGATTAGAGACCTTTGATGTAACCTCTTTTAAAATTCAATCTCGACGCGAATAAGACTCTTGCCTCCACATCACCCAAGTCTATTGGAGGACAAATAATTATTTGATTAGTATCTTATATAATGGTTCACTTCGTTGTTATTGAAACTTTTATAATAAAAATAAAAGAATTAAAAAAAATTATTCGTATGAGATTTTATTTAGGAAAAATGAATTTTATTGTTAAGCAAATATTAAATAAAATAGATCTAAATAAAGTGAGACTAACCAGACGAGTCTGTCATAGCGGTAAGTGGGCCGCTATAGCGATCCCGCTGCATCGAAGATGGTGAACACTGTAGTAAAAGGCGCAAATCAAAATTTTGTGGTTAAATTTATTTCAGATTCTAACTCTTATTCAGAGGAAGATTTCCTCTTAAAAATGCCCTAGGGTAAATTTTCATGTCAAAAACCTCAAGAAGAGAGAGAGAGTAGCTCTCTAAGAACACGATTTCCACCATCTCCCTCACGAATTCTCTACCAGAGACTCTGGATCGAGAGCAAAAAGCAAACTTGCACAAATGTTATGACATCAGCTTGGCGGCGAGGTAGGTTATGATTTACTTGAGTATAAACTTTAATTAGTGAAACATATATATTGTATAAAATTAATGGAAGAAAGCATGATTAAGACTGTAGGCATGGTGTTCAGATAAATTTCACCTACATTAATGTAAAAATAATGGAGGGATTATGTGTTAATTCAACTATAAAATCAGAATTAATTATATTAAGAATTGGAAGGAATTATGGGATAAAGCCTACTTGTATGTGTTTCTGATGGTGTGTTCACCTTGTGGTGATTAGATTTTTATTGTCTTGATATGAAGTGTGACGTGGTATCTAGCAGCCACAGTAGGGTGGTCTTAAGGTAAACTGATGGGAGAAAATTTAACAAGGTATTAAAATATGATCTGCGGTAAAAGGTAAATAAACTAAGGATTGTGTCTAAATTAAAGGATGATGAACTGTCTGGTAAATGCTAATAATGTGTTTTTTATGTATATGATAATAATATGCACGATAAAATTTCACTCTTAAATTAGATTTAATGGTCTATAGTATGGTAATGTTTGTTGAGTAATTGAGATGAATTTGTGGTGTTCTTATGTGGAGTTAAACTTTGATTAGTCATTTGTATGTGATTATGAGTTAATAAAGTATGGTTGATTGGTATTTGAACATAATTTGTGATTGATATTATTGGCTTAACAATGCTTGTATGAATAAGTTGTTAAACTGTTAGAGTATGTCTTTAAATGATCTATGATTGTAATGTGCACTTGTAATATTCATTGTGTTCTTGTTGTTATTATTCTGAGAGAGCGGAGAACATACTGAGATGTGTTGATGAGGATTGAGAATATATATTTTTCTAAAGATGAGTGGCTTGAGTCTGATATGAGCTTACATATGAGCAGTTATATGATGAATCAGGTACCAGGCTGGTATGGTACATAGAAACTAGGGTCACCTTCAGGTCATGACTAGTTGAAAAAGATTAAAGTTTTTTTAGCATATGTGTACAGACGAGTCACAATTGTGAGTTCAGGTATGATACAGAGTAATACTGATGAGATATAGAGGCTATATAACTATAAATTAGTGTGTATGATTCCACGATTGTGATATGAGTGCTTTATAATTGCAGAGTTTGTGATGACTTATTATTTCTATTTTGGGTGACTTATGTCCGGTGTTGATTGACATTGATAAAGTTGAATTTGAGTTTGTGTACCTGGGTGTGTGGACTACATTGATTTTCTGTATTACTTGATTTTAAGGTTAAGTATTTGTGTGTTGTTATACTTCTTGTTGTTAGGTTGACTGTGATTGAGGGTGATGTCTCACTGATAAATGGTAGGTATCATGAGCATGAGATACCATGATAGTCAATTGATGGGTAAATGATAACGGGTGTGTGCGTAAAAATATGATGGTACTAGGTGCTAATAACAGTGCTAATAGTCTTGAAAATTATCACAAGTGTAGAAGGAAATGTCTGAGGATCTTAACTAGAAACTGTTTTCGTAACAAGAAGGGTAATCTAAGTTTCTATAAATGTATTGAGGAATTATGATAAGTAATGAATAAGGGATATGAGGTTATAGTATGAAGTTGTGGCATGATGATTATCTATTTATTTTATTAATTTTATATCGTATTGCATGAACTAATATTAGTCAACCGATGATGTTGACCAGTACGTGTGGTGTTCTGATACTACTCTTGTTCCACTCTTTTGGGGTGTATGTGTATTACATGTTGATTGAAGTTTCTTAGATGAAGCAACGAGTATTTATCATCAGCTTCTGTTTATCTTACTCCTCAGGCAGAAGCTGTATTTTTATTTTTCTTGTCATTACTCTGTATTAGAATCTCTTGTACAGGTTTAGACTAGGTCCTCGAAAAATATTGTATTAAAATAAATATTATATAGTTTTGAAGAAAATAAATGTGATTTCGAGTTTTCAATTCAATTGGTTACTATGAATATGTTCTCTTAAGAATTTATTTTTTGAAAAAGGAGACGAATAATAAGGGATTCTTATATCGAGTTAGAGTCGAGTAGGTACTCGCACAATCTCGTAATTTGAGTCCTGACAAAGTGAGACTTGAGGTTTTTGCGCCAAATCCTCAATCGAAGCTCGAGACAATGAGTGAGAGCAAGACAAGATGAATCATGTCGAAAAAATGCTCCGATGAACTGGGAAACCCAAAAAATAAAACCACAAAATTTAAAATTTATCTCGTTCCAACAAAATCTCTGAGAAAATGGAGATGTATACTGCAATCTACCAAGTTTTCTCTGATACTATGTTAGATTCAGACTCATAGATGAACAAAACCAAAAATTTCAGTGATGAAAACTTAGAAGGTTCAAGAGAGATAAAGTAATTTCAACCGACTTTGATACATTATTGACAAGCTTCTTGTACAAAGAAATATCTACCAATATATAATATTAGGTTTGAGCTCACTAAAAATTAAATACAATGGGCCATTTTTAGGTCAGTACAGAAAATAGAAAAGCAAAACAAAATAGGAACTAAGTTGGGCCTTCCTCCGGTATGCTAATAAAGGTAGGAGTCAATACCAAGTCGGTCATTATCACCACGGAAGATGAAAGTCGAAATTGATGAATTGATTTAAAAAAAGTCAAGAAAATGATCGTGATCAAGATCTTCTTTCACGACTTCATTCTTCCTTGATAGGCTCAATTTCTAAATTTTAAATGTGAAATTTCGTTCACCAAAATTCTTGGTCTTATCTGCAAATTTAACTTACTGTGTGTTTTTCACATCATCCAAGTATTTTAGGATTAATTCCCCATATGGTCACTCAAGTATTGAAAAGATCTCACTAAAGTCATTTTTGAATTTTTCTTCCCTTATATGGTCATTCAAGTATTAAGAGATTCCACTAAAGTCACTTTTTAATCTTTCTTCCCTAAATGGTCATTCAAGTATTGGAAAAAATTCATTAAAATTTTTTTTGAATTTTTTTTCTTATAAAGTCATCCAAATATAACTAAGAAATCTTAGTTGGCATGATATGTCATAATAATTTATTATTTTTTATCCTATGTAGGATCCTATACTAATTTTGGATCAAAAATGTTAAATCTAGCTATTTAGTTTTAATTATATGTTAATTTCAGTCCTAAATTATTTTAAAATGAAGTCTTATTATCTTAACGAGGATAATTTTTGAAGCATTACTAATTAATTTGAATATAAAAAATAAATGTTCTCGTTAATTTTGAGAGTGGATTTTTATATCCTTACAAATCAAGTAATTCACCTCTTAGATGTTGAAATAAGAATCATTACAAATGAAATTATATTTTTTAAAATAAGTAATTAGTTGACAGGAATCCTAAAATTTCATATGATACACATAAAAGCAAGTTGCTTCTTTGCAGTACATCAAAATTTTAATTCATTTTATATCCAGGTCGAAGATACGAGTGGGTCATTAATATTTTTTTCATTTCTATACTCAAACTAATTATTAATTGCATAAAAAATTATCCTAGTTAGGATAATAAGACTTCATTTCAAAAATAATTTAGGACTTAAATTGACATATATTTAAAACTAAATGGTTAGATTCAATATTTTTGTATCCAAAATTAGTCTAGGTCTTATTATACATGACATGAAAAATAAGAAATCGATATGGCATGGCATGCCAACTAAGATTTCTTAATTATAGTTATATAATTTTATAAGAAAAAAAATTAAAAATAACTTTAGTGAAATATTCTCGTTGAATGACCATATGGGGGGTGGGGGGAGTTAAAAAGTGATTTTAGTGGGATTTAACATTTTTGTATCAAAAATTAGTATAGGATCCTACATGGCATGAAAAATAATAAATTAATACGACATGTCATGCCAACTAAGATTTCTTAGTTACATTTGGATGACTTTATAGGAAAAAAAATTCCAAAATTATTTTAATGGAATCTTTCCAATACTTGAATGACCATTTAGGGAAGAAAGATTCAAAAATGATTTTAGTGGAATCTCTCAATACTTGGATGACTATATAAAAGAAGAAAAAATCAAAAATGACTTTAGTGAAATTTTCTTAATACTTGAGTAACCATAGGGAGAATTAACTCAAGTATTTTATGGACCTGCAAATTTCTTGGCTCTTCATAGTCCAACATGAGAGCTACTAGATCTCCTCCCTTACCAAAGTTGACCCGTCCAACCATCAAATTTGATCCAAAAATATTTCTTAACATAGAGATTACTGTCCGCTTTGAAGTTTGAAGTAAAGCCATCGGCTAACTATGGACTCCTAACATTATGGCGCAGAGCTTGCGAGAAACAAAGTACTAATATTTTAATATTTGTCAAATGCAACAGTACTATGCCTCAAATATTCTTGAGTAATCGACATAAATAGTCGTTCATCAAAACAGTAGCCAACAAATGTTTAATTTTTTTGTTTATTAAGGTATGATGTATATGGAATATACATTTTTGATACAAAATAGTATATATTTTATATATATTTAACTAGCAAATGTAATTATTTTTAACAGATCGGCCAAATATGTAAATTGCCCAATATGTTTTGCTTCGGCTGATCCAAGTTTCATATATATATTTTTTTGATTTATCAAAATCAAGTTTGAGATCAACGTTTATGTATATGCCTTTTAAATTACCTCAATCCTTTAACGATTCTCCTTTGTTGGGGGCTGGTGGGAAGGTGGGGTTGAAATCTTAAAAAACAAACAGAATATAATACCAAATTAGATTAGGATTAGAGACTTCGAGGTCGTAATACAAAAGGATATTTGAGTATTGGAGTGAATGAATTGAAAATGATGCTTCTTTGAAAATAAGTTCAGACAACAAAATATTATTGTTACTATTGAACATTTAAAAAAAAATGCGTAGTCAATTCATCCATTGTTTCATTTAATAATATAGGGCTTATTGTGAAATAAAGTCTTTTGTGAATATAAAACCTGGTAGTCAAATAAATGTATGTAGCATCAACCGCTTAAGGTACAAAATTGTTTAGGGTTTAGACTTGAGACTTTCAAAAGTTTGATATATAATTGGAATACGAAAATATTTTAGTATTGGAGTGAATATAGTGTCAACGATTCCTCTTTCAAATATGAGATAAGGACATCATTAAAAATGTTGCATAATTAAATCATCAAAATTCCTTGCTTTAATTAAGAGGATTGAAAAAATATAGTCATCTTGAATAAGAGGATTAAAGTATTAGAAAACCTGGTAGTCTAAATATATATATATGAACATGACCACTTGCTTAAGCTACAGCAGACAACAAAATCAAACAACTGGAGAAATATTTCTTGAAAATAGAAAAGAAACAATTTTTGAATAAGAACATGATCAATGCAATTTTAAAAATAACATTTAGTAGTAATCCAAGTCAAATTATGTCCGCAGAATGTGGATCTTCTTGTTTTCTTTTTTTCTTTTTTTAGTTTTCTTCCTCTCTTTCAAAAGACTCAAAAGAGCAGTAAATTTAATTTCAAAATATACAAATCAAGCATGTTACAATTTTATTGAAACAAAATAGAGGAGTAGAATTGTACCTTAAGTTCAAAATAGGAAAAATTACATGGGTGAATATCTTTTATAAAATATTTACTACTTTTAGTGATATTTTTTATTTATTACCATCTATAGCAATATATAGCAATACTATGAAAAATCTGCAGTATGTATTAAAAGTGAATTATGCATGCAATATAGATGTATTATAAGTGTTTTAAAATGTATTATGTTTGTTTGATAAGAAATTGACACAATAATATTATAAGTGTGTGATAAATGTATTATCCATGAATAAAATTTGTATTATATGTGTTTTATAAATTATTCTCTGCAATATGTATTAAAATTGTATTATAAGTGTCCAGTGAAAAAAAATGTTATTGCTATAGATGGTAAATATTTTCTTAATATAACATATCTATGTAAGTTTTCCAAAATATGAGGCAATAATACCGCCTAGAAGTGTCAAATGGGTTGAGTTAATTATAAGTAGGCGTGTTATTAACCTTTTGGGCTAAAATGAGTTGGGCTAAAATGAGCTAAAATGTGAGTCATAACTCAATTGCGCCCAATTCCTACTAAGTTTTAATTATTTTATAATTTTTTGGTACCTAATAAAACTATCTTTTTCTTTATATGACTGTATATAACATGTCGAATAAAAAATATCTTTTTGAAAATACTTGAATAGATTTTTCACATATCAGTCCAATTTTAATTGGTTAAAATGAATTGGACAACAATTTTAATGGGTTAAAATGAATTGGACAGAAATGAGCTTAGCTAATAAACGGGAGGGTCAATTTTATTTATTTTTATTAAGAATAAAACGTGGTTTGAATATAAATATACATCTGAATATTAAGATGTGCATCAATATTAAGATATACAAATCTAAATATACATCTAAATATTAAGATATTGTATATATTACGGTCTAAATACTGAATATATATCTAAATATTAAGATATTGTACGTATTAAGATTTGAATATCAAATATACATCTAAAAGAAAATTTGAATACCGAATAAACTAAATCTGGACCTAGTATCTATGTCTCACCTACTTTGAACCAACCAATAAGAGATCTGCATCACCTTCCATACAAAGCTTCAAATGGAGCCATACCAATGCTAGAGTGATAGCTATTATTATAGGCAAACTCTATTAGGGGCAAATGATCATCCCAGTTACCTTTAAAGTCCATCACACATTCTCTCAACATATCCTCGAGCGTCTGAATGGTGCGCTCGGCTTAACCATCGGTCTGCGGATGAAAAGAAGTGCTAAGATTTACCTATTTGCCCAAGCCTCTTTGAAACAATTTCCAAAAATGATCTATAAATTGGGCACCTCTATCTGAAATAATGGACACTGGGGTCTCATGTAGGCGAACAATCTCCTTTATATAAAGCTTAACATAATCTTCAGTTGTGCTGGTGGACTTAACAGGCAAGAAATAAGCTGATTTTGTTAGCCGATCAACTATTACCCAAATGGAGTCATCTTTTCAAAAAGAAAAGGGAAAACCTGTGACGAAATCCATGTTAATAGCCTCCCATTTCCATACTGGAATACTTATGGTCTGGCCTAGGCCGCCGGGCCTCTGATGCTCTACTTTCACTTGCTGGCAATTGGAGCACTGTGTTGCATATGGTGCTATATCTTTCTTCATATCATTCCACTAGTAGACCTCTTTAAGGTCATGATACATCTTTGTAGAGCCCGGATGGATCGAATAACGGGAACAATGTGCCTCAGCCATAATCTGTTACCTCAGTCCATCTATATCAGGTACACATAGTCTACCTTGATATCTCAGAGTGCCATCGCTTGCTAGCTCAAATGCTGCAACCCGGTGCTGTCGAATCTCTTCTTTATATTGGAGCAATAAGGGATCATCATACTGCTTCTATTTCACCAATGCTACTAAGGACGACTCTACCGTATTCAATACTACAACGCTACCATCTTCGGAGTCCATGAGTCAAACTCCTAGGCTTGATAATCTATGCACATCTCTGGTCACTTCACACTGAACAAGTGACAAATGTGGTAGGCTACCCATAGATAGTCGGCTGAGAGCATTTGCTACAATATTACCCTTACCTGGGTGGTAAAAAATATCGACATCGTAGTACTTTAACACCTCTAGCCACCTCATATGCCTTAGATTCAACTCATTCTTCTTGAATAGATATTGAAGACTCTTATGGTCTGTAAAGACATCAATATGCACCCCGTACAAATAGTGGCGCCATATTTTAAGCGCAAACACAACTGCTGCAAGCTCCAAATCATGAGTGGGGTAATTTTGTTCATACTTCTTCAACTATCGGGAGGAATATGCTATAACTTTTCCATGTTGCATCAGGACGCAACCAAGGTTAATGCCTGAAGCATCACAATATTCAACATATCCTTTCGTGCCCTCTGGTAAGGCCAATACTGGCACTGTAGTCAATCTATTTTTCAACTCTTGGAAGCTTCTTTCACAAGCATCTGACCATTGGAACTTAGTTGCTTTCTATGTTAGTTTAGTCAATGGGCAGAAATAGAGGAAAATTCTTCCACAAATCTCCTGTAGTAATCGGTTAATCCCAAGAAACTACGTACCTCGGTAGGAGTGGTTAGCCGAGGCCAATTCTCCACAACTTCTATCTTATGAAAATCCACTCTGATGCCTTCTCCAGATACCACATAGCCAAGAAAGGCTACTGAGCTTAACCAAAACTTGCACTTAGAAAACTTAGCATATAACTGGTGTTCTGTGAGTGTCTGTAGCACTGATCTCAAATGATTTGCATGCTCAGCTTTATCACGTGAATATACCAAGATGTCATCTATAAATACAATCACATACATATCAAGGAAGGGTTTGAAAACCCTATTCATCATATCCATGAAAGCTACTGGAGTATTTGTTAGTCCAAAGGACATGACAAGGACTCGAAATGCCCATATCTTGTCCGGAAAGCTGTCTTGGGAATGTCTACTTCACGTATTCTTAGCTGGTGATAACTGGACCTCAAATCAATCTTTGCAAAGCATTTAGCTCCTTGTAGCTGATCAAATAAATCATCTATTCGGGGAAGAGGATATTTATTCTTTATTGTCGCTTTATTTAGCTTCCTGTAGTCTATACACATTCTCAATGTGCCATTTTTCTTATGTACAAACAGCACTGGTGCACCCCAAGGCGATATACTAGGTCGAATGAAGCCTTTGTCAAGCAAGTCTTTCAACTGCTCCTTTAGCTCCTTCAACTCTGGAGGCGCTATTCTATAAGGTGAAATTGATATTGGTTGAGTATCGAGATCTACATCGATACCGAAGTCAATTTCTCTAATGGGAGGTAATCTAGGAAGTTCATCAGGAAACACATCTGGATACCCATTCACCACTGGTACTGACTGAAGACTTGGCACCTGCTTCTCAGTTTCAAGGTTTCTTACTTGGACAAGGTGATATAAACACCCTTTTGCAATAAGCTTTTGTGCCTTAAGATAGGAAATAAACCTTCCTCTAGGCATCATAGTATTACCCTTCCACTCCAAGACAGGCTCACACGGGAAATGAAATTGGTCAATCTTAGCTCGATAATCAACTATAGCATAACAAGAGGATAGCCAATCTATACCTATGATGACGTCAAAGTCGACCATTTCAAGTTCAATTAGATTAACCAATGTATCACGACCACATATAGTCACTACATAATTATAATAGACTCGCCTAGCTATGATAGACTCTCCTACTGGAGTCGACACCGCAAATGGTTCATGTAACAACTTTGGCTCTATTCTGAACCTTTTTACAATTAATGGAGTAACATATGATAGGGTAGCTCCTGGGTCTATCAAGGCATATATATCATATGAAAAAATGGATAGAGTACCTGTGACCACATCTGGGGATGCCTCTGAATCTTGGCTACCGACTAGTCCATACACACAATTTGGGATGGAACTAGAACCAGTCCCTTTGCCTCTACCAGATCCTCTACCTGCTGGTGCCTGAGGACCGCGAGAAGAAGAAGGTGCTGATGATGATGAGGCTGATGTGGACCTTGTAGGCTTAGATCTATCACCTCTAGCTTTATCTCTGAGCCGCAGACAATCTCGTACCATGTGACTTTCTATACCACACCAGTAATAGGCATTCGAACCACGCCGACACTCTCCTTCATGTGCTCATCCACACTGTCTGCATGTAGGTTGAGGTGGTAATCCCCGACTAGTATCCCTCTAAGGCCATGGTCCTGGTGCCCTAGAGTTCTGACCCCACTCATGTCTATATCTCAAAAATCAAGCTGGAGCAGTAGCTGTGGAGCGTGCCGTTGACTGAGTCTGCCTAGGTGGCTCTCTACTGGTGGAAGCTCTGTTGTTCCTTTGATACTGGCCAGCCATCCTATCTCTCTTGCTCTATTCCCTCTCATCATCTATTTCATGATTATGCTTATCCTCATCTAACTGCTGATCATATGCCATGATCCTTGCTATATCCAAATCCCTATTTAGGGCAGCAGCAGAAATGTTGTCCCTCAAGCGACCTGCAAGGCCACGCACAAATTTATGAATCCTTGATGCCTGAGTACTGACATACTCTGGAGAAAATCTAGACAACTGTGTAAATTTGTACTCTCTGACACTGAGATCACGCTGCTCTAAATACAAAAACTCATCCACCTTTGCCTGTCGGAGCTCAAATGGCAAGAAATGATCCATGAAGGCCCTTAAAAAGTCATTCCAGACCGCTGGGGGACAATTCTCACCTCTCAAAGCTTTCCATATCTCATACCAAGTGATAGCAATATCTTTTAACTGATATGAGGTCTTCAATGGAATCTGTCTCCGATACCCGCATCACTTTACAAATCCTATGAGTCTCATCAATGAATTGCTGAGGGTCCTCTGCAATACTAGAGCTTGTGAACACAGGCAGATTCATACGGAGGGAATCTCGAATCCTAGATCTGGCTACCTCTCCTTGAGCAGCAACATGGACCTCCACATTCTGTCTCTGAGCTTGAGCGGCTACCAACTGTGTGAAAACCTATATCGCTCCTCTAAGATCCTGCTCCAATGCACCTGGTGGAGGTATAGGGACTACTGCTGGAACCCCTAGAGGTGCATAAATCCCTGCAGGTCCTTCTGTTCTGGGCACCTGAGAACCTGGAGGCATAAGACTCAACAAATTCTCTTGAGCCCTAGACTGATCCCCTAATACCAAAGACTTCCCTGCAGTGGTTGCCTCTTGAGTTGTGCTCGTAGTGACCCATTGGGATACTTTATCCTTATCTGTAGAAGACATGATCTGTATCACAAATAAGCATAATATTAGTCGAAAGTAACTTTCTATGACTTAGCTCTATCGCACGATCTAGATTACAAATGAAAGTCAAATTCCTAAATGCCTATGCAGTCCCTTAATTATAAATGTGGTGCACAACACATTGATAAGTAAGGTCCTACTAGATACGTCTTCCTAGACTCCCTGGGATAATTGAACCTAGGCTCTGATACCAAGTTTGTCATGCTCCAAAACGGAGTGGCGGACAAGAATCGTATGACCACCTACTTTATGAGTAGTCTATGACATAAGTGAAGTTACAAACCAATAAACGAGCGAAAAACTAACATATGATGCATATATGTATATACCATGAGTCATTTGAGCAAAAATTGTACAATGCGACACTAGATAATGTATAGAAAGCCTCTAAAAGATACAAAATGTTACTCTACTAATAACTAGTCGGGATAGGCCCCGATGTACCCAACTAGAGAACTATACATAGTTTGGCTCCAGATAGAAATGAAGCTCACCAAAATATCATCTGAAGATAGCAAAAGGACCTAATGTGGATGTCTTCTCCCCTGTGAACCTGACCCTGTATTTGTACAGTGCCCCAAACGTAGGGAAGTCAGTACATATATAACATGTACTGGTATGTAAAGCAGATGAAATAACAAGTAGACAAATACGGAAGCTCATATGAATCCAATGTGAAAATGAAAGAATTATGAGCATACAAGTAATAGATGTATGATATGAAACTGTAACCAAAGCACCAACCTTATTAGTTCCTCATATTATGTTCAGAGAAGCATTCATTATAATATAGCCCTATGGCTTGACTAGGTGACGTACTTACACTATATTTAATACAAATGATCATGTGATGGCCTACCAAAGATGATTCAAGTCATGTATAAAGCATATGTTGCTCAAATACTTATTGCCATGATTTTATACACATAACTATAATCGTGGTCTGATATGAGGTAGGCCCTTTAAGGGCTCACTATAAGGGTCTGCCCACAGGCCACATATGCCATGTATTGGCTCGAGTCAAGGGAAACTAGTGCATGACATTCCAGCTGACTCCAAATACAAATGATGCCACAAGGGAGGGTATGCCACAATGTTCAGGCTTACTATAAGGGTCTGGTCTCAATCCTATGCACAGAATAGCATCGCGCGAGAGTATCAAGCAGAACCTATGAATAACCTCCCGTCGCTATCTTTTATTAAGTAACACCTTAACAGGCCTATGGCATGTAATCTATAGCAAGGATTTTCAGAATATCAAGTGAGATCTCTATATATAATACATAAATTTTTGAATATAATATCACTATCCAAACACTAATTCTTGCTTTAACTTATCGTTATATCAAATAGGTTATTGCATAAGCTAGTATAATTATGCTATGACCATTTATTTCATTTATAATGTGTGACACATATATAAGACTACATAGGGTGAATTCTAAGAATTTCAAATAAAGATACTTACGGTCATATGATATATTAAGAAAGTTGACGCGAAGGGCGTAATAGGAGTATGTATAAACTTTAATAATTAAATAAGGAAATGACACCTAAAGCAACTAAAAACTTTGTTTTCATTTTCCATATAGGCTATTTGACATTTATAAAGGAAACATGTTACGTAGGGTGGTGCCTTACGGCAAAGAAAGTTTTAGCTTTACATACCTCCGATGCTTTCCTAGCTAGTAGTGGTACCACGAGGTTCCAACAATCCAACACACCTCGTGTAACCTTTACGCGATCAACCCAATCAACTACATACATAAAACATATATGTATTCATCAATAACCCATAAATTTTTCTAACAATTCACTCTAATGTTCTTCACTTAAATCCAAAATTAATCAAATCCCTTAACCATAGTTTAGAGTGAATTTCTTATTTCAAACTTACCAAATGCAATATTAAATCTTCCAACTAGTAGGAATTTCCAAAAATTCCATCTTATTCATCTTTTTCCCTCCTTTAAAAAACCCCAATAATCAAGACCACTTTAAGAACTAATGCATAATTTTAAATCGAATGATGGTAACCACTTAATATCACATCCCAAGTACATATTCTATAATTGTATTCGAGTTTAGGGTAGAGAAATTACTTATTTAAAATCACACCCCCAACTTGAATACTTGTTAAGTCTCCACAATTATTGAATGAAGACTAGTACTTGGTTGAGATTCCATGATGTTGATGCCCTCACAAGGATAATCACTGAGGCCTTATAATCCTAATTACCCTGCTGTGTCGCTATAAAAGGAATAGAGGGAGCACTTGACTTTTCTTGTTTCTTGTTTCTGGAAACAGAAACCACACCAAGTGGGTTATCTTCTCTTCTTCTTTTCTTTAAATTGTTTCCTTTCCTTATTAACTTAACACATTTCTTATAAAAGTGACCCCACTCAACACCAAGTACTAGTACTTAATCTATTTTTTATAAGCTTGCTCCTCCAAGTTGCAGTAATATAAAATTAAGTATATATACCATAATTATATATCCACACTACCATTATCCTTAAATGCACCACATAACTTTGTATAGATTTAGAGTTATACTCGTCCTAAGTATTAAAATTAATTTAGAATATTTCGAGGTTTTACAGTTACCCCCTCTGGTGCCCCAAAGGTCCAGTAAAGGCGGGATCCATGGAAGGACTTATCCCGAGTACATCTACTCTGTCATAAACCCCTACCCTCGGTCACCCTTCTGCCCGTAGCACTTTTTTCAGAATGGCAGGGTCCATGGAGGTCTACTTGTAGACCACATACTACACTCTAACCTCAAAATACCACCCGGAGTGCCACCGGATCCAAACTAGTCACCAATTCTCAAAATGTGTGCCTGAATCCTATCCAGGTCTAAATCAATGAAATAAATGCAGTAACCCCCCCCCCCCCGTACAAGGGTGCTCCGGCATCTCTGGGTCTAAAACAATAGTAAAACAAGTATGTTGCATGACTTTACCGAGTCTAATATCACTTCTTTATAAATAGCAGAATCAATCCAGCACCTCGGTCCACCCGAGTCCAATATAAGATAATAAAACTGAGACATCTCTCTTCTTTTAACCTTTCTTACCGCAAGAAGATCCATAAAAGGGATACCAAACCATTTCATAACATATTTTATCAAAAACGGGCCTCCGAGGCCATTCAAGGTTTGGAAATTATAAATAGAAGGATAAGTTAAATTCGAGTAGAAAATCCTTTATATGCATGATAATGGCATGCTCAATAACAAACAGTAGCCCATGGCCTCACAATCAACCTATCGACCCTGCACAAGCTCCAATCGTTCTACAACACAGATAACCAAAACTATATTAATAATAACGATGTCCGGGACTCACGGACATTCCTAATATCCCACCAACTATGTTCTAGAGTCCAACAGGCCTCACAAGATCATAAGGGTGATAACATCAACTACTAAGAATACTACATACAATGGAGGAAAAAAATGGGGCGAATCATGGAAAAGCGGTCAACGTTTGTGGTACCAACCTAATTAACCCAACCCAAGGATGCCAACTAGTACAATTTTATTCGATATATATTAAGTCTAGGGAGTTTAGACCATAACTTACTTATCGTCTGACAATAAGCTGCTGGGACAACAATATCCAAGCCTGAATCGCTCCGAGAGATCCCGAATGATAATGAAACTATCTAAAACATAATTAATATATTAAAATGAATCTAACGATACTCATATCGCTATAATCATAGCGGGGTCAAAATCTGGGCTAAAAGCAGGCTCGCAAGGCCCACAACCCAAAACCAAAAATGAAAAGAAGCACAATAACTACAACGATGCCAAGACGACATGCTCCAAAATTGAGCGCACTTGGCCAATAGAAGGGCGCCAAAACAGCCCGCTCAAGGTGAAGATCAAAGTTAGAATTTAAGAATAAGAGTTGTGAATTAGGCAAGGATTACTTAACAAAATGATGGAATTTAAGCCAAGACGGAGAATCCTTCACACCCATGATCATGCAAGAGCTAGGAGACACAATCTACCACAAATTCCAAGCTTTGGGTATGAGCAACAATGGTGGAAGTTTCAAGAAAACAAAAGGAAAGCATGTTGGGGAAGAAGCTTACCAATAATTGGAGAATCACTAATAGACGATGAACAAATAATTTTCCCAAGGCTAAGATTGATATTTGAGCAATTTGGTAGAGAGTAAATGAGTTTTAGAGTGAGAAAGTTGAGAGAAAAAGGGCTGGAAAAACGAAGAAGAAGACTTAAATAGCTGTTAGTTATTGGTTAGGCAAAGAAGAAGAAGGGAGGCCCTTGCCAAGGCACGATCGTGCGTAACGGACGCCATCATGCACAAGGCCCGACCACAGGCTAGTGTGATTACGCTTCCTGGGCACCATTGGCGCTGAAGGCCTGCAACTGCACTAAAAATCTGCAACTTTCTAAAACTCCACGGGGCATTCCGGGCATAATCGGAAATTGATACTCAAAAACTAATAATTCTGCCTATTTTAGCATATGAAACTCAATTAATTTAATTTAATTTAATATTAAATATTACTCAAATTAATAAAAAAAAATATGCTACACAAATTGAGACTGAAGGAGTAAGTTTTAACAATTGTTATACTACGTGTTCAATAGCTCATGAAACTATGTCAATTATTCCCTCACACAAACGTACAACTAATATGATAATACTGAGCTGAATGTCTAATTCTACATGTCCTCTTCTAGAGTTTCACTTGAATACATTACATATGGCTGTGACAGACAACTACAAAGTTCACACAAACCGCAAACAACTCCCAATAAAAAAGGTAAAATAGTCAAGTAACAAGATAAATATAAAGAGGCAAAGTAAGATCTATGTTATTAGCCAATAAAATTGTGTCAAAACAAACATGTCGACCTGTTATCTATTTGGCAAAAACTTCCTTTTATTACGTAGTAAAACATTACATGAATTTAAAAGGGGAAGAAGAGAAAAATATTCCTGGTTTTTTCTATAAGACGGGATCTGTTTACGTTGTACTATCTAGTTGTCGATGAGGTAAAGTATCTTTAAAGACCACATGCTTAACAAATCTCATTATGTTACAAAAATTAGCATTGGACAAAGATAATAGATTTGAGTAAGATAAATGATCATCATGAGTGGCTAAAGGACCAGGTAATAATCTAACTATTATGAGTAGTATTTATTTACATTTTTAGAACAATACAGACCACTCTCTGCAAACAAACAAGAAGACACCATACAATAAAGTGAAGCTCAAATAAGTAGACGCCTTTTGTCAAAACTATTGGGGATTTTTTTGCCATATATGAAGAACCCAATAATATCCCATTATTAAAGAACTTTGAGATTTGACCTTTCCTTAATTATAGGGCGACCATCCTATAATTGAACACTAGTAATTAAATTAACTTGGTATGATTTTATTCTCAATTTTTTGTTTGTTTGTTACACAATCACAGATCTGCTGTGATGATGATCAGGTGTAGGAGTATTAGTTGGTTCAATTCTTGTCATCTTGAATCCAGGCATAGAAGAACCTTCATCTTCATCATGATATATATATGCAAATCCCCCATGTCTTGTTAAATCCATACCTGCTGTTTCATCTTCGCGCGATATTCTCAACAACTTGAATTTATGTAACAGAAAAAACAATGGTCCCATTGTCACACTTACCCATCCAATAATCACAAGAATTTGAATAATTTGTGCACCTAATAATTTCCCACCACCTCCCATGAACAATCCATATGGCCTATTAGGAAATCCTGGATATACTTCATTAACATACTCTTTTTTCGCGAATAATCCGGTGAATATTATTCCCCATGAACCACAACCACCATGGAGTTGTGCTGCTTCTAGCGGATCGTCATATTTTAATTTGGCTGCCAATTTATTGAAACCAATTAGAACCCAAGCTGCTATAAATCCACAAACAATAGCAGCCCATGGCTCAACAACTGCACAACCTGATGTAATTGCTGCAAATCCCCTTAATAAACCATTACAAACATCAACCACATTCCAATGTCCTACTAAAAGTCTCTTACCAAATAATGTTGTGAGTGCAGCTGTGCAACCAGCTAATGTGGTTGTGACAGCTGTCCTCCCAATTGCACTCCATTGACCATAGTAAGTACCCCTTGTACTATTATCATAAGATTTGAGTATGGTTAAAAATGAACCAGGGTTAAACCCATACCAACCAAACCAAAGCAAGAAAGTACCCAATACCACTAGTGAAGCACTGTGACCTCTTAAAGCAACAGAGCGGCCGGTCCGGTCGAACCGGCCGATTCTCGGTCCTTCAATGAAGGCTCCCCATAGACCGGCAATACCACCAACCATATGAACAACACCTGAACCGGCGAAGTCAATAACCCCTGAACCGAATAATAAGTTGCCGTCGGTTTTTGATGCACTGGCCCAACCATCACCGGACCAAAACCAGTGTGAAACAATAGGGTACACAAAACCGGTCAAGAAAGAAGAGTAAATGAGGTACGCCACAAATTGTGTCCTTTCAGCTATGGACCCACTCGTGATACCTATAAATTTCAATAAATAAATAAAGTTTAGGCTTAGGTCAAGTGGATGGGCAAAAAGAAATAATACTCCTTCCGTCACTTTTACTTGTTAAATATTGACTTGACACAACACTTATCAATAGTAAATAAAATAATAATTTTATTGTATTACTCTTTGAATATGATAAACACATTATTTTGAAAAATACATTGGGAAATTAAGTGATTGTATTATAATAAGGATAAATTAGGAATTAAATAATAAATTATCGCTTAATTTTTTTAATTGAACATATAAAAATAAATATCTATTTTTAATACAGTGAACAAGTAAAAATTGGATAGAGAGAAAAATAATAAAAGAGGACAAGTAAATTCTTGAGTAATATATTTTTGAGGGCTAAATTTGGAAATTCTCAAAAATTGATTACTAAGGACTCGTTTGGACATAAATTTCCCAAGTTAAAGGCATGTTAACATATGGACCAATCACTTTGTTGAAATACTAAAAATTTACCCCTTTCGTTCCTAATTAATTGATCAATTTGCATTTTTATTTTGTTCTTAAATAAGTAATCATTTAGACTTTTAAGAATAAATTGATCATATTCTTTCAAATTTTTCCTTGTTTACATAACCAAAAATCATTAATTAGAAAAGATCACATTAAATGTACAGTACAACATAATTAGCGGTAAGGTAGTAAAAACATCTTTTAGTTTCTAGGAGTGAATAATTTCTTAAGGGGTGTGCTCAACCTAAAATGATCACTTATTTAGGAAGGGATGAAGTATTTTCAGTTTTTAATGCAACATTTAATTCTCGCTTTTGATAATATAATTTGTCCAAAAAAAATCTATCATCGTCTACTCCCTCCGTTTCATTTTACGTGGCTCATAGTGACAAAATCTTTAAAAAGTTTTTATTAGGGTATATTTTATTAAATTAATCTTATTAATAATGCTTTGAAACTCTAAGTTTGACCAATATTTTTTTATGTAGTTATTTAATACTAAAGATATTATGAAAAAGAAAAGTAATATGGAGTAATAAAGCTCTCTTAGATTTGCTACAATGGACAAGTAAAAAAAATATCTATGTTTAGTATATGGGTTAACTAAAATGAAACGGAGGGAATAGCACTTAATCGCCATATATAGAGACTTTTTTTTCTTTCCCTAGGCTAGCTAACATGAAAATGAATATACCTGCAGCAGCTATGGCGAACGCCCACTGGTAAAGAAAGTAGCTGTAGTCAAAAGATTGTGAAGGAAACTCCTTCAACCCAAAGAAATGTTTGCCAATGAAACCATTGGAGGGAGCTCCAAAGGCAAAGGCAAAACCAAATAGGTAATAAGACAAGCCGCCAGCAGCGGCATCAAGCACGTTCGTAAGCATTATATTCATGGTGTTCTTGGCGCGAACAGAGCCCGCGCACAACATGGCAAATCCCAACTGCATGGCAAAGACGAGGTAAGCTGAGAAGAGGAGATACGTGCTATCCACTGCGTAGGTAGTATTTGCGAGGTACTCTGAGACCGCCGTGAAGCGGCCGCAGATGAATTCTGCGGCTGCTGTGGCATTGGCTGAGCTGCCGAGATGAGGGAGGAGGTCGGCAGCTGAGCAGGTCACGGCCGATGCCATGGTTTGGAGAATTATTTAAATGGAGAGAGTGATGAAGGAAGAAGAAGGAGCTAGCTTGCAAGTGAGCCAAATTAAATGTGGGATGTGGTTTATATAGATGCCGGAAGGTTTTTTTTTTTTTTTAATGGTTTTCATTTTTATGTTTTTATTTATTTATTTTAAAAAGATTTGTTTGTGTTCTGGAGCCTATTACTTTAATTGGGGACACACTACCACGAAAGTCTAAAGTCAACGTACCTGCAATTTATTTCATAGTTTTGTTGGGAAAAAATGAGTTCAGAACCTAAATAGGGGTAAAAATTCTACAAGTGACCGATCTATGTGTTTGTTTGAAAAAGTAACCAAAATAGGTATAGCGCATTTATTTAGTGCGCTATACATATAGCGCACTATATTAGTGCGCTATATCCCCAACAAAACTGACTCATCTTCCCCAAAATAGAACCAGTTCATCGGTCCTCCCACCCCTATTTTTTTAAAATCCTCTTCGTTTCAAGCTTTTGAAAAGCTCCGGTCTCACATAATTTTATCAACAAACTCCGTTAATAAGTCATTAGAAGGTAGATTTCTTGCGGGAAAGAAGATTCGAGGCTTGGAATTTTCATAAAAGTCCACTACACCAAAATCAATATAAGGTATTTTCTCTTTAAGTTTTTACCAATTTTTACCATCATTTACAATGTTAAATTCCTTCTTGTGATAGAAGTTGTTCATTATCGTCATGTGTATTTAATTTTTGTCCATATTTGCACTGTCAATGTTATTGATGGGTCTGCGTACTCCACTCAATTCTAAAAAAATCGTAAATTTGCCTATTTTAGGACATTTCGTTGAGAAAACAAACACTTAATAATGTGACCCCAATGTCAAGAACTTAAGGCGTAGCCATTGTTTTGGGAAAATCTAAAGCTTAATTAAAAAATAATCAATAAGGAATGTCATAAATGGGCATATAATATTTGATACTTGTGATTGAGAATCCTAAGATAATATCAAACTTTGAGCCTCTAGTAGAACAAATATAATAGAAATTCTTAGATGTCACTTTTCCAATTTGTTTATCATTTATCTAATTAGACGAGGATTCATTTAAAAAATACTTATGTGAATATTAAAGTAGCTGAGGATTCATATAATTTTGTAGTTGAAATTTTTGGGTTTGTTGTTGAATTTTGTAGTTGTATTTTGAGACTAAATTTAAATAATTGACGAAATAGTTGTTAAGTGAATTAACAAATTAATCATGATTAGTTGACGTAATTAATTGACAGAATATTTTGCCTTGTACTTGTGAATTTTTGGGTTTGTTACTGAATTTTGTAATTGTATTTTGGGACTAAATTTAAGTAATTGACGGAATAATTATTGAGTGAATTAACAAATTAAATTAATATGGAATGAAAATTATAGTAAACGTGAAGAAATTTAATAGTGTACCTAACAAATTCAAATTAGTTAGTAACATTTATTTTGATTATCAATTGAGTTAATTGAAGTGATAATTTTGGTCTGAATTTTACTTAATTGGAACCTACCACCTCGGGATCATTTGCCATATATATGCATCAAAAGTTACGTAAACCCTAAAAGCTTAATACTTTGTTTCCCATGGTTTCATAATGTATGGTATGATACTGTATGGTATGGATAGACTGTATCATTCACTGTGGTTTGACGGT
This sequence comes from Jaltomata sinuosa, assembly GCA_003996215.1. Lineage (NCBI taxonomy): Eukaryota > Viridiplantae > Streptophyta > Magnoliopsida > Solanales > Solanaceae > Jaltomata > Jaltomata sinuosa. Next base: position 639,354 of record QJPP01006936.1, read on the forward strand.
ATGGTATGGTATCGTAATTGATAAAAATGCCCTAAATTATTTTACATAATTATGCCATCTTAAAGTTTAGATACCATAAAATGAGCTTTTATTAGAAGTAGAAGGTCAATAAGTTGTTTTTACACCAATATAAGTAATTAAGTTTAGATAATTTTACATAATTATACCATCTTAAAAAACACATTTCAAATTTTTATTATTATTATCAAAATAACAATAACGGCCAAAATTTATTATATAGTTAGCCAAAATTTAAATCTAAACAGTTTTTTTGTAAATCAATTCATCAAAAAGGATGAAACGATTATCATTAATTGGACCCTTTTAGCTATCTAAAAATTAGGGGCATGTACGAATATAGCCTGGACAATTTATATGGTGATGCTTATGTGTTTTTATGTTAATAGTATATGTGATAAACCTAGGTTGCATATATATTAAATATTGTATATATGTAAATTGTATATTTGAAAAATATTGGAAATATAATATTATAATTACAATAGATATTAATTATATATTAAAAATTATTTTTATGTAAATTATATGTTTCTAATGATACAACGAACGTAAATGGTATAGTAACAATATTAAGTATAATATAATATTTTAATTTATATTATATTATTATAATATATCAATAATATACATAATTTAATTAATTCAATTTTAATCAAAATCAGTAATTCTTAAAATAAAATATATAAAAATTAATGTAGTGTCATATAACACTTTAATAATTGTTAAAACTATCTTATGTTAGTTTACAATTTAATAATTATCCTCAAGTTTTTCTTGTGGATTCTAAAAGTTCAGAATAGTGACTATTTTTCAATTAAAGTAAAGCGAACTAGAGTTTAAATATTTTAAAGTGGAATTCAAATGAAAACGCAAAATGTTTAAGTTGAAACTAAACTTATAATTTCATAGTAAAGGAGTGTATTAGCTTAAGAACACTCTCCATTGAAATCACAAATATATATAACTAGAGTGCCTTTGATTTGAATGATTAACAATAGCTAATAAGTATTAAGATATTAAAAATAATTTTATAAATAAATTAATTATATATATTTAAATATAAGTGTGTAATTGATAATTAATAATTACTACCATCTATTGGTAATAAAAAATATTTATAAACACTTTTTAAAAATAAGATTACTTAAATATATTTAATTTTGTTAACGAATAATATAAATATAAAAATAGAACACATGTACGGCGGAAGGGAATAGTTAATTTGATTAATTTTAGAATTAAATTTAGTTAGATTAATTTAGTATTTTTAGTAATTAGTAAAAGAATAATTAGTAATTACTGAATGATAAATTTAATTTTTAAATGACGATTAATAATTATTAAAATTTTATTAGTGATTTCATTAGGATTTATTTATTTGTTATTGAGATTTTGTAATTAGTATTGTTATTTGTTTAATTGATTATTATTAAATTTGTATTAAATGAATATTTTTAGTTTATTACATTTAAATTGCTTATTATATTTGAATCTCACACATTGCTTTAAAATCATTAAATGTACTTAATAATATAACAGAGGTACATTATAATTCAATTAACATATATTTTATGATAATAAAATGATTAAGAAGTAAAATATTAACAAATAAAAATTGTTTAGAATGTAATAAAACAAGTAAAAAAAAAAATATGTAAAAAGATAGAAGTTAATCTACACATATTTAAAAATATTAAAAATATATTACCATACAAAAAAAATTATCATTAAAAATTGACCATAAAAAATAATAATATGTAAATGTAAATAAGAAATTACCAGAAAGAAAACTCATTGTGCTTCCTATAATGTCAAATAAATATTAAAGTTAAGAGTTTAAGAGAATCATAATTTTTCATGCTAAAACACTATATTTCTCAATAACATCTTCATTGTCCTAACAATTCGTGCTTCCTATAATGTCAAATAAATATTAAAGTTAAGAGACCTTAAGAGAATCATAATTTTTCGTGCTAAAACACTATAATTTCTCAATTTTCCTAACAATTCGTGCTTCTTATAATGTCAAATAAATGTTAAAGTTAAGAGAGCTTAAGAGAATCATAATTTTTCGTGCTAAAACACCACATTTCTCAATAACATCTTCATTGTCCTAGGGATGGATAGATGTTACAGATGATGAATCAATTTCTTTTATATGTCTGGCACAATTCGTGCTTCCTATAATGTCAAATAAATGTTAAAGTTAAGAGACCTTAAGAAAATCATAATTTTTCGTGCTAAAACAGTATAATTTCTCAATAACATCTTCATTGTCCTAACAATTCGTGCTTCCTATAATGTCAAATAAATATTAAAGTTAAGAAAACTTAAGAGAATCATAATTTTTCGTGCTAAAAACCTCAAAAACTTTACAGGTTATTATGGAGCTTGTCGTCCATCCCGGACTCATAGACGATATGCTGCTTCGGTTACAGGATAACCATAGGTCACAGAAGTTGTGGACTGACGACTTACGTATGGACACCATGTTATCTCTCCAGTCAGTCGATGATTGTTCGACTGTATTTCGCACCCATCTGCCACATATGCGTGTGATACACTATCTATCTCTGGCTAGGTTTGACTCACTCATTGGAGTGGGTCGCCTTCAGTTAGATCATGACCTCATGACTATTATGATCGAGCGGTGGAGGCCAGAGACCTATTGTTTTCACCTACCCTTTGGTGAGGTGACGATTACATTACAGGACATCCAGGTCCTGTTTGGATTGCGGATTGATGGTAGAGTTGTGTACGTTCAGGACAATACACATCATTGTTTGGAGTGGCGTACGTTACTAGTGCAGCTGACGGGGTGTGTGGTAGTGGATAATGATAGGTCTGGTCGATTGCGGGTTAAAGTCTCGACCGTCATCGCTCACTTACGACATGAGCTAGATCAGGATCCTATCACCGATGATACTCCGTTGGAGAGGGTTCATAGGATTACCCGCTTGTATATCTGACTATTTTTTGCGGGATCTTATTTTCGAACACCTCTGGGAACCTGCTGAGCTTGCGGTTTCTTCCATTTTTATCGGATTTGGACCAGCTAGGCACATACAGCTGGGGCAGCGCAGTTTTGGCCTATTTATACAGGTCACTCTGTAGGGCGTCTATTGGCACTGTTAGCGACGTTGGTGTTTTTATTCCTCTCCTCCAGGTAACATTAATTATTGTATTACATTGACTCATAAAAAAAATATTATTTCTAGTAGTTAACAATTTCAACTATGTGACGTTTAGATTTGGACTTGGGAGAGGATATTGCCATTTCAGCCTATACCTCATGCTTTGGGAGGTGATGAGGAGGAGGACATGCTTCCATATGCTAAGAGGTGGACTCGGGGTATTACGCGCGGTGCCGAGTTGCATCACGTCATTCTCCCCATGAGAGATCGGCTGGATCGTCTGATGGTCGACCAGATATGCCTTATTTTTAAGTTATGTAATTATATATTTACTGATATATGTACCTTAGGTTGATTTTGATTACATATTTTATAATAGTTTCGTTGGACCCCCTATGATGTCATTCTTCATAACTTGCCCCATTATTGCATTATCGATCAACCGTTATGGTTGGCACGGGTGGATATGATATGCTTAGAGATTGTAGAGTATCATGCGATCGATCGTGTGATGCGACAGTTTGGACATCCACAACATGTGCCTGCGTTTCCTGTTTAGGTGGCTAATCACTATACACATGATGACCATTCTAGGATAGATTAGCCGTTCCTCGAGCTATTAGATGCAAGGGACCACTTGTACATTACAGCCTATTACATGATGACCAGGCTAGAGGCCTCGGTAGATTATATGACATAGGGACCACTTGTACATTACAGCCTGCTTCTGCCCAGTATGGTCACACTATCATGGAGGAAGTGAGGCAGATTATGAGAGAGGCTCGGATGGGCAGTCGAGTAAATGAGCCACCTTTTGCACCTGGTGCAGCTCCTGTGCCTCCGCCCGATACAGTAGGAGAGGACGAGGGCGTGGTGATACACATGGGGGAGGACAGCCTCGTAGAGGAGGACGAGGACGGGGTCACATAGGTGGCAGATTCATAGCAGATCAGCACGTTGATACGCCACCAGCTGCAGAGGCAGAGGATGCTCCTCAGGCAGCGCATCAACAATTTCACCCTGAGCACGATCCAGCTCCTGTGCCGGATACACAACCACTTGCTCTGATGGTGCTTCCGGCTATAGCTCCTTCACCGTCTACTCCACCTTGTTCGTCTCAGAACTTTCAGGGTAGTTACATGCCTAGTATGGAGCCAAGTATGACTTGGGACGATATGCATCGGCTGTTAGATGATCCTGCGCCTAACAGAGATTTGGATGGAGGTAGGTGACTGAGTTTTGAGTCGATGTTTGACGTGTCATTCGATATTGGAGATTATTCAGCAGATATGCCAGTTAGTATTTGCGTTGTTCTAAATTAAGTTACGTAAAAAATAATTCACTTAATAATTATAATATTTTAACAGAGATCATCCACTACGCATCCCGCTCATGAGACGATCATCACGGAGACTACGGTCACGAATCCTTTACCTTCAATCCTAGAGGAGCCCGTACGCACACATGTAATTACTGCTAATATAGAATTTGTTATTATATTTTGAATTTATTATTTAAATTTAAATTATTTAGTCATACTTTTTTTTTATTTTTTAGATTCATGTTCCCACTACTTCTTCTATCCCGGATCCCGTGTGTGAGGCTACCGATCCGGATCCTTTACCTTCAGTCCCAGAGGACCCCGTACGGACACAGGTAATTACTGTTAATATAGAATTTGTTATTATATTTTGAATTTATTATTTAAATTTAAATTATTTAGTTATACTTTTTTTTATTTTTTAGATTCATGTTCCAACTACTTCTTCTATTTCGGATCCCGTGTGTGAGGCTACCGATCCGGATCCTTCACCTTCAGTCCCATAGGAGCCCGTACGCACACAAATAATTACTGTTAATATAGAATTTGTTATTATATTTTAAATTTATTATTTAAGTTTAAATTATTTAGTTATATTTTTATTTTATTTTTGACAGATTCATGATTTTGCCACGACCCAGGATCTGCCACGTCCACAAAAGAAAAAAAAAGGTAGCTAAAAAGATCGTAAAGGTAGATCTTCCTCCTGAAAAGCGAAGGAGGAAAGGGGATAGAGATGATGAGGGAGGTAGTGGTGGGGGTCTTAGGCTGAAGGGTGTTTTAAAACATAAGGGTTGTGGAACATGATTTGTATATTTGTGAATTTGAATCTAATTTGTATATCTAATGAGTTAAATTATATTTTGTTTAGTAAATTTTGTTTAGTAAATTTTGTATGCTTTAATGAAAATTTATATATTTATACTCTTTTTCAAACTACTTTAATGAATATGTTATATGAAAATTGTAAACTTCAACCTATAAATGTGATCGAAAACTCTTAAAAGTAAGAAAAAAGATAACACAATTTTTATTAAATTCAAATATAAGTACATTCTTAAAATTTTAATCATCCACATAAAATTCCTGAATATCGTCTTCCGGCAAATATTATGGATTTCTTAGAACATGTCTTTTTTCTCTAGATGTAAGTTCTCTATTCATTGAAGATGCTTGTTCCTGAGCCAATTTTAGCATGTAAAATCGACAACGTCTTGACAACATTCGATTGTTTTCTTTCTGAATCCTATTGACCGCCAACTCACAAGACTCTTGAGTAGTTCTAGGTATAGTGATCGAGAACCTAGTTGGGATTGGTTCTACAAGATTTTACAAGTCTTGAATGAGACGTTCTGATTCGGCATATTGATGCGTCTATTCACGACGTAAACCACAATAATATTCACGAGGATCTGAAATTTTGACCTTATAAAAATCATCAATACGCTCTATTAAAAGGTGAGGTTTATATTCATCTAGCTCAAACTCACTGTTATCTGTTGAGGAATGACTAGAATAACTACTACGATTAGAGTTATCATCATCACTGGCATTTGAATCTTTAGGAAAAAAGATTGACCAATCGACATTTCTATTACTTGACATTGATATTGTAGTAGAACTATTTCAGATCACTATTGATGTGACGCTAATTTACGTCACTTTCGACTCCTTTTTACTAAGAACAATCGTACGTTTTCAAGCAACCGTTGTTGTTTTTGATGTTTTTATGTTGTATTTGTAGGAAATGGAAACAAACACGGAAACGGAAGAAAGTACGCGAAAAACAACATTCTGCCTAAGAGTGACGGCCTGAGTGACGGCCCGTCACAAGGCTGACGGTCCATCACTGGGACCGTCAACTTAAGGCAGCATCACTACCTAGCAGTGACGGCCCAGGGTACGGTCCGTCACTGCCTTGACGGTCCGTCAAGCCTGACCGTCACGCTTAGGCAGTGACTCAGGCGGCGACCCGCGTTTTTGGGGATTCCTAGCCCATTTTGGATTGGGTTTCTACTACTCCTATAAATACCCTATGTTAGGTTTATGTAACCAATTATTCTCCCATTAGTTTAAAACACGTTTTAGTTAGTTTTCGAGAGCAACAACACGTTTCTTGAACTAACATTCGTGTTCTTGATCCGTGATTGGAGATTTTGTTATTTTCGTGTTCTTGGATTATTGAAGAGTACTTTCATCATATTGTAAGAATCTTCTTTCCTTTATAATGAATTACTTCTTTTCTTTGTCGAGCATGAGTAACTAAAACTCCCGCAACTAGGGTTGTGGGAGCCATGGCAAACGTAGCAACATAGATTCCGGGTAGCATTGGGTTCGATATATGTATTGTCACGTTGTTAATCATACTTTATGTCACGTTTTCTAGTGGTTGCAAACATTAGAACATGCCTAGGTTTGATTTTCTTGAGTAAAGAGATTAAAACCGGGAAAACTTGATTAACGACAAGTATTCGAGACTACAAATTCTCGGCTTAAAGATTAATGCCGTAACTGGATTACTCTACTTGATGTTAGGATTGAAACCTAAAAAGCACATCTTTTCGAGGTCGAAAGAATAGAAAAGGAAATTCGTTTATTTGGTCGAGAGACGTTTAGACGATACAATTGACGCAATCACATCGTGACACTTATATAAAAAGAACCCGGTTAAGCCTAGAATCGACATTGTTACAACGCCATGGTGAACACATCCCTAGTTCATTCTCTCATACTGATTCAAACTCCTACGTTTATTATTGTTTTGTTTACAATTTCATTACAAAACCCCCCGTTTTATTTACTGGAAACTATTGACGACTAGTCACTTAATTCACCAAAGACTTAATCTTCACCATATTCTCTGTGGGATTCGACCCCAACCTTGTTGGGTTATATATTTGACAACGATCGCTTACGCTTCTTAAATTGAGGTGTAGTTTGAGCGTTATCAAAAAATGGCGCCATTGCCGGGGAATATAGTTTTTGATTAAGTTTGGTGTTTATTTGACTTTTGTTATAATTTCCTGCTTTACGTTTGTTTGTTGTTTTTGTTTTGACAGGGTACAAAGTTATGCATGCATAATACCCGAAGTTCGGGGAAACAAATTATACCTTACGACCCCGACCTTGCTAGAACATTGAGGCGGAATATGGCCGCACAACTAGATGCAGCAAGGATCGCTGCAGAACTGCAGGCCCAACAAAATCTGAATGCTGGTGGTCTGCAGGTTGATGTTGCTCGGAATGATGAGGATCTCGACTTAGATGGAGCTGGCGCTATGGGCGCCATTATTGTTCCACTGCTACCGCCCGGAGCCAAGTTCAACATCACTAGCACGATGATTCAGTTGCTGAACTTGAGAGGAGTGTTCCGAGGTGTCGCTGGGGATGATCCAAACCAGCACTTAATGAATTTCGTGGGCATCTGCAAGTCATTCGAATTGCCAGGAGTGAGTCAAATAGCGATCAGGCTCAGATTGTTTCCGTTGTCTCTGTCTGATGAGGCAGCGTTGTGGTTGACGGAATTGACCCCCGACTCTATCGCAACGTGGGGAGAGTTGAAAGGAGCTTTCCTAGAAAGGTTCTTTCCTCCCTCTCGGATGATACAGTTGAGGGACGAAATCAGCAACTTTAGGCAGCAACCGCATGAAGCACTGCACGAGACTTGGTTGCGATTTAAGAAGAAGCTGACACAGTGCCCCAACCATCAGCTGAACAACGAATTCTTGATGCAAACATTCTACAGGGCATTAAACTCGGCTACCAAGCCTACATTGGATAATGCAGCAGGTGGAGCGTTTATGGGTCGCACTTTTGCCGACGCCACAACTATTTTGGACAGGCTCACCAAGACCAACAGGGCCTGGCACACACGAGATTCAGAGGTTGCAGCTAGCACCCATACAGTTGGTATGTCAGCTGAGCAGCGTCGGAAAGAGGAGGAGCGCGACCAAGACATGGCGCACCTGAAAACACAGTTAGATCTCTTGACAAAGCACTTGACGTCAGGAAGTATGGAGAAGGTACAGGCCGCGGGTATAGAGACTGAGGATGCAAACTACGTGGGGGGTTTCCAGGCCAATGGCCAAGGAAACCAAGGTCGGAACTATCCAAACCACTATGAGAATGGAGGCTACAAAAATCGCGACCAATGAAGCTGGAGGAACAACACCGATAGAGGTGGGTTGTATATACCACCTGGCAATCGGGACAAAGCTTGCAGCGAGGCTGAGACGTCCAAACTTGAGAATATGATGGCGAAGATGCTACTTAAGGTGGAATCGACTGACTCTGGGGTGAAGGCAATGCGGAATGAGTTATCTACCTTGAGTCTGGTAGTGGAGTCACACTCAACCGCCATCAAGCAACTAGAGCAGCAAGTGGGTCACATCTCGGCATCTCTAAACCCAAGGAAACTGGGTACTTTGCCGAGCGACACCACCCATCCGAAAAATGACGCAAGCTGTATGGCGATCACCACAAGAAGCAGAAAAATATTACCGGAATCACATCCGGTAATTCATGCCCAAGGTGAGGTTGCAAAAGATGATGAGGCGGTAGAAGAAGAGGCGACTCCAAAGCCCGCAAATAAATGCAAGGAAGCTGAAAAGCTTCCAAAGATGATGCCACGACCACCACCTCCTTTCCCACAGCTGTTGAAGAAGAAAGCTGACGACGGTAAGTTCCTGAACTTCATGAACATGTTGAAAGAGATTTCAATAAACATACCATTGGTGGAAGCGCTGGAACAAATGCCCGGTTACGCCAAGTTCATGAAGGACTTGATCACAAAGAAGAGGACGGTGAGTTTTGAGCCGGAAGACAACCTCCATCACTGCAGCGCTATTTCCTCTAGATCGTTAGTTGAAAAGAAGGAGGACCCAGGTGCGTTCACTGTTCCATGTACTATTGGGAAGCTCAACTTCGGAAGAGCATTATGTGATCTCGGTGCTAGTATAAATTTGATGCCGCTAGCAGTATATGACAAATTGGGTTTGGGAGCTCCTAAACCAACGTCCATGAGAGTGATGATGGCTGACCGTTCGGTGAAGCGACCCATGGGGATCTTGTCTGATGTGCTAGTAAAGATCGGTAAGCTTATCTTCCCAGCGGACTTTGTGATTTTGGATTGCGAAGTGGACTTTGAAGTTCCCATAATCTTGGGACGACCATTGCTAGCCACAGCAAGAGCATTGGTTGACATGGAGAAAAACGAACTGACCTTCCGATTGAACAATGAAATGGTCAAGTTCGATGTGTCCAAAGTGATGAAGCGACCAAGTGACATGAGGGTGGTCGCGGTCATCAATGCTACTGAGGAAGCTCCTGCGGATGTGCACCTTGAGGAGAAGTGTTTGGTCGAGACTCTAGTTGTTGTAAGAAGTATGGCGCGAGAGCGTAAACAGGTAGAGGAAGGCGGTGAAATTAAAACTAGAAAACGAAAACACCGCAAAAGAATCTACAAGGAAAGAGCGAAGAAGCGGTCACGACTAGCGGCGGAGCAAATAAAAAAGGAAGTTGGAGAGCAACATGAGATTGGCGCACACACGTACTCCATCGAGTTCTCTTGTTTTGGAGACCCTGGCGGTCTCCAACATCATTCCGGAATTTGAGTCATATCGACTTCACAGGTATTCCTTTATTCTCACAGTTTTTAGCTTTCACATATATGCATTGGGGACAATGCATGAGTCTAAGTTGAGGGTGTTGGGAAACCTGTGAGTCACCACCAAGGGTTTTTGTTGCCGATTTCTTTTCCCTCCGGTGTGCTATCTAGTAGAACCGGCATGTTTAGGTTGTTTTAAATTTTTTTTTTATGTGTCTATAGCAAAGCATGCGATTTCTTATCAAAGTAGAGCCCCTTTAAAAAATTTTCTGGTTTTGTACTGATGTTAAAACAATTGACTGTATGGATCTTTGTATGTCATTGTGTGATTATGAGTAGAATAAGTATGCTTAAGCTGCGCGGTTGTTTGATAGTTGGTAGCGATATAGTTTCTTGGTGCCAAGAGCGTGTGAGATTATTGTTATAAATTCTTACTCTGTGTATGCATCTAGAACTTGCCCGGTCTATTTTGTTTAGTTTGAAGTTTGGTTGCTTACGAAAGGATCACAGGCCCTTTTTGTGTGCAGTCCACTTAACCTAAAAGACCGTCCAAATACAAATAATCCCTTGATCCCTGTTTGAGCCTTAATTGACCTTGTTCTTTCAATAACTTGTCACCATTCCCGTTTAACTTTCAATCCCTATTTTGGCCCTGGTCCTTCCTTGGACATCGTGCACCTCAACGTAGGCAATCAGCCTAAGTTGAGGGTAGCTACTATAGAGGTAAACCCTGTTTTGGCCCTGGTCCTGCCATGGACATTGTGCACCTTGACGTAGGCAGTCAGCCTAAGTTGAGGGTGGCTACTACAGTGGTGAAGGAGAAGAAAAAGAGGATGGAGATGATTGTTGTTGAATAGAATGAAAATCCGGGTGTGCGCCTAAGAAAAGAAAAGAAAAATAAAGAAAGATGAAAAAGATCGCAAAAGAAACAAAAAGAATTGTCAATAAAGAGGCCGCACCTGTATCTAGAATCAAGGAAATAAAAAGGTGAATAAAGGATGGATAAAGTGAAGTTATGTGGTGATAAGATGTAAATGGTTCCAAGGAGGGCTTAGTCACTAACCCCTAAATGTATCCTACCTGCACCCGAAGCCTCATTACAAGCCTAAACAAGTCCTGTAGTGATCCTGAGTAGCTTTCTGAAGAACCGAAATAGAATAGTAAGGGCAAGCCTATGGTATCGCATGTGCATTGTTTGAAATCATTTGTGAGTGTGAGCGCTTACCCAGTCCCAAGTCTTGTGTGTGGGATTTCTTTGTGGTGAGGGCACCAAGATGTCTATATTGTCTATTGATTGTTAGGATAGCTGCGTAGGTGTATGCATAATGTTCTATCATATCGGAATGACATGTTTTGATCCTTGCAAGTTAGTGTTTCATACATTCGAGTGCTACGAGGGAGCTTGATTTAATTAGATAAGTTTGAATGACCATGAGTTGCTATAAAAACGAGTTGTTGAGTCGTAGTATTGTTTTATGTCATGTTGCTTGAGGACAAGCGAACGTTTTAAGTTGAGGGTGTTGATGTGACGCTAATTTACGTCACTTTCGACTCCTTTTCACTAAGAACAATCGTAGGTTTTCAAGCAACCATTGTTGTTTTTGATGTTTTTATGTTGTATTTGTAGGAAATGGAAGAAAACACGAAAAAAGAGAGAAAGACGCGAAAAACAACATTCTGCCTAATAGTGACGGCCTGAGTGACGGCCGGTCACACAGGTGACGGTCCGTCACTGTGACCGTCACTCCAAGGCAGCAGTGGAGGCAGCCACTGCCTAAGGTTGACGGTCCAGGCGACGGTCCGTCAAGGAAGTGATGGTCCGTCAACCTGACCGTCACGCTTAGGCAGTGACTCAGGCGGCGACCCGCGTTTTTGGGGATTCCTAGCCCGTTTTGGATTGGGTTTCTACTACTCCTATAAATACCCTATGTTAGGTTTATGTAACAATAATTCACTCATTAGTTTAAACACGTTTTTAGTTAGTTTTCGAGAGCAAGAACACGTTTCTTGAATTAACATTCGTGTTCTTGATTCGTTCTTGAGTTCTTGGTTTCTCTTGTTCTGGGATATTGAAGAGTGGTTTTCATTATATTGTAAGAATTTCTTCTCCTTATTATGAATTCAATTCTCTTCTCTTTTCTTGATAGCATGAGTAACTAAAACTCCCGCAACTAGGGTTGTGGGAGCCATGGCGGCAAACGTAGCAATATAGATTCCGGGTAGCGTTGGGTTCGATATATGTATTGTCACGTTGTTAATCATACTTTATGTCACGTTTTCTAGTGGTTGCAAACATTAGAACATGCCTAGGTTTAATTTGCTTGAGAAAGAGATTAAAACCGGGAAACTTGATTAACAACAAGGATTCGAGACTACCAACTCTCGTCTTAAAGATTAATGCCGTAACTGGATTAATCTACTTGATGTTAGGATTGAAAGCTAAAAAGCACATCTTTTTGAGATCGAGAGAAGAAAAAAGGAAATTTGTTTATTCGGTCGAGAGACGTTTAGACGATACAATAGACGCAATCACATCGTGACACGCATATAAAAAGAACCCAGTTAAGCCTAGAATCGATTGTTACAACGCCATGGTAAACACACCCCTAGTTCGCATTCTCTCCTACTGATTAAAACCCATACGTTACCCCCCCCCTTTATTTACTGGAAACGATTGACGACTAGTCATATAATTCACTAAAGATTTAATCTTCACCATATTCTCTGTGGGATTCGACCCCAACCTTGTTGGGTTATATATTTGACAACGATCGCTTATGCTTCTTAAATTGAGGTGTAGTTTGAGCGTTATCACTACCCCTAGCAATTCTATAGCGTAGGAAAGATATCACGAAATTTGGGGAGTAGAATCCTTACCTTCAGGATGAAAAATGATGGAAAACTGGTTGAAATCGCCCAAAATTGCCCCCTTCTTCTCCCAAAATGAGTGCGGAAAAACTAAACTATTTTGGGGAAGTTTTTGCATTAAATCTCATAAATCTCGGCTATAGCGGTCCGCTCCGCTATAGCGGTACCACCGTAGCAGAGTCATCCGCTATGGCGGAGGCTGACCGATGTTGACCTCCTCTGTAGCGGTAATTTCTCCACTACGATGGAGGTCGCTATGGAGGAGTGTCAACCGCCGTAGCGGTTGACACGGGATAGAAAGTCGTAAAGTCTCCAAAACTAGTCCATTTTACAACACACTTATTTTTCTTATGTCCCAAAATAACCCCGTCACATCAACTTCGATTCCGAGAGTTCTACTTACCTGGATTCAATTCCGAAAAGTTCTCCGGACTCCTTTATGTGTTAGCTACAAGAAAAACTAGTTTGGATCAAGACATCAAACCCAATCCTTACCCGGATGACCCTAGACCATACCTCACTCCAAATCTGGTCAAGACTAACCTAGCCCAGAATTTCAAACTCCCAAACCCCGAGTTTTCTAACTATAAAAATTGGCATGAAAGGTTTTCTCGTAACGACGGACCCGGTCATTACACAGGCGTGGTACTCGATCTAACCAATGAATCATAGAACTGTACCAGGTGTGGTACCCGAGCCAACCAATGAATAAGATCAACCAATCCCGTGAAAATGTCCAAATACTAGTACATCCCACAATAATAACTGTTGACACCCAATTTTGACCTCCCTATATCTCTCTCGGGATGTCATTTTACTATTAGTTATTATTATTTGTTTAATCTTAATTTTTCTTACGTATAATTTTTATTTACTAAATAAATCACATATTTTATCGTCGTCTTGACACTTTCTAAATTTGTAATAATTTATAAATATCTATATTTATTTTTAATTATCGTGATTTTTATATAATATTATATATCATCAATTTTACATAAAATATATATATGTAATTTATTTATAATGTTAAATAATATATTTTTGATAATTATCATTAATTATTATTTTATTTACTAAATTATATATAAGTAGTATTTTATTTATTAATTATTATTAATTATTATTTAATCTACCAAATTATATATATAGTATGTTATTAATTAAATAACAGCCCAATTTTAATTTCCTTTCCAATTTATTTAAATTCTAGCCATTTTCTACTCAATGTATTTTAATTCTAGCCTTAAATTGAGCCAATTTGATCTAATTTGCTAATCCCAATTTCATTTCCAATTAAACTTACCCGGTTGACCCGTGACCTCGACCTGCTCAGCTCATTTGATCTCAGTTGTCCCTAGATCTAATCTAATGGTTCAAATCAAATCTCTCTTTCTTCCCCTTTAAATTAACCTACATCCAAAATCCTAACCCATTTTTACACCCCTCAGCGGCCTCAACTCTCCCCCTCTGCCATCTTCTCCTTCTCTCTACCGGCGAACTTGACGTTGCTCTACCGCCCTCCTCATTCCACCTCCAACATCTCCAGCTCCCTCCTGCAAACCAGCATGAACGTCTTCACCTATCATCTCTTTCAACCCCGATGGCTTCACCACTATCCAAAACCCACTGCAACCACCACCAGCCATCCACTCTCCCTCTGTCTCTTCTCCTCTCCTCTCTGGCCACCCTCGATTGATGTACCACCAATGAAACCCCACTAGAAATCTCACAGCAAACCACCAACAAAACTCATACCCTTCTCTCCTTTTTATTTATTTAAAAACCAAAAAAACTTGAGGGTTTCTCATCTCTAACGAACTGCAGAAAATTTTGATTAAGAGAATGTCGATGCCGAGCTTGTCACCATGTTTGGATTTGTTCGAAGATCTAGAGGCTAGAGAGTTCAGCCATAAGTCCTCATTTTGCTGTGGTGCATCGAAGAATTAGTTTACCATGGATTCTTATAACAGGTCTCCGGTATGATCTTTTGGTATTCGTCTTATATTTGATTAGTTATCTGATTTATTTTGGCTGATTCTGAGATTGGGAATTGATGCATGCTTGGTGTTAAGTTTATTCAATACTTTCCCATTCATGTTTTTTGATGCTTGTGTATTGCTCTATGTGAAAAATTCTAATTTTGGGAGTCATGTTTTAGCACTACTTTTCTAATTGTAAATTAGCCGAATTGATTAATTTTGCATTCATTTCTCAACATTTGAACACATACCAATGAAATGTATTTCAAAATTTGAATATTTTGGATGCTATTTCAAACTCATTTTGAATTAATTGTACAATCTTATTAGCCTTGATTACTTATTTTCTTATAAAAGTATGTTTGTGATAGCCCCTTTGGTAATCTGATTGTGAAAATAACTTTGGTACGAATCTATTTTTAGTAGCCTTTGATACCTATGATTGATTGTCTTCCTTCTTTAAATTGGAATATGGTAACCGTTATCTATTAAATATGGTAACTTGAGAATTCCTCTTGGCGTGACTAGCCTTCGAGTATGTGACAGTTTTAGCACTCGTTTGATTTTGGTAAAATTCAATTTGAAAGCATTCTTTGACTCTAGGTGATAAATTGATCCCTTCCCTCTTTGAATTGTGTGAGGGCCTCCAATTCTGTATATTTGGCAAAACTTGTCAAGATCATGGATTGATTTTACTCCTTATGTTTGGGATAACATTTATATTTATGATAACTCTAGCACCCTCCATTATGATAAATGATTTTCTTCCCTTTGTTTATTTTTGGACAACCTATTTACTTATTTATTTAAATGTTGACCTGATTTACTCCATTTTGAGGGGATTCTATTGATTTGTTTGAGAAAAAAGTTTACTGTGATTTATCATTCTCCCTCTTTTAACTTTTCAACCCTCTACTATAAAAAACAATCCTTTACCCTCATTATTTCTCAAGCTTTTACACATTATTACTCCCACTTTTAAAATTCTCTTCTATGTGAACAAGCTTGTTGATTGCTAAGTGTTGTTTGTTGAATCTTTCGTGTTGCTTACTGTTCACTTGTTAGTTTCTGATCGAAGTAATTAAATTCATATGCATGATTTAAATGCCTCTTTGTTTTCTCTGTTGTGTTGAGAATACTTTAAGTATATGTATTTAAATATGTGAACTAGTAGAAAGCATGTTCCTAGGAGTCAAGTTTAAATATTGTCCCTAGTTGTTGAATTCTGTTTCTTTATTGGATTATCCTATTGTTTTTTATGTGTTTATTCAAATTGACAATCAAATCTATTTTGTGTCATCCGACTTCCTTTATATATTGAATACGGGCCTTTGGCACATCTTATACCCCTTGACATGGGCAATGCCTAGGACCCTTGATGTCCTCATGAAACTTTGTCATGTCAGGGACTGGTATTAGAGACTGGTATAGGCTCCCCCCCAAGATTTTATATTTTCATTTAGCATATGTGACAGGTTCTTTGCTAGCAGATGGGTTGGGACAATGAAGAGTTGCCTAGGATGGGACCTATTGACGGTCGTTTAGTCTATTTTATTAGCCGTTATTTACTTTCTCGCTATTCATTTTGGCTTGTAATAATTTTGTATAAACTCTTTAATATTAATGAAATTTAGGGGCTTTTATGGGGGAGGGGCAAACTACATGCTACCTGTTTATTTATTTGAAATATTTTCTTGATAAATTTCACGTAGAAAGCCTGACTATAGGTATTAATAAATCTTCATAATGAAGAGCTTGTCAACTTAATTTTTAGATGTCATGTCAATAGGTTTCATGTGGAATTTTTAGCATGATTATACTAATCTTGCATATCTAGTTATCATGTGCATATTAAATTCTGCATATAATTCTTACGTTCACTGCATGCTCGTATAACTTGATTCTGCTTATAGTTATTTGTAATTTCTGCCTATTAATTAATATAACATAATAGCAATCATGCCTATAGAATTAAATTAGTTTCAGCATTAAATAACTAGATAATCTGCCTATAGGATTCAAAATCTATTTTAACATTTAAATAATTAATTATCATGCCTATAAGTTTAAATCATGTTTCAACATTTTTAGAAATTGTCTATAGGATTTAAACCTGTTTTAGCATATTAATTTAATTAGCCATCATGCCCATAGGTTTAAAACAGTTTTGGCATGTTAAAATAACCAATTATTCTGTTTACAAAATTGATTAAATTTGTTTTCAGCATGTTAGGATAACTAGATATTATGCTCATAGGATTTAATTAATAATTTTTCTGCATGTCTTCATCATTAGAAATCATGTTTATAGGTTTAATACAAGTGTTAATTTCTAAAGCATGTTTTAATCACCTATCTTCCTAATTAAATAAGAGGCTTAATTGAGAACACTTATGTGCTATTTATTTAAAGTCTTTGTATGTTTTGTATAACGCTAATCTCGGTCTAATTAATAAACTTAGGATTTTATTTGTCTAAACCAATATCTAAATTAACAAGACTAATGCCTCTTGGACACTAAGTTGGGACGGGTAGGCATATTAAGGCACATTAGACTTTTTCATTTCTTTAGTGCGCTCTTAGGTTTAATAACAACCTTAATAACCAACCTAGGTGGGTAGTCGGAGATGATAGTCTATGCTCGCTGATTAATACGAGCAATCCTTAAGTGGATTGCAAAGTATTAATTTATGTTGCATGGGTGATCCTTTAGGCTAAAAAACTCTTCCTTCCCCAACTTGCTTTCCTCCTACGTAGGGAGTGATCTAAATGATACACTTATAGCTCGATAGTCATTGCACTTTGACTAAGAGGTCTTTAAAGACTTCACACGAGGTTGAACGATTACTACCCAACGTACACGCTTTATAGTTTTATTTAATTCTCATGTTATTATATGCTGGGGGTAGTATTAATTAAATCACTTAGTAATTAGATTATCTTCTTTATATCATTATGTCAATTCTGTCTTCTCTCTTATCTGATCCTTCTTGCTTATTTATTATTTTAATTATAATCCACATGTTTAATTCTTTCTCACTTAGATCTATTAATAATTAAATTGGTTTAATTTATCTATTTCCTTTAAAATAAGGTTTTACTTGAATTTATTTATTTGGACCCTTTGTTTATCACCTAATCCTCACATAATAATGAATCCGACAGGGATTCACATTTGTAGACCTTAAAAGGTGCTTAACACCTTCTTTTCGAGGTAACTTGAACCCTTGCCTGATTTTTGGTGACGTAGACCTTTATTTAAGTTAATCGTAGTTAGTATAGTGTGGTGCCCTAATACACCTTAATTCATTAGATGGCGACTCTTCACTCTTTGTCATGACCCGATTTCTCAGGTCATGGTGGCACCTACAACCCCCCAGTAGGCAAACCAATCCTCGTAGCCCAGGACGGTTAGTAATGGGTTACTACCTTACCAAAATGCACCAACAAGCAGAAATAAGCGGAAGAAGAATGTAAAAGTAGACAAAGCGGAAGCAAAACTCGAATATATACATAAAGGAAGCTACACCAACCCCAAGACTTGGTATCGACAGTACAGAAGCTTCTATTAGAGTACAAGTGCTAGTAGTAACAAAATACAAAACAATTTATCTCCGAAAGTATAAGGAGCAACAGTGCCAAAAGATGAGATATGGTCAATTCCCGACCACCAGATGCTCACCCTAGTCTCGAATACCCATAATCTGCACGAGTCTCCAACGCGATCAACGGCGAAAGCTCAACTAATATTTGCACAGAAAGTGCAGAAGTGTAGTATGAGCACCAAAACAATGGGTACTTAGTAGGTATCATCGGTCGACTGAGCGCATATAGGATTTAAAAATAATAAGTAACAGATAGCAAGAGAGCAGTCACTGAAGCAATAAATGAGGCACAAGGGGCCAGCACAGAGAGTAGACAACAAAAAGTTACAAGCAGAACATGCTAGCACAGAAAATATAATCACACAGAATCACAGGTGAAGGAAAGGAGAACGCACCTGGAGTCCTTGCACAACAACATAAGTAAGTAAAAAGAGAGAGAGAGAGTTGAGAAAATGGCAGTATACCGGTAACCTCAAGTAAAAGGAAAAGATGAAAAGCAGTCTAACATACTCAAAATGGAATCAACAAGTATAAGGAAATCATAACACCAATCCAATCACATGGTAGCATAATCAGGAAATAACCTCACAAGTACAGCCCTAGGATGGAATAACTAACCCACAATAACCGAGAGATACCACACAACTCCCAACAAGAGAAGAACCAGAATCTCATACTCTGCTCAGAAGGCCACACAAAAGTGGCTCAATAATATAGGACTCCCTAGCCCTCTCAATAATCAGAAATCCCATAACCAAAGCCTTAACAACCTAACCATCACTAATCCTTCGATAATCGAGTGCCAAGACAAGCCCTAAATAAAGACAGGAGCAAGTATAATCTACCTACAGTCCCAACGGCCTCCCATACAATCGAGGAACGCAATCAAGTGAATAAAAACCCTACGGCCGCCCATACAACCAGAGCGTACAATGAACACACAGCAAAAAAGAGTGGAATCAATGCATGATATGATATGTTGGAACCGATAATAGTACCTCTGTATGAATCTCCCCCGGCACGCCTGGCACATCGGCAGGAGAACCCATGGTTGGTCATGCCCGCTATACCTCATCCTACATCGTATACCCCTCCTCCAGCATGCTCGGTCCTTTGGCCAGGTCTTGTAATGGCAGGGCCCATGGAGGTCCCTGACCACATACAATATCGACCATGAAATCTCAGAGAATCAGAACCTCAAAGTGCATGCCCAAAATCGAACCAGGTCTAAAACAGTAGTAGTAATCTCAAAAGACCCTTTCAAAGGGTGCCCGAAGTATACTCAGGTCTAAATCAGTGATCAAAGTCTCAGTAACCCTCTCAAAAGGTGCTCAGAGTGTGACCGAGTCTAAAACTATAGTAAATCAAGTCTAGTTCTCCACCCGGAAGAGACTAGTATCAGTAATAAAATCAATTCTAGTGCTCTGCCTAGTAGAGACTAGTACCAGTAATAAAATCAGTGCGAAATCATCCAAAATCCCTTTTTCTATCATCAACCGTACCAAAAACGCCCCCCCGAGGCCATGCAAGTTTAGGAAAACCGTCTATAGTGGCTCGCAACCAAAACTGTAGTAAAACATGCAAGGGAAAACCTTTTTCATGGATGATATGCTTGCACACAAATATAAATTAGCCCAACGGCTCACAACAATTCCTATCAGTCCTGCACAAGCTCAATAGCTACTCAGCAGACATAACCAGCCTAAAAGGATAATCTCTATGTCCGGGACTCTTGGATATTCCCCAAATAACCCACCATCTATGTTCTAGAGTCAATACAAGGCCGCACATGACCACAAGGGTAATATACAATACTACACGATTACTACAAATAACGTATGAATTAAACGGGCGAACAAGGAAGACAAGGTCTGTGGTACCAACCTATAACAACCCACCCAAGGATGTTAATTAATGCAGTTATAGCCTATATACGCAGAGTCTAGGTAGGGAAAGCCATAACCTACTTGTCGTCCGACGAATAGCTGCGGGGTTGGCGTCGTCTGGGCTCGAACTGCTCCGGGAGCTCCAATTAGCAAAACTAATATCAAAACAGTAATCTATATGTCAAAACAAGACTAACAATACCCATAATTCCATAAATATAATCGGGTCAAAATCTGGGTCACAAACGACCCCGTGGGCCTCATGACCCAAAATTAGAAACGAAAAACACACTTGTGTTCCTTACCATCCCGGGAGCGCATGCCCAAAAAAAGAGCAAACATGGATAACAAATAGGGCTCAAAACAGCCCGCTCATGTCAAGAATTTAAGATGGAATTTCCAAGAAATGAAATGAAAGTTGGGAAAGAATTACCTACCATAATGATGGAATTCCGGTCAAAACGAGAATTCTTCCCCCTCATGAGCATGCACCAGCTGCAGAGGGAGAATTTACACAAGAATTCTCGAGCTTGGAAGAAGGCAACAATGGAGGAATTTAGGAAATCTAAGTGAAGAAGAAGCTTACCAAGAGACGAAGGGCAACGGAAAATCCACGAACAATCAACTCCCCAAGGTTTAGAATTATTTTTAGAGCAATTTAGTAGAGAGGAAATTGAATTTAGAGTGAGAAAGGATGGAAGAAGTGGCTGGAAAAATGACTTCCAGCACTTTATTGTTGTTGACCACAGACCAGCACCATCGGCGCTAAAGCAGCGCCATCGCGCAGGAGGGAGGCAGGCGCCGCAGCGCTATTGCGCTGGAGGGACGCGATCGCACAGGCACGCGGGTGGGCGCTACAGAGCTATCACACTTGCACGGCACCATCAACATTGATGGCACGCACATGCTAGAGTGATCGCGCTGCCTGGGCGCCATTGGCGCTGAAGGCCCTGCCTGCAATAAAAACCAGCAAAAGATTAGAACTCTTACGGGGCATTCCGAGCATAATCGGAACCCGATACTCAAAACCCAATAAAACTATTGGAGTTGAAACGACGTTCCGGACTCAAAGGAATCGACGAAACTTCCATACAAGGTCATCTCAGAGGAATGTTGGCCCAAGTCAACACTTATCACGACCAACCGAACACCCAAAATGAGCCCAGCTCACCCAGGGCCCAAACCAATCACCTACCTAACCCAAACTCGGCATTCCAGAGCTTATGACGCTGATGGAATTCCCATTCGAGGCTGTATTCTCCGAATCTTGACCAAAGTCAACCAAACCAGCCCAACTGACCTGAAAACACAGAATGAGAGAGAATTCAAAGCTAAAACGCTCCCCGATCCCGATCAAAGGTCCCTCTAGAACAAAGTCCACATTCCAGAGCTAACGGAACTGTCGGAATTTGATTACGAACACATTCACCAAGAATGTTTACTGAAGTCAACAATTTCCAAAGTTAAGAGCTCTAAAATAAGGAATGGCCAAAAAGACCAAGCAAACAGCCCGGGCACCGAACTACAAGTCCCAGCAAGCCATAAATGACTTGGGGCCGCTACAGGCAAGCTCTAACGGTACTATAAAGGTGAAAATACGTAACTGACCAAAAGGGTCATTACACTCTTTTATCCTAAAAAGAGTTGTCATGTCGAATTTTACTTTTCACGAGAAAAATGAGGTGCGACCGACAATTTATCAAACACGATTAAGGTATGTATTTATGAGAAATTGTACTAAAACTTCCAATTCCTTCATTTACTGACATACACGCACATATAATCATGATTTAAGAGAGAGATTTGCCCAATTAAAACTCATGCCTTAAGTGCTTTGGTTTGACACCATTATACATGCTTCAAAAACCAGAAACACACCAAGATTTACCCTTAAAATGGTAGCCTTCAAGTTAAAAGAAATTAGGACACATGCCTTGAAGATTTATGGAGAGATTGAACTTGAAACCTTGTGCCCTTTTCTTGTTTGAAGAACAAAAATCCTCTCCCCTTTTCCTTTAAGATTCCTCTTGTTTTGAAATTGTGAGATGCAATGTGTAAGAGTGAGAGAAATATAATAAGAGATTAGGAAGTTGAGAGGAGATAGGGATGTGAACGGTTTAGAGAGAAGTGAGGAATTTGAAAGGGTGCTTTGCTTTTAATTATGTGGAAGAGGAGTTGACAGGTGCACCTGCGCTGGTTTAGCTGCAAGTGTGTCATTGCCCTTGTGTGTATCTTACCGCTGTTGGGCGATTTGATAGGTCTACTGCCTGCACAACTGTGACATTTTTATCGCTCTATCAGTGGCGCACTTGGGTTAGAATTGGCACACCTGCGCATGCGCACCTGCGGGATTTTTCATCGCAGGTGCACCTCACCTGAAAAGTTCAGCCAACGTTTTCTCAGCTACTGGTTCGGGGTGTGACAGCTGATGCAATGCACACAACTATAGGTACAAAATGCACCATCTTTGCACATTTCAACCTGTTTGGCAGCTTTACTGTTATGAGGTGCGATTGCATATGCAACACACACTCTTTTGGGTGCGAAATGCACCCATTTTGTATGTCATTTTAGCACCCTTTTTGGCCTTTGATTGAATTTTTATGAGGCCTCCACTTCTCAACCTGCCCAAATAAACTCAAAAAGACATGAAACTTTATGGATTAGTTGCAGAAATGTAAGGTGAGGCTGCGTACAATAGACCCTTGTGGTCCGTCCCTTCCCCAGACCCCGCGCATAGCGGGAACTTTAGTGCACCGGGCTGCCCTTTTTTTTATGTTATGCTAAATAAAAAAGAAAATTGTAAACCTTCAAAATTTTGAAACAATGAGTTCCCTCCTATCAAGCACACAATTTAACATCGCGGCGTGATGCAAGTTACCTCACCATCTAGATCTCCACTTGGAAGATTTGAACCTTTGACAGAAATTTGAATCGAAATTTCGATGACAATCCTGGGGTGAAGGTGAGAACATGAGAAGGCCATTTTCTTGGTGTTATATTTTTCACTTTTTTGCCTTCAAGTGAGGAAGGTCGCTTTGCCTTCTATCCATGACAAACTTACAACTGGATAAACCTCGATCCATCATTCTTCCAAGGTCTTACAAAAGATTGATTACTTTGACTTTTGTCTATTCAACCAAACTTAAGGTTAAAAAGTGGTTAGAGTAAGATTTGGGCATCTCCACTCTCAATTTTTCCTCATTCATAACATCTTCATTTTTGAATGAACTAGAGTCTTTCAAGATGAACCATTGGATTTTGCATTGCAACTCTAGTATTATGCGATTTATTTTGATATCATGATTCATGTATGAGGTAGTTGGTTGCCACAACACCTTCAATGCATGAGCAGCCCTTGTTTCCTCCTCTTCAATAGGGAATAACTCAAAACTACTATCCATAATGGTGCATATTTCAACATGAGCACTCACATCGGTGTCCAAATTTTGGATAGCAATTTCAAGTAACCCTTCTTTTTGACTTCTCTTGTCATGCCTTGTCAACAATATTTTGAACATTAGTAGAATTTTTTCACGTTGTTCCCTATAGGCTTTAAGTTGGTGAGCTCGATTTAATACCCATTTTTGGCTCACAATCTCACCTAATTCAAGTTTTTCCTCTTGTAGAGGTTCAAGAACTACCAGTACAAACTCACTCTCGGGTGATCCTATATTTTGCAAATCTTTGTCATCATCCCCAAAGTAAATTTGTTTGAGCTCAATATTCGATACATGTTCATGTCTTCAGCTTGGAGGGTCTTCTTCATCAATATTTCGAAGAGGAGTGGACAAATGTGCCATGGATTACGATGCACGATTTCTCTCATCTTCTTCCTTAGCTCTCGTGTCCACAAAACCTTGCTTAATGGAATTCACACCCTCCTCTAAGATGTCTTGAATGGCCAAGAGAGTTTGAAGCATGGCATAAATACCTTTTTCACTTGATAGGTTATGGCTCCTATTAAGATCACAAGCACCACTAGCAATATTGTTAGCATTAGAGGGAAGAGGGAGGCTGCCATCATTAGGGCAATCGCTTTAATATCCATCACAACCACCACACAAGTAGAAATTGTGCCCATCATAGAAGCGAGAAGGTGAATACTTCCCTCTCCTAGGACAATTTTTTCAATTCCACCAAAGGTGGGGTCCTCCACAATAACAACAAGGATTCTTATGACACGAGTTGGAACTACCAAAATTTCTAACATTCCAAGATGCCATAGAACCAATTAACTAAATAAAACTAAATAAAATAAAAATAAATATTCACCAATTTGAACTAGAGTAAGTAAACTCAAATTCGAAACTAACTCCATACGCCAAATTGTTCCCCAGCAATGGTGCCATTTTTTATGATGCTCAAATGTACTCTCCAAGATAGAGATATTGGTAATTGTTAAGCAAAATAAAATTTATATTACCCGATGGGAGACGAGGTCAATCCCACAAGGAATAATGTAATCGTGATTGATCTAATAAAGAATCCAAGCAACTTATTAAAGTTCAAAGAGTAAAAAGGAAAGATAACGATAGGGTTTTTTTAAACTAAAACAAAGAATAAAAGAAGGTCAAATAAAAGATAGATTTGATCAATGGCTTTCACCTTGCTTTTACCAAGCAAGGATAACAAGGGATAAATGGGAATGAGAATTCAATTCACAAGACTTACACCCAATTAATGCATAGGTAGCCTTGGTTAAGAGTATGCTGAATCATCTTTTGACCTATCAAGCATATATCTCGTGTGTCCTCTCGAACCTCCATGAGCAGAAATAAGCAAACCAATTTAGCTTGGGTAAGTTGGGCTATTTCTAACATCAACTCTTAGATGGGAGTTTCTAGCAATCAAACTATCTCTAGCCTTGATCTAGAGTGGAAACCCCAAATCCCCACAAATGAACCTTCTCGAATTGAAGAACTCCTCTCTCAAGCAAGAACACAATTAGTATGCTAAGTCAATGTTTGCAACCATCAACTATGTAATTAAAACATGAAAGATTCAATAGACCCACACAATTTAATCAAGAGAAAGCACAATATAAGAATTCAATTCTCAAATTTAGTATTATCTCTAATACAAAACCAAAATCTCAATTCAACAATTACACCTATAATTTATCAATGCACAACAAGAAATAAAGAATGGAATTTAAGAATTTTACAATAGAAATCATTCAAATATTCACTCCTATGGTGTAGGGTGATGAACTTACTCTCCAAACTTGTCAAAATATGTGAATATTGCAAAAGACACCTTCCAAGATGGCTCAAAAGTGTTTTATTTGAGCTAGGGTTTCCAAAAGTGTGAAATGACCAATTGGGTCCTGACTGGAATCCGTCAGCCGCACCTGCAAAACATTGACCATAGGTGTGTGACCATAGTGGTGATATTCTAGCGTAGGGGTGGGGCCGCTATGGCGGCATCAATAGCGCATGTGCGCTTGTATACGTATAGCACATAAGTTGCTGGTACGCTCTTTTCTCTGCAGCTACAAGAACGTTGTTGCGCCTCAAATAGCGCAGGGGTGGTGGACCTGGCACTTCAGTGGTGTCTTCTCCTTTTTGCTCCAATTTTGTCCCTTTTGTTCCACTAGTTCTAAATGTCTGCAGAAATACGTATCACCTGAAATATAACCAAAATATGCCATAAGTAGTCCCATATCATTATTAGAAGACACAAAAGTACAAGAGAAGAGATATGGATAAGTGATAAATCCACTACTTATCAACATAACGCTCAAATATACTCTCTAAGATGGAGGTATCAGCAATCGTTACGAAAAATAAAATTTATATTACCCAACAGAAGTCGGGGTTGATCCCACAGAGAACAATGTAATCGCGATTGAGCTAATAAAGAATCAAAGCAACTTATTGAAGTTCAAAGAGCAAAAAGGAAAGATAATGATAGGGGTTTTTTTAAACTAAAACAAAGGATTAAAGAAGGTCAAATAAAAGATAAATTTGATCAATGGCTTTCACCTTGCTTTCA
Source organism: Jaltomata sinuosa (assembly GCA_003996215.1). NCBI lineage: Eukaryota > Viridiplantae > Streptophyta > Magnoliopsida > Solanales > Solanaceae > Jaltomata > Jaltomata sinuosa. The sequence continues at coordinate 665,773 of QJPP01006936.1, forward strand.
CCAAGCAAGGATAACAAGGGAGAATTGGGAATGAGAATTCAATTCACAAGACTTACACCCAATTAATGCATAGGTAGCCTTTGTTAAGAGTATGCTCAATCATCTTTTGACCTATCAAGAATATATCTCGTTTGTCCTCTCGAACCTCCACGCGTAGCAATTAGCCAACCAATTTAGCTTGGGTAAGTTGGGCTTTTTCTAACCCCAACTCTTAGATGGGATTTTTCAACAATCAAACTATCTCTAGCCTTGATCTAGAGTGGAAACCCCAAATCACCACTAATGAACCTTCCCGAATTGAAGAACTCCTCTCTCAAGCAAGAACATAATTAGTATTCTAAGTCAATGTTTGCAACGATCAACTATGTAATTAAAGCATAAAAGATTCAATAGCACACAATTTAATCAAGATAAAGCAAAAAATAAGAATTCAATTCCCAAATTTAGTATTATCTCTAATACAAAACTGAAATCTCAATTCAACAATTACACCTACAATTTATCAATTAAGAACAACAAGAGTTAAAGAATGGAATTTAAGAATTTTACAATAGCAATCATCCAAATTTTCACTCCTATGGTGTAGGGTATTGAACTTGCTCTCCAAGCTTGCCAAAATATGTGAATATTTCCAAATATACCTTCCAAGATGGCTCAGAAGTGTTTTATGTGAGCTGGGGTTTCAAAAAGTGTGAAATGACCAATTGGGACCTGACTAGAATCCGTCAGCCACACCTGCTGAACTTTGACCGTAGCTGCATGACCGCGGTGGTGATGTTCTAGCACAGGGGAAGGGCTGCTGTGGTGGCATCAATAGCGCAGGTGCGCCGGTATCCATATAACATGCAAGCTGTTGGTGCACTCTTTTCTCCACAACTGCAGGAACGCTGCTGCGCGTCAGATAGCACAGGGGCTGTGGACCTGACACTTTAGTGGTGTCTTTTCCTTTTTTCTCCAATTTCGTCCCTATTGTTCTAGTTGTTCCAAATGTTCGAAAAAATATGTATCACCTGAAATAAAACCAAAACATTCCATAGGTGATCATATATCATCATTAGAAGACACAAAAGTATAAGAAAAGAGATAAGATAAGTGGTAAATCCATCATTTATCAAGATAAATGTCACGCCCCGAGGCTACCCTCTGGATGCAACATGGTGCTTAGTGTCACAAGTGACCCCAAGCTAACCCATGGTCTGGCATATCTAGACAAATTTTGGTAAAATATGAACTGTGTGGAAAAAACTAAAACCATTTAAATATCTGAGTTGGAAAATAATCCAAACATGTCTGAATATATATAATAGAAATAAGAACATAATAAGTCTGAAAGGTAAAACTGACAACTCAATGGTTGATTCTAATTCTATGTCTGAAAGCCTCTAACTAACCTGAGATGCTGGGACAAGCCCCCAACTAACTCTAATAGTCTGAAACTAAAATAAATAAACTGCAATAAATAACATGACTATTATCCTCGGACTATGAGGACTCACCACTAAGCTGATGTATAAGTATTAGAAGGTCGCACTAAATGTGGTTTGGGTGCTGAGGGCCTAAACCTACATCTTGATAAAATGTAGCATAAAACTATGTGTCAATACTTTGAATGTACTGAGCATGCGGGATATATGTAAAGTTTTACAACATAAAGACTGAACATGGAAAATGCATACTGAAACATATAATGAAGGGTAAGCTGAATGCAATGTACAAGTAACTAACATGAATACTATAACATGATGAATGAAACTGAATAACTGAAATAGATACTGAGTACAAGGTCATTGCAATATGAGTCTGACTGTGGGAGATACTATTAACTGATATACCCCTAGTTGAGCTAACTGTGGGGCCAACCTATAACCCTAGATGGAAGGGTGCTCATACCCTGCCAAGGGTACGAACTAATCTGATGTGGATCTACTAAATTGATGTTAGGGACAAAGGTGTCAATCCTAATCTGACAAGTGAACCCTTTAGAACCTACAGTGGCGCCATAGTTCTGGGACTCAGGGATTACTACTAAAGGTCTCAGCCTAAACTGGCGGGTGAGCCTTCATCCCTTTATCCACTTGGTTCTAACTCTACTCCCAACTAAATACATAAGCAATGAAATGCAACTGAAATCTAAAGCAACATAAATATACTGAAACTGATAGCATTCTAATTCTAAAGCATGACTGACTAAATCATTTGACTAGCAAGTATAATTTATAAGTACTGAAATTAACATATGATAGGATTGTTGAACTTTGTACTTATGGATATCATAATTCTCCAACAAACATATAATTATTATCATTCAAGCCATAGGATCTGAATTTCGATAGTTTCCTAAGGTTTAGGAACCCTAGGTCTAAAGAACTAATTGAGAACTTGAAGAACTGAACTGAATATAGGGACTCAATGGGTGAAAGGAACCCACTGATGAAATCCCACATACCTGGAGGAGAATCTATGGAGAAATCCTTGGATTTTTGGGGCTGAGCTTGAAGAAGACCTTCTGCTTGTTCTTGAGAGAAATTGTCGCCTCTTTTCTTCTTTTCTTTCTAGGGGAAGGAACACAGCAAGAAAACCCCAAGGACGTGGATACTCAATGGTACCCTCTTGGGTTGCCTCCCAAGCAGCATTTAATTTGATGTTGTGGCACGATGCTAGTATCTTGACTACTTAGACTTTTCCAAGATACTCATAAAAAACACACGGATGGACAACTGCCCCCACCCTACCAAAAAGGATCGTGCATTGTACCTAATGCACTAAAATGATTAAATACATAGGGAGGCAGGAACATACCTATAGCACCTAAGTGCTGGCATCCGGTGAGGTAGATGGGGCCTGTGGTATGGCACCCAGAGCAGTAGTAGTAGCATCGATAATGGTTGTTGCACTCAAAGGGTCAACAGTGGTAGGGACCATAAGAGGTGCCCGACCGGTAGTAGCAAGCTCTGGAAACTCAGTAGCAATTGGTATGGCACCTCCTACAGCTGGTTCCAAACTGGAGGACTCGCCTCAAAGCCTACAATGGTCTGCCTCCTTGCAATGTCGCAGTTCATCTAAGGATAACTATGTGGCAGTATCTATATCCTATTTCTCTCTCTTTGGATCTGGCTCAACCTCAGATGGGCCCTCACTATGAGCCCTCTTCCTTCTAGCACTTAGAATCTCAAGCTCCTCCTCATCAGCAAGTAGATCAACACACATACTAGTGATCGTCGGGACAGTAATGGGAATAGGGATATAACAGGGGCATGACGAGTGACTAATGAATCAATATCCTCTCTGAGACGTACCACCTATTCCTATACGCTGCACAAGTCAGGGATCTATATGTATCAAATTCGAGTTGTTAATCAGCACTCAAAACCATATATTCACCCATTGATCTCGTCAACGACCGTATCAATATCTTCCTGAACTTGCGCTCTAACATAAATATATGAAGTGATGCCTGTACCAGTCGTCTAGACTTACCCTGATTCTACTGTAGTTGATAACCTCAGCCCCACTGGACTGAACCTCTACCACTATGCCTAGAACCACTGTAACCACCCTGATGTCGAGGCCTCTTATCTCTGGCCCCGATGTCATGACGATGCAAATCTTCAACTGTGCAGGCATAGTCTGCAATGGCCTAGAATGACCAACCGCTAGCAACCAGTATCTCTGCAGGCTCTCTGAACTCTCTTTGTAGGACCCAAACAAATCTATGGACTCTGTTGACCTCAGTATGCATAATCATGGCTCCAAATTGAGCAAGCTAATAGAACCGGGTCTCATACTCTAAGACGATTGTAGTATCCTGAGAAAGTCTAGTGAACTCCTCCCTCTGATGCTCTCGGTCTCTCTATGGCAAGAACTTGTCCATAAAGGCCTCATAAAACTCAGATCAAGTCAAGGGAGGTTATGTAAAAGGCCTACCAGAAACATGTGCCTCGACCATAACTTCGCTGGACCCTCTAGCTGATATGAAGTGTAGACAACCCCGTGAGTCTCCAATAAGCCCAAATGGTTCAACATTTCCTCGCAAGTAGTGATAAAGTCATGTGGGTCCTGACCCGATATACAAGCGAATCTCGGTGGCGCCAATCTCAAAAACCTACCCAAGGCCTTTTGCTCTGTCTCTATCATAGTAGGGCGAGGAGAAAGAGGCTGGGCAACCGATGGAACTGGAACAACCTCAGCATGGGGAGCTGCAGTAGCAGGCTGCGCTCCTGAACTCTGAACACCCAGGGCTACCCCCTTAACGGATGTATGGGCTGTCTCAGAAGGACGCTCCCCAATCATACCCAATAGCTGAAGTAACAAACCTTAAATATCTGAAGACTGAGCTGGGGCTGAAGCTGGCATAGAAACTGATGCTGGAACTGGTACTGGAGCTGGTGGTGTCTGGGCTATCCTTGGGCCCACATGCTGCTGTCTGGAGCTAACTCTTGCTCGTAGTCATACTCAGGCTCTATATCCACTCTAGCAGCTCTAGGAGGTGTTGCTTTTCTGGGGCGCACTCAATCCTTACCTCTACCCCGGTGGCCACCCTGGCCCCTAGCTAGAGTTGGAGGTGCAGGGGTAGGAGGCTTTCCTCTGCCAGAAGCTGAAGATCTCGTAAGAAACATCTGTGGAAGAGTGAACCAGAATAAGTGAGATTTCTAGAAACTTTCAAGGATACTACACACGAAAGAGGAACAAGAATAGTCCATTTTCCTAAGATGTCACTATAGCCTCCCTAAGATTAATTACAGCCGTCTCCACCCCAATCTGCAGGACTCTACTAGACATTGGCTCCTATACCAATGACACTGCTGGACCTAGGGATCTGATATCAAGCTGTCACGACCCGATTTCTCGGTCATGATGGAACCTACAACCATCCAGTAGGCGAACCAATCCCCATAGCCCAGAAAAGTTAGTAATGGGATACCTTCTAACAGTTTAAATGGAAGAGCAGGTAAAATAGTGGAAGCAAGGGAACAAGATAAAGAAATTAGATAACAAGGATAACATATATGAAAAGCAGAAACTAAACCAACCCAAAACCTGGTGTCATAGCGTATAGAAGCCCGAACTACATAAGGAGTACAAGGGTCCAAAAGAAATATTCATATACACAAGCTGTCTCTGAGTAGTGACAGAGTATAGGATATACAAAAGATAAACTAAGTCAATCTCTGAATGCCAAGAGCTCACCCTCATTTTGGATGGTCCAAAAACAGCACCCCGCATGAGTCTCCGGCGCTTTATCAGTGATGGCTCACACTAGTATCTACACCAGAAGATGCAGAGGGTAGGGTGAGCTCTAAATGTGAAGCATAAGGTACCCAGTAGGTATCATAGGATGACTGGGCACATATAAAGTAAAAGAGCAATAGCAGACAGGGTAGAAATAAATAGTCACAAAAATCAACAAAAAAGTACACAGGAACTAGCTCAGAGGGAAGACAACAGAAGGCAATATACAAGGCTAGAAAATAGAATATATACAACAGGAACAGGTGAAAGTAAGGATGATGCACCTGGGATCCTCGCAAAATAGTATATATGTAAATAATTTCTAACAATGTGCAGTATACCGGTAACCTCAAGTATAAGGAAATGGGAGAGAAGAATAAAGGTAGACATGCTCGACATACAGGAGTTAATACCTAATCTAGTCATACAAACTCAATCTAGGAACTCACAACCTTACAGTAATCATACTCATACTCGACTGTAACAGGGAACGATATAGGAATAAAGTAACAAGAGTCTACCTACCGTCCCTCGGCCGCCCATATAACCAAGGAATGCAATCAAGTGAAAACAAACTCTCTGACATCCAATACTACTGGAGCATACAATCAACACACAGCAAAAAATGGGTGGTATATCAAATAATGAATGATATGATATATGAAAACATAGGGTGAAATAGAACCTCTGTATGTACCTCTTCTGGTGTTGATCGGGCCTAGCAGGCAGGTTTCATGGAAGGACACAGCCCGTATACCTATACTCCATCGTATACCCTTCCTTCTGGCACACGCTGCCCAAAGTCTCAAGCCCGGAGCGGCAAGGTCAATGGAGGTCCCGGGCCCCATACTAAAACTTAGAATCAAAACGTGTCCTCCGGAATTGAGTATGGGTTTAAGACGGTGGCTAAGTCTTAAATATGCACGCTTAGACCCTGTCTAGGACTAAAACAGTGAAAAAGATATCTCAAAAACCCTTCCAACAGTACCCGGGCACAACCAGGTCTAAAACAATAGTAAAAATATCTGAGATGCTTGACTCGGCCGAGCCTGATATCATTTCAAATCAGTAAGGATACTCAGCTAGCACTCTGACCCGGTCGAGACTAGCAATAGTAGTAAACCATGATAAAACTATATCTTTAACCTTCTTTTACCCCAAAAAGATCCACGTATTAAGTCAAATCATTTCCAAATCCAATTTCATCAAAAAGGGGCCCCGGAGCCATGCAAGGTTTAGAAAATCAATTTTCATAGGCCCAAAGTCAAAAACCATAATAAAACGTGGAAAATACATGGAAATGATATGATCAACTCAAATAGCTGCCTGAAAGCTCACAATCAACCTTACGACCGTGCACAAGCTCCAAAGCTACTCAGCAAGCATAACCAGCCTAGAAGGATATTTCTATATCCGGGACTCACAGACATTTCTAATAATCCCACCTTCTATGTTCTAGAGTGAACAAGACCTCACGGGGTCACAAGGGTAATAAATATATCAACTAATAGGAATACTACACACAACTAAGGAAATAAATAGGATGAATCATGGGAAAGCGGTCAAGGTCTGTGGTACCAACCTAATAACCCAACCCAAGGATGCAACCTAGTATAATTTTACCCTATATATGTGAAGTCTAAGGAGTTAAGCCGTAACCTACCTGTTATTCGATGACAAGATGCGGGAATGATGATATCCAAGGCCGAGCTGCTCTGAGAAGCTCCAAACGAGAATAAAACTATCAAATTCATGAATAAAATGTTAAGACGAGTCTAATGATACCCATATTGCTACAATTGTAGCCGGGTCGATATCTGGGTCATAAGCGAGCTCGCAGGGCTCGTAACCCGAAACCAAAAATGAAAAGATCCACGATGACCCCAACGATGCCAAGAAGGCATGCTCCAAATTTGAGCATAATTGTACAAGGGAAGGGCACCAAAACAGCCCGCCCAAGTTGGGGATGGAAGAATGAAAATTTTGAAAATAAAAATGGAAATTGGGCAAAATTACTTACCACAAAGATTGAATTTCAAGCCGAGACGGACAATCCTTTACTTCCACGAAGCATGCATGAGCTAGGGGCAGACACTAAATAATAATTTCCAAGTTTTGGTAGGAGCAATAATGGAGAAAATTAAGAAAATCCAAGGGAAGCTAAAAGGACAAGTGGGGAAGATGACTTACCAAGAATCGGAAAAACACGGAAAATCCACAAGCAATTGATTTCCCAAGGATTATAAATGATCAAGAGCAATTTTGGTAGAGAGAAAAATGAGTTTAGAGTGAGAAAAGTGAGGAGAAGTGGCTGGAAAAAATGAATTTTCAGCTATTTATAGTTGTTGGCCGCAACTGATTTTCTGCAATTTTTTGCAATTTTAAAAATAACTCGATGGGACATTCCAGGCATAATCAAAAACCAATATTCAAAAACAAATAATGCTAATAGAGTGTAAACAATGTTCCAAACTCAACGGAATCGACAAAACTTCCATACGAGATCATTTCAGAGAAATGTTGACACAAGTCAACACTAACGAAAAGGAACTCAAAGGCTCGAAATGAGTCTGACTCACCCGGAACCTGAAACAACCATCTTCCTAGCCCAAACTCAACATTCCGGAGTTAACAGAATCATTGGATTTTGAATCCGACACTCCGATCATCTAAAATCACCCAAAGTTACACTTTCTGCTCCAAATGGCCTGAAAACTGAGAAAACAACGCAAACCCCACACCGAACGTTCTCAAACCTCAACTAAAGGTCCAACTAGAACAAACTCATCACTCCGGAGCTATTGGAACTGTCAGAGTTCAATTCTGAGCACGTTAGCTAAGAATGTTGACTAATGTCAACAATATTCTAAGCTTAAAGTTCTAAAACAAGCAAACAGCTAAAAAGACCAAACGAACGACTAGGGCACCAAACTACCGGTCTCAGCAAGCCATAAATGACTTGGGTCCGCAATGGAAGGCTCTAACATTGCAATTAATGCAAAAATTCAAAGATGACTAGAAGGGTCATCACAATTTCAAAACTTTTTACTCCCATGTCCTATTTTAAATTACACTTCTACCAACTTTTACTATGATTCTTTTAAATAATTCCTACGTACTTCTAAATTCAAAAGACTACAATTTGTAATGATTCATCTACTAGAAGATGGGGTTATTATTGACTTTTGTAAATTCCTTCGAAAGCAAGACAATAAATAATATCACTTTACATGGTTAATGAAGGAGGAGTAGCTGCATATGCCATTAAAAATGCTATTAAAATGTTATTTTGTAGTAAGAGTGATAAAAAAAATGAGAATTAAAATCTATAATAAATCACACATGGTTCATAAACATTTGTTTTTATTATTTTTCTCAACCCTTTTTCTTTTAAATGATCCGTGCATCGCTCAGGTACATACACTAGTATACAATAGAAATAAGAAAGTAATAAGTCTGAAAGGTAAAACTAACAACTCAATAGCTGATTCTAATTCCATTTCTGAAAGCCTCTAACTGACATGAGTTACTGGGACAAGCCCCCAGCTAACTCTAATAGTCTGAAACTAAAATAAATAAACTACAAAGATAACATGACTATCATCCTCGAACTATGAGGAATCACCACTGAGATGTTGTATAAGGACTGGAAGGTCGCCTAAAACGCGGTCTTGGTGTTGAATGCCTGAATCTACATCATGATAAGATATAGCACAAAAGTATGCATCAGTACTTCGTATGTACTGAGCATCCGGTATATATGTAAAGTTGTACAACGTAAAAACTGAATATGGAAAATGCATACTTAAACATGAAATGAAGGATAAGCTGAATGTAGTGGCCAAGTATCTAACTTGAATACTATAACATGGTGAATGGAACTAAAAAACTGAAATAGATACTAAGTACAAGGTCAATGCAATATGAGTCTAACTGTGGGAGTTACTATTAACTGACATACCCCAAGCTGAGCTAACTGTGGACCCAATTTGTAACCCTGGATGGAAGGGTGTTCATACCTTGCCAAGGGTACGAACTAATCTATCTTGGATCCACTAAACTGATGTCCACAAAGGACAAGGGTGTCAAGCCTAATATGCTGGGTGACCCCTTTAGAACAAATGGTGGTGCCGTAGTTTTGGGACTCAGGGACTGCTACTAAAGGTCTCAGCCTAAATTGGTGGGTTAGCCTTCATCCGTTCGTCCACTCGGTGCTAAGTCTACTCCTAACTGAATACATAAGCAATAAAATACAACTAAAATACTGAATAGCTCAAATACTGATAATTACCTGAGAATGCAACATAAATATACTGAAACTGATAGCATTCTAATTCTGAAGCATGACTGACTAAATCATTTGACTAGCAAGTATAATTTATGAGTACTGAAATTAACACATGATAGGATTGTTGAACTTTGTACTTAGGGATATCCTAATTCTCCAACAAACATATAATTATTATCATGCAAGCCATAGGATCTGAATTTCAATAGTTTCCTAAGGTTTAGGAACCCTAGGTCTGAAGAACTAATTGAGAACTTGAAGAACTGAACTGAATATAGGGACTCAATGGGTGAAAGGAACCCACTGATGAAATCCCACATACCTGGAGGAGAATCTATGGAGAAATCCTTGGATTTGTGGGGCTGAGCTTGAAGAAGACCTTCTGCTTGTTCTTGAGAGAAATTGTCGCCTCTTTTATTCTTTTCTTTCTAGGGGAAGGAACACAGCAAGAAAACCCCAAGGACGTGGATACTCAATGGTACCCTCTTGGGTTGCCTCCCAAGTAGCATTTAATTTGATGTTGTGGCACGATGCTAGTATCTTGACTACTTAGACTTTGCCAAGATACTCATCAAAAACACACGGATGGACAGCTGCCCCCACCCTACCAAAAAGGATCGCGCATTGTCCCTAATGCACTAAAAAAATTAAATACATAGGGAGGCAGGAACATACCTGTAGTACCTAAGTGCTGGCATCCGGTGAGGTAGATGGGGCCTGTGGTATGGCACCCAGAGCAGTAGTAGTAGCATCGATAATGGTTGTTGCACTCAAAGGGTCAACAGTGGTAGGGACCATAAGAGGTGCCCGACCGGTAGTAGCAAGCTCTGGAAACTCAGTAGCAATGGGTATGGCACCTCCTACAGCTGGTTCCAAACTGGAGGACTCGCCTCAAAGCCTACAATGGTTTGCCTCCTTGCAATGTCGCAGTTCATCTAAGGATAACCATGTGGCAGTAGCTATATCCTATTTCTCTCTCTTTGGATCTGGCTCAACCTCAGATGGACCCTCACTATGAGCCCTCTTCCTTCTAGCACTTAGAAGCTCAAGATCCTCATCATCAGCAAGTAGATCAACACACATACTAGTGACCGTCGGGACAGTAATGGGAATAGGGATATAACAGGGGCATGGCGAGTGACTAATGAATCAATATCCTCTCTGAGACGTACCACCTATTCCTATACACTGCACAAGTCAGGGATCTATATGTATCAAATTCGAGTAGTTAATCGGCACTCAAAACCATATATTCATCCATTGATCTTGTCAACGACCGTATCAATATCTTCCTGAACTTGCGCTCTAAACCTTACCTCTACAGCTGTTACAGTAGACTACACCCATGGTTTTATCTGCTTTAACAAATTAGCCATCTACTACTCTATCTTAGTCTGTCACTATACCAAGTCAGGTAAGAACTCATGGGTGATGGTAACAATTCCAGAAGGAGTTGGGCGTGTAGGCACAATAGGAATAGCAGTTGGTGGTATGGAGGTCGAAGGTGCATATGCCAAAGCTATGGCACCCTCTACTATGGTTCTAGCTCCAGGAATTAGAACTTATGGAATATGCTCTGTGTGTTGTGCTGTGGTACCAGTGTCACCCTGATCACCAAGAACTTTTGGCCTCTCAAATAACACAACACCAGAGAAAGCTGAGCTATGTGCTCATCTCTAGGCGACTGGACTCATGTCATCTTTTATCAATTTTGGGTCCTGAGTCCTAGTCACCTCAATTATATGGGTTAACACCTGGCATAATAGAAATCATTGAATCCATACACAATCAGTGAATCAAGCAGGGAAAAAGGATGCTAGTATTTGGTCTGATTGCCCGCTCATGAATCTCTTTAATAATATACCGCAGGATATTAATTTCATAACCAGCCATAATACTGGACACTAGTACTACCCAATCTGGTGTCAGAGTGTTATTCACCTGAATTGGACAAAGATGAGACTGCACCACAGCCCACCAAAACTTTCCTGCAAAACTCAAGGATGCCTTTCTGATCTCACCTTTTGTGACCCACTCAGCATCCTCTACACGGTCAGCAATATAACCTGCAACCCATCTAAGTAAATCTGCTTTCTGGACTGAATCTTTCATTTTATTTCTATCCTTTACTGTCTGTATATGGTGATCAAACTTAGTTGTGTCAAATAGTAGCTCATACTCGAGCCCATATAAAAAATGCAGGATCATGCGCTCAGAGATGTCAACTGGTGCACCTCGTACTACTGTGCTGGTAATTGAGGGTTGGACCTAGCATTTCTGCTTTGGTGAGGTAATACTCTATACCTTGGCTGCATAAAAGGCATAAAACTCCTGAAAAATCTAAGGATTGTACTTGCTTGATGGCTCAGCCATCCACTAAAACCGATATCTATCAAACACTGCTTGTATATCTAGGATAGAGTCAAGCCCTCAATCAGAATCCGCAGCTCTGCAAAGATGCCCCTCTTGAGTGTACCCTTATCAGCCAATTGAGCAATCTCATCATATAGTCTCTTCATGCATGGAACACACTATTGCCTATTTTCACTAGTTTGGGTTGCATCAAATCTCTCTTCGTCAGCTTTCCTCTACTTCTCGAACTATATTGTGGATAGCTCAGAATAATTCTTTCCAACTTCGGACTCAGCAGCATCAGAACCTGAGCCATTCCCTGTATTGGTAGCTAGTGAACTCTCCTTGTTTGTCTCATTCTTGTCCCCAGTATCACATGACCCGTCTCCCTCCTCAGACTAGTGAATAGTAGTCGCCACTTGTGTCACAACCGGGAGAGTAAGCTGGAGTTCTACCTCATCAGTAGCATAAGTCCTCCCTCCTCGCCTCATGGTCTGAAGCTCTACATTTGTGTCAGGATGGATTTCATAAACCTCATCTGACCCAATCTTCTCAACTTCAAAGGGCTCGTCTGTGAGTTTAGACTTCAATTTGTGAACCCCTTCTCTTATTTCCTTTGAGGTGCATGCTCCACCCTTTTTCAGAGTATTCTTGGGAGGCAGCGTACCTTCGGGGTAGAGTATTAGTACCCAACATTGAAAGAAAAATCAAAAAAATTCTAAAGTTTTTTCAGAATTGGGGGTCCACAAATAGGATCCACGACCAGAGGAATGAACCACGGCTCGTGGAAACCCATCGTGGTTCACAAGGACAGGTTTCTTGTTTGTAGGTTTGAGTTCCACAGAGTCCAATCACGGCTCATGGATGAACCTCTTGGAATATGAACCATAGGCTCCAAAAATAGTTCAGCTTTTCACGAGGATGGTTTATGGGTCATAGAATGAACCACGACCCATGGACTACCCATGTGATCACTGATACAGTGGAAAATAACAATTTTATCATTCTTCCATAATTTTTTCATGATTCTACCTCATTTTTTACAATTCGTGCATAAAATGAAATCACATGACAAGTGTTTACTCAAATAAGGTTAAAAATTACTTCGTACCTTAGAAATAATGGAAGAACTTAAGTAAACACTGATATAATTAAACCACAACTTTGACCCACGATCGGCTTACTTAAATTTTGCTCTTTTTTAGAACTTTTAGTGATGCAACAGTGAAGTCGTATCATTTTAGGGGATTTAAGAGTGAAGAGGGGGAAAATTATTGATCGGTGGAGGAAATTTAGGAGTTTTGGTGTTTGAGTGGAAGTAGGAGAGTGGAGGGTCAGTTTAGGCATTTGAAAAATGGGGGGAAATTGAATTTGAAGGGTTTTAACTACGATCAAGTTGTGGGTCGGTTTTAAATCAGGTCAAAATATTTTTAAAAAACTTACCTGAGTTCCATGAGCACTGTTCACGAGTCGTGGATTGGACCATGGCTCGTGGAACAGGCTCGTGGAACAAGTCCTTACAAGGTAACTTTTGTTCATACAATATGATCATGGTCCATGGCTTGTGGTTTTAACCTTGGCTCATGGAACAAGTCCCGAACACAACCATTTCCCTGAGTTTCTATGAGTGAATTCTATGGCTTATGGTTTGAACCACGGTCCGTGAACCTAGGTCGTGGATCCTCACTTACCCCTTTTTCTAATTTTATCTTTTCGAGTGCCTTTCCTCTACTTGTCCCTGCACATACACCAAACATTAGCCTTGGTTTGCCTCCTAAGAAATACCTCATTTAACATCACGACACTACGCAGGTCACTTAACTACTCAGACTTCATCAAGTTTCCCTTATGGGTTGCCTCCCATGCAGTGCCTGGTTTAACATCACGGTATGATGCAGATTCCTTGGTTACTTAGGCTTCACTAAGGCCCTAAACTTCAACAACTTTTACCTCCTCCACAGTTCCCAAGTAAGCCTTAATACGTTGACCATTAGCCTTGAACCTCTTGCCTTCATGGTTTTCAAGCTCTATGGCACCATGTGGGAACACTTGTACCACTTCAAATAGTCCTATCCATTTAGACTTTAGCTTGCCAGGAAACACACGAAGTCTAGAAATGAACAGTAAAACCAAATCACTCGGTGCAAAATCTCTCTTCTCAATCTTCCGGGCATGATACAATTTCATCTTTTCTTTGTATAAGGCTGAACTTTCATAGGCATTGAGGTGAAATTCGTCCAACTCATTTAACTGACCAAGCCATTGAAAAGAGGTTGCACACAAATCTAAATTCAATTTCTTCAGTGCCCACATGGCTTTATGCTCAAGCTCCACCTATAGATTACATGCCTTCCAAAACACAAGATGATATGGTGACATACCTATTGGTGTCTTGTACATAATCTGATATGCCCATAAGGTATCATCCGAATGTGGCCAATGATAAGTCAGTAATCTACCAACTTATTGAGCCTATATCCATGAATTATTGCTATATTATGAATAGATTTAGAGGTTTTTATGGCCTTTATTGATGTCTATGCAGGTACTTTTGATAGATGATGATAAACAAGAAAATGGACCCAAAAAGAGCTTAAAAAGGAGTGAAGTGTGAAGTGTTCGAAAAGGCTGAAGGTTCTGACTGGAGATGCGATGGTCATGCGACACACACGGGTTGAGGTGCGAATCGCACCTCCTCCGCACAAGATCATAAAGTCACTGAAGAGTCTGTCAAGGGGTGCAGTTACTGTGCAATGCGCACATCCTGAGGTGTGAACTGCACCCTCTTTGCGCGGAGCTCCCAATTCTAGCTGAAGTCACTGGTTCAACCATAAGTAGTGTGTGAAGTGCACTTCCCAACGTGCAAATCGCGCTGCACACCTCCCGAAGGGCATTTTTCTCCTAATTTTTAGTGACATCTTGGGAAACTATAAAAGGCCTATTCCGGAACAATTATAAATAACTTTTATCATTCTGAATATTTTGAAGAGTTTTTAGCTTGGAGACTAAGTTTTTCACCTCTTTTGAGAAGAGAGTTTCAATCTAATTCTCTTGGTTAACACTTGTGTACTCAAATTGAAGCTGGATTCAGCTCTAATGGAAGGAATTTTGAATTACCCAGCTGGTATCTCTTTCTCTCTCACTATGAATGGATAAAATCTCTTGTCTAGGGATGTATTGATGATGGGTGCTTAAGAAATGGGTGTGGGTGTTATCTATTCTTGCCTATAATTGCTTAATTGACATGTATCTAGTAATTTTACCAAGTTTTAATCCTAAAATTGGTGGTTGCAAATATTAATTTTCATTACTTGACTATGTGATTGCTTGAGAAAGGATTTCATAGTTTTGAATGTGAAATTACTAGTGGGAACTTGGGATTCCACTCAGATTTGAGGCTAGGAATAGCCCTTATCATCGGATTCTCCCATTTAAGAGTCTAAGCTAGAGATAATATGACCCCCCACCAAGCTAGATTGGTTGTTTATTGATCAAACTAATGATGCTCTGATCGAGATCATCAGATATAAGATTGTTGATCAAGAGATAAGAAAATCTTACCCATGACCAATGCTATTCATGTCATTAAGCGAGAATAGGTATGAATTAATAATCACCCTATCCCATAACCAAAGCTCCATCGGATATGCATCCCTAGTCGTCTAATCGACTTGATACATCCGTTTTAGTTTCATTGCTTTTTAAATTGAATTGCGATTGTAGTGACAACATTCTCAATTCCCCCATCTTTTTACTTGTTGTTTGAGAAATTACTCTCACCTTGAACTCAATCCATTACAATTGATATATAGCTACTCCAAGTCCCTTGTGTACGACCTCGACACTCGTTGGGTTTATAAATTTTGTTTTGTTGCACGATCGCTGATGTGCCGCCATTCTACGGCACTTTCAACGCCTCTAAACTAAGAACAATCGTACGTTTTCAAGCAACTGTCGTCGTTTTTGATGTTTTATGTTATGTTTTCAGGAAAGGGAGACAAACATGGAAACAGAAGGAAATACGAGCAAAACGACATTCTGGATAAGAGTGACGGCCTGAGTGATGGTCCGTCAAGCTGGTGACGGTCTGTCAAGCCCAAACCGTCACCCTGAGGCAGCACCACTGCCTAGTGGTGATGGCCACCATGATGGTCCGTCACCCAAACCGTCAAGTTGAGACAGTGCGTGACGCGGATTCTGAACGTTTTTGGGTTTACTTCCTGGACTCCTATAAATACCCTATGTTAGGTTTATTTTAATATACATTACAAGTTAATTACCAATACATTACCCAATAGTTTTAGGAGAGTTTTAGTCGACTTTTTGAGAGCAACAACACGTTTTCTTGGTCTTGAAATCGTGTTCTTGAATCGTTCTTGGGATCTTGGTTTTCTTGTTCTTGGAAAATTGAAGCTTGTTTTCATTATATTGTAAGAATCTCTTTTCTCTTTATTATGAATATGAATCTCTTTTCTTCCCATCAAAGCATGATTAACAAACTTCCCACAACTAGGGTTGTGGGAGCCATGGCTAAAATAGCAATATAGATTCTGGGTAGCGTCGGGTTCAATATTTGTGATTGTCACGTTGTTAATCATTCATTCTTCACGTTTTCTAGTGGTTGCAAACATTAGAACATGCCTAGGTTTAATTTTCTTGAGTAAAGAAATTAAAACCGGGAAATTTGGTTAATAACGAGGATTCGAGACTACCAACTCTCGTCTTATGATTAATGCTGTAACTAGATTAATCTACTTGATGTTTAGGATTGAAATATAAAAAGCTCGCCTTTTCAAGTTCGAGAGAATTGAAAAGGAAATTCGTCTATTTGGTTGAGAAACGTTTAGATGATACCATTAATTCAATCACATCGTGACATGCATATAAGAAAGAACCAGGTTAAGCTTGAATCGACATTGTTACAACGCCATGATGAACACTTCCCTAGTTCTCTCTCATATTGATTTCACTCATACGTTATTATTTGCTTTTGCTCAAGTTTTGATCATGCAAACCCCCCTATTTACCGGAAGATATTGATTACTAGTCATCTACTTCACTAACGACTTAATTCGCACCTTATTCCCTGTGGGATCGACCCCAACCTCTGTTGGGTTCTATATTTGCCGACGACCGCTTACGCTTCTTAAATTGAGGTGTAGTTTGGGCGTTATCAAATTTTGGCGCCGTTGCCGGGGAGTTACCTCTGTTGGGTTACCTGTGAGTCTTTCACCACCGAGGGTTTTTGTTGCCGTGTTTCTTTTCCCTCCGGTGTTCTATCTAGTAGAACCGACATGTTTAGGTTGTCGTTTAAATTTTAGTTTTTTTAGTGTCTATAGCAAGCATGGCGTTTTTTGTTGGAAAATATACTAAAAGGAGCCCCCTCTGAAAAAGTTGATTTTGTACTTATGTTTGAAACGATTGACTGTCTGGATCCTTGGATGTCATTGTGTGGTTATGATTGGAATAAGTATGTTAAGCCGAGTTGTTGTCTTGATAGTTGGTAGTGGTATGGTTTCTTGGTGCCAAGTGTGTGTGAGCGTATTGTTATAAATTCTTACTCTGTGCATGCATCTAGAACTTGCCCGGTCTATTTTGTTAAAGTTTGAAGTTGGTTGCTTAGGAAAGAATCACAGGCCCTTTTTGTGTGCAGTCCACTTAGCCATAAGACCGTCCAAATGTAAATAATCCCTTTAATCCCTGTTTGAGCCATAATTGACCCTGTTCGTTCAATAACCTGTCACCGTTCCTGTTTAACTTTGAATCCCTATTTTGGCCCTGGTCCTTCCTTGGACATCGTGCACCTCGACTCAGGCAATCAGCCTAAGTTGAGGGTGGCTACTATAGAGGTAAATGATAAGAAAAATAGGATGAATAAGATTGGTTGTGAATAGAATGAAAATTCCTGGTGTGTGTCTAAGAAAAAGAAAGATAAAGAAACGAAAAAGAAAAAGAGATGAAAAAGAACGAAAAAGAAATAAAAAGAAGTGTCAAAATAAAGAGGCCGCACCTGTAGCTAGAAAGAAGGGAATAAGGAGGTGAATAAGGATGGGCAAAGTAAAGTTATGTAGAAATAGTAGGTCGGTGAATCCAAGGAGGGTTTAGTCGCTATTCCCCAAACGTATCCTACCTGCACCCGAAGCCGCATTACAAGCCAAAACAAGTCCTGTAGTGATCCTGAATGACTTTCTGAAGAGCTGAAATAGAATAGTAAGGGCAAGCTATGGCATCGCATGTGCATTGTTTGAAATCGTTTGTGAGTGTGAGCGTCTTACCTAGTCCTAAATTTTGTGTGTGGGACTTCTTTGTGGTGAGGGAACCAAGATTTCTGTATTATCTATTGACTGTTAGGATAGCTGTGCGTGTGTATGCATAATATTCTATCATATCGGAATGACATGCTTGGATCCTTGCAAGTTAACGTTTCATACATTTGTGTGCTACTAGGGTGGCTTGATTTAAGAATTAATGAACTATCGAATGACCATGAGTTGCTAGAGACACGAGTTTGGTTTCTTAGTGGAGTCGTATTATTGTTTTTGTGTCATGTTGCTTGAGGACAAGCGAACGTTTTAAGTTGAGGGTGTTGATGTGCCGCCATTCTACGGCACTTTTGACGCCTCTAAACTAAGAACAATCGTACGTTTTCAAGCAACCGTCGTCATTTTTGATGTTTTATGTTATGTTTTCAGGAAAGTGAGACAAACATGGAAACGGAAGGAAATATGAGCAAAACGATGTTCTGGATAAGAGTGACGGCCTGAGTGACGGTCCGTCAAGCTGGTGACGGTCCGTCAAGCCCAAACCATCACCCTGAGGCAGCACCACTGCCTAGTGGTGACGTCCAACATGACGGTCCGTCAAGGTGGTGACGGTCTGTCACCCAAACCGTCAAATTGAGACAGTGTGCGACGAAGATTCCGAACATTTTTGGGTTTACTTCCTGGACTCCTATAAATACCCTATGTTAGGTTTATTTTAATATACATTACAAGTTAATTACCAATACATTACCCAATAGTTTTAGGAGAGTTTTAGTCGACTTTTTGAGAGGAACAACACGTTTTCTTCTTCTTGAAATCGTGTTCTTGAATCGTTCTTGGGATCTTGGTTTTCTTGTTCTTGGAAAATTGAAGCTTGTTTTCATTATATTGTAAGAATCTCTTTTCTCTTTATTATGAATATGAATCTCTTTACTTCCCATCAAAGCATGATTAAGTAACTTCCCACAACTAGGGTTGTGGGAGCCATGGCTAATATAGCAATATAGATTCCGGGTAGCGTCGGGTTCAATATTTGTGATTGTCACGTTGTTAATCATTCATTCTTCATGTTTTCTAGTGGTTGCAAACATTAGAACATGCCTAGGTTTAATTTGCTTGAGTAAAGAAATTAAAACCGGGAAATTTGGTTAATAACGAGGATTCGAGACTACCAACTCTCGTCTTATGATTAATGCTGTAACTAGATTAATCTACTTGATGTTTAGTATTGAAATATAAAAAGCTTGACCTTTTCAAGTTCGAGAGAATTGAAAAGGAAATTCGTCTATTTGGTTGAGAAACGTTTAGATGATACCATTAATTCAATCACATCGTGACATGCATATAAGAAAGAACCCGGTTAAGCTTGAATCGACATTGTTACAACGCCATGGTGAACACTTCCCTAGTTCTCTCTCATATTGATTTCACTCATACGTTATTATTTGCTTTTGATCACGTTTAGATCACGCAAACCCCCCTATTTAGCGGAAAATATTGATTACTAGTCATCTACTTCACTAACGACTTAATTCGCACCTTATTCCCTGTAGGATCGCCCCAACCTCTGTTGGGTTCTATATTTGACGACGACCGCTTACGCTTCTTAAATTGAGGTGTAGTTTGGGCGTTATCAAATTTTGGCGCCGTTGCCGGGGAGTTACCTCTGTTGGGTTACCTGTGAGTCTTTCACCACCGAGGGATTTTGTTGCCGTGTTTCTTTTCCCTCTGGTGTTCTATCTAGTAAAACCGGCATGTTTAGGTTGTCGTTTAAATTTTAGTTTTTTTAGTGTCTATAGCAAGCATGGCATTTTTTGTTGGAAAATATACTAAAAGGAGCCCCCTCTAAAAAAGTTGATTTTGTACTTATGTTTGAAACGATTGACTGTCTGGATCCTTGGATGTCATTGTGTGGTTATGATTGGAATAAGTATGTTAAGCCGAGTTATTGTCTTGATAGTTGGTAGTGGTATGGTTTCTTGGTGCCAAGTGTGTGTGAGCGTATTGTTATAAATTCTTACTCTGTGCATGCATCTAGAACTTGCCCGGTCTATTTTGTTAAAGTTTGAAGTTGGTTGCTTAGGAAAGAATCACATGCCCTTTTTGTGTGCAGTCCACTTAGCCGATAAGACCGTCCAAATGTAAATAATCCCTTTAATCCCTGTTTGAGCCATAATTGACCCTGTTCGTTCAATAACCTGTCACCGTTCCTGTTTAACTTTGAATCCCTGTTTTGGCCCTGGTCCTTCCTTGGACATCGTGCACCTCGACTTAGGCAATCAGCCTAAGTTGAGGGTGGCTACTATAGAGGTAAATGATAAGAAAAATAGGATGAATAAGATTGGTTGTGAATAGAATGAAAATTCCTGGTGTGTGTCTAAGAAAAAGAAAGATAAAGAAACGAAAAAGAAAAAGAGATGAAAAAGAACGAAAAAGAAATAAAAAGAAGTGTCAAAATAAAGAGGCTGCACATGTAGCTAGAAAGAAGGGAATAAGGAGGTGAATAAGGATGGGCAAAGTAAAGTTATGTAGAAATAGTAGGTCGGTTAATCCAAGGAGGGTTTAGTCGCTATTCCCCAAACGTATCCTACCTGCACCCGAAGCCGCATTACAAGCCAAAACAAGTCATGTAGTGATCCTGAATGACTTTCTGAAGAGATGAAATAGAATAGTAAGGGCAAGCCTATGGCATCGCATGTGCATTGTTTGAAATCGTTTGTGAGTGTGAGCGTCTTACCTAGTCCTAAATTTTATGTGTGGGACTTCTTTGTGGTGAGGGAACCAAGATTTCTGTATTATCTATTGACTGTTAGGATAGCTGTGCGTGTGTATGCATAATATTCTATCATATCATTATGACATGCTTGGATCCTTGCAAGTTAACGTTTCATACATTTGTGTGCTACTAGGGTGGCTAGATTTAAGAATTAATGAACTATCGAATGACCATGAGTTGATAGAGACACGAGTTTGGTTTCTTAGTGGAGTCGTATTATTGTTTTTGTGTCATGTTGCTTGAGGACAAGCGAACATTTTAAGTTGAGGGAGTTGATGTGCCGCCATTCTACGGCACTTTCGACGCCTTTAAACTAAGAACAATCGTACGTTTTCAAGATACCGTCGTCATTTTTGATGTTTTATGTTATGTTTTCAGGAAAGTGAGACAAACATGGAAACGGAAGGAAATACGAGCAAAATGACGTTCTGGATAAGAGTGACGGCCTGAGTGATGGTCCGTCAAGCTGGTGACGGTCTGTCAAGCCCAAACCATCACCCTGAGGCAGCACCACTGCCTAGTGGTGACGGCCACCATGACGGTCTGTCAAGGTGGTGACGGTCCGTCACCCAAACCGTCAAGTTGAGACAGTGCGCAACGCAGATTCCGAACATTTTTGGGTTTACTTCCTGGACTCCTATAAATACCTTATGTTAGGTTTATTTTAATAGACATTACAAGTTAATTACCAATACATTACCCAATAGTTTTAGGAGAGTTTTAGTCGACTTTTTGTGAGCAACAACCCATTTTTTTGGTCTTGAAATCGTGTTCTTGAATCGTTCTTGGGATCTTGGTTTTCTTGTTCTTGGAAAATTGAAGATTGTTTTCATTATATTGTAAAAATCTCTTTTCTCTTTATTATGAATATGAATCTCTTTTCTTCCCATCAAAGCATGATTAACTAACATCCCACAACTAGGGTTGTGGGAGCCATGGCTAAAATAGCAATATAGATTCCGGGTAGCTTCGAGTTCAATATTTGTGATTGTCACGTTGTTAATCATTCATTCTTCACGCTTTCTAGTGGTTGCAAACATTAGAACATGCCTAGGTTTAATTTGCTTGAGTAAAGAAATCAAAATCGAGAAATTTGGTTAATAACGAGGATTCGAGACTACCAACTGTCGTCTTATGATTAATGCTGTAACTAGATTAATCTACTTGATGTTTAGGATTGAAATATAAAAAACTAGCCTTTTCAAGTTCGAGAGAATTGAAAAGTAAATTCGTCTATTTGGTTGAGAAACGTTTAGATGATACCATTAATTCAATCACATAGTGACATGCATATAAGAAAGAACCCGGTTAAGCTTGAATCGACATTGTTACAATGCCATGGTGAACACTTCCCTAGTTCTCTCTCATATTGATTTCACTCGTACGTTATTATTTGCTTTTGCTCACGTTTTGATCACGCAAACCCCCCCTATTTACCGGAAAATATTGATTACTAGTCATCTACTTCACTAACGACTTAATTCGCACCTTATTCCCTGTGGGATCGACCCCAACCTCTGTTGGGTTCTATATTTGCCGACGACAGCTTACGCTTTTTAAATTGAGGTGTAGTTTGGGCGTTATCAAATTTTGGCGCCGTTGCCGGGGAATACGGTTGCCTATTAAGTCTGGTGTGTTTATTTGACTTTTAGTCATATTTCCTGCTTTTATTTTCATTTGTTGTTTTTGTTTTTACAGGGTACATAGTTCTGCATGCCAAGTACCCGAGGCTCGGGTGAACCAATAGTACCCTACGACCCCGAGCTTGCAAGAACGATAAGGCGAAACATGAATGAGGAACAACAAGAGGCAGCGAGACTCGCTGCAGCTCAGCAAGCCCAACAACGTGTGAATGCTGGTGGTCTTGAGGTTGACATAGAGTTGAATGATGAGGAGGTCGACTTAGATGGAGTTGGTGCCACGGGCGCTATTGCGTTTCCACCGTTAGCACCCGGGGCCAAGTTCAACATCACTAGCACAATGATTCAGCTGTTGAATTTGAGAGGAGTGTTTCGTGGAGTTCCTGGTGACGATCCAAACCGGCACCTGATGAATTTTGTGGGTATCTGCAACTCGTTAGAATTTCCTGGAGTGAGTCAGACAGCGATCCGGCTCAGGTTGTTTCCGTTGTCTCTGTCTGATGAGGCAGCGTTATGGTTGACAGAGTTGACCCCCGACTCTATCACAACTTGGGGAGAGTTGAAAGGAGCTTTCCTAGAAAGGTTCTTTCCTTCCTCTAGGATGATACAGTTGAGGGATGGGATTAGCAATTTCAGGCAACAACCTCACGAAGCTTTACATGAGACTTGGTTACGGTTCAAGAAGAAGTTGACACAATGCCCGAACTATCAGCTTATCGATAACTTTTTGATGAAGACATTCTACAGGGGCACTGAATTTGGCTACTAAGCCGACATTGGACAACGCAGCAGGTGGAGCATTCATGGGTCTCACTTTTGTTGAGGCCACAACTACTTTGGACAGGCTCACCAAAACCAACAGGGCCTGGCATACACGGGATTCAGAGTTAGCAGCTAGCACTTATGCAGTTGGTGTGTCAGCAGAGCAGCGCAGAAAAGAGGGAGAACGGGACCGTGACATGGCCCATCTAAAAACGTAAATGGACCTGCTGACCAAGCATTTGATGGCAGGGGATATTGAGATGGTGAAAGCTGTGGGTTCCCAAGGTAGAGCAGCAGAGTTTGAATCTGATGAGGAGGCAAATTATTTGGGTGGTTTTCAGGCCAACGGCCAAGGAAACCAAGGTCGGAACTATTAGAAGGACAACTACTATGAAAAAGCTGGCTACAGAGATCGTGACCAAGGAAACTGGAGGAATAACACTGACAGAGGTGGGTTGTATGTACCACCTAGTAATCGGGATAGAGTTAGCACCGAGACAGGGACGTCTAAATTGGAGAACATGATGGCAAAAATGCTGCTAAAGGTGGAATCTACTGACTCTGCGGTAAAGGAGATGAGGACCGAACTATCAACAATGAGTCAGGTAGTGGATTCACATTCCACCTCGATCAAGCAGTTAGAGCAACAAGTGGGTCAGATCTCAGCGACTCTAAATCAAAGGAAGACAGGGACCCTACCGAGCGACACTATTCAAAACCCGAGGAATGACGCAAGTTGTATGGCGATCACTACAAGAAGTGGTAGAACATTACCAGAATCACATCCGATAATTCAGACTCAGGATGGTGAGATCGCGGACGACAAGGCGGTAGAGGAGGTGACTCAAAGTCCCACAGATGAAAGAAAGGAAGCTGAAAAACTTCCAACTATGATGCCTCGGCCACCGCCTCCTTTCCCACAACATTTGAAGAAGAAAGCGGACGATGGCAAGTTCCTGAATTTCATGACCATGCTCAAGCATATATCAATAAACATCCCACTGGTGGAAGCGCTTGAACAAATGCCCGGATATGCCAAGTTCATAAAGGAATTGATTACCAAGAAGAGGTCAGTGAGCGTGGAACTAGAAGATAACCTCCACCACTACAGTGCCATTTCCTCAAGATCGTTAGTGGACAAGAAAGAAGATCCAGGTGCTTTTACTATTCCCTGTACTATCGGGAAGCTCAACTTCGGAAAAACATTATGTGATCTTGGTGCTAGCATCAACTTTATGCCGCTAGTAATCTATAAACAATTGGGTTTGGGAGCACCCAAACCAACGACCATGAGGGTGCTAATGGCTGACCGTTCAGTGAAGCGACCGGTGGGAATATTGTCTGATGTGCTGGTAAAATTTGGTAAGCTTATATTCCCAGCTGACTTTGTGATCTTGGATTGCGAAGTGGACTTTGAAGTCCCCATAATCTTGGGACGACCATTGCTGGCCACTGCGAGAGTATTGGTTGACATGGAGAGAAACGAATTGACATTTAGGTTAAACAATAAATTTGTCAAGTTCGATGTGTGTAAATTGATGAAGCAACCAACAGACATGAGAGTGGTCGCACTCATAGATGTGGTTGAAGAAGCCCCTGCGGAGTTGCATATTGAGGACAAGGGTCCTGTTGAGACCCTAATTGTTACAAGAATGAGGTTGCGATCGCAAGAAGGGAAACAGGTCGAGAAAAGCGGTGAAAACAAATCAAGGAAGAGAAAACACTGCAAGAAAATCAGCGAAGAAAGAGTAAAGAAGTTTCCGCGACTGGCTGCGGAGCCAATAAAAGAGGAAGTTGGAGCTCAACGAGATGGGGTAGATGGCACCCATTCCATCAATTTCGCCTGCTTTGGAGACCCTAGCGGTCTCCAACATCATACCAAACTCTGAGACCTATGGGCTTCACAAGTATTACTTTCTCTCACAGTTTTAGTTTTCACATGTATGCATTGGGGACAATGCATGAGTCAAAGTTGAGGGTGTTGGGTTACATGTGAGTCTTTCACCACCGAGGGTTTTTATTGCCGTGTTTCTTTTCCCTCCGGTGTTCTATCTAGTAGAACCGGCATGTTTAGGTTGTCATTTAAATTTTAGTTTTTTTAGTGTCTATAGCAAGCATGGCATTTTTTGTTGGAAAATATACTAAAAGGAGCCCCCTCTGAAAAAGTTGATTTTGTCCTTATGTTTGAAACGATTGACTGTCTGGATCCTTGGATGTCATTGTGTGGTTATGATTGGAATAAGTATGTTAAGCCGAGTTGTTGTCTTGATAGTTGGTAGTGGTATGGTTTCTTGGTGCCAAGTGTGTGTGAGCGTATTGTTATAAATTCTTACTCTGTGCATGCATCTAGAACTTGCCCGGTCTATTTTGTTAAAGTTTGAAGTTGGTTGCTTAGGAAAGAATCACAGGCCCTTTTTGTGTGCAGTCCACTTAGCCGATAAGACCGTCCAAATGTAAATAATCCCTTTAATCCCTGTTTGAGCCATAATTGACCCTGTTCGTTCAATAACCTGTCACCGTTCCTGTTTAACTTTGAATCCCTGTTTTGGCCCTGGTCCTTCCTTGGACATCGTGCACCTCGACTCAGGCAATCAGCCTAAGTTGAGGGTGGCTACTATAGAGGTAAATGATAAGAAAAATAGGATGAATAAGATTGGTTGTGAATAGAATGAAAATTCCTGGTGTGTGTCTAAGAAAAAGAAAGATAAAGAAACGAAAAAGAAAAAGAGATGAAAAAGAACGAAAAAGAAATAAAAAGAAGTGTCAAAATAAAGAGGCCGCACCTGTAGCTAGAAAGAAGGGAATAAGGAGGTGAATAAGGATGGGCAATGTAAAGTTATGTGGAAATAGTAGATCGGTGAATCCAAGGAGGGTTTAGTCACTATTCCCCAAACATATCCTACCTGCACCCGAAGCCGCATTACAAGCTAAAACAAGTCTTGTAGTGATCCTGAATGACTTTCTGAAGAGCTGAAATAGAACAGTAAGGGCAAGCCTATGACATCGCATGTGCATTGCTTGAAATCGTTTGTGAGTGTGAGCGTCTTACCTAGTCCTAAATTTTGTGTGTGGGACTTCTTTGTGGTGAGGGCACCAAGATTTCTGTATTATCTATTGACTGTTAGGATAGTTGTGCGTGTGTATGCATAATATTCTATCATATCGGAATAACATGCTTGGATCCTTGCAAGTTGACGTTTCATACATTTGTGTGCTACTAGGGTGGCTTGATTTAAGAATTAATGAACTATCGAATGACCATGAGTTGCTAGAGACACGAGTTTGGTTTCTTCATGGAGTCGTATTATTGTTTTTGTGTCATGTTGCTTGAGGACAAGCGAATGTTTTAAATTGAGGGTGTTGATGTGCCGCCATTCTACGGCACTTTCGACGCCTCTAAACTAAGAACAATCATACGTTTTCAAGTAACCGTTGTCGTTTTTGATATTTTATGTTATGTTTTCAGGAAAGGGAAACAAACATGGAAACAGAAGGAAATACGAGCAAAACGACGTTCTGGATAAGAGTGATGGCCTGAGTGATGGTCCGTCAAGCTGGTGATGGTCCGTCAAGCCCAAACCGTCACCCTGAGGCATCACCACTGCCTAGTGGTAACGGCCACCATGACGGTCCGTCAAGGTGGTGACGGTCCGTCACCCAAACCATCAAGTTGAGACAGTGCGCGACGCGCATTCCGAACGTTTTTGGGTTTACTTCCTGGACTCCTATAAATACCCTATGTTAGGTTTATTTTAATATACATTACAAGTTAATTACCAATACATTACCCAATAGTTTTAGGAGAGTTTTAGTCGACTTTTTGAGAGCAACAACACGTTTTCTTGGTCTTGAAATCGTGTTCTTGAATCGTTCTTGGGATCTTGGTTTTCTTGTTCTTGGAAAATTGAAGCTTGTTTTCAATATATTGTAAGAATCTCTTTTCTCTTTATTATGAATATGAATCTCTTTTCTTCCTATCAAAGCATGATTAACTAACTTCCCACAACTAGGGTTGTGGGAGCCATGGCTAAAATAGCAATATAGATTCTGGGTAGCGTCGGGTTCAATATTTGCGATTGTCACGTTGTTAATCATTCATTCTTCACGTTTTCTAGTGGTTGCAAACATTAGAACATGCCTAGGTTTAATTTGCTTGAGTAAAGAAATTAAAACCGGGAAATTTGGTTAATAACGAGGATTCGAGACTACCAACTCTCGTCTTATGATTAATGCTGTAACTAGATTAATCTACTTGATGTTTAGGATTGAAATATAAAAAGCTCGCCTTTTCAAGTTCGAGAGAATTGAAAAGGAAATTCATCTATTTGGTTGAGAAACGTTTAGATGATACCATTAATTCAATCACATCGTGACATGCATATAAGAAAGAACACCGTAAGCTTGAATCGCCATTGTTACAATGCCATGGTGAACAC
Organism: Jaltomata sinuosa; assembly: GCA_003996215.1. Taxonomy (NCBI): domain Eukaryota; kingdom Viridiplantae; phylum Streptophyta; class Magnoliopsida; order Solanales; family Solanaceae; genus Jaltomata; species Jaltomata sinuosa. Next base: position 693,519 of record QJPP01006936.1, read on the forward strand.
TTCCCTAGTTCTCTCTCATATTGATTTCACTCGTACGTTATTATTTGCTTTTGCTCACGTTTTAATCACGCAAACACCCCTATTTATCGGAAAATATTAATTACTAGTCATCTACTTCACTAACGACTTAATTCGCACCTTATTCCCTGTGGGATCGACCCCAACCTCTGTTGGGTTCTATATTTGACGACGACCGCTTACGCTTCTTAAATTGAGGTGTAGTTTGGGCGTTATCAATCGTCGTGTCCTTCTACTTGGAGAGCACGATTTAAGCGTTCATCAGCCAACACTTGCTCATCTGGGAAGTCGTCTTCAATCTATAACTCATCTTTTAGTTTCATCATTATTTCTTCCTCCAATCAAGACCGCACAAGCCCAAGTGCGCGTCGCACCTCCATCGCATAGTGGGACAAATGCCTGGGCAAACCCGCGGGAGATAAAGGGGCATGGGCAAAATGCTATGCGATCCGCACCTTGTCTGGTGTGAATCGCATGTCGCGGTGCACCAGCGATAAGTTTAAATTTTAATTAATCTGACTCGTTGACCGACTCGACCAGAAGATGACCAGGCCGACTTTTCTTCTTCTTTTTCTTTTAAAACAACCTTCTCTCTTCTTCTTCCACCATCTTTTTCCTCAAACCCTTAAAATTTTCTCCCAAAACTCTCTCTAAATCCCTCAAGCCTTTCCATAAATCATCTCTTCATCTCACACACAATCCCCACCATTCCATCACCACTGTCGTCGTCATCTCTCCGGGAAGGTTTTGCTGGTCACCATTATCGAAGAACAAAAAGCTTAATTTTCACTCCTCTCTTTATAATCTTCACTTGTGATAAGTTCTCTGACATTAAATACTTGTTTCTTTGAAGGTTGGGAACTCATATTTTGAAGCATGCTTAGTAGATTTTCCATGTTTATGTTGGGTGAGATCCATAAATTTTGGGTTCCCAATTCTAAGTTGTATTGATGATATTGCTATGTGTCAACTTGGTAGAACTTTAATTTTAGTAATGCATAGTGATTGGTAGTGATTTTTAGCCTTGAATTATGTGTTGGGGTGAAGTCTGAGTAATGCATAGTAACCCACTTGTGATGAACGAATGATTTGGCCCGATAATAGATTGGGTGACGTCGTTCTTAAGGTTAATCGTCATTTGTCATGAGGTTTTGATTAAAAGTTGACTCTTGAGGCTGAATTTTGTTGAGTGTATACCCATGGTTTTTGTTTAGCATTATATTCGGGGTATATGATCTTGTGCAGGGAGGGGGTTAATTGTTGCTAAAATTGTAGATATTCATTGTGCAAGTGAGGGCTTGATGTTCCCAATGATAGATGGGGTAACGTCCATCTTATGGGAAGTCGTTGAGTTCCTTTCTTGCTTGCTATTGTGTCAATGAAAATCCTGGAAAGTCTGAGTACCCAGAAATTATGGCCATGATACCCCTTGTCCCCCTTGTTTAATGTTGATTGGGTTGTTGCGGGGTGCCCAGTATCTACGCACATCTTGCTCTATGGGTTGTTGCGGGGTGCCCAGTATCTATGCACATCTTGCTCTATGGGTCATATGCGGAACTCACAAGCACACAAGGAACCAAAAATTCCAATTGTTCCATTGTGCGCTTCGCAAGAGATGCATAGATCTTGATGTGCGGGCTGTATGAGGCACCGCACCATGTTAAAAATACAAAGCAGGTCACTGATATAAAAGGTGACACCTTGTGCGACACGCACTTCTGATGGTGTGAATAGCACCAGCCTCGCACCTCGATGGAAAATCCATGTAGGATTATGTCTTCTTGTGTGATAGCACATGCGATGCGCACTCTCTCTGGTGCATTTCTCATGTGGTCCGCATAAGCCGACATTCACCTACTTTGTTTTTCTAACCCTTTGCATTCCATCCTTTGTAGTTTGCTAACTTCTTTTTAGGTTTTGTTTTTGTTTTTAGCTGACAATCTCTGTATGTAGAATATGTCTTCAAACTGGCAAAACAGTGAAAGCCAACCTAGGCAAAGGTCTACTCCTGAAGAAGCGAGACTCCATTTTAGAGTAGAGGGCATGAAAGCTTTCTACAAGCGTGACAAAGATAGAGGATTCAATGCGGAGCAAAGTTTTAATTTGGGTGAGGTTGGGGATGAGCTACCTAACATGCACCAGAAATTTGTTGAACAACAATGGAAACCCTTTCAGGATATACCTGGTGGGTACTATGAGGAAATTGTGCGAGAATTCTTTCCATCTTATCAGGCTACACAGGACTCCAAAGGATACAGAGGGCCTGTGGAAAAATTTCCCAACATGGACTCAGTCATAGTCAGGGGAAAGAAAGTTAGCATCACCCCCGCTGCCATCAATGTTGTCTATTAGGGACACCCAATTAATCCTGCACCAACCCTCATGGCTAAGTTAATGGCTGACTCAAAGCCATACCAAGAGACAACCCCCGTCATTGCTCAATATGTTCCCCTTTGCTCCACTATGAGGGAGATATCCCAAGGAGGTCCTTAATCTTTGAGGCTAGTCTTTGGTATGATCTTATTCACAACCGCTTCTTGCCTTCCCAAAATGATAAAAAGATAACCCAGGAGGGGGCCATTCTCATTGCGGCAATTATGGCAGGGGAGCATGTGAACTTTGGAGAAATAGCGGCTATGATGATAAGGAGAAAAGCTCATTGAGAAAATGACTCATTCCCCTTCTCGGTGCTGATCACTAAGCTTTGTGCCAAGGCCGATGTCCCTATCCTCAGTTGCGACAAATTCACTCATGCTATTGGGACCATCGACCTTGATAGAAAAATAGACAGGGACACTCCTAAGTTTAAGAAGCAAAGGGTTGAGAAATTCAGTGGAGTTGGCAGTGATGAACTTGGTGCTAGAGCAAACACTTCATCTCCCTCCAGGGCTACTTTCGAGGCACGTACACATTCCCCAGCCCCCTCAATGACCAAAAGCAGCCTTCAGTACGTAGTTGAAAAGACTCATAACTATGAGAAGCAGCTTGCTGACCTAGCTGCCAAACTATTTGGAATGATAAACAAGGTTGTCAAGAGTGCAATCAAGGGGGTAGTGGATATCTTGAACTCAATATGCAAGAGGGTCGATGTCATTGAGGGGTCAGTCAATACATTGCAGAAGATGTTCGAAAAGGGAAAGGTAAAGCTCCGGTGGTAGAAGCAGATCTAACCACCTTACCTCCACCCCGTTCCATTCTCGAACCCTTAGATAGCTTATTTATAGCCTATAAGGATGAGGAGTTGCCTAGAAATAAGGATCAAGAGTTGGGCGATGATCATGATCCATATTTTCAGAGGGCCCTCCATGCTTCCACACTTTCCGCGCACTACCTAAAGGGTGGTGCTGGCCCAAGTGAGAGAGCCTCTGATGAGGAAGCAGTTGTCGATGTTGATGATGAGGAAGCAGTTGTCGATGTTGATGATGAGGACTAGTCCTCCAGGGAGTTCCATCTCTTTTTCCCATTGCACTTTTAGCATTGAGGGCAATGCTCCTTTTATGGGGAAGGGGTGGCTTTACTTACTTATGTTGGTGCCCATTAGTGGGCTTGAGACATTTTATTCCCCTTGTCGGGCATTCTATTGCTTTGATTACCCTTGTCGGGCCCTGTTGACATTCTATTCTGCTAGATTATTTGGCCCTTGTCTGGCATATTTAGATGATTGTTATGTTCCTTTAGATATCATTTTGTTTTTATGTTTTGTTTTGAGCTTATTTGTGCCCTTACCGGGCTTGAATTTTGTTGATTGAGATTGTATTGCCGGGTTGGTCTTATATGCTCCATTGTCTTACTACCCGTGTTTTGCAAAGGTGCTAAAGGCCTACGTCGATGCTTGTTTTAAAATAAATCATGAGCGCACAATTCGGATATCTCCTTATTAATAGTAGTTTAGAAATAAACTCCGAGGGTTTCCTTTATACCACGGTTCTTTCCCAAGGAGCAAGAATTTTAATTATTTTCTTTTTTATTTTAGTTTATTTTTTTGTGTCGAACTGGGTTGGTGTTTCCCTATAATAGATTGAGTGGCGACTTTCTTAAGGGAAAATGCCAAGTTTTAGTTTAGAATTGAGTCCGTAGTTGTTTGTCTCAAAATGGGCCCACTGAAAAATTTCTCGTGGCAAATTATTTTAAAAATAAAAGAAAGAAGGGAAATGAATTTTTGAGGAAAAGCATTCTCTTGTCATGACTTGCACACTCTTGCTTTGGCTTGATTGACTCACAAACGAGTGTGTAATGAATTCGGAATAGCTTGTCAAAAATCATTTGCCCCAATTGATTGGGAGACTAATGAAAGAGGTCTTGTGGCATGATGCCTTGTGCGGTGAGGCTTTACCTTGATTCTTGTGCATAAGTGTCATCTAGAACTTACCCTGAGTGTGATTCAAGGCGCAATTCTAGGTGTGACTGAGCTTGGAAGATGACCTTAGTTCCTTTTTTACATCCACTTCACCCAAATGACTTCCCACGACATTAAATCCTAGCGAACCCCTTTTGATCTTATGACCGTTCTTTGGTACCTTGTAATACCTTTCCCTTTTTAGAACCTCTATTTTGGCACCCATCCTCCCTAATTGCTTAAAAAATGAAATGTAGGCTAAAAGCCTAAGTTTGGGGGGGGGGAACGAAATATAACATAGGCAAATGCCTAAGTTTGGGGGTGCATGTGATCAAATGAGGAGAAGAAAAGAAGTGCACTTCAAGTGCAAGGTAGCACCTTAATTTCAAATTGAAAATTACTCCAAAAGATCAATCCAATGAGAAAATTGAAAAGCAAAAATAGGTGTTACCAAGTGAAGGTGGTATAAGGAGTTTGAATGATCGTGAGTTAAAAGGAGAAATCTTGGGTTGTGTGAGGGAGGAATAAGGTGAGGTTGAAATTGAAAAATGTGAGCGGTGTTAGAAATGAGAATAGAGATCATTAGGGAGGTGTAGTCACTTGATCCAAATGATATCCTCACCTTAACCCTAGCCAACATCGTAACTCACAAGTCCTTGGTGATTCCGAGCTTGGCTACCCTACATTAGTGGCGATATACATGAAGGGAAAGCCTATAGTTCGACGCGTATGCACTTGAACTTCCTTGAGAGAGTGAGAGTCTTCTTGGTTCTCCTATAATCCCGTGTTTTATGAATTGAATGATTGTGAGTAGGATTATGTCATGCCCCAAGCCTACTCCCTGGACATAACACGGGACCCAAGATCACAAGTGATCTCAAAATAACCCTCTGGCATTAGCATGACTTATAAATTGAACAAAAGATAAGAACGGAAGCTTAACTTAAGTAATGATTAACTTAATCTTGTTATAAACATATAAGTATAAAAATGACAATCTGAATACAGCTGGATATCTGATTCTATGTCTGAAAGCCTCTACTACTGATGAGTTGTTGGGACAAGTACCCAGCTAACTCTAAATACTGAGAACTGAAGAAAACAGACTAAATACTGAAATGAAGCTAACACCAAGTCCTCGAAGGAAGAGGGCCAACTAAGCTGGTTGGATATGTTGTTGATCTACTAGCAATGGATATGGGAGCGGCTACAGAATCTACATCATAATAGGATGCATCACAAAGAAATATGCGATCAGTAGTATGGAATGTACTGAGTATGCGAGATATGTATATGTTTTGATACAGTATACTTGAGAGCATGCTTAAAACTGATATCATGCATGTGTCATGGTAAAACATGCTTAAAGCATAACTAAAACTAAAGTAATGTAATGCTAGTAAAATCTGTAATGAAATGACTCAATGCAATATCATAAGCTGAAAACCCCTTTAGAATCATAATAATAGTAGAAAGTCTGAAATCTGAAAGCAAAGAGTCAATGCATTTAAAAACTGGAAATTGTTTCTGTGGGACGTTCTCTAACCGACATTGACCATGTGAGCTACATGGAATTCAATGTATCCGCCCTATCGAGAGGACCCAATATACCTTGCCATGGTATAAAGGCATAACTAGACGTGATCACTAAAACTGATGCCCAACAAAGGGGAATTAATACCTACGGGGGATGTAGTTCGGGGACCTTTTTAGGTACTCTCACCCTGTCCAACTCAGTACTAATACTACTCCCAAAACATACATATAGATCATATAATACTGGGCATATCTGATGCCATAACTGTTCATACTAATGACATATCTGATGTCAAAATTGTTCATAACCGATGACATATTTAATGCCAAAGCTGTTTGAAAAGCAAAAAGACATATCTGATGCCATGCAATTCAAATTCATAATCTGAAGACTTAGCTTAGCATAGCTTAAAACATACTTTTCTTTCAAAAGTCATACTTGTAGAATTTTGCATGCAATTTCATAAATATATAAAGGCCATAACATCTAATCATGCCAAATTTCTCTTGGAAACATGCAAATTCATGGATTAATGCTAGAAATCAACTTTCTTGCTTGGGCTTTCAAAACCAATAAGAGAGTCATAATCAAATTATGTAAAATCAATAAGAAACCATGAATTTAAACATAAGAACTGATTTCATAAGTTTTTCCCCAATTTAGATCAAGACCCTAATTTCACAAGTTCATCAATTAGATAAGGATTAGGCTTAAAATAATGAATAGGAAATCACTTATAAAAATCTATACAAAACCATCCAATTTAGATTTGGAATCCATAGAAGAATCATGAGAAAATAATTTAATAAGAACTCATGAGAATTGGGTAAGAACCCAAATTTACAAATTCATAATAATCAATTTAGAAGATGGGGTTTTGGGCACAAGGGTGAAAGGAAGCCATGTTGAATACCCACATACCTGAAACTTGAAGAAATTATAGCTAGATCTTTGGGAATGAAGCTTGGAGAGGAATTCTTAAGGTTGGAGGTGGAGACTTGGAGAAGAAATCTGAAAGAAAACTTTTGAGAGACTTTCTTGCTTGAGCTTCTATGATCTTGCTTGCTAGAAACTCTAGGTGTCTTGCCTTAGGGTCTTGAGAGCATTCTTTAGAGATAGATTAGTGTTCTTATGAGGGATAACCCCTTTAGTGTGATTAAAATATGAGGGGAAGAATCTGAGGTGAGGAAAGTACCAAACTACCCTTAATTAAACTCATAAGAAAACTGGAGAAAAATCGTCGGGCGGGCCCTCCGATGGGCCGTCGGAGCTCCCACGGGCAGTCGGTATCAAACCGAAGGACTCTGGGGCTCAAAAAAGGGCTACTGGACCATTGTGACATCCTGACCCCACGGGACGTCGCCCCTCCCACGGGCGTCACAATTTGGGCGTCACAATGCCACGGGTGTCAGCCAGCCCGTCGGATTTTGGCAGCTGATAGTGATTAACTAAAATGCCTATAACCTTTTACGCCTGACTCATATCAATAAGAGGTTGGTGGCATTGGAAATATAATTCAAATACCTTTAATTCTGTGGGTACTAGGCCACCTAATTGTTTATATTCTAGGAGATATGATTGTTTAAATTTGACACTAGTAAGCACTTACATGAAAACTAAATCGATAGAAAGGCTTTCAACTTAACTTTGAGCTAGGGGTCCTTTATGACTTCAATTAAAATCTAATACTCCTTCAAAACTTAGGAATCGATCTTAATACTTAGATATATAGAAAATTCATCTAGTTCGAATCTAACAACGCATGAAGAATGGTTTGGATCATGGATTAGAATTTATGGGGTGTTACAATATCTCCCCCTTGGGATCATTCGTCCTCGAATGAAGACTAATAAGTTGAGATTGGAGGAGGAAAGGGTTAAAATCCTATCAACAAAGTTCTAATAGCTAAAATACTTCATGGTAATGGGTTTCTGACTGAAATATAAACTAAGATGGTTTCATGGAACATGTATGCATACTGAGCGCATAAGCACAACTGATGAGACATAAAACTGAATATCTAACATGATAACTGGTCTGGATTAAAAGTAGGGACTCAACTGAAACTCGTAGCAAACGAACACATTTTTAGGGATCATAGTCAACTGAATGAAACATCAAACTGAGAGGAGTAGCTATATGAGAAAACTATTCCCTTATGAACTGAACTTACTACCATGGACTTAGTTGAAGGTAGGGTCTTCTGGCCTTAGGAATGAGCACCAGCAGGTCTGAACTGATATGATATGAGCACTCTGGGCGAGGAGTAATAACAAGGCTATTCCCATCTAAACAACATTGTTGATAACTTTTAAGCTTAAGAACACCTTTTTAACTACACTAACTTCCCTGAATAGCACACTTACCATTTGCAACTAAAATTCTCACCAGCGCACATATAGATACTAGGTCTGAGTCTGACTACCTTCTTCAACCATGTTTAAGACTATTTCGACTAAATCTCTTGCACCTAGAATTTATCCTGAGAATAGTATTCCTTCTTATCATAAGAACCACTAACCTTGAGCTCCTACTCAAAGCGTCACTAGTCGTACAAAGCAAAGCGTATATGTATTTCATCACGATATTCAAGCTTATAACTATGGTCACCTTATGGTTTCTTGTATCTTACACTACCCAAGACTTCTTCTCTCTTGCCTAGCATATCTAGGAGCTGCAACTTGAAGAACTTCTACAATAATACATAACAAAATTGAAGACTTCTAAGCTAGAACCTTGAGGGACGGAGACTTGAAGATGGAGATCCTTAGCTTGGAGCTTGGAGCTTGAAACTTGCACGAGTGGAGCTCTTTCCCTTATGGAATTTAGAATGAGGGGCATGGGAAAGTTTTAGGCTAATAGGGGATAAAATCAAACTACCCCTGACTTAAAGGGGAGGATTGCAGGAAATTTCCTGCCAGACGGGCTACCCGACGGGCGTCAGACCCACGACGGCCCGTCAGACCAGATCATTAGAATAGCTAGCTGAGGGACTAGGGTTGCTGGATGATTTCCATGGCGGGTTCCCATGTCCCGTCACAACTGTGACGCCTATGGTGACCGCCCGTCGAAACATAAGAAGGGTTGGGAAAGGGACACTGAGTCGTTGTCACGACGGGGCTGACACCCCATGGCGGATGACATGCTCGTTGCCCTAGGTCATCGAGTTGGGAAGGATATGGTTCAGGGCCACTGGATGATTCCCACGATGCGCCCCATGGCCTGTCATAGCTCCGACACCCGTGGCTGCTGCCCGTCGGATCTAAGATTTCAGAAAATTTTACGGGTTCTAAGTTTAAAAGATGGTTCAGATTCTGGGACGGCTCCTAATATTGATGAGTTGTTGGGACAAGTACCCAGCTAACTCTAAATACTGAGAACTGAAGAAAACAGACTAAATACTGAAATGAAGCTAACACCAAGTCCTCGAAGGAAGAGGGCCAACTAAGCTGGTTGGATATGTTGTTGATCTACTAGCAATGGATATGGGAGCGGCTACAGAATCTACATCATAATAGGATGCATCACAAAGAAATATGCGATCAGTAGTATGGAATGTACTGAGTATGCGAGATATGTATATGTTTTGATACAGTATACTTGAAAGCATGCTTAAAACTGATATCATGCATGTGTCATGGTAAAACATGCTTAAAGCATAACTAAAACTAAAGTAATGTAATGCTAGTAAAATCTGTAATGAAATGACTCAATGCAATATCATAAGCTGAAAACCCCTTTAGAATCATAATAATAGTAGAAAGTCTGAAATCTGAAAGCAAAGAGTCAATGCATTTAAAAATTGGAAACTGTTTCTGTGGGACGTTCTCTAACCGACATTGACCATGTGAGCTACATGGAATTCAATGTATCCGCCCTATCGAGAGGACCCAATATACCTTGCCATGGTATAAAGGCATAACTAGACGTGATCACTAAAACTGATGCCCAACAAAGGGGAATTAATACATACGGGGGATGTAGTTCGGGGACCTTTTTAGGTACTCTCACCCTGTCCAACTCAGTACTAATACTACTCCCAAAACATACATATAGATCATATAATACTGGGCATATCTGATGCCACAACTGTTCATACTAATGACATATCTGATGTCAAAATTGTTCATAACCGATGACATATTTAATGCCAAAGCTGTTTGAAAAGCAAAAAGACATATCTGATGCCATGCAATTCAAATTCATAATCTGAAGACTTAGCTTAGCATAGCTTAAAACATACTTTTCTTCCAAAAGTCATACTTGTAGAATTTTGCATGCAATTTCATAAATATATAAAGGCCATAACATCTAATCATGCCAAATTTCTCTTGGAAACATGCAAATTCATGGATTAATGCTAGAAATCAACTTTCTTGCTTGGGCTTTCAAAACCAATAAGAGATTCATAATCAAATTATGTAAAATCAATAAGAAACCATGAATTTAAACATAAGAACTGATTTCATAAGTTTTTCCCCAATTTAGATCAAAACCCTAATTTCACAAGTTCATCAATTAGATAAGGATTAGCCTTAAAATTATGAATAGGAATCACTTATAAAAATCTATGCAAAACCATCCAATTTAGATTTGGAATCCATAGAAGAATCATGAGAAAATAATTTAATAAGAACTTATGAGAATTGGGTAAGAACCCAAATTTACAAATTCATAATAATTAATTTAGAAGATGGGGTTTTGGGCACAAGGGTGAAAGGAAGCCATGTTGAATACCCACATACCTGAAACTTGAAGAAATTCTAGCTAGATCTTTGGGAATGAAGCTTGGAGAGGAATTCTTAAGGTTGGAGGTGGAGACTTGGAGAAGAAATCTGAAAGAAAACTTTTGAGAGACTTTCTTGCTTGAGCTTCTATGATCTTGCTTGCTAGAAACTCTAGGTGTCTTGCCTTAGGGTCTTGAGAGAATTCTTTAGAGATAGATTAGTGTTATTATGAGGGATAACCCCTTTAGTGTGATTAAAATATGAGGGGAAGAATCTGAGGTGAGGAAAGTACCAAACTACCCTTAATTAAACTCATAAGAAAACAGGAGAAAAATCGTCGGACGGGCCCTCCGATGGGCCGTCAGAGCTCCCACGGGCAGTCGGTATCAAACTGAAGGACTCTGGGGCTCAAAAAAGGGCTACTGGACCATTGTGACATCCTGACCCCACAGGACGTCGCCCCTCCCACGGGCATCACAATTTGGGCGTCACAGTGCCACGGGTGTCAGCCAGCCCGTCGGATTTTGGCAGCTGATAGTGATTAACTAAAATGCCCATAACCTTTTACGCCTGACTCATATCAACAAGAGGTTGGTGGCATTGGAAATATAATTCAAATACCTTTAATTCTGTGGGTACTAGGCCACCTAATTGTTTATATTCTAGGAGATATGATTGTTTAAATTTGACACTAGTAAGCACTTACATGAAAACTAAATCGATAGAAATGCTTTCAACTTAACTTTGAGCTAGGGGTCCTTTATGACTTCAATTAAAATCTAATACTCCTTCAAAACTTAGGAATCGATCTTAATACTTAGATATATAAAAAATTCATCTAGTTCGAATCTAACAACGCATGAAGAATGGTTCGGATCATGGATTAGAATTTATGGGGTGTTACAATATCTCCCCCTTGGGATCATTCGTCCTCGAATGAAGACTAATAAGTTGAGATTGGAGGAGGAAAGGGTTAAAATCCTATCAACAAAGTTCTAATAGCTAAAATACTTCATGGTAATGGGTTTCTGACTGAAATATAAACTAAGATGGTTTCATGGAACATGTATGCATACTGCGCGCATAAGCACAACTGATGAGACATAAAACTGAATATCTAACATGATAACTGGTCTGGATTAAGAGTAGGGACTCAACTGAAACTCGTAGCAAACGAACACATTTTTAGGGATCATAGTCAACTGAATGAAACATCAAACTGAGAGGAGTAGCTATATGAGAAAACTATTCCCTTATGAACTGAACTTACTACCATGGACTTAGTTGAAGGTAGGGTCTTCTGGCCTTAGGAATGAGCACCAGCAGGTCTGAACTGATATGATATGAGCACTCTGGGCGAGGAGTAATAACAAGGCTATTCCCATCTAAACAACATTGTTGATAACTTTTAAGCTTAAGAACACCTTTTTAACTACACTAACTTCCCTGAATAGCACACTTACCATTTGCAACTAAAATTCTCACCAGCGCACATATAGATACTAGGTCTGAGTCTGACTACCTTCTTCAACCATGTTTAAGACTATTTCGACTAAATCTCTTGCACCTAGAATTTATCCTGAGAATAGTATTCCTTCTTATCACAAGAACCACTAACCTTGAGCTCCTACTCAAAGCGTCACTAGTCGTACAAAGCAAAGCGTATATGTATTTCATCACGATATTCAAGCTTATAACTATGGTCACCTTATGGTTTCTTGTATCTTACACTACCCAAGACTTCTTCTCTCTTGCCTAGCATATCTAGGAGCTGCAACTTGAAGAACTTCTACAATAATACATAATAAAATTGAAGACTTCTAAGCTAGAACCTTGAGGGACGGAGACTTGAAGATGGAGATCCTTAGCTTGGAGCTTGGAGCTTGAAACTTGCACGAGTGGAGCTCTTTCCCTTATGGAATTTAGAATGAGGGGCATGGGAAAGTTTTAGGCTAATAGGGGATAAAATCAAACTACCCCTGACTTAAAGGGGAGGATTGCAGGAAATTTCCTGCCAGACGGGCTACCCGACGGGCGTCAGACCCACGACGGCCCGTCAGACCAGATCATTAGAATAGCTAGCTGAGGGACTAGGGTTGCTGGATGATTTCCATGGCGGGTTCCCATGTCCCGTCACAACTGTGATGCCTATGGTGACCGCCCGTCGGAACATAAGAAGGGTTGGGAAAGGGACACTGGGTCGTTGTCACGACGGGGCCGACACTCCAAGGCGGATGACATGCTCGTCGCCCTAGGTCATCGAGTTGGGAAGGATATGGTTCAGGGCCACTGGATGATTCCCACGATGCGCCCCATGGCCTGTCATAGCTCCGACACCCGTGGCTGCTGCCCGTCGGATCTAAGATTTCAGAAAATTTTACGGGTTCTAAGTTTAAAAGATGGTTCAGATTTTGGGGTGCTATAATATCTCCCCCTTGGGCTCGTTTTACCTTTCTAAATCTATGGATCTCTCACTAACCTCTCAACTTAACTATGCTTATTTTACCCTAATAGAGCAAACACTACCTTAGAAGCTAGCCTGAGTGTACACTTCCTTCTGTAGTTTAAGGCTCTCCCTCGCCTAAAAGTCTTGACCTCAACCTTTCTATCTCATATAAGGGTTGTCCATATCATACTCGTAACTATCAGCCTATCCCTCACAATAACATGTCAAGCTTACATGGTTCTAACTCTCAAAGTCCTCTCTTCCTACTACACACCATACCAAATGCGTTAAAGTCTATTATGAGAGGCTCAAAACCACATGTCCTTCTCTAGCCCACATATATTTATATCATGCTCAACATAATCACACTTGCTGAAATTTCATCAACTTAAACTCTTACATTATACTATACCACACCTACCAGATAAATCCCACAAAACCATCATTATAACTCTCATACTATAATCCTTTTTTTCACATTCTATACTTGGCATGTACTAGCACAATAGCTTACTACTCTTTAGTCCACACCAAGGGACGTATCATCACATCCCCTATCTAATAGAACACATCTCTGAATGCATGCTCTAACCAAAATGCTATTCTTCCCTCTAGGCTACTACACTTCTAACTTCATACTTCTAGTTCTAGGTCTATTCTACTACTAATGGATTATAAAACAACATCTGTCGGATGGCAACACTACACAATGATCTAGGTACACACTTTCCCTTCTGGAGGAATAATTAGTAACAAAGTCTGGAAGAGAACCTGAGAGCACTTCGCTGATAGATAATCTGACATATTCAACTTCTCGCACCTCATAAATGAAGTACAAACAATGAAACTGGGAACAACATATAATTATGGGGGAGGGAATAGAGTTAAACTCTATCACATGATAAAGAACATGAAAGAAGTGGAATTTTCCTAAAAACATCTCATAGCCTCCCCCTCATAGGTGTGGCGCATTTCACACCCATGAAAGAGACTCTACTTGATGTGGCTTTCAGACACTCTAGGACTATTGAACCTGATGCTCTGATACCAAGTTTGTCACGCCCCGAGCCTACCTCCTGGATGTAACACGGGACCCAAGATCACAAGTGATCTTAAGATAACCCTCTGGCATTAGCATGACTTATAAACTGAACAAAAGATAAGAACGGAAGCTTAACTGAAGTAATGATTAACTTAATCTTGTTATAAACATATAAGTCTAAAAATGACAATCTGAATATAAGTGGATATCTAACTCTATGTCTAAAAGCCTCTACTACTAATGAGTTGCTGGGACAAGTCCCCAGCTAACTCTAAATACTGAGAATTGAAGAAAATAAACTAAATACTGAAATGAATCTAACACCAAGTCCTCGAAGGAAGAGGACCAACTAAGCTGGCTAGATGTGTTGCTGATATACTAGCCATGGATCTGAGAGCGGCTACAAAATCTACATCATAATAGGATACAACAGAAAGAATTATGCGATCAGTACTATGGAATGTACTGAGTATGCGAGATATGCATATTTTTTGATACAGTATACTTGAAAGCATGCTTAAAACTGATATCATGCATGTGTCATGGTAAAACATGCTCAAAGCATAACTAAAACTGAAGTCATGTAATGCTAGTAAAATATGTAATGAAATGACTCAGTGCAATATTGTAAGTTGAAAACCCCTTTAGAATCATAATAATAGTAGAAAGTCTGAAATCTAAAAGCAAAGAGTCAATGCATTTAAAAATTGGAAACTGTTTCTGTGGGAGGTTCTCTAACTGACATAGACCATGTAAGCTACATGGAATTTGATGTATTCGCCCCATCGAGAGGACCCAATATACCTTGCCATGGTATAAAGGCATAACTAGATGTGATCACTAAAACTGATGCCCAACAAAGGGGAATTAAAACATACGGGGGACGTAGTTCGGGGACCTTTTTAGGTACTCTCACCCTGTCAAACTCAGTACTAATACTACTCCCAAAACATACATATAGATCATATAATACTGGGCATATCTGATGCCACAACTGTTCATACTAATGACATATCTGATGTCAAAATTGTTCATAACCGATGACATATTTAATGCCAAAGCTGTTTGAAAAGCAAAAAGACATATCTGATGCCATGCAATTCAAATTCATAATCTGAAGACTTGGCTTAGCCATAACTTAAAACATACTTTTCTTTCAAAGGTCATATTTGAAGAATTTTGCATGCAATTTCATAAATACATAAAGGCCATGACATCTAATCATGCCAAATTTCTCTTGGAAACATGCAAATTCATGGATTCATGCTAGAAATCAACTTTCATGCTTGGGATTTCAAAACCAATAAGAGATTAAAAATCAAATCATGTAGAATCAATAAGAAACCATGAATTTAAACATAGGAACTGATTTCATATATTTTTTCCCAATTTAGATCAAAACCCTAATTTCACAAGTTCATCAATTGGACAAGGATTAGCTTTAAAATCATGAATAGGAAATCACTTATAAAAATCTATGTAGAACCATCCAATTTAGAGTTGGAATCCATAGAAAAATCATGAGGAAACAATTTAATAAAAACCCGTGAGAACTGGGTAAGAACCCAAATTTAGAAATTCATAATAATCAATTTAGAAGATGGGGTTTTAGGCTTTTTTTAAGTTAAACTTCTTTAAGTTAAGTTTGTTAGTTTAAATTGTTAGTTTTGAGTTAAGAATTAGTTTTAAACTTTAGAATAATTTTTTGAACTACAATTAGGTTGGTTCTTGAATTTTGAATTAGGTTCTTGAATTATATTATTAACTTGAATTTGGGAACTTTGAATTTGAAATAGGTTCTTGAATTAGTTTTGGATTTTGTTTTAGAATCTTGAATTAGTTTTCAACTTAACTTTTTTGAATTAGATTTTTGAATCTTAGTTTTTTTAAGTTAAGCTTTTTTAAGTTAAGTTTATTAGTTTAAATTGTTAGTCTTTGTGAACCTTAGTTTAGGTTAATGCTTGCTATTAGTTTTCAACTTTGGGTTAGTGTTAGTTTTGAATTAGTTTCTTGAATTTGGAAATTTTGAATTAGTTTTGGGTTATGCATACAGATGTCATCAGGTGATGGTTATCGAGTTCGTCCTAGTAAAAGTACTAGCAAGTCTAGTAAATCTAGAAAGAGCTCTAGGAGGCCTATAGAGCATGACAATATTTCAGGTCGTCTTTCATCTTCGCCATAGATTCGTTCTACTCCACCAGTGTTTATCCCCTATGGCAATGAAAATCCCATAGATTATCATGGTTCTATACCCACTACTTCTCATCACATGACTTCCATGCCTACACCCACTATGCCTCCGCCACATGGCAGCGGGACTACCAGATTATCATCTGGTATGCCATCCCTACGTGATTCTTCTCCCCCCCACATATCAGGATTGCAACTTAAAGATCATACCAGCTCTAAGTCTGACACATAGACTTCTACTCCACCATTGAATCAGCGTTATAGACTTTTGCCATTACCTGCATCAGTACTTTTTGAGTAGGAAGATGAAGTGAATCTGAGATCTGGCGAGAAGGACGCCATTAATTGATAAGTTTTTTTTTCATATTAATTAATTATTTATCACTTGATGACATGCTTATTATGTTCTTTACAGGTGGTATCCCATGAAAGACCCCGACGTGCTCTAAAGAAGGCAGTTAGGAGGCTTTTTTATAGAACCTTGGAGCTCCTGGTCAGAGATTCCAAAATCTATCCAACAGGCCATGTTTGATGAATTTAAGGTATATATCATCTAAGACTAATCATTTCTCTCTTTCAGACAATGTGTACTTGGAAGCGAAAGTACAGTAAGATCATTTCCACTACTTTCGAGAGGAAGGCCAGTGACATGCTACGCCAATAGCTTAAAAAAATTTGGGATAGTAAAAAGAGTAGATCTTGGTTTCTACCTCATCTTCATGAGAAACTTAAAAAATATTGGGATTCGAAAGATTTCAGAGCATTGTCATAACAAGGAAAGAAAGCCAGAAGCAGTGTCAAAGGTGGATCGTTGCACACTATGGGTGCAAAGAGTGTAGCGGACGTTGCAAGGAAAATGGTAAGTAATAATATTAACCTTTTAACTTATATGTTTATATAAACTTAATTAAATAATATTAATTACTTGATTATGTTAAAAAAAAAAAAAATTGCAGGAGAAGGAATTGGGGCGCCCTCCAACTCAGCCTGAGCTCTTTAAGAAAGGCCATATAAGAGATAAAAAAAAATGAGTCAGATTCAAATGTATGAGTTGAGCAGAGGGCTCAAGACGCCTATGTAACTTTTAAAGTTTAAATATAATTAAAGTACTAACATATATATATATATATATATATATATATATATATATATATATATATATATTATGTATATATTATAATTTATATTTTTTTATATGCAGGATGAGTTTGGACGTGTTTTGTCTGAGTACAACCAGACTCAGCACGGTGTGGGCTTACCGACCAAGCCTATAAATGAGGAAGCCACTCAAATATGGATCGAAAAAGTGGCAGGAGGGAGACAAAAGGAGCGAGTCTATGGTCTAGGCTCTAGGAATGATTTGCGATGAATCTAGTCAGAACTGGATGGTATTGGATCCTTGAGCCAGGCTGAGGTAGTTGATGGTGTTTAGCTTGCACATATGTCGTAGTAGATCGTAGATCTTACTAGGGCCTTAGAAGAATTCGAGAGAAAATGGACTTAGAGTACTAATGATTTGTCCAAGACCATCCAGTCTCTTCAAGAACAACTGTCATCATTTGTTGGTCGTCACCGTTGTATTGTAGATCGTACTCCTTCCTCCTCGTTATCAAGTGACGATGTTAACATTACTGAGACTATTAAAAATAAGGAGGAGTATGTGGATACTACCCCCCATTAGGATTGACTCATTTTTCTATACATTTTGACACTCTTTTTATATTATTGAATATTTATAGGTCCTTTTGGTGGACCTTTTATGTGTTTAGTTATATTATTACTTCATTTTTAATTTGTTGTTGATGTTGTAATTGTTTTATGAATGTTATGGCAGCAATTAGTGCTGGTTTGGGCTGTATTGAATTAGTTTTTTAAATGGCAGGTGGTGCAAATTGAAAATGCAGATTTTTGCATCTGAAAAAAATGCAGAAAAGCGAAGGACAGTGTCTCTTTTGTCCATCGCTTTTCTGGATTTTTTTAAAAAAATACCCAGGAAAAGCGATGGACAACGTCTCTTTTCTGGAAAAAATTTACCAGGAAAAGCAACGTTGTCCGTCGCTTTGTTCTTCAAGTTCAAGAACAAAGCGAGGGACTGCGTCATTTTCTGGAAAAAAAATCGTTGCTTTTTTGTTTGCGTCGTTGTCCATCGCTTTTAAAGTGATGCTGTTCGTCGCTTCTGGAAAAGTGATAGGCCACTTTCCCACGGGAGTGATGCCGTCGCTTTTTCGTCGCTTTTGTCCAAAAAACCGACGGACACCGTCCCTTTTGGCCATCTCTTTTAGCCTTTTTTTAGTAGTGAATATGCCAAATTTATACTTGAAATCATGCAATTTAAAGGAATCATGCTAGAATTCATGCTTGACATATGGGCTTTTGAAAATATTCAAAGAATCATAATTAAAACATGGGTAATGAATGTGAAATCATAAATTGAAGCTTTAAATCAAAACCCATAACCTTTCCCCAATTCGGGTAAGAACCCTAATTTAGAAATCCATAAACTCAATTTAGAATATTGAGGTTTTGGGCATAAGGGTGAAGGAATTTCCTTATTGAATACCTATATACCTTGATTGATGCTAACCCAACTGAAATTGAAAAGAAAAGGATGCTTGAACTTAGAGCTTGTGACTTTGAGCTTGAGAGAGTTACTTTCCTCTTTTGGTAGATGAATGAAGGAATGAGAAGGGACTTAGGCTAATAAGTTTAGAAATCATGCTAAGAATGGCCAAAACGACCTCACTTAGGAGTTAAAAGGGTAGGTAATTATAAAAATACCCCTGGGATTTAATTAAGAAAAAGTTGTTAAAAAGGTCAGCTTCAGGAATCATGGAATGATTCCACGGGTCGTAGACTGGACCACGACTCGTGGTTTCTGGCCAAAAGATCATGCTGCAGAAGACTTTCTACGGGTCAATAGGATGGACCGTAGAACAAATTATGGTCTGTAGACACAACTCATCATTTCTGAAGGATTAAGAAGGCATCTGATCAAGTTCTGTAGACCTGACTCGTGGTTCCTGAGAATCAGTCAGCCCACAAGTTAGGTTCCATGAGTGGACAGGATGACTCGTAGAGTAAACTATGGTCTGTAGAACCCACTCGTGGTTCTCAGACCAGAGGGTGATCCTATAGAAGGAAAATCATGACCTAGTTCCACGGCTCGTGGACCAAGTCACAAATCGTGATTTGGACTCGTGATCTCTGGAAACTTGGAATTTTTCAAAGTTTTAAACTTAGAAAGCTAGTTCGATTTCTGGGGTGTTACAGCTCTAAAATAGGGAAATGGCCATAACAACCAAACGAATATCCAGGGCACCAAACCACCGGTTCTAGCAAGCCATAAATGACTTAGGGCTCTACAGGCAAGGTCTAACAGTACAAAGAAAGCATAAACGCGAAAATGATCGAAAGGGTCATTACATCAGCTACTACTAAAAGAACTTTTGTCCTAGAAAGTCAAGAGTAAGAGTACCTGAATTCTCAAACAACTGCAGATGCTGAGCCCGCAACTCACTCTCGGTCTCCAGGTATCCTCCTCGACTGGACGGTGCCTCCACTGGACTTTCCAAACTGGAATCTCCCTAGATCTCAACCTCCTGACATCTCTGGCCAAAATCGAAATCGTCTTCTCAACAAAGATCAAACTCTCATCCAACTGAATTGAATCCCAATGCAACACATGATACTCATCAAGAACATACCAACGTAACATCGAGACATGGAAAACTGGATCCATAGCTGAAAACATCGAAGGCAAAGCTAACATGTAGGAACCACTACCAACCCTCTGTAGAATCATAAACGGCCCTATGTACCTGGGGCTAAGCTTGCCTCACCTACCAAATCTCATCACGCCTTTTATGGGTGATAAATGGAGAAATACCAAGTCACCAACACTGAATTCCAAGGTACAAAGTCTACAATCAGCGTAGCTCTTCTGCCTACTCTGAGCTGCCCAAAGCCTGTCCTAAATCACGTTGACTCTATCTAATGAATCACGAAGCAAATCTGTACTCTGTGGCCTAGACTCTAAATCATAAAACCAACCAATCGACAATCTGCAATGCCTACTATACAAAGCCTTGAAAGGTGCCATGTCGATGCTCGAATGAAAACTATTATTATAAGAAAACTTGGCCAAAGGCACAAACTGATCCCAAGAACCTCCAAAGTCAATAACACAGACCCGAAGCATGTCCTCCAGGACCTGAATAGTCCTCTCGAACTGGCCATCTATCAGAGGGTGGAAAGCGGTACCAAGCTGGACCTCTGTACCCAGACCTCATTGAATAGCCCTCCAAAACTGAGATGTGAACTGAGTGCCGCGGTCTGAAATGATAGAAGCTGGGACCCCGTGCAATCGAACAATCTCATGAAGGTAAATCTGAGCTAAGCTCTCTGCACTGTAAATAGTATGAATTGGCAAGAAGTGCGCTGACTTAGTCAGCCAATTCACAATCACCCAAATAGAGTCAAAACCCCTAGAAGTATGAGGCAATCCAATTATAAAGTCCATAGTAATCCCTTCCCACTTCCACTCAGGAATGGGAAGTCACTGCATCAATCCACCAGGTCTTATGTGCTCGAACTTTACCTGTTGATAGTTCAAGCACCGATATACAAACTCCACCACATCCCACTTCATACCACTCCACCAGTAAAGCTATCTCAAATCTCTATACATCTTCGTGCCAAGATGAATGGAGTATCTAGAACAGTGTGCCTCATGGAGTATCAACTAAATCAAATCCCCAACTCTCAAAACACAAACACAACTGTTGAACCTCATAACACCATTAGAACCCAAAGTAGCATGGCTGGCCTCACCTCAAACCACCTGATCATGAAGGTCACACAACCGCTGATCCTCAAACTGTTAGCTTTGAATCTGGTCAACTAGAGTAGAACGAACCTCAATACAGGCAATAACTCTGCTAAGATTCGACAAGTCAAGCCTAACCAAATTGTTAGCCAAGGACTGGATTTCCAAGGCCAACGGCCGCTCCAAAATTGAAAGTGAAGCTAGGATACCCATACTCACCATCTTCTGACTCAAGGCATTCACTACCACGTTTGCCTTGCCCAGATGGTACAGAATAGTGAAATTATAGTCCTTCAGTAACTCAATCCTTCTCCTCTATCTCGTGTTCAACTTGCACTGACTCGTGATGTACTGAAGGCTATGGTGATTGGTGAATATCTTGTAGTGAACCCCATATAGGTAGTGCCTACAGATCTTGAGCACGAAGACTACCGCCGCTAACTCCAAGTCATGAGTAGGGTAGTTGCGCTTGTGAACTGTTAACTGCCTCGATGTATACGCTATCACACGACCCTAATGTATCAACACACAACCAAGACCGACCCCAAAAGCATCACAATAAACCGAGAAACTCTAACCCTCAACTAGCAAAGTAAACACCAGAGCTGAATTCAATAAGGCCTTAAGCCTCTAGAAGCTATCCTTGCACTAATCCGACCACTGAAAAGGAACATGCTTCCTAGTTAGCATAGTCAAAGGTGTTGCTATAGAAGACAAACCCTGGATGAACCTCCTGTAGTACCCTGCTAACCCAACAAAGCTGTGAATCTCAGTAGGAGTAGTAGGTCTAGGCCAATCACAAACTGTTGATATCTTCCCCAGGTCCACTCTAATCCCTTCCTTAGACACCACGTGTCCTAGGAATGCAACTGACTCAAGCCAAAACTCGCACTTTGACAACTTGGCATAAATCTAATGATCTCTCAAAGTCTGGAGTATAATCCTCAAGTTCTACTCATGATCCTCCCTACTCTGTGAGTATATCAAGATATCATCTATGAAAACTATCACAAATGAGTCCAAGTATGGGCTAAGCACCCTATGCATCAAGTCCATGAAAGTGTGGGGGGCATTAGTCAACCCAAAAGAGGAACTCATAGTGGCCATAACGTGTCCTGATGGTTTTCTTAGGGATGTCCTCCGCCCTGATCCTCAACTGGTGGTAGTCGGACCTCAGATCAATCTTTGAAAACACAGCGGAACCCTAAACCTGGTCAAAAAAGTCATCAATTTGTGTCATAGGATACCTATTCTTCACATTCACCTTATTCAGCTGACAATAATCAATACACATCCGCATTGACCCATCCTTCTGCTTCACGAAGAGAACAGAAGCA
The DNA here is from genome assembly GCA_003996215.1 of Jaltomata sinuosa. Lineage (NCBI taxonomy): Eukaryota > Viridiplantae > Streptophyta > Magnoliopsida > Solanales > Solanaceae > Jaltomata > Jaltomata sinuosa. The sequence continues at coordinate 715,977 of QJPP01006936.1, forward strand.
CCCCAAGGTGACATACTCGACCTGATAAAACCTTTAGCTAACGAATCCTGGAGTTGCTCCTTAAGCTCTCTCAACTCAGCAAGAACCATACGGTAAGGGGAAATAGAAATGGGCCTGATGCCGATCTCTAACTCAATAGAAAAATAAATATCTCTCTTAGGTGGAAGGCTTGGAAAGTCAGTAGGGAACACACTAGGAAATCTCTAACCACAGGAACTGACTTAGTAATAGAAGGGTTGATTCTATCATCTCGGACATATGCTAGATAAGTCATACACTCATGAGAAATCAACCTCCTAGCTCAAAGACAAAAGATGATCCCAGATGGTACGCGACTGACATAACCCTGCCACACAAGTGGGGATATGCCAGGCACGACTATGGTAATGGTCTTGGCATAGCAATCCAAAACCACATGGTGAGGGGATAACCAGTCTATGCCCAGAATCACTTCAAAGTCTAACATGTCAAGAATCATCAAATCACCCCAAATCTCCAAATCGCCAATAGAAATCATATAAGATCTCACAATCTGATCTACTACTAAAGAATCTCCTACTGGGGTCAAAACAAATACAGGCACAGATAACGGCTCACTAGCCAACCCTAAACAATGCAAATAGTAGGTAGAAACAAAGGAGCAAGTAGATCAAGGATCAAATAAGCAAAGGATGGCTGACGACATATAGAAATAGTATCTGTGATCAAAGCATTCGAGGCCTCTCCCTCTGATCTCCCAGGGACCGCATAAAACTGATAACGACCACCACCTGACCGATAATCATCCCTACAACTTGTCCTGCCATACGGGGCAGCACCCCTAGCCTTACTACCACCTCCTCTATCCGATGGCTGAACTACACTCAATGGCTGAGGCGGCTGAGCGGCAGGCTAAACTATACCCCTCTGGGGGCAATCTCTAGCATAATACCTAATAACACCGCACTCATAGCAAGCCTCTGCTGGTCTAGACCATCGAGATGAACCAGCTGAACCTGTATGGCTACCACAGCCTGATGCCCTAAAAGTTGTACCGCTCAAATAATGACCATTATAGCCCTACTGGCTACTCTGTCCTTACACAAACTAAGACCCACCAGAAGACTGAAGTGAAGACTGAAATGATCGACTAGACTAACCCTGGTGTTGCTGTGGTTGATAAACTCAGCCCCACTGGCCTGAATACCTACCATTGTGATGGGAACGAATGTAGCTACCCTGATGTCTAAGCCTCTTATCTCTGGCCCCTGGATCAAGGCAATGTAAATCCTCCACGGTACGTATGTAGTTTGAAATAGCCTGAAATGATCAACCACTAGCAACTAATAGCTCAGCTGGATCTCTAAGCTTTATCCGCAATCTCCAAGCAAACCTATGGACTCTATCGGTCTCGGTAGGGATAATCATGGCCCCGAATAGAGCAAGCTGGTGAAAGCGAGTCTCATACTCTGATACGGTCATAGAACCCTGCATAAGTCTAGTGAACTGCTCCCTACGATGCTCTTTGTCGCTCTATGGCAAGAACTTGGCCATGAATTCCTCATAACTCTTACCAAGACAACGAAAGAGATGAAGATGGTCTGCAAGCAACCTGGGCCCTCCACCACAACTTAGTTGGGCCCTCTAACTGATAAGTAGTATAACCAACTACGTGAGTCTCCAACAACCCCAAGTGATGTAGTATCTACTCACAAGTCGCAATGAAATCATGTGGATCCTGACCTGAAGTACCAGCAAACCTTGGAGGTGCCAATCTCAGAAACCTACCCACTGCCTTCTACTCCATCTCTGTCAAAGCTGGGTGAGGAGCAAGAGGCTGTGCAATAGTTAAAACCATAATAACCTCAGTATTGGGAGTTTCTGTAGCAGGCTGCACTCCTGATCTCTGCACACCCAGGGCTTCCCCCTGAGTGAATATCTATGCTACCTCAGAAGGCTGATCCCTGATCATACCCAGAAGTTGTAGAAGCAAACCCTGAATACCTGCATACTAAGTTGGGGCTGATGTAGAAGCTGGTGGCACCTAGGATGTCCCCTGGTCCACATACTGCTGCTGGGGAATAAACTCGGGCTCATACTCATACTCAGGCCCAATCTCTGCTTTAAAATCTCTAACTGGTGTCGCTGCTCAAGCACGTCCTCTAGCTCTACCTCTGTAACCTCCTTGGCCCCTAGCTGGAGTCGGAGGTGCAGGGGTCGAAGGCTCTCCCCTACCTGATGCCGATGATCTCGTACAAACCATCTGTGTAAGAGTGAACTACAACAAGTGAGATTCAAGAAACTTTCACTGATACTATGCACGAGATAGAAGCAAGAAAAGGTCTATGTTTCCTAAGATGCCACTGTATCCTCCCGAAGATTGAGTACGAACGTCTTCGCCCTGATTCACAGGACTCTACTAGATATTGGCTTCTATATCGATGACACTTGTGAACCTAGAGCTCTGATACCAAGCTATCACAACCTAATTTCTCAGTCATGATAGCACCTAAAACACCCCAGTAGGTGAACCAATCCTCGTAGCCCAGAATGGTTAGTAATAGGCTACTATCTAACATGCAAGCAAAAGAATCATAAAGTAAGCGAAAGCAAGGAACAAGACAAGAAGTAGGCAATAAGAATGCATAAGCGGAAGCTAAGCCAAACCCAAAACCTGGTATCATAGTATAAGAACCGAAACTATAATAATGGAGTACAAAAGGATCAAAAATAATATATACAAATGTCTTTGAATAGTAAAAGAGTACATAATACAAAAGATAAACTAAAAGCTAAGCTCTAGCCGTCAGGAGCGCACCCTCAGTCTGGGACGATCCAAAAACTCCCAGCACAAATCTCCACGAGCTAATAGTGATGGCCCACACTAGGATCTGCACCAGAAGATGCAGAGTGTAGTATGAGCATCAATTGCTAAGCAATGGGTACCCAGTAGGTATCATAGGCCGACTAGGTGCATATAAGATATAAAGGCAGTAGTATAGCAGAGTAGAAGCAAATAGTCATAGAAAATAAAGAATGAGTACACGAAAGCTAGCACAGAAGGATACAAGAGGAAAATAACATACTTGGCTAGCTGCTAAGATATCTATCACATAGACACATGTGAAAAGAAGAAATAACGCACCTGGGATCCTCGCAATAACAATATATAGAGAGAGTTTTAGAAATAGGCAGTATACCGGTAATCGCAAGTAAAAAAGGAAGGAAGAATAAAGAATAACAATACATGCTCAAAATCAGGATAAATAGCCAAGTCATACTAATAATACTACTCTCAAGTTAGGAAAAGAATCAACCGGTAACCCATATGCAACTTATCAAGTGAACCAACTGTATACAATACAACCCTCACTATTCAATCATCATAGGTAATCACAATAGGGACCAATAGCTCGATAGAGTAATAATGAATCTACCTACAGTCCCAACGGCCGCCCATACAACTGAGGAACGCAATCAAGTAAGGACAAATCCTCCGGCATCCCATACTACCAGAGCGTACACTCAAAAAATAGCAAACAATGGTGGAATCTCACACAAATGGATGATATGATATGATATGATATGTTGAAACCAAGTGATAGCAGTGTCGTATGTTACCCCTTCTGGTTCCCCAAAGGCCCAACAGAGGCAGGATCCATGGAAGGAATGCTCCCGAGTACCTGTACTCTCCTTGTCATGCCCCGAGGCTATCCCCTAGATATAACATGGGACTCGGGACCACAAGTGCTCCAAGTTAACCCTTGGTCATAGCATAACATAGGCATACACAAGGAAACATAGCGAAAGCATAAATAGAAAGCTAGGCAACCTAATCCATAAATGATGAAGTCAATAAGAAACGTAATCCAAAAGGGAGACTCGAATATTGTCTATGTCTGAAAAGCCTCTACATGACATAAGGAGTTTCTAGGACAAGAACCTAACTAACTAAAAGTACGAAAGTAAGCAGCCATACAGAATACTAAGATCATAACTATCCCTTGAATAATGAGGACTCACCAACACTGACTGGACTGGCATGCGGTCTCTTGTCACGTGCCTGAGGGAGGGAACCTGAGTCTGCATCATCAAGAGGATGCAGCTCAAATATGCGTCAGTACTATAGGATGTACCAAGTATGTGAGATATGCATGTGATATGATGAAATATATTTGGAAGCATGCTTAAAACTGAGATCATGCATAATTTGTGATAAAACATGCTTAAAATAACCTTAAAGCTGAAATCATATGATAATAGTAGAATCTGTAATGTAATGACTCAATGCAATATCATAAGCTGAAAACATAATCAAATCATAAGTCATAAGTAGTAAGTCTGAAATCTAAAAGCAAAGAGTCAATACAATCTTTTCATGAAAACTAGCTTTTGTGGGAGGTTCTCTTAACCGACATAGACCATGTGAGCTATATGGAATCCAATGTATCCACCCCATCGAGAGGACCCAATATACCTTGCCAGGGTATAAAGACATGACTGTGGTGTGATCACTAAATCTGATGCCCAACTGAGGGGACTTAGAACCTACGGGGGCAAGGAAGTTCTAGGACTAAGGGTATTCTCACTCTATCCAACTCGGTGCTAAATACTACTCCCAAAACATATACATATAGCTCATAATACTTGTGAAATATCTGATGTCAAAACTGTTCATAACTTAGGTAGACATATCTGGATGCCAAACCTTTCATAAAACATAGGACATATCTAATGTCCAAAACTATTGAAAAAGCATAAGGACATATCTGATGTCATGCAATTCACAAGTCATGAGTCTTAAAGCTTTGCAAAACCATAATTCAAAATATGCTTTCCTTATAATATCATAGCTTGAAGAATTAGGCATGCAATTTCATAAAAATAGAGGTCATGTTATCTAAACATACCAATTTTGCTTGAAGACATGCAATTCAAAGAAATCATGCTAAAATTCATCATCAATATATGGGCTTTTGAAATCAACTAAGGAACTTCAATTAAATCATAGATACGTAATGAGAAACCATTAACTTATGCTTTAAAACTGAACCCATAAGTTTTCCCCAATTTGGGTAAGAACCCAAGTTTCATAAATTGGATAAAGATTATCCTTAAAATCATGAATAGGAAATCACTTATAAAAAACCATGTAAAATCATGCAATTTAGAGTCAAAATCCATAGAAGAATCACAAGGAAATAATTTGTAAAGAAACCCATGAGAATTGGGTAAGAATCCTAATTTGGAAATTCATAAAATCAATTTAGAAGGTTGGGGTTTTGGGCACAAGGGTGAAGGGAACCCATGTTGAATACCCACATACCTTAATGGAGCTTTCCTAACTTGGGACTTGAGGATAGAGACTTGAAGATGGAATCCTTAGCTTGAAGTTTGGAGAATGGAGACCTTTTTCTTTCCTTGGAACTTGATTGAGTGAATCGAAGAGAACTTAGGCTAAGTGGGAATCAAACCCCTTCTAATTTTCCCAAAATGACTTAACTTAAGAGTTAAAAGAGTGGGAAATTAAAAAAATACCCCTGGGAAAAGAGTAAAAATTTTAGAAAATTTTGTCAAAGGCTTCCACGAACATGAATCACGGCCCATGAAATGAATCACGGCCCATGAAATGAATCACGATCCGTGGAATGAAGGTCGTGATTCCAGGGGACTTTTCAGGCCTCTGGACTAATTTCCACGAGTTGGTTTCACGACACGTGGAACCTCCTCGTGGTTGTTGTCTGTCATTTTGACAGACAGACACCCTTTAGTAAAATACTGAAAACTTTTTGTTCCTGACTTGGATTAATGCACGATTGGTGGCGTTGGAAAGAAGATTCAAAGACCTTCAATTTGGTGGGTACTATGCCACCTAATTCTTTATATTCTAAGAGTTATGATCCTTTGAAGTTGACCCTTGAAAAATCTTACACTAAAAATCAATCGGTAAGGAAGCTTTCAACTCAACTTTGAGCTAGAGGTTCTTTATGACCCTAATTCATATCTAATACACCTTTAAAACTTTAGAATAAGTCTTAATACTTATATACATAGAAAATTTATCTAGTTCGGGTCTAACAACACGTGAAGAATGATTCAGATTTGGCTTAGAATTTCTGGGGTGTTACACCGCTGTACACCCCTCCTCCGGTCACCGTTGGCCCTTAGCACTTGGTCCAAAATGGTAAGGTCCATAGAGGTCTACTCATAGACCACATACTAAATCTCATAACCTCAATATAATCATTCAGAGTGTAACTAGATCGAAATAAGTACTCAAATCTTGAAAATGCATGCCCGAGGGTTCTACCCGGGTCTAAATTAGTGGTTCAAGTCTCAAAAATTCCAACAAGGGTGCTCAAACATAACCGGGTCTAAAACCATAGTAAAACCAATTTGTAGCTTGGTCTGATCGAGGCTAGTACCATATTCAATCAATAAGAAGTCAAATCTAGCACTACGGCCTAGCTGAGTCTAGTATAAGTATGAAAACAGTGACAAAATCATCCTTTTAACTTTCATACCCCAAGGAGATTCATAAAAGCCAGTTCCAAACTTTTTATAACTATTTTTACCAAAAATGGGCCCTTGGGGCCGTACAAGGTTTAGAAAATCATCAAGTAGTAGGCCCGAAGCCCAGACTATAGTAAAACATGCGGAAAAACATCTTAAATGCATGATAATGGCATGCTCAATCACAAATAGTAGCCCAACGGCTCACAATCAACCTATCGGCCCTACACAGGCTCCAATCGCTCTACAGCACAGATAACCAGCCTAAGATCATAATATCGATGTATGAGACTCATGGACATCCCCAATAACCCACCATCTATGTTCCAGAGTCAAATACAAGGCCACACTGGACCAAAAGGGTGGTAGAACGAACTACAATGAATTGTACAACAAATCAAATAAAATAATACGGACATGAAAGAGCGAGCACGGTCTGGGGTACCAAGCTAATAAACCCAACCCAAGGATGATAATTAGTACTATTACATCATATATATGCGAAATCTAAAGGGATTAAACCGTAACCTACTGTCGTCCAATGACAAGCTACTAGAACATCGATGTCCAAGACCGAACAGCTCCAAGAAGGCTCCAAAATGAAATCACACTATCAAGAACATAAACTACACATAAAAACAAGACTAATGATACCCATATTGCTATAATTATAGCCGGGTCAAAATTCGGGTAACCGGTAAGCCCGTGGGCCCCACAACCAGAAGCCGAAAATGAAAGAGTACAAAATGATCACAATGATCATAAGAGTGCATGCCCAGAAAATTGAAGGAATTGAGCATGAACTTTGGGCTAAAATGGCCCATCCAAATCAAGAGAGCAAAAGGGAAAATTAAAGGACTGAAAATTGAGTTTTAGCAAGGAACATATCGGATGAATGACAGAAAAATGGTCACGAAGCAATGGTGAATCTACTCCAAGAAATTGGTGGCCAGAAGTTGAGATATTTGAGTTTTGGGAGCTGTTATGGTGGAACGACTTAATGCTGCCAACCATGCTTGTGCATACGTGGCCATGGCGTTGCCTACGCGTCCATGCGTACACAGGCGAGCACGGGCGAATGCGGAGGCCAAGCACTGGCAAGGCAAGGCGCTAGCGCAGCCCCTACGCAGCCAGTCCACTGCGAACGTGGCCAGGGCATCGCCTAGGCAATGGCCGAGAAAATAGGCAACCTGCACTGCTATTGTGCGGACGCAGCTGGCCCACGCGTAGGCGAAGGCTTGCTAGTGCCATGACAGAAACCAGCTGCCAACAGCATGCCAACTTGGAAATTAGACTCTGACAGACCCTCGGGAACACATCTGGGGTCTCGCAAACACAAATGAGCTGAGCAACTCGACTAAAAATGGCATTCTGAACTCAACAGAATCGATGAAAATCCCAACGGAGGTCAATACGATGAAAAGTAGGCCCCACCCCCAAGAGCTAACTTAGGCCAACATTTCCAAAATGGAATCCCAAGGCCTAAAATGAGTCCGAAAGCCTTAGGACCCGAACCAAAGGTCCCGCTAGCCCAAAGTCCACATTTCGAAGCTAATAGCACTGTCAGAATTTCCATCCGAGGTCGTCTTCTCCGAATGTTGACCAAAGTCAAACTTTCAAATTCAGCTGGCTAGAAAGCATAAAAACTAACACATAACCAAACCAAAATTTCCCAGATCCCGACCAAGGGTCCACCTAGACCAAAATCTATACTCTGGAGCTAACAAAACTGTCAGAATTTGATTTTGAACGCGTTTACCAAAAATGTTGATCTAAGTTAATGATATCCTAAGTTTAAGCTCTAAAATGGGAAAACAGCCATAACGACCAAACAAACGGCCAGAGCACCAAACCACTGATCCCAGCAAGTCATAAATGACTTGGGGCCACTATAGGCAAGCTCTAACAGTACAAAGAAAGTGTAAATGCGAAAATGACCAAAAGGGTCATTACATCATCTACTACTAAAAGAACTTTTATCCTAGAAAGTCAAGAGTAAGGGAGTACCTGAAGGCTCAAACAACTGCGGATACTGAGCTCGCAACTCACTCTCGGTCTCCCAGGTAGCCTCTTCGATTGGATAGTGCCTCCACTGGACTTTCACAATCGGAATCTCCCTAGATCTCAACCTCCTGACATCTCTGGCAAAAATAGAAATTGGCTCCTCAACAAAGGTCAAACTCTTATCCAACTGAACTGAATCTCAATGCAACACATGAGACTCATCTGGAACATACCATTGCAACATCGAGACATGGAAAATTGGATGCATAGCTGAAAATATCAAAGGAAAAGCTAATATGTACGCAACACTACCAACCCTCTGTACAATCTGAAATGGCCCAATGTACCTGGGGCTAAGCTTGCCTTGCCTAACAAATCTCATCACACCCTTCATGGGCGATACACGAAGAAATACCAAGTCACCAACACTGAACTTCAAGTCACGAAGTCTACAATCAGCGTAGCTCTTCTGCCTTCTCTGAGCTACCCGAAGCCTGTCCTGAATCACTCTGACTCTGTCTAGTGAATCACGAAGCAAATTTGTACTTTGTGGCCTAGACTCTAAACCATCAAACTAACCAATTGGCGATCTGCAATGCCTACCATACAAAACCTCGAAAGGTGTCATGCCGATGCTCTAATGAAAACTATTATTATAAGCAAACTCAGCCAAAGGTACAAACTGATCCCAAGAACCTCCAAAGTCAAGAACACAAGCCCAAAGCATGTCCTCCAGGACCTGAATAGTCCTCTCGGACTGGCCATCTATCTGAGGGTGGAAGGAGGTACTAAGTTGGACCTCTGTACCCAGATCTAATTGAATAGCCCTCCAAAACTGAGATGTGAACTGAGTGTCGCGGTCTGAAATGATAAAAGTTAGGATCCTGTGCAATTGAACAAACTCACGAAGGTAAATCTGAGTTAAGCTCTCTGCACCATAAACAGTCTGAACCTGCAAGAAGTGCGCTGACTTAGTCAGCCGATCCACAATCACCCAAATAGAGTCAAAACCCTTAGAAGTACGAAGCAATCCAACTATGAAGTCCATAGTAATCCCTTCCCACTTCCACTTAGGAATGGGAAGTCGTTGCATCAATCCACCAGGTCTCATGTGCTCGAACTTCACCTGCTGATAGTTCAAGCACCAAGATACAAACTCCACCACATCCCACTTCATACCACTCCACCAGTAAAGCAATCTCAAATCTCTATACATCTTCGTGCCAAGATTAATGGAGTATCTAGAACAATGTGCCTCATGGAGTAACAACTAAATCAAATCCCCAACTCTTAAAACACAAAGACAACTGTTGAACATCAGAATACCATTAGAACCGAAAGTAGTCTGGCTGGCCTCACCTCAAACTACCTGATCATGAAGGTCACACAACCGCTGATCCTCAAACTGTTAGCTCTGAATCTGGTCAACTAGAGTAGAATGAATCTCAATACTGGCAAGAACACTGCTAAGATCCGACAAGTCAAGCCTAACCAAATTGTTAGCCAAGGACTGGATTTCCAAGGCCAACAATCGCTCTAAAACTGAAAGTGAAGCTAGGCTACCCATACTCACCTTCTTCCGATTCAAGGTATCTGCTACCACATTTGCCTTTACTAAATGGTACAGAATAGTAAAATCATAGTCCTTCACTAACTTAATCCATCTCCTCTGTCTCGAGTTCAGCTTGCGCTAACTCATGATGTACTGAAGGCTATGGTGATTGGTGAATATCTTACATTGAACCCCATATAGGTAGTGCCTCTAGATCTTGAGCAGGAAGACAATCATCGCCAACTCCATGTCATGAGTGGGGTAGTTGCACTCGTGAAACTTCAACTGCCTCGATGCATACGCTATCACACGACCATGCTTCATCAACACACAACCAAAACCGACCCCAGAAGCATCATAATAAACTGAGAAACTCTGACCCTCAACTGGCAAAGTCAATACTAGAGCTGAAGTCAATAAGGCCTTAAGCCTCTGGAAGCTATCCTCACACTAATTCGACCACTGACATGGAATATACTTCCTAGTCGGCATAGTCAAAGGTGTTGTTATAGAAGAAAACCCCTCGACAAACCTCGTGTAGTACCCTGCTAACCCAATAAAGTTGCGAACCTCAGTAGGAGTAGTAGGTCTAGGCCAATCACACACTGTTGATATGTTCCTCGGGTCTACTCTAATCCCTTCCTTAGACACCACGTGTCCTAGGAATGCAACTGACTCAAGCCAAAACTCGCACTTTGACAACTTGGCATAAATCCAATGATCTCTCAAAGTCTGGAGTATAATCCTCAAGTGATGCTCATAATCCTCTCTAATCCGCGAGTATATCAAGATATCATCTATGAAAACTATCACAAATGAGTCCAAGTATGGGCTAAGCACCTTGTGCATCAAGTCCATGAAAACTGCGGGGCATTACTCAACCCACAAGGCATCACCAGGAACTCATACTGGCCATAACGTGTTCTGAATGTTGTCATAGGGATGTCCTCCGCCCTAATCCTCAACTGGTGGTAGTCGAACCTCAGATCAATCTTTGAAAACATGGCGGAACCCTGAAGTAGGTCAAACAAGTCATCAATTCGCGATATCAGATACCTATTCTTCACAGTCACCTTATTCAGCTGCGGATAATCAATACACATCCGCATTTACCCATCCTTCTTCTTCACGAAAAGAACAGGAGCACCCCAAGGTGACACACTCGGCCTGATGAAACCTTAAGCTCCTGGAGCTGCATCTTAAGTTCTCTCAACTCAGCAGGAGCCATACAGTAAGGAGAAATATAAATGGGCCTGGTGCCGGGCTCTAACTCGATAGCAAAATCAATATATCTCTCAGGTGGAAGGCCTGGAAGGTCGGTAAGGAACACATCTATGAAATCTCTAACCACAGGAACTGACTCAGGGGAAGAAGGGTCCTCACTAGCATCTCAAACATATGTTAGATAATCCAAACACCCACGAGAAATCAACTTCCTAGCTCAAAGACAAAAGATGACCCCAGATGGTGCGCGACTGACAGAACTTTACCACACAACTGGGATATGTCGGGCACGACTATGGTAATAGTCTTGGCATATCAATCCAAAATCGCACGGTGAGGGGATAACCAGTCTATGCCCAGAATCACTTCAAAGTCTAACATGTCAAGAATCATCAAATCACCCCAAGTCTCCAAATCGCCAATGGAAATCATATAAGATCTCACAATCTGATCTACTACTAAAGAATCTCCTACTGGGATCGAAACAAATATGAGTACAAATAACGGCTCACTAGCCAACCCCAAACAAGGCAAATAGTAGGCAGAAACATACGAGCAAGTAGATCAAGGATCAAATAAAGCAATGGCTGGCTGACGGCATACAAAAATCTTACATGTGATCACAACATCCGAGGCCTCTCCCTCTGATCTCCCAGAGACTGCATAAAACTGATGACGACCACCACCTGACGGACTGTCATCACTACTACTTATCCTGCCACACGGGGCACCACCCCTAGCCTGACTACCACCTCCTTTAGCTTGTGGCTGAACTGCTCTCAATGGATGAGCTGGCTGAGCGGCAGGCTAAACTGTACCCCTCTAGGGGCAATCTTTAGCATAATGCATAATAACTCTGCACTAATAGCAAGCCCCTTCTAGTCTAACATTCCGAGATGAACCAGCTGAACCTGTATGGCTACCACGGTCTGATGCCCCAGAAGTTGTACCCCTCGAAGACTTACCACTATAGACCTACTGGCTACTCTGACCCTGCTCAAACTGAGACCCACCAGAAGACTGAAGTGAAGCCTGAACCGGTCGACTAGACTACCCTGGTGTTGTTGTGGCTGAAAACCTCGGCCCCACTGGCCTGAACACCTATCGTTGTGATAGAAACCATTGTAGCTACCCTGATGTCGAGGCCTCTAATCTCTGGCCCCTGGATCGGGATGATGTAAATCCTCCATGGTACGAATGTAGTCTATAATAGCCTAGAATGATCGACCACTGGCAACTAATATCTCAACTGGCCCTCTAAACTCTGTCCGCAATCCCCAAACAAGCCTATGGACTCTATCTGGCTCGGTAGGCACAATCATGGCCCCAAATGGAGTAGGCTGGTGGAAGTGAGTCTCATACTCTGATACGGTCATAGAACCCTGCATAAGTTTAGTGAACTTCTCCCTACGATGATCTCTATCGCTCTGTGGCAAGAACTTGGCCATGAAGTCCTCATAAAACTCTGACCAAGACAACGAAGGAGATGAAGATGGTCTGCAAGCAACCTGGGCCCTCTAACTAATAAGTAGTATAACCGACTCTATGAGTCTCCAATAACCCCAAGTGATGTAGCATCTCCTCACAAGTCATAATGAAATCATGTGGATCCTGACTTGAAGTACCAGCGAACCTTGGAGGTGCCAATCTCAGAAACCTACCACTCTCTTTCTTCTCTATCTTTGTCAAAGCTGGGCGAGGAGCAAGAGGCTGTGCAATAGCTGAAACCAGAATAACCTCAGCACGGGGAGTCGTGGTAGCAGGCTATGCTCCTGAACTCTGCACACCCAGGGATGCCCCCTGAGTAGATGTTTGTGCTACCTCAGACGGCTGATCCCCGATCATACCCAGAAGTTGTAGAATCAAAACCTGAACACCTACTGACTAAGTTGGGGCTGATGCAGAAGATGGTGTTGACGTTGTTGGCACCTGGGCTGTCCCCTGGTCCATATACTGCTACTTGGGAACAAACTCGGGCTCATACTCATACTCAGTCCCAATATCTGCTCTAGGAGCTCTAACTGGTGCCGCTGCTCGGGCATATCCTCTAGCTCTACCTCTGCGACCTCCTCGGCCCCTAGCTGGAGTCGGAGGTGCAGGGATCGAAAGCTCTCCCCCACCTAATGCCGACGATCTTGTACTAGAACAAGTGAGATTAAATAAACTTTCAAGGATACTACACACGAGATAGAAGCAAGAAAAGGTCCATGTTTCCTAAGATACCACTGTAGCCTCCCAAGATTGAGTACGGACATCTCCACCCCGATCCGCAGAATTCTACTAGATATTGGCTCCTATATCGATGAATCAGTAAACATAGAACTCTGATACCAAGCTGTCATGACCCAATTTCTTGGTCATAATGGCACTTACAACCCCTTAGTAGGTGAACCAGTCTCCATAGCCCAGAACGGTTAGTAATGGGCTACTATCTAACATGAAAGCGAAAGAACCATAAAGTAAGTGAAAGCAAGGAACAAGACAAGAAGTAGGCAATAAGAATGCATAAGCGAAAGCTAAACCAAACCCAAAACCTGGTATCATAGTATAAGAACTGGAACTACATCAACGGAGTACAAAAGGATCCAAAACAATATATACAAATGTCTCTGAATAGTAAAATAGTAGTAATACCAAAGATAAACTAACAGCTAAGCTCCGGCCATCAGGAGCTCACCCTCAGTCTGGGATGGTCCAAAATCTCCTCGCATAAGTCTCTACAAGCTAACAGTGATGGCCCACACTAGGATCTGCACCAGAAGATGCAGAGTGTAGTATGAGCACCAATTGCTAAGCAACGGGTACCCAGTAGGTATCATAGGCCGACTGGGCGCATATAAGATATAAAAGCAGTAATAAAGCAAAGTAGAAGCAAATAGTCACAAAAAATAACGAATGAGTACACAAAAGCTAGCACAGAAGGATACAAGAGGAAAACAACATACTTGGCTAGCTGCTAGGATATATATCACACAAACACATGTGAAAAGAAGAAATAATGCACCTGGGATCCTTGCAACAATAATATTTAGAGAGTTTTAGAAATAGGAGGTATACTAGTAACCTCAAGTAAAAAGAAAAGGAAGAAAGAAGAATAACGATACATGCTCAAAAGAAGGATAAATAGCCAAGTCATACTAATAATACTACTCTCAAATCAGGAAAAGAATCAACCGGTAACCCATATGCAACTTATCAAGTAAACCAACTGTATACAATACAACTCTCAATAACCATTCACAATAGGAACCAATATATCGACAGACTAATAATGAATCTACCTACAGTCATAATGGCCTCTTATACAACTGAGGAACGCAATCAAGTAAGGCCAAACCCTCTCACATCCCATACTACCGGAGCGTACACTCAACATATAGCAAACAAGGGTGAAATCTCACACAAATGGATGATATGATATGATATGATATGCTAAAACCAAGTGATAGCAGTGTCATATATTACCCCCTTCGGTGCCTCAAAGGCCTAACAGAGGCAGGATCCATAGATGGAATGCTCCCGAATACCTCTACTCTACCGTACACCCCTCCTCCGATCACTGTCAGCCCATAGCACTTGGTCCAAAATGGTAGGGTCCATAGAGGTATACTCGTAAACCACATACAAAATCTCATAACCTTAATATAATCATTCGGAGCATAGCTGGATCTAAATAAGTACTCAAATCTCGAAAATACATGCCCGGGGGTTCTACCCGGGTCTAAATTAGTGGTTCAAGTCTCAAAAACTCCAATAAGGGTGCCCGAACATAACCGGGTCTAAAATAATAGTAAAACTAATTTATAGCTTGGTTCGACTGAGTCTAGTACCATTTTAAATCAATAAAAAGTCAAATCTAGCACTACAGCCCAGCCGAGTCTAGTATAAGTATGAAAACAGTGACAAAATCATCCTTTTAACTTTCTTACCCCAAGAAGATCCATAAAAGTTAGTTCCAAACCTTTTATAACCATTTTTATCGAAAATGGGCCCTCGGGGCCATGCAAGGTTTAGAAAATCATCAAAGAGTAGGCCCAAAGCCCAAACCATAGTAAAACATGCGAAAAATGTCTTATATGCATGATAATGGCATGCTCAATCACAAACAGTAGCCCAACGGTTCAGAATCAACCTATCAGCCCTGCACATGCTCTAATCGCTCTACATCATAGATAACCAGCCAAAGATTGCAATATCAATGTTCGGGACTCATGGACATCCCCAATAACCCACCATCTATGTTTCAGAGTCAAATACAAGGCCACACAGGACCACAAAGGTGGTAGAAGCAACTACAACGAATTCTACAACCAAACAAGTGAAATAATACGGACATGAAAGAGAGGGCACGGTCTGGGGTACCAAGCTAATAAACCCAACCCAAGGATTCTAATTAGTACTATTATATCCTATATATGCGAAGTCTAAAGGGATTAAATCGTAACCTACTATCGTCCAACGATAAGCTGCTAGAACATCGATGTCCAAGCCCAAACCGCTCCGAGAAGGATCTGAAATGAAATCACACTATCAAGAATATAAACTACACATTAAAACAAGACTAACAATACCTATATTGCTATAATTATAGTCGGGTCAAAATTTGGATCACCGGTGGGCTCGTGGGCCCCACAACCCAAAACCGAAAACAAAAGAGTACAAAATAATCACAATGATCATAGGAGTGCATGCCTAGAAAATTAAAGGAATTGGGCATGAACTTCGGGCTAAAATATCCCATCCCAATCAAGAGAGCAAAAGGGAAAATTATAGGAATGAAAATCGAATTTTAGCAAGGAACTTACCGGATGAATGATAAGAAAATGGGCACGAAGCAATGGTGAATCTACTCCAAGAAATTGGTGTCCAGAAGTGGAAAAATTTGAGTTTTGGGAGCTATTAACAATGGTGGAACGAAGTTGGGTTTTAAAAATGAGAAAAAAGAATGAAGAGGACAACTTAAAGCTGCCAACCATGCCTGTGTGTATGCGGCCATGGCCCTGCCTACGCTGCTATGCATATGCGGGCGGGCACGGGTGAAGGCGGAAGCCAGCCATTGGCAAGGCCAGGCGCTGGCCTAGCACCTACGCGGCCAGGCCATTGCGTATGCGGGCCTGCGGTCGCAGCCAAGGCATCACCTAGGCAATGGCCGAGAAAATGGGCGGCTGGCACTGCTACTGTGCGAACGCGGCCGACCCATGCATAGGTGAAGGCTTGCTGGTTCCATGACAGCAACCAGCTGCCAACAGCATGCCAACTTGGAAATTAGACTCTGACGGACTCTCCAGAACACATCTGGGGTCCGTAAATACAAACGAACTTAGCTACTAAACTAAAAATGGTATTTCGGACTCAAAGGAATCAAAGAAAATCCCAACGGAGGTCGATACGATGAAAAGTGGGCCCTATGCCCAAGAGCCAACTTAGGCCAATATTTCCAAAACAGAACTCCAAGGTCTAAAATGAGTCTGGAAGCCTTGAGACCCGAACCAAAGATCCCTCTAGCCCAAAGTCGATATTCTGGAGCTAACAACGTTGTCAGAATTTCCATCAGAGGCCGTCTTCTCCAAATGTTGACCAAAGTCAAACTTTTAAGTTCAACTGGCTAAAAAACACAAAAACTAACACAAAACTAAACTGAAAGCTCTTAGACCCTGACCAAGGGTCCACCTAGACCAAAATCCATGCTCCGGAGCTAACGAAACTGTCGCAATTTGATTGTGAGTGCGTTTACCAAGAATGTTGAACAAAATCAACTATATCCTAAGTTTAAGCTCTTAAATAGGGAAACGGCCATAACGACCAAATGAATGGCCAGGGCAACGAACCACCGGTCCCAGCAAGCCATAAATGACTTGGGACGGCTACAGGCAAGCTCTAGCAATACAAAGAAAGCGTAAATGCAAAAATAACCGGAAGGGTCATTACAACCGTATACATCCTCCAAGAATATATCATTTCCAGGATGGGACCCAAAGGGAACTCGCGAGGTCCATATACTAATCAACTCTCATTAATATATTTATATATATATGTACTAAAATCATTCATTTGTTTTCAAATCGAGCCTTTCAAGGCATTTCTTTTCAAAAACCAAATTATTCTCTGTTTTCATGAACCATGAGATATATGAATATGCATGAACACAAAAATAAAGTAAGACCAGATGCAACCATTATATTCAAGATCTTAATATCATGATTTTTTCCACGAGTATCAGCTATAAGCCTCAATATCAAACTAGGGATCCAAGTCCCATATCACCAAAATAATATAAGCCTCCAATCGGGCATAACAATGATAACTATCTCATTTATCATTATAATCAACACAAGCTCCCACACAGGCATCACAATAACACAATTCAACTACTACAAGCCCCCACACATGTATCACAATAACA
Organism: Jaltomata sinuosa; assembly: GCA_003996215.1. NCBI lineage: Eukaryota > Viridiplantae > Streptophyta > Magnoliopsida > Solanales > Solanaceae > Jaltomata > Jaltomata sinuosa. The sequence goes on from QJPP01006936.1 coordinate 733,652, forward strand.
CAAATCAACTAAATTTTATTATAATCACTAAGTCACCCATCCCATAACATGATTTACATGATAAATCACCACTCAAACAAAGTCTGAAAAAAGTTAAGCCATAACCTGCCTCAAAGACAAATAGTAAGACTATACCCGATCACACTTAAGTATTTCCTTTACAATAGCCTCCAAATGCAACCATTCTATCAATAATAAATTCTACGCATAAACACGAGTCCAACAATACACATATTGCTAAGGTTCTAATCCGAGTTCAAAAAGTCAACCCAAAAGTTAACCTCGAGCCTCTAAGGCAAAAATTGAAATTTTATTGAAAAATCAGTTTACCCAAATCTTAAAGAATTTAAATATGAAATTTCATCAAAATTGGAGTTAAAATCGAGCTTGAAATCATCAATTTATCAAATTTTAACTTTACCGAGAAAACCCCAAATTCTCAAGTTGGAAAACCAAGATTGTAGGTGAAATCATTAAATAATCATTGAGAATTATACAAAAGTAGTATAAGAAGTTCACCGAATGAAGAAATCTCAAAAATCTCCTTTGAAATCGCCCAAAATCGAGTTCTAGAGCTCCAAAAATGAGATAGGAAAGAAGAGGAGTGAAAAAGGAAAAGACCAATGGTTTAAACACAGCAGTCCTGCACTGGGGGAGGATTGGTCGCGGGCGCAGAGTCATTGGTGCGGTCAATTCTCCGCTTCGATGGAAATTACTTATGTGGTTAAGCGTAGAAGTTGTGGAGAAAAGTTCACCACTACAAACTCGTGGGGGCGGGAATTCGCTGCTTCGGTAGAAGTCGCTTAGGTAAGTCGACTTTGCCATTGTGGGCAAACATCGTTGCTGCAGAGCTAGAGCGATTAAATTCCGCATGAGTGAACTCGCTGTTGCGGTCCATGTCTCTGCTAGATCAAAGCTCCCCGAGGCCGCTTAGGGTCATAGGCTCGACCCCTTGGCTGCATGCGTGAGGTCGAGGTGTGGACCAAGGATCTCAGGTGCGATGCACCAGTACCAACAAAAAACAACAATCTCAAACAACCAAAAGCACTAGGAATCAACCCTCGAAACATACCCTGAACCTCACAAACACATATCAACTATGCTACTAGACTAAAATCGACATTCCTGACTCAATGAAATCATCGAATTCACCAACGGATGTCGCTATCAACGGATGTTGTTCAAAGTCAACTCTAGGTCAAAACATTGAACTTTCTAATACACTACCCAAAACGCATCCGAACACCTCGGGACCCGAACCAACGGTACTACTAGCCCAAAAATGATATTTCGAAGCTAACGGAACTAACAGAATTCTCATATGACGCCTAAATCTCCAAATGTTGACCAAAGTCAACTATATCAACTTCAAAACCTTTCAAAATGAAAAACTCACGTAGAACCCAATCAAACACCTCGAGAACTGTGCCACTCATTTCCCCAGACCATAAATACCATAAAATAACTACGAGAAGGAGCAAAACAGTCAAAATGCATGAAAATTCAAAAATCACTATAAGGGTTGTTACCAGACATATAATATGAAATCATGATATAAAGTCATTTGATATGAAGTTGAAATTTTGTTTGGACATGCAATTTGAAATTTTTAAGTTGTATTTTTTCTCATAAACATGACAACCCCACAAGTTGTGAAAAATATAAAAAAAATCTCAATTCTTATAAAATGTTATAAATGAGCAAATCATAGTTCATAAATAGGATATCATAATATCCTAAGACCTTGCATTGATAAATCACAAATTTTCATGTTCCTTTTATAAATAAATGTTCGCGATTACAAACTTTCAAGTATACATAATTTATAAAAATCCACTAGTCAATAATAATAGTAATTAATTATTGTTGTGTTCTAATGCACACACAAGTGTACGCGGTTGTACAAGTAATATAAGATTGTAAGTTCAGATATCATACCCAAAGGGGCTTGTCGATTAACTATTCACTAAATTAAACTGGTTCTAGTTATTTATTCAAGCGGTAAATCTCAAAGGAATATTTAGTAACCAAAGTAAAAAATAAAAAGTTAACTAATGAACAATTAACCAAACAAAGTGCAGATTTTTACGTAATCAATATGACGAAATCGATCTAGGATTATGTATTCGCTAACAATCATGTTGAGTAAGCAATTTCATTGACTTTTTTGTCTATCTAGTTGTTGTTTCGGGGTTGATTTTACAACTATGATTTTTCGAGCCTCTAATTGCCTATTCAGAATAGCATCACAACTACATCGTTAAGCGGGGATGTGACATCTTATTCCGAATGCTTTTATATATCTCCCCGTATAAACCAAACAAGGCGTTCTAGGTATATTACTATCCTAGTCACGAACCTACCCTTTACGTTACAAAAGAGAGGCCTTGCTCCTTATATTCTTTGTTCTATCCCAATAATTCTTCTTCCGAGTTCACAAAGAGATTATAGATTTATTTTAATGGTAGCTAAGCATTAAAATAGTAAGCACAAGAACATAAGAACAACTAATATGATAATTTTTATAAATTGAATCAAGAGTCTACTGTAACAATCATGAAGCTACCACAATTCTAGAACGTGAAGTTTAACACCACATAGACATGGAGCAATTACAACTATTTATCCAAAGGAAAAACGTAAAAATAAATAATAAAGGAGAAGAAAGATGAAACCAATATCTTCCGGCCTCCATGGCGGATCCTAGCTCTTCGTAGGTCAAAAGTTTCATAAAAATCGTGACTGGGGATGTATTTATAGAGTATGAAGAAAATAACCTCTTTTCCTACTTGGATTCGGAATTGGAGAAGCTGGAAATTCTGTCAGTTTGGTGCCTGGCGCGCCGCCCCACCTTCACTCTGTGGTAGTTTTGGGCCCGGGGAAGCACCCCACCATTGCCCCAGCTTCACTTCTGAATTTTTGGGCCTGGGGAAGCGCCCCAGCATACCCCAATGCCCAGATTTTATTCTTTTGATCTCTTTTTCTCCCGGAACATTGCTAACTCCTTTTCAATGCTTTATGCTTTCATTTTAGCTCTCATGAGTTATTTTTCTCCACATTGTCCATGCAAATTATCTAATCACATATATTAGCTCATAATCAAGAATAAGCAAATAATCATAGGGATATACAATACTTTTGCCCTCAAAACAAGGCTAAAACATGTGTAAATGAGGCAAACGGACGTATAGATACGTCCAAGATCACCACCCCACACTTAAACCTTTGTTCTTCCTCGAACAAATCACTATACTCCCTACAAAATTACACATCTTAAGACACCAATTGAATAGGTCTACTTACACCCAGTTAACTACAAAGTTTAATCATGACCCATAATCCACTCAACATGCATACATCAATCATATTTTCATAGACCTTTCATTGAAACCACGCAACCTCTAAAACTGGCTCTTCATAAGTGTGAATATAGCCATCATTAGTGATAAACGCTCAAACTACACCTCAAATTAATGGGCGTAAGCGATCGTTGTCAAATATATAACCCAACGAAGGTTGGGGTCGAATCCCACAGAGAATATGGTGAAGATTAAGCCTTTAGTGAATTACGTGACTAGTCGTCAATAGTTTCCGATAAATAAAAGAGGGGTTTGTAATCAACGTGAGCAAAAGCAACTATTATGTAAGAGAAATATTCAATAGGGGAGAATGAACTAGGGACGTGTTCACCATGGCGTTTGTAACAATTTCGATTCTGAGCGTAGCAGGGTTCTTTCTATATGCGTGTCACGATGTGATTGCATCAATGGTATCGTCTAAACGTCTCTCGACCAAATAAACAAATTTCCTTTTCTATTCTTTCGACCTCGAAAAGATGTGCTTTTTAGATTTCAATCCTAACATCAAGTAGCTTAATCCAGTTACGGCATTAATCTTTAAGACGAGAGTTGGTAGTCTCGAATCCTTGTTGTTAATCAAGTTTCCCGGTTTTAATCTCTTTACTCAAGCAAATTAAACCTAGGCATGTTCTAATGTTTGCAACCACTAGAAAACGTGACATAAAGTATGATTAACAACGTGACAACATATATATATTTAACCCGACGCTACCCAGAATCTATATTGCTACGTTTGCCATGGCTCCCACAACCCTAGTTGCGGGAGTTTTAGTTAATCATGCTATAAAGAAAAGAGAAGAGAATTGTATTCATAATAAAGAGAAGAAGTTCTTACAATATATTGAAAACCAATCTTCAATAATCCAAGAACAAGAATAACCAAGAACTCAAGAATGAATCAAGAACACGAATTCAAGAAGAGAAAAACGTGTGTCTTGATCTCAAAACTAACTTAAAAACATGTTTAAACTATTGGGTGATATGTAAAATAAACCTAACATAGGGTATTTATAGGAGCCAAAGAAACCAAATCCAAAACGGGCTAGGAATCCCCAAAACGCGGGCAGCCGCCTGAAGCTACTGCCTTAGCTTGACGGCCAGGCTGACGGACCGTCAAGCCAGTGACGGACCGTCGCCTGGACCGTCACACTTAGGCAGTGGTACTGCCTCCACATGATGGTCATTGTGACGGACCATCACATGTGTGACGGACCGTCACTCAGGCCGTCACTCTTAGGCAGAATCCTCTTTTTCTCGTATTTCCTTCTGTTTCCGTGTTTGTTTCCATTTCCTACAAATACAACATAAAAACATCAAAAACAACAACGGTTGCTTGAAAACATACGATTGTTCTTAGTAAAAAGGAGTCGAAAGTGACGTAAAATGGCGTCACATCAACACCCTCAACTTAAAACGTTCGCTTGTCCTCAAGCAACATAACATAAAACAATCAAACAACTCAACTAAGAACACGAACTCATGTCTATAGCAACTCATGGTCATTTAAAACTTATTCAATTAAATCAAGTTCCCTCGTAGCACACGTATATATGGAACACTAACTTGCAAGAATCCAAACATGTCATTCCGATATGATAGAATATTATGCATACACACACGCAGCTATCCTAACAATCAATAGACCATATATACATCTTGGTGCCCTTACCACAAAGAAATCCCACACACAAGATTTGGGACTAGGTAAGCGCTCACACTCACAAACGATTTCAAACAATGCACATGCGATACCATAGGCTTGCCCTTACTATTCTATTTCAGTTCTTCAGAAAGCCGCTAAGGATCACTACAGGACTTGTTTAGGCTTGTAATGAGGCTTCAGGTGCAGGTATGATACATTTAGGGGTTAGTGACTAAGCCCTCCTTGGAACCATTTACATCTTATCACCACATAACTTCACTCTATCCATCCTTATTCACCTTTTTATTTCCTTGATTCTAGCTACAGGTGCGGCCTCTTTATTGACAATTCTTTTTGTTTCTTTTTCGATATTTTTCACTTCTTTTTTTTTTTTCCTTAGGCACACACCCAAACTTTTCATTCTATTTACAACCAATCATCTCCATCCTCCTTTTCTTATCATTCACCTCTGTAGTAGCCACCCTCAACTTAAGCTGATTGCGTGTGTTGAGGTGCACAATGTCCATAGCAGGACCAGGGCCAAAACAGGGTTTACCTCTATAGTAGCCACCCTCAACTTAGGCTGATTGCCTGCGTTGAGGTGCACGATGTCCAAGGAAGGACCAGGGCCAAAATAGGGATTCAAAATTTAAACAGGAATGGTGACAGGTTATTGAAAGAATAAGGTCAATTATGTCTTAAACAGGGATCAAGGGATTATTTATATTTGGACGATCTTTTAGGTCAAGTGGACTGCATACAAAAAGGGCCTGTGATCCTTTCCTAAGCAACCAACTTCAAACTTAACAAAACAGACCGGGCAAGTTCTAGATGCATGCACAGAGTAAGAATTTATAATAATTAATCTCACACACTCTTAGCACCAAGAAACTATATCGCTACCAACTATCAAACAACCGCTCGGCTTAAGCATACTCATTCTAATCATAATCACACAATGACATACAAAGATCCAGACAGTCAATTGTTTCAACATAAGCTCAAAACCAGAAATTTTTTAAGGGGCCTCGTTTTTAGACAAGAAAAACGCATGCTTGCTATAGACACTAAAAAAATTTAAAATAACAACCTAAACATGCTGGTTCTACTAGATAGCACACCGGAGGGAAAAGAAATCAGCAACAAAAACCCTCGGTGGTGACTCACAGGTTTCCCAACACCCTCAACTTAGACTCATGCATTGTCCCCAATGCATATATGCGAAAGCTAAAAACTGTGAGGATAAAGGAATACCTGTGAAGTCGATATTACTCAGATTCTGGAATGATGTTGGAGACCGCCAGGGTCTCCAAAACAAGAGAACTCGATGGAGTGTGGCGTTCCAGCTTCCTCTTTGGGCTCCATCGCTAGTCGCGACAATTTCTTTGCTCTTTCTTTGCAGATTCTTTTGCGGTGTTTTCGTTTCCTTGATTTAATTTCACCGCCTTCCGCTATATGTTTACGCTCTCGCGCCATCCTTCTTACAACAGCTAGAGTCTCGACCAAACCCTTCTCCTCAAGGTACACTTCCGCAGGGGCTTCCTCAATAGCATTGATGACCGCGACCACCCTCATGTCACTTGGTTGCTTCATCAATTTAGACACATCGAACTTGACCACATCATTGTTCAATTGGAAGGTCAGTTCATTTTTCTCCATGTCAACCAACACTCTCGCCGTAGCTAACAATGGTCGTCCCAAGATTATGGGAACTTCGAAGTCCACTTCGCAATCCAAGATCACAAAGTTAGCTGGGAAGATAAGCTTATCGATCTTTACTAGCACGTCAGACAATATCCCTACGGGTCGCTTTATCGAACGGTCTGCCATCATCACTCTCATGGATGTTGGTTTCGGAGGTCCCAAACCCAATTAGTTGTAGACTGCTAGCGGCATCAAGTTGATGCTAGCACCAAGATCACATAGTGCTTTCCCGAAATTGAGCTTCCCGATAGTACATGGGACAGTGAATGCACCTGGATCTTCCTTTTTTTCAACCAATGATCTTGAGGAAATAGCGCTGCAATGGTGGAGGTTATCTTCTGGTTCAAAACTCACCGACCTCTTCTTTGTAAGCAAGTCCTTCATGAACTTGGCATAACCGGGCATTTGTTCCAGCGCTTCCACCAAGGGGATGTTTATAGATACCTGTTTGAGCATGGTCAGGAAGTTCAGGAATTTACCGTCGTCAGCTTTCCTCTTCAAACGCTGTGGGAAAGGAGGTGGTGGTCGAGGCATCATAGTTGGAAGCTTTTCAGCTTCCTTGCTTTTCTCCGCGGGCTTTGGAGTTTCCTCCTCTACCGCCTCTTTATCATCCGCAATATCACCTTTAGTCTAACTTACCGGATGTGATTCCGGTAATATTTTTCCGCTTCTTGTGGTGATCGCCATACAGCTTGCGTCATTCCTCGGATTAATCGTATCGCTCGGCAAGGTACCTGTCTTCCTTGGATTTAGAGATGCCGAGATGTGACCCACTTGCTGCTCTAATTGCTTAATCGCGGTTGAGTGTGACTTGACTACCTGACTCAATGTTGATAACTCAGTCCGCATTGCCTTTACCCCAGAGTCAGTCAATTCCACCTTCAGTAGCATCTTCGCCATCATGTTCTCAAGTTTGGACATTTCAGCCTCGTTGCCAGCTTTGTCCCGATTACCAGGTGGTATATACAACCCACCTCTATCGGTGTTGTTCCTCCAGTTTCCTTGGTCGCGATCTTTGTATCCACCTTTCTCATAGTGGTTGTCTCGCTGATAGTTCTGACCTTGGTTTCCCTGGCCATTGGCCTGGAAACCCCCCAAGTAATTTGCCTCCTCAGTTTCCAACTCTGCTGCTCTACCTAGGGAACCCACAGCTTTTACCTTCTCTATACTTCCTGACGTCAAGTGCCTTGCCAGGAGATCCAACTGCGTTTTCAGGTGCGCCATGTCTTGGTCGCACTCCTCCTCTTTCCTACGCTGCTCTGCTGACATACCAACGGAATAGGTGCTAGCTGCAACCTCTGAATCTCGTGTATGCTAGGCCCTGTTGGTTTTGGTGAGCCTGGCCAACGTAGCTGTGGCCTCAACAAAAGAGAGACCCATGAATGCACCACTTGCTGCGTTGTCCAATGTCGGCTTGGTAGCCGAATTCAATGCCCTATAGAATGTCTGCATCAAGACGTTGTCGGCCAACTGATGGTTCGAGCACTGTGTCAGCTTCTTCTTGAATCGCAGCCAGGTTTCGTGCAATGCTTCGTGAGGTTGCTGTCTGAAATTACTAATCTCATCCCTCAACTGTATCATCCGAGAGGGAGGAAAGAACCTTTCTAGGAAAGCTCCTCTCAACTCTCCCCACGTTGCGATAGAGTTGGGGGTCAGCTCTGTCAACCACAACGCTGCCTCATCAGACAGAGACAACGGAAACAACCTGAGCCTGATTGCTGTCTGACTCACGCCTGGCAGTTCGAACGACTTGCATATGCCCACGAAATTCATTAGGTGCTGGTTTGGATCATCACCAGCGGCACCACGGAACACTCCTCTCAAGTTCAACAGCTGGATCATCGTGCTAGTGATGTTGAACTTTGCTCCGGGCGCTAGCGGTGGAAGAATAATGGCGCCTGTAGCGCCAGCTCCATCTAAGTCGAGATCCTCATCATTCCATAACATCATCCTGCAGACCACCAGCATTCAGATTTTGTTGGGCCTGCAGTTCTGCAGCGATCCTCGCTGCCTCTAGTTGTGCGGCCATATTCCGCCTCAATGTTCTAGCAAGCTCGGGGTCGTAAGGTAAAATTTGTTCCCCCGAACTTCGGGTACTTGGCATGCACAACTGTGTACCCTGTCAAAGACAAAAACAACAAATAAACGTAAAGCAGGAAATTATGACTAAGAGTCAAATAAACACACCAGACTTAATCAAAAACCGTATTCCCCGGCAACGGCGCCACTTTTTGATAACGCTCAAACTACACCTCAAATTAATGAAGCGTAAGCGATCGTTGTCAAATATAGAACCCAACAAGGTTGGGGTCGAATCCCACAGAGAATATGGTGAGATTAAGTCTTTAGTGAATTACGTGACTAGTCGTCAATCGTTTCCGGTAAATAAAAGGGGGGGGGTTTGTAATCAACGTGAACAAAAGCAACAATTATGTAAGAGAAATAATCAATAGGAGAGAATGAACTAGGGACGTGTTCACCATGGCTTTTGTAACAATGTCGATTCTAGGCTTAACCGGGTTCTTTCTATATGCGTGTCACGATGTGATTGCATCAATTGTATCGTCTAAACGTCTCTCGACCAAATAAACAAATTTCCTTTTCTATTCTCTCGACCTCGAAAAGATGTGCTTTTTAGCTTTCAATCCTAACATCAAGTAGCTTAATCCAGTTACGGCATTAATCATTAGACGAGAGTTAGTAGTCTCGAATCCTTGTTGTTAATCAAGTTTTCCCGGTTTTAATCTCTTTACTCAAGCAAATTAAACCTAGGCATGTTCTAATGTTTGCAACCACTAGAAAACGTGACATAAAGTATGATTAACAACGTGACAACATATATATTTAACCCGACGCTACCCAGAATCTATATTGCTACGTTTGCCATGGCTCTCACAACCCTAGTTGCGGGAGTTTTAGTTAATCATGCTATAAAGAAAAGAGAAGAGAATTGTATTCATAATAAAGAGAAGAAGTTCTTACAATATATTGAAAACCAATCTTCAATAATCCAAGAACAAGAATAACCAAGAACTCAAGAACGAATCAAGAACACGAATTCAAGAAGAGAAAAACGTGTGTCTTGATCTCAAAACTAACTTAAAAACGTGTTTAAACTATTGGGTGATATGTAAAATAAACCTAACATAGGGTATTTATAGGAGCCAAAGAAACCAAATCCAAAAAGGGCTAGGAATCCCCAAAACGCGGGCAGCCGCCTGAAGCTACTGCCTTAGCTTGACGGCCAGGCTGACGGACCGTCAAGCCAGTGACGGACCGTCGCCTTGACCGTCACACTTAGGCAGTGGCACTGCCTCCACACGACGGTCGTTGTGACGGCCCGTCACTCAGGCCGTCACTCTTAGGCAGAATCCTCTTTTTCTCGTATTTCCTTCCGTTTCCGTGTTTGTTTCCATTTCCTACAAATACAACATAAAAACATCAAAAACAACAACGGTTGCTTGAAAACGTACGATTGTTCTTAGTAAAAAGGAGTCGAAAGTGACGTAAAATGGCGTCACATCAATTAGTACACCAAATTTTAATCATTTTGTGCCCTCACATTTAAGAGAGATGCCCCTTGCTCACATCATACATACATATTCAAATTGGAGCATATAGATAAGAAATTCGCTCACTCTCTCAAAAAAAGTTTCATGCATACAAGACATACCATAGGATTGCCCTTAGTGTAATACTCTACTAACAAAGCAACAACATTGTAGGATCAAAAGGACTTTTACAGGTTGTAATGTCTACTAAGGGATGGATAGGAACACTTTGGTCAATAGTGACTACTTTTCCTATGCACTTTAAGACACTCACTTTAAACTTTTTCACTCTTTTTTTATGTCACCTCAACTTCAACTTATGTTCATGTTTCCCTTCAAACTCCCTCTTTTTCTTTTGGTTTATTGACCTTAACCTTCATTCACTTATTGGTATCAAGGAGATTTTTCTAAACTTTTTTTTTTATTTGTTTTTCCTCTCCTTACTACCAACATACAAATTATTTTTCACAAGGGCACAACATCTAATTCTTATCCACAACAACCTCCCTCTATCTTTTTACCTTTTATATTTTGTTCTCTTCTTCCTTTAAGTTTTCAAATACAAAGTGCATTAGGAAATCTTTGGATCAAATTAATACATGGTAATCAAATAAAGGGGATAGGCTAAACATGCGGCTAGTCAAAGAAATAGGCTTAAGGCTTAAAGGGGCTTAACTAAGAATAATATAAAGGGTGAAACAAACAATAGTCAAAAAGAAGTGGCTTACAAAGAAATGCTTTGATCATATCCCACAATTCAACACTATATTTTATTTTATACACACACGGGGCAAGTTCTAGATATCAAGATATGCAAGATATTCAACAAACACTCACCACACATGTCACAATGGTTCAAAAATGACTTCCTAAGACTTCATACTCATAACATAACTAAATTGAATGAATCAACATTATTTAGTCCATCTTTAGGTTTTTTGAGTCAAGTTAAAGAGCATATACGTCTCTAAATGAAGTTTCCTACTTTTAATGCTTCTTTTGAGTGAATTACCTATGATGTCTAGTGTATACTTAGGCGAAGCACCTACTATTCAAAAGGCGATGGTTTCTACTCTTTCTTCTACTAGGGGTTCTTCTTGGGTATTGACTAAAACTGTAACTTGCTGATCAATACAAGTTTCAACCATAGCCTGCATATTTGTGAGGTGGGAACTTATGCTCTTCATGACTTTTCTCTGTTCTTCTTTCTTCTCCATTATTTGCTTCAGCATATCAATAAGGTGAGCATCATGATTCACATCCTCCACTTCATTACCCTTATCAATATCATAAACAACAGAAGAATCATAATAGGGACTCGGGGAAGGGGAATAAGAGTTAGGACAACCATTCAAATGGTCATCGTGACCACCCGCCCATTATAATATAATGACAATTGATACCCAAGTGGGGTCCTTCACAGTACTGATAAGGATTACCAATATATGAATAGTACTCATCATTCAACCCATATTTATCCCTAGATGTCATGTTAAGAGGAGTATCAAAAAAATTAAAAAAAAACTATCTATAAAAGAAAATAAAATATATACAAAAACTTAAATAAATAAAAAGAAAAAGTCCAATATAGATAAATAATTAATTTCTAAGTCCCCGGCAACGACGCCAAAAAACTTGTTGCGTTCTAACGTACACGCAAATGTACGCGGTGATACAAGTAATATAGAATTGTAAGTTCAGATATCGTACCTACAGGGACTTGTCGATTAACTATTTACTAAATTAAATTGGTTCTAATTATTTATTCAAGCAGTAAATCTCAAAGGAATATTTAGTAACCAAAGTAAAAAGAAGAAGTTAACTAATGAAGAATTAACCAAACAAAGATCAGATTTTTACGTAATCAATGTGATGAAATTGATCTAGGATTATGGATTCGCTAACTATCATGTTGAGTAAGCAATTTCATCGATTTGTTCGTCTACCTAGTTGCTGATTTCGGGGTTGATTTTACAACTATGGTCTTTCGAGCCTCTAATTGCCTATCCATAATAGCATCACAACTACATCGTTGAGCGGGGATGTGACATCTTATTCCGAACCCTTTTATATATCTTCTCGTATAAACCAAACAAGGCGTTCTATGTATATTCCTATCCTAGTCACGAACTTACCCTTTACGTTACAAAAGAGAGGCCTTGCTCCCTATATTCTTCGTTCTATTCCAATAATTCTTCTTCCGAGTTCACAAAGAGATTATAGATGTATTTTAATGGTAGCTAAGCATTAAAATAGTAAGCACAAGAATATAAGAACAACTAAGATGATAATTTTCACAAAATCGAATCAAGAGTCTACTGCAACAATCATGAAGCTACCACAATCCTAGAACGAGAAGTTTAACTCCACATAGACATTGAGCAATTACAACTATTCATCCAAAGGAAAAACGTAAAAATAAAGAGAAAATGCATAAAGTCCCCCCTAAAGTTGGACGTGATTTGGAAGTAGACACCTAAAGTTTGCGGGGGTCCTATAACCCCACGAAACTATTTATAACCATAATAAATTCACCCTTTTGACCCATTTTCACCACAGTTGTAATCTCACGTAAGTTGGGCGTGTGAAGGAGTAATAATACAGCCCTAAACCAGTGTAAAAATATCACGTGGCATTGCCAAATTTTTTTTTATTTTTTATAAAGTAGACCCATGTTTTCATCTTCCCCAAATCACCATTGATAGCCATTGAAGAAGCTTTGAAACTTGCTAAAGCTTTAAAGAAAAGGGTCATCTATTTGTCAAACAAAATCAAAATTCAGTTACCATCAAATAAACAATTCAGCTAAATCTAAACTCTTCAACATTAAATTCATTTATGAAAAAAAAAATCAACCTCCAAATTGTAGAAACTAAAAAAAAATGCTGAAATTTGCTAAAATGTTCCCAACTTAAACAAATTTTTCTTAGCAAAAAAATTATTTAGCAAAAAATAATCTTTTCAACATTGCTTAGCGAAAAAATTGTTGGGAGTCACCAAATCACCATCACAAATCGACATCCTTCAAAAGCTTTCAAGATTTCAAAAGGAAAAAAATTTGAAGAAAAAAAATGGGGGTCAAAGTTAAAATGTGAGTCAGTGAGGGTTTTACCCGATCTTTATTAAATAGATAAAAAATAAAAAATAATTATATTATTTTATTTAAGAGTGAAACACACGCACAAGCTTTGAGAATAAAATTGGTGTAAAAAGGGTGAATGTATTATGGTTAAAAATAGTTTCGTGGGGTAATAGGACCCCTGCAAACTTTAGGTGTCTACTTCCAAATCACGTCCAACTTTAGGGGGGACTTTATGCATTTTCTCAAAAATAAATAATAAAGGAGAAGAAAAAATGAAACCAATATTCTCCGGCCTCCACGGCGACTCCTAGCTCTTCGTAGGTCAAAAGTTCCGTAAAAATCGTGATTGGGGATGTATTTATAGAATGTGAGGAAATAACCCCTTTTCCTACTTGGATTCGGAATAGGAGAAGCTGGAAATTCCGCCAGTTTGGTGCCTGGCGTGCCGGCCCAACTTCACTCTGCGGTAGTTTTGGGCCTGGGCCAGCGCCCCACCATAGCCCCCAGCTTCACTCTTCTGAAGTTTTGGGCCTGGGGCAACGCCCCAGCATAGCCCCACTACCTAAATTTTCTTCTTTTGCTCTCTTTTTCTCACGAAACGTTGCCAACTCTTTTCCAATGCTTTTATGCTTTCATTTTTAGCTTTCATTAGTTGGTTTTCTCCACATTCTCCCTACAAAGCATCTAATCACATATATTAGCTCATAATCAAGAATATGCAAATAATCATAGGGATATACATCATTTTTTCCCTCAAAACAAGGGTAAATGAGGCAAGCGAGCGTATAAATCCGCCCAAGATCAATTATCCTTTAATATGATATGAACAATCTCTTCCTACCAAGTATGAGTTTTTCTTTCTTTTTTGATCAAATCTAAAATGATGGATTTTCTTTTACAACATATAACTTATGGGTCAAATTTAATATTTTAAAAAAAAATTAAAATAATAATTTAAAATTCTAAATTTTGAATTGTATAACATAATTTGAAATAATGAAATGAAATTATGTCCAAACGCGTAAAACACGTGGGGTATGATGGCTCTACGATAATAGGACGCAACACGATTTCTTGGAAAAACATGGGTTTGTAGATCCTAGCCCTCTCCGTGCTGTGTTGAAACTTTAACGCCTATGCTTGCTGACATCTTTCATGGTCAAACCCCATTTCCCTTTTTCCACCCACGTGTTTCATTTCCCTCTTTTCCTTTCCTCAAAGGCTCCGACATCAATTCAATCATTTACCCCCAAAAGCCAGAAAGATCCATCCCACTACTCTCTCAAAGTTTCTGCAACTCTTTTTTTGTATCTTTAATTCTGTGTATCAACTATGGCGGTTTGGAGCCGTGCAGTGGTAAGATGGCGATGTAGAGCCACCAATTTAACCCGGGGTTTTTGTTACAAATCCTGTGAAAACAACCACAAAATACCTCCAGCCAAGGGAAGAAATGTCCAGTGGGTGTTCCTGGGTTGCCCTGGTGTGGGAAAAGGGACGTATGCAGCTAGACTTTCTAAGCTTCTTGGCGTACCCCACATAGCCACTGGTGATCTCGTCCGTCAACAACTCTCCTCTCATGGCCCTCTTGCCTCACAGGTGTAACTTCTCGTCTAACATTCTGGGGCTTCTATTAGATTATCAGCTTCCTTCTTTCTAGTGTGTTTGATCAATTTTATCAGTATCTCTGAATTTTTAAGTGATAGAATGATAAAGTTCCCATCTTTTGCCTAGTTCCGACGGTTTCCATATGTTTGGTAAAATCTTGATAATGTTTTCTCCAAGCAATATATTTCCACCATAATGGGAAAAATGGCTAATCATTTTCTTTTTCAGATATCTCAAATCCTATTCAATTTTACTTTTTTTCATTCTACATCTTATCAACTTTTAATACCTAAATATATCGCAGAACTATTAATCTCATCCCTTATCCTACTCATGTATAATTACTACATATCACCTACTCTTGTACATAACCAAACACTGGAAATTGATCAAGACAATCATTTCCTAAGGGATAACATTTTCCTCCACTCCAAACATCTATTGGATTGATGTGTGTGTGTATATACAGTAGTAAATTGAAGATTCCAAATGACTAATCTTTTAATTTTTTTTTATAACTGTGGTGTCTGAGCCAGCTTGCGCGCACCTCGATTAATTCCATGGAATATCTGCTACCTCCCACCAGCAGGTACCATTCTGTCCACCAAGGCTGGGACAGATGGGAAGAAATCACCTAGTATTTTTGTAACTGCTGGGATTTGAACATGAAACTCATAGCTCTCAACCCACTTCATTGACCACTAGGTTACACCCTTGGGTAAATGATTGGTCTTTTAATATAAGGACCATGATGCACATAAAGGATTCCTAATGACTGACCAAGTAAGGACTGAGTTGGATGTTTGCTGTGATACCATTGTTGTTAGATATGTTACACTGGATTTTTTATTTTTTTATTTTTATTTTTTTTTTTTTTTTTATCAAGAACACTGAACTTTCTTGAAGACAACACAAGGTAGTTTAATACAAATGTTCTCTCTGTTTTGCCAAATGATGTTCATGGAAGTTTTGGCTAAAAGTATTTATATTTTCTCCTCTTTTAGGATAGTTTGGTAGAAATATTCAATTCTTTCCTCCCTCCTCCCCTGCCGCCCCAACTTTTTGTTCGTCATTTATTCTAGAAAGTTTGACATAATTTCAAGCTTACTCATACCGTGAATAAGCTGCTTTATGTAATAATATAGTACCCATGAGCCAGTGAAAATATTGCAACAACTCTTATGACATCTTATAAAGTTATGCAATAGCTAAATAACAGTGCGAGTAGTTGTAAGCATGCTTGTGTTAGTGGTGTGAGAGATACATTTGTCACTGTTGTGAGAGATAAATACGGTATTCTCACTTTCAGATGTATATATTAGGTCTTTTACCCAGTGTAATTCCACAGGTGGAGTCTGGGGAGGATAGGCTGTACGCAGAACTTACCCCTACCTCATAAAAATAAGAGGTTGTTTCCAATAGACCCTCGGCTCAAGTAAAACATCTTATAGCAGTTTGAAAAAGGGAATATGAAAATGAAAGCAGTAACAACAACAAAATAATGTGATATGGAAAGCAGTACATAGCATACAAGAAAAAAAAGAATAGTAACAACAATGAAATAGTGTGATAACCGAAGCACAAGAAACACAGGTGGTAACAACAATTGAAGAACAAGAAATTATGAGAATAGTGCTAATACTACTGGTAAGGAAGTAGGTACAAATACGATCACCTATCCTACCCCTATGTTGCTCGGACTTTCCAAAACTGATGCCGCACTCGTGTCGGATTCTTCAAAAATGCACTACTTTTGGAGAATCCGACACACACCCGTCATAATTTTTAAAGAGTCTGAGCAACATAGTCTTACCCGGTAGGAAAGCGAGAGAACGCTCAACAACCAACTAACTTTCTACTCTAATCCATGACCTCCAAACCCTCCTCTTACCATATAAAAAGATTGTCTTTCTTAAAAGTCGAAGTAAGCATATTTCAATCACTATATAAAGCAACGGAGCCATCATAGTATTTTTTCACTCCTCCGAAAGGAAGGATGGCAATTTGATTATTTACCCATCTGAGTCTGATAGATTCTATTTTTCTTTTTCTTCAATAGAAAGGAGGGGGGCAATTTTCTTGTAGAGCCGTATGCACAAAAGATGCCTGTACGGTTGTTCAATTCTATCTTTTTTCTATTCTTTATCTTTCTTTTCTCTTTGCTTTATCATGCGAGATAGGGGAAGTTCCTGATTTTGGATGGTGCAACCATTTTAAGAGTATGTTTTAAAAGGATTACTATTTGGAAAGTTCTTAATGTTCAAATAGTAAGTACTTTTGTGTCTTATTTGGACAATAAATGGAAACAAGAAAAATCTTTTTTTTCCGAATATCTTGTTGCTTTCGCATGAAGTTCTCTTGGAAAAAAAAGTTACTACCTATACTACAACAAGAAGTACGATGACTCAACCCTAATCTAGTAGGGCGCGAGACACAACTTGGTTCTTTCTTTTCTTTATATAGGAGGCATGGCTTGGTTCTATTTTATATTTTTTTTGGGTCTGTCATTTCATTGCTCAGTAAATTTTGTTTTAAAGTAACTCATGGTTCTCCAAGACTAGAGATTCTCTAAATTTCAATTATCACACTTGCCCGTGCACTTAAATATAAATTTTTAACCAAACTAAGAAGGCGTATTAGCAGACACTTGACTTACGTAAGTACTAACAAGCATTTAATCTTAATTCCAATTCCAACTAGTTAGTATTGCCTATATGGATCTTTGCTTCCATTGTATATGCTCTTTGATAAATCCGCATAGATTTCAAGAGATTGTAGGTGTTTTGATACAGCTTTGCTCCATGTGATTTTAGGTCTACCTCTTTCTGTAATACCTTCAATCATTATAGTGTTACACCAATGATCTGTGCAATTTGAAGTACGAGGACATGATTTGACCATCATGCGGTCTTCTCTCGTTATCTCCTCTATATGTGCTACTTGCATCTTTCGTCGGATATGATTATTTCTAATATCATAAATCCATCCGTCTTAATTTCTATTAAATATTTTTCTGTTCATGTTTCTGCTTTAGTGCTTTTTGAATTATATTGTAATAAAATAATTGCTTCTTCGATAGGTTGAAGGCAAGTCTGATTCCTAAGCTTAGATGTGAAAATATGAATTTGTATTAATCAGCTTTGTTGATTATGCTCTTCATTTACTCCACTGTGCTTTTTTCCCTTGAGTCGTTCTACTAATTTTTTTTTTCTAAACTTATTTTGTGCCTTCTGTTGCAGCTTGCGGATATTGTTAATCATGGGCAATTAATTTCAGATGAAATTATAATAGATTTACTATCTAAGCGTCTTGAAGCTGGAGAAGCTAAGGGTGAAACAGGATTTATTCTTGATGGATTTCCTCGAACTATACGGCAGGCGGTGAGCAGTTATTTGTTAAAAGTTTCAAAAACACATTTACCTGTGTCTAGATTCATTGTTGCGCTTGCTGAATGAATACTTTCCCAGCTTTTTGTAGGGAATAGTTTACTAATCTAAATGAAATCCTTGCACACACACATATACATGTGCTATTATCATATTTCTTACATGTGTGTATTATTTAATTTGATGTTTGAATCTATTGACTGGGACTTAATCTTGCGCATCTATCTACTTTAATAGGCCAATATTTTCTTTCACAGTCTGCCATCTGGCACACAGACGCTTGCTATGAATATAACTTAGCAAGATAATATATTAATGTTCTATATCAGTACTTGAGGACTATTTCACAACTAGCGAGGATGCATTACTATAACTGGTTAATGGTTATGGCTGGACCTGCAATTGGAATGCCGCTTGCTCAAGACCAAGTTGAATATGCTGTTGAAAGAAATGAATGAATAACGTACAAAAGATTGAAATCAACAAAGCACGATATGGTTCTCTCAATTGACTGTGCTGTCTGAGAACTAAGCTCTTAGTTGAGGTGATTAGATCCTAACTAGAGCAGATAATACTTCATCTTACATGAGATACTTTTTATTTGTATTTTACTTCAAAGTTTCTGCGAAGAGCATAACTCTGAACTGCATAATTTTTTTATAAGATATTTTAGCCAATTCTTATGTTCTTTGATGAATTAATGGAGATAAGAGCAAATATCTGGCTTAAGTGTGTCTTATTAGTTGTTTCTTGATTTCTTCTTATGACACCTGATAATTGGGAGAGAGACCTTGTGAAATATTGACCACGGTTAAATAGTCTTCAACTTCTTACAATTAATTTCGAAATTTGTGGCGTGTTTGAACAGCCATGTACATCGTCTTATATGTTCTCTTCAATTGCTACCAGAAACTTTTTGATATTGCTTATTATTTTTTGTATGTCGAGCAAGTAATGGCCTTGAAAGTTCTAAATTATGTCCTCACAAGGTTTTTCATAACTGGGTAGTCTTTACAAACATGAACCTCTTCTCAGATGTACCTAGTTAAAACTTAAAAGGCTTTAATTGGCTCTGAGATTTCCTCCACAATTGCTCTACTTAATTGAGCATCATGTGCATGCTTTGATTGTTTGAATGGCATAAAACCTTATGTCGCTACTCCTTTAATAATGATCATCAGCTGGAATTTTTGCTAACAGTTATAAAACTAATAATCTCCAGGGCCTAGAGAACTGTCTCCTGGTAATAAAGATGGAATGTACAATGTTGAGGATACATTCTAATTCTCGTCTGATAAAAAAATTATAGCCTTTGAGGCATGGGTTTATTATCTGCTTCTCTACATTTGTATGACTAGTATGAGAGCACAGGCAAAGTACAATCTAGGAACTAAATGCTCTCGCTTTAGTTGTTATGGACAAGGAGAAATGTTTGGAATATCACTTTGTTATCAATGTTAACTAGTTTGGGAGCTTTTTTCTTGGGTTTTAGCTTTTATTGCCATATGATTGCGGATACTTCAGTTTAGAAAGGCTCATGTAGGCTGTTGCTCAATGTATTGTGTTAGAGCCTTTTTGAATGGGCTTAGAACTTAAAGCTTATAAGCCAAAAACCATAGGTTAGGATTTCTAACTTATGACTTTTGGCTTATTTTTGTTATTTTGGCTTAAAAACAAGTGCATAAAAGCACTTTTTTATTTCACCCAAACTTTACAAAACTGCTTAAAAGCTATTTTGTCTTAAAAGCACCTAAAATAAGCCAATCCAAACAAGCTCTTAGTGATTTTAACAGTCACAACTTTAGGGTTTTCTTGGACTGTTGGGGCTGTTATCCTCTGTTCTAAGTAGAAGCTTAACTTCTTTAATTGGTAGAATTTTCTATTGGTTCTTAACCAATCTTTTGTTTCATGATTTCTTTATGTGATATTATGTTGTCTGTATTATTGATTGATGCACCAATGTTTGTGGGATCAGACCAATTTCTAAATTTGTGGAAGCTGCCAATAACTTCATGGCCAGGGGATTAACTCATCAAAAGGTAGAAAGATGAACTATTAGAGGATGTAGTCAACTTAATGCACGACTGCGAATCTTGTAATTAGGATAATCTTCTTATTGGATAATTTTTGTTGGCTGCTGCACTTCTTAGGTTGAGAGAGTTCTGGATTTTTTCATCATATTTGCCATGACTGTGATGTGACAAAACTCGTTGAAAGGAGTTAGAGCTTAAGTATTGGCATAAACATCCTATTTTCATCATTACTGTGTTTGAAACTTCTATTGAACTTGCATAAAACAATTGTCTTTCAGAATATAGGGGTGAAACCTGCATCTCAATCGAAGGATTTTATATTCTTGCTCAACCCTACTTCTTTTCTTTAAAAAAAAATGGAAGGAAGTAAGGAACATAACTGTCCTCTTACCCCCAAGAGTTGGGAGAAACAGTTGGTGACATTAGAACTGATATACCTTAGTTGTGTATGCCTAAGGAGAAAATCATTATGCTCTCCTGATGATTGTTTTTTCGTTGATGCACAAAGTTTGAATCGATTATCTGAAGGGAAAAAGTTGAACACTGATGAAGATTTATGTAATAATTTACTGAGACTTCAGGAGGCTGTAATGTGTTAAGTAGAGGGTAGGGCCAGGCATAGTTATCTTTTGATATTCTTGTATGCAAAGTCAAGACATTGATATCTCAGTCTTCACTAGTGAAATAAGGTTTGCTATACTAGGGTCTAGGGCTTCTTGCTGGAGTCTCTCCACCAGTTTAGAGGATCATCTTTATTTCCCTTGTTCTTGGGACCAAAAGTTCCCAACACAAGCATTCCCCTGCCTTTCTTTCCCGGCTATGTCGCTTCTATTGCTTGCTTTCTCCAGCTTAATAAAAAGTCAACTTCATGTGGTGTCATGGACCTGTATGACTTCTCAATCTGTTCTGCTTTTTGATACTACGATGTGGACCCATTTCTCCCCGAGTTTCTGTTATTTTTAGCCGAGCCTGGTCACGGGTCATATCATTGTTGCCATCAGAATAACTGATATGATTGTGAAATTCTGGTAACAAATTAGAATCCATGAGCAAACGCTGAAACTTATGGTCTAGTGTTTGAAGGCTAATATTTATATATTTTGGACTCTGTTGGGTTCACCTTATTCTCTGGCGTATCACTTTTTTGTTTTATGCCAATCAAAATTCAATACTTTTACTACAATTGAAGCTCTCTGCAGCCCTTGGTTCCTATATTTGGAAGTTTGTTTCCTCTATAATTGGATCTACAGATGAAACAGATCTGATATGTGTGCAGGTCCAAGCGATGAATTATCAACAGTGTAAGTACTGCATGGTTGTCTGCTCTCCTCTGATAGTGGCTAAGCTGCTTTGTGCAATGAAATTAATAAATTTCTTCTCCTCCTTTAACAATATAGACTACATTTTCTCTGATCCTGTTATATGTGTTATTTAGGAAATCTTAGAAGGAGTGATGGACATCGACTTGGTGATTAATCTGAAGCTTCGGGAAGATGCGTTGATTGCCAAGTGCTTAGGAAGAAGGACTTGTAGCGAGTGTGGAGGGAATTACAATGTTGCGTGCATCGACATGAAGAGTGAAGATGGCAAAACTAGAATGTACATGCCTCCCCTTCTCCCTCCTCCGAATTGTGAAACCAAGCTTATTACACGGTCTGATGACACTGAAAATGTCGTGAAGGAACGCCTCCGCATCTACCGTGAAATGGTATTGATCTACTTTTCTCTTATTTATCATTTCTCACATTGTGCAAGTGTTCTCTTACTAAATGGTTGGGGTTTTGCAGAGCCAACCAGTGGAGGAGTTTTATCGCATGCGGGGGAAGCTGTTGGAGTTTGATCTCCCTGGAGGAATTCCAGAGTCATGGCCAAAGTTGCTTCAGGCTTTGAATATCTATGACGATGAGGATAAGAAATCTGCAGCAGCATGATACTGATTACTTGTCTTGTTAGTATGATTACTAGTGTTATAGTTTCATTCTTTGCATGCATCTTGGAAATGCGTGGGTGTCTATTCGATTTAAAAGCACGATAATGGGGTCTCTTTCTCCCTCACTATTGTATTATTATGCTAACATTTGTATGATGTATTTCTTGTCCATGTTTGTTCATAAAGGCCAGCAAAGCTATGTTTACCTTCGATCATGTCATTTCATTAAATATTGATAATATAGCAGGCGGAAGATAGCTTCTTTTTTTAAAAATAAAATAAAAGGTCACAACTGTGGTGGGAGGTTAGGCATTGACCTCAACATGTATATATATTAATAACAAGTGAATCCATGAAGGATTGGGATAATATTGATTTACCTTTTCAATTACAACATTGAACTGTCCAATAGAACATGTAAGAGGGTAGTAGATAAAAGGCAAAGGTAGCTACATCAAAAAATTGTCGATGGATTCTGCGATCAGATGCCACCAGATAGAACCAGTACTTAATTCTCCGAGATCCATAACACAATGAAGTTCCATATCTATATCTGATGCTTTCACATCTATCTAATGTATACCTATGAACAGTACTAGGCTCTGATACCAGATTGCAGGATCTGAGACCTAGCGGTAGTCCGCCTGGTCTAGGATCAAGCAATTCAGCACCCTTATACTAGCGGTACGCACTGCTAAGAACTGAAATATACGAGATTTTTAATACGATTTCTCTGACTGTATGGAAGAGACTAACTCTTTTACCTGAGCAAAGGACCTGTCAAGAAACACAGTATATACTTTTATTAATCTTTTGTCCAACGGTTCTAACCCAGTAGCGGTTCTAACCGGACCAAGAGTCGCCCTTTACAACACATATCTCGGGCTGAAGAGGTCATGGCTTGCTACAGGCTTGCCAGACAGAGATAATAAGAGCAGTACCGGATCCGACTGTACCACCATCTCAGAACCAAGTCAAGAAACCATATGAAAATTCCTGAATATTTTAATAAAGCTTAGATCCGTTCATGGTGCATATAGGAGAGAAGTTAGGCCATAGACATAGACATGGAAACCCTTTAGCCGGACATCGTCCGAGCTAGGAGAACAGAACTAAAATAAATAAAACTAAAAAGTAAATACCTTAAAGGATGGCCAAGACCCAAGGATTGCTAGTAAAACTGATCCAAAAATTTTATTTAAGTCGGAACAGTGGCCAACACTTTCTGATTTTCTTTACAAAAGCTAAGAGAGAAGAGAGAGTTTCTAAATTTTTCTGTGTGTTCCTACTTAACAAAATGAACACTTATATAGAAAGAAAAGAAAACATAAAGAATCTATGTACAGTAGAGAGGGGTCACATATGGGTCCCTAAACAGTGAATTTACTGTTTAAACAGTTTATATACTGTGTAGTAATAGTGACAGCCTATCTTATGTCTTCTTCATACTTTCTCTTTGCCACGCTTTTTCTCCATGGCTTTTAGTGATTGCAGCTAATCTTCTGCTTCCTGTATATCTTCTGTGGATAATATAATGTCTTCTTCATGGCGTTGTACTTCCTCGTTACTGGTTTCACTTCGCATTGAAGTATCAGATTTATCAATCTGAGTGATATTTTGGAGCAAGCTTCTTTTCATTTCCTCGAGATACTCGTTGATCATTGCTTCCTTATCTCCATCTTGAGTGGAGATTCTTTGGGCAATATGCCTGACTGAGGGATTATCAACGCTAATTCCCTTTTGAGGAAGTTCTTTATAAGTATTAACTGTGTTAATAATTGTGTCAATAAGCTCTTGTCCATTTAATTGTTTGGACCTGGGATCTTTTTTCAATAATTTTTCCCAGATGTTGTTATAACATACTCTGTATAAGCAAGGAATATTTTCCTCCGTGAAACCTATTTCTGGAGCACATTTATGGATCCAGGGTATTGAGAATTCTATAAAAAAAATACATCTGATCAATCTTGTCCAACCAGCAGATGTGATCTTCATGATATAATTCACCGAGAAAAGGAGATACCTTTTTCCATTCCTTGTATAACTGGAGGAATTTTTTCGGCAAAATCTCGACTGTAGGACCGTGGTATGACCACCAGTTAATGAACCAATTTGGGATTGGTTTTGCAAATATCTTTGCGCAAATTTTTACAAACCATGTGTGCTTATTTTTATCATTGTTATAAAATAGTGTTTTACTGAAAGCTTGGATATAATCCCAATAAGTAAAACTCATAGCAATACCTTTGAGGCTTAGTTGCCTTTTGAGAAGTTATAAACATTCTCTTCTGGGGTATAACCCGCAAGGCAAAAGTGCTGAATTTCTGCACTTCCAGTACTTGTCAGTATAGTTTCAAAATATGACCGGGTTTTGTATGACTCTCCCGGGTAATATAATCCTTTGATCAAGTACTTCTGGAAAAAAATTCATGGTTCATTTTTTCTCTGAATATCAGAGTTTTCCAAGAGAAATATAATTTCCCTTTTCTGGAGTTTCTCATAGGATATGATATTATCATTATCCTTTTTCATAACTGAAGCAAAAGTATCTTTCTGCTTCTGCGCATGTATAAATGCCTGCATATGCTCGTATAACGGGCTATCCTTTGGAATATCTTCTAGATTAACGATCTTCTCAGGGACAACAGCAGATGATGAAGATTCACTTTCACCAGAAACCTTTTTATTAAACAGGCTTCTATTACCCATCTGTATAACCGGGTAATTGGATATGTATGACGATCCCTGAGAACTGGAAAGTCCATAGGACCTTCCTGGGGCTGATCTTCCCCTTCCTATTCCTCGAACTTGCCTCCAAGGCGGGTCCATCCTGTAGGAAATAAGATTAGTTATTCTGAAAAATAATCCGTTAAGTCTTCTCGGACTACTTCTGAGTAGTCATGAATAGAGAAATCTTCTCTTAATAGATCATCCATGATGATTTCAACAATGAGTTTTTTAAGATCTTTGGGTAATATAATTACCTTTAAAATGGAAATCAAGGTTTTTTCAGAGAAAAATGAAGTATAAAACATTTTATTGAATATACTCTCTTGATAAGAAGTCTGGTAAAGAATTATCAATTCCCTTCTTATAATGAATATCAAAATCAAATGGGGCTAGTTGAGCCTGCCATCTTGCAAATATAAGCTTAGAGGCATCATGCTTAAAATCTTTGTCAAACATATATTTGATTGATTGAGCATCAGTTTTTATTAAAAACTTTTGATTATATAAATCATCTTGGAACTTAAGAACACACTTAACAATAGTGAGCATTTCATGGGCCACAATAACATTTTTTCTGGGCCTCTGTCCACTTTTCTGAATGAAATCTTATAAGATACTCATTTTTATCATTGGGATTAATTTGCTTCAGTATCCCGCCATAACCAATATTGGACGCATCTGTCTCAATAATTTTCTGCCAAGCAGGGTTAGCCAGAGTTAAACATGGTAAAGATTAAACACGAAGTTTGATATTCTTTACCAAAGTAGTGTGACTATTAGTCAATGGCGATTTATAATCCTTTTTTAACCTGTCATATAACGGGGCTAAATCGCGGGAAAGGTTTTTATAAAATGGGGAAATGTAGTTTAAACTTCCCAAGAACCTTTGCAGCTGTGTTCTGTCAGTGATAATGTCCAGAAATTTGGACGCAAAGTCAATAGCCCTTTGTATGGGAGTGACCTTTCCCTGACAGATTAGATGTCCTAGAAAACGAACTTCAGTTTGAAACAAACTCATTTTTGGTTTAGATATCACCAAACCATTTTGTATAACAATCTTCTTGAAGATATCAAGGTGCTTAATATGCATCTCTAGAGTTTTGGAAAATACCAAAATATCGTCAATATACACAATGATGAAATCCAAATATGGATTAAAGATGTCATTCATAATTTTTTGAAATTCTGATGGGGCATTTTTTAAACTGAATGGCATGACATTCCACTCGTATTGCCCAAAAGGAACATTAAAAATAGTTTTATAAGAATGCTCTTGAAATACCTGAATCTGCCAATAACCTGATTTTGAATCAAATTTTAAAAATATATTGGCGTCGTATAATCTTGAAAGTAAGTCTCTTTTATTTGGAATAGGATACCTTATCCATTTTAAATATTTGTTTAAAGGCTTGTAATTTATTACTAACCTGGGAGCTCCACGTTCCTTTTCTGCAGCATTATTTACATAGAATGATGTGCATGACCAAGGAGATTTGGATGGTTTTATTAAACCTTTTTGTAGCAGACTATCAATTTCCCTTTTGCAGAATTCTACTAATTCAGAATTCATTTGGCAGGGACGAGACTTGGTTGGGATATTATCCTCAAATAAATCTTCCTCATATGGAAGAGTTACAATGTGCTTTTTGCGATT
The DNA here is from genome assembly GCA_003996215.1 of Jaltomata sinuosa. Taxonomy (NCBI): domain Eukaryota; kingdom Viridiplantae; phylum Streptophyta; class Magnoliopsida; order Solanales; family Solanaceae; genus Jaltomata; species Jaltomata sinuosa. Next base: position 760,328 of record QJPP01006936.1, read on the forward strand.
CCAAAAGGCACTGGGGTGATCTGCGCAAATATCAATGGCGATCTGTTCGGAAATTATTTTAATTTTTTCCTGTATTTTAGCAGATTTGAGAGACTCAAATATATTCATGCTAAAGAGCTCATATTGTAATGAATCGACATGCTTTTGTTTTATATCAATTAAAGCATTAATCTCACGAGTTATTGGCTCTGTGATAAAAGTATAACTTATTTTATCGTCTTTATACGAAGCTGAAAATCTTTTTGAATCAATATGAGTAAAAGGATATATTGCATTTATAAAAGGTGTTCCAAGTATAATTGGAGGATGCAACTGATTTTTTACCAGAAAGAATAAATAAGGAATGCAAACCTTATTTTGGCATATTTTTGTATTAGAAAGCTTATACTTTATATCTAAAGCATGTCCTGATGCGGATTTGACCATGTGCATAGTTTTTTGAAAGTATTTTGAGGGGACAAGACCCTCTTGAATGCAGCTAACATCTGCACCGCTGTCGATCATAGCAACGTTAGTAATAGAGAAACTATTATCAATTAAAATGTTGCATTTAACATACCATTTATGAGCAGTGACAACCTGCATCATTCCTAAAAACATGTTATTTTCAGGATCAATTATGGGAGGCTCATCATGGTCGACCTCTTTGCCTTTTGAAGTACTGGCTTGAGTTGAACTGTTATGAACATTGTTCTCAATCTGAGAAATCCTTTGGTCGCAAATAGCCTGGTTATGTCTGAGAGCTTTTATTTCTCTCTTGAGGTTTTCAACCTCTTCCTTTAGATCATCGAAAGAAGCATCTCTTTCAACAAAAGCGTTCTTATTTTTTATCATTAATCGGTTATCAATTTCCTTTAATGAATAAGGAGTATAATATTCAAAATCATTTTTCTTGTTATCAACGAGGCCTTTTGAAGTGCTAGATTTATTATCATTAGCAGTGGCAAGATTAATAATCTTTTCTCGAAGTTTGTTATCAATAACTTCTTTTAACAGTTCAATAATATTGTCAGAAGTAAAAGTTTTAAGATTGAAATCTTGAAACTGTGATTGCAATTTATAAACTTCATCTTCTTCACAATTGCATGTATTACCTTTGCAAGTGGCACATGAGCTATCAGCTTGTTCTTCATGGTCAGATAAATCAATAAGATCAATGTCTGAACCTGCTTCTGAATACGAATCATAGTCATCATCAGAACCTGAAGTATATAACATTTTATAAACCTTATCATGCAGTTCTGCATCAAGTTCTAAGCTTTTAAGCTTATTAAGCTTGCAATTTGGAGCAATATGCCCTCGCTTTCCACATTTGTAACACTTAATTTTAGAAAGGTCTCTTCCTGACCGATCTTTGGTAAATCTATTAGATTTACGAGAGCTTTTCCTAGCTTCTCTTTCTTCCTTAGATCTTCTTCTGGATCTTCGTCTCCTATTAGAACTTTCAGTTCTAGGGGACCGATAATACTCCTTTTTGCTGCCATAGGCTGCTGGTTCAGGTAGACCGAACTGTGTGCAAAAGTCTCCAAGCTGAGATCTTTCTTTGTGCTTATTCATTTTAAGTTGTTTAGACATGAGAAGTTCGCTGCACAAGTTTAATCCTTCCTGAGTGCAAATTCCTATTAGATTCCCATAAGTGTAATCCTTATAGGGGATCTCAAAGTGATTTCCTCTTAGGTTTTCCTAACCCTTTCTTCAAATAGCGAAGGAAGGCCATCTATAAACTTACCTTTCCAATATTCACATTTATTTTCGGGTAACTCCATGACCCGACTGAGAAACGTATCTTTGTACCACCTCCATTTGGTCAACGTAGGACATTTAAGACCATTGAGTAAGGTACGAATCGTTTCATGCTGGGAGGTAAATCTACCATTAAAATGTTCTAATATGGTAATAACCAGAGTGTACACCGCATCTTCTCTATTTTTAACTAGAGCCATGCCTAGGTTATCAACACCTTCATTTTCGGCAATTGCGTTAATAATAGAGGCTTTCTCCTCTATATTTAAGTAGTTATCCCACCAGCCTCTGAGCTGACCTGTAAAACCTGCAACAATCATCTTGCAGATAGATCTATCATTATTTTTAATACTTTTGCAAATAGTTGCATACATAAGCATTCTATGAACAAGGATGGTCAACTGTCTATCCGTTAACCCGTCAAGGTTCCATTCGTAAATCTCGGAACCGCTGTAGGACGTATTTGTCTGATTCCAATCTCGTTCCTCTATCAAAACATCTTGAGGAGTAGGACGAGGATAGTAGAAGGTATTCATCGTTGGTTTAATAGCATAGCTACTATTCTTTCGAGGGTAACCCTTAAGCTTATTAAGCTTAGTCAAACCATGATTTTTATAATCACCGGTTTGATCCATTTTTTCGAAAAACTTTTGTGACAAATCAATAGGTTTTATATTTAAACTAGAAAACTTTTTATCAAGAAGTTCTTCTAAATCATTTAACGATTTAAACTTAAAATCCTGAATCTCAGGAGGCCTTTGAATAAAAGTAGGAACAACATCTTTTTTACTTCCAGAAGTAGAAGCGACGTTGGTTTTAGCTATATCTGCTTTTACATCTTTTAGTAAAATGGTTAGCTCATCAAGTTTTTTATCAAGAGAGCTAATATGTTCTCTCAAAATTTTGACATACAATCCCAAATAATTATTTTGAACCATGCCAATATGCAAAGGTAGAAATTGTCTCCTATTGACCCAATTTATGGTCCAGCATGAAATTGCGCTGCTTCTTTACACACTATTGAATCTGATTATAATTCAAAGGTGGAAAAGGTTAAAATTGACCCCGGACTAATATTGTTCAGGTTAATGGTGTCAAGGATGATAGTTCTGATAAGGAATTCCCTACTGCTTCTGATATGGAGTTCAATCTAAATGATATTTAATGATTCCACACCAATTAGATTTTAGCCCAGGTTCCCTGGCAAGAAAACTAATTCAAAAAGAAATTTTTTGATGTAAAGTGGAACAAGTTTAAAACTTAGTTTTTTGAATCTTATAGTAAAGATGATATGAATAATATTTCTCAAGAATTCTATGAAACTTGTGCCCTGCATAATCAAATTATGAACTTCGTCCCTTGGTTTATAACCACCTATTTGCCTTTATATGTAAATACTATTCAGGATTTTAAAGGTATTTCCATCGCGATAAGTTCCATCGCGATAAGTTCTCTCAATAGTATTTACATATAAAGGCAAATAGTATTTACATATAAAGGCAAATAGTATTTACATATAAAGGCAAATAGTATTTACTTTATATGTAAATGATATTTAATGTTTCCACACCAATTAGATTTTAGCCCAGGTTCCCTGGCAAGAAAACTAATTCAAAAAGAATTTTTTGATGTAAAGTGGAACAAGTTTAAAACTTGTTTTTTTGAATCTTATAGTAAATATGACATGAATAATATTTCTCAAGAATTCTATGAAACTTGTGCCCTGCATAATCAAATTATGCACTTCGTCCCTTGGTTTATAACCACCTATTTGCCTTTATATGTAAATACTATTCAGGACTTTAAAGGCATTTCCATCGCGATAAGTTCCATCGCGATAAGTTCTCTCAATAGTATTTACATATAAAGGCAAATAGTATTTACTTAAATAAAAATTTTGGATCAGTTTTACTAGCAATCCTTGGGTCTTGGCCGTCCTTTAAGGTATTTACTTTTTAGTTTTATTTATTTTAGTGCTGTTCTCCTAGCTCGGACGATGTCCAGCTAAAGGGTTTCCATGTCTATGTATATGGCCTAACTTCTCTCCTATATGCACCATGAATGGATCTAAGCTTTATTAAAATATTCAGGAATTTTCATATGGTTTCTTGACTTGGTTCTGAGATGGTGGTACAGTCGGATCCGGTACTGCTCTTATTATCTCTGTCTGGCAAGCCTGTAGCAAGCCATGACCTCTTCAGCCCGAGATATGTGTTGTAAAGGGCGACTCTTGGTCAGGTTAGAACCGCTACTGGGTTAGAACCGTTGGACAAAAGATTAATAAGAGTATGTACTGTGTTTCTTGACAAGCCCTTTGCTCAGGTAAAAGAGTTAGTCTCTTCCATACAGTCAGAGAAATCGTATTAAAAATCTCGTATATTTCAGTTCTTATGCAGTGCGGACTACCGCTAGTATAAGGGTACTGAATTGCTTGATCCTAGACCAGGCAGACTACCGCTAGGTCTCATATCCTGTAATCTAGTATCAAGAAGTTCTTATAAATCATTTAACGATTTAAACTTAAAATCCTGAATCTCAGGAGGCCTTTGAATAAAAGTAGGAACAACATCTTTTTAACTTCCAGAAGTAGAAGCGACGTTGGTTTTAGCTATATCTGCTTTTATACCTTTTATTAAAATGGTTAGCTCATCAAGTTTTTTATCAAAAGAGCTAATATGTTCTCCCAAAATTTTGACATACAATCCCAAACAATTTTAATGAAAATGAATTTTGCAAGATCTAAACTCACCACCAGGAGACCGATTAAGTGGGAAGAAATTAATTTCTCAACAACTTGAACTCTCGACTCGATTATATCCCCAAGTCAGTTAACGGATATGGTTACTAATACTGAGTAAATACTAAACGGATAGGTTTATAACCACCTATTTGCCTTTATATGTAAATACTATTCAGGATTTTAAAGGCATTTCCATCGCGATAAGTTCTCTCAATAGTATTTACATATAAAGGCAAATAGTATTTACTTTATATGTAAATGATATTTAATAATTCCACACCAATTAGATTTTAGCCCAGGTTCCCTGGCAAGAAAACTAATTCAAAAAGAAATAATATATATATATATATATATATTTTTTTTTTAATTATTATTATTATTATTATTATTATTATTATACAGATCCTCGTCAAAACTCCCTGTTATACAGAGAGGAAAAATGAGTTTGTTTGATGAGAAGATTTCTCAAAAGGATGAATCATCCATTAATCTAAAGGATATTTCTGAAAACAGTCCGTTATACGGACATTTGAAGGCTTATTTGGCCACTCAAAAGCAAGGAGATACCTTTGCTTCTATTGCTAAAGAGGATATTGATGATATCAAATCCTTCGAAAAGGTACCAAAGAGAGAAATTATATTTCTTTTAGAAAATTCTGATATTCAGACAAACAATGAACCTTGGAAGATACTCCAAAGGTATTTAATCGATGATTTATACTACTCGGGTGAGTCATACAAAATCCGAAACTATTATGAATCTATTTTGATAAATACGGAAAGTGCAGAGTTTCAGCATTTCTCAGGATATCATACTAATGAGAAAGTTTATAACTTCTCAAAAATTATTATTAAACGGATTATATCCGTCAAAAAATGGGGTATATCCACCATGAGAGAAAGACAGATAAGCCTTAATCAGTCCAGCATGAATTTCACATATTGAGACTATATTCAGGCATTTGATAAAGTGCTTTATTATAATAATGATAGACAAAAGCATACTTGATTTATAAAAGTATGTGCGAAGATATTCGCCGAACCAATTCCAACCTGATTTCTAAAATGGTGGTCACACCACGGTCCTACGGTCAAGATACTACCGTCCGAATTCCTAAAGTTATATAAGGAATGGGTGAAGATTTCGCCCGATGTTAACAATCTCTACATGGCAGATCATATTTGCTATCCGAAAAAAATTGATCAAGTTTATTTCTTTATTCGAATTTTCAATCCCATGGATTTATAAATGGAGCCCCGAAGTAGGCCAAACTGAGGATCAGATCCCTTGTCTTTATAGGGCGTTCTACAATAATTTCTGGGACAAATTGACAAAAATCAACCCCCAGACTAAAGTGATACATGGACAAAAGTTGATAGACTCCATTACTAATAAAATTCAGCACTATATCAAGACTCCTAGAAAAGAAGTCATGGAGCAACCTTCGGTGAAATATATGGCTAGGAAGATTTTCTACCAAGAAGGAAACAAAGAAAAAATGATTAATGATTATCTCGAAGAAGTAAAAAGAAATCTTCTTCAAAATATATTACAAATTGATAAATCAGATACTTCGATGAGGAGTGTGACAAGCGATGAGGAAGCGGTTGAAAAAGCTCAGCCAGCAGAAAAAGACAAGATATTGTCAGCATATGAAGTCGAAGACACAGAAGAATTTCTGCAACGAATGAAAGCCATAGATGAAAAATATGACAAATGATGAAAGAAAAGACACCTAAACAGTAGATACACTGTTTCAACAGGAGATATATTGTTACTCTACAATAGATACATTGTACAGGGACCCACATGGAACCCATTTTTTACTGTATAAAGATTCTTTATGTCGTATTTTTTGTTATTTAAAGGGTCTTTCTCATAGTTGAAAGAGGGCAGAAAAAATTGTAAAGATTAGAAAAAAATTTAGGAGCTCTCTTTGTAAAGTCTTTAAAGGAAAGTGTTTGCCACTGTTCCAACATTGAATAAAAATATTTGGATCAGTTTAGCAAGCATTACTTGGCTTCTGGTTGTCTCTCAAGGTACTTTTATTATTTAGTTTTTGTACTTGTTCTTATTCTCCTAGCCAGGACGATGTCCGGCTAAAGATATCATATCTATGTTGAATAACTAACTTCTCTCCTATATAGACCATGAACGATCTAAGCTAGCCTAGAACTTTCATGGTATATATGAGATATAGGTGAAGTATTTGACATAGGTATGAGTTTGATCTAATGGATCTGGGAGAAGTAAGTACTAAAAGTACTAGACTAGAAGAGGTAGATATACCTCAAAACCTTGATTTGTTAAACAAATGGACTATTCCTAAAGTTTCGATGAGGACTATTTATGATTATGGATGGTTTGATAAACTTTCTTCCAAGCAACTGATTAAAACTACTGAGCAATCTCTTGCTTTAAATTCGTCTGAACAGACTATTCATTTGTTAAACAAGCATGATATTGATTTATATAAAAATCGATATAATTACCTGCATATTGGTATGGTTCAAATTGCCTTTAAACCTTTAACTCTTAAAGGGTTGCCTGAGACTTTCCTAGCTGCTCTTAGAGATGCTAGAAATTTAAATTTTTGACAGTCTTTAATGGGTTCGATAGAATCTACAGTGGCCTATGGTCCCGTGTATTTAAATACACAATCAAATTTGCAGTTATCACTTTCTGATGTAAATATTATAGATGCTTTAACTTTGAATGTTAAAACGCATGGTTATAATTACGTGCCTGATTCAGAACTGATATGTCTATTCTTTAAATAACAAAAAGAATCTTTATACAGAATCTTTATACTGTAACAAAAGTATAACTTATCTTATTATATTTATACGTAGCAGAAAATCCTTTTGAATCTATGTATGTAAAAGGATAGATAGCATTTATAAACGGGGTTCCAAGTATAATTGGAGGTTATAACTGATTTTTTACTAGAAAGAAGAAATGAGGAATGCAAACCTTATTCTAGCAAATATTAGCATTAGGTAGTTTATAGTTTATATCTAAAGCATGTCCTGATGCATATTTAACCATATGAGTAGTTTTTAAAAAATATTTTGTAGGCACTAAGCCTTCCTGAATGCAGCTAACATCAGCACCACTATCGATCATGGCAATGTTAGTGATGGAAAAACTATTATCAATCAAAATAGTACATTTAACATACCATTTATGAGCAGTAATAACTTGCATAAGTCCTAAAAACATATCATTTTTAGGGTCTGGTTCTGAAATATCCTTTTCTTTATCATTTGAAGAAACATAATCATTTTTAGCAATACCAAAATTATTAGTCTCAATTTGAGTAATTCTATGATCGAAAATCATTTGATTTTGTTTAAGATATTTGATTTTCTTCTTCAAATTCTCAATTTCTTCTTTTAAATCAATCAAAGAGGAATTTCTTTCAGAAAAATCATTTTTACTCATAAGACGGTTATCAACCTCTTTTAAAGAATAAGGAGTAAAATATTCAAAATCATCCTTTTTATTATCAAGGGGTCTAGAAGAACTTGAACTAGCCTCATTAGTGGTAGCTAGATTGATGATTCTTTCTCGAAGTTTGTTATCAAAAATTTATTTTAAAAGTTTGATCACGTTGTCGGAAGTGATCGTACTAACACCAAGATCTTGGAATTGTGATTGCAACTTATAAATCTCATCGTCTTCACAGTTGCAAGTATCACCTTTGCAAGTAGTACAATGATCATTTTCTTTATTATTATCTGAAAAGTCTAGAAGTTCTATATCAGAACTTGAATTAGAATCGGAGTAATCTTCATCCGAACCAGAAGTGTATAACAAACCATACACCTTATCAAAGGTATCATCATCTAATTCTAAAGTTTTCAACTTAGTCAACTTACAGTTGGGGGCTATATGATCAAAGTTTTCACACTTATAACATTTGATTTTTGACAGATCTCTTCCTGATCTATCTTTGGTAAATCTAGTAGACTTACGAAAGATTATTCTAGCTTCACGTTCTTCCTTAGTCCTACGTCTAGATCTCCTTTTCCTGTGGAATTCTTCAGTTCTAGAGGACTTATAATATCTTCTTTTGTCTTTACTCTAGGCAGAAGGTCCGAGTAAACCGAACTGAGTGCAAAAATCTCCAAGCTGAGATCTTTCTTTAAGCTTATTCATCTTAAGCTGTCTGGACATAGCCAATTCATTACACAGATTTAACCCTTCTTGGGTGCAAACTCCAATAAGCTTACCATAAGTATAATCCTTGTAGGAAATTTCAGTATGACTACCCCTTAGAGTTTTTTGAACTCTTTCAGCAAATAAGGAGATGAGCCCGTCTATAAACTTGGCTTTCCAATATTATTATTATTATTATTATTATTATTATTATTATTATTATTATTATTATTATTATTATTATTATTATTATTATTATTATCATTATTATTATTATCATTATTATTATTATCATCATACTTATTCTAAAAGTGGGAAGTCACATAGTTGAAAGTTGAATTATGATTATACCCTTCAAAAGTTAATTAACTATTATAACCTCTTATTAAATGTTAAATATTAAATATTTGTTGCATCTAATTTAGATTAATTGAAATCCAATTAATGTTAAATAATTAATTGTGAATTATGCAAGTCTCTTTACCTCCTTATTAAAGGACCTTTGGTTTGCCTTTATGCTTATATAAATGAGCTTTTAAAAGAAAAATAGTACTCCTGTGATCATCTTTTGTAAGTTCATGTAGTCATTTTCTTCTATATTTTTTCTCTTAGTTCTTGATTCCTTATATTAGTATTATTATTTTTCCTTTCAAGAAGTATACTGTAAATGTCTCCATTAACAAATTATATTACTTCATAAATAAATAAAATTGCAGATTATATGTTATATTTTTGTGTTCAGATTAAGAGATTATGATATTTATCTTTTCTTGTAAGTTTAATATTCCTCATATATTGTTACTGATTTTGTTATAGTTGAACCTAATTTTTGATTCTAGGTTTAATAGTAGTTCTTAATTGAAATATTTTTTTCTTATGGAACATAAAATATGAAGAGGGTGTCAAATATCCATAGTTTATAATCATATCATCATACTTCATACTTATTCTAAAAGTGAAAAGCCACATAGTTGAAAGTTAAATTATGATTATACCCTTCAAAAAGTTAATTAACTATTATAACCTTTTATTAAATGTTAAATATTAAATATTTGTTGCATCTAATTTAGATTAATTGAAATCCAATTAATGTTAAATAATTCATTGTGAATTATGTAAGTCTCTTCACCTCCTTATTAAAGGACCTTTGGTTTGCCTTTAAGCTTATATAAATGAGCTTTTAAAAGAAAAAATAGTACTCCTGTGATCATCTTTTGTAAGTTCATGTAGTCATTTTCTCCTATATTTTTTCTCTTAGTTCTTGATTCCTTATATTAGTATTATTATTTTTCCTTTCAAGAAGTATACTGTAAATGTCTCCATTAACAAATTATATTACTTCATAAATAAATAAAATTGCAGATTATATGTTATATTTTTGTGTTCAGATTAAGAGATTATGATATTTATCTTTTCTTGTAAGTTTAATATTCCTCATATATTGTTACTGATTTTGTTATAGTTGAACCTAATTTTTGATTCTAGGTTTAATAGTAGTTCTTAATTGAAATATTTTTTTCTTATGGAACATAAAATATGAAGAGGGTGTCAAATATCTATAGTTTATAATCATATCATCATACTTCATACTTATTCTAAAAGTGAAAAGCCACATAGTTGAAAATTGAATTACGATTATACCCTTCAAAAGTTAATTAACTATTATAACCTTTTATTAAATGTTAAATATTAAATATTTGTTGCATCTAATTTAGATTAATTGAAATCCAATTAATGTTAAATAATTCATTGTGAATTATGTAAGTCTCTTCACCTCCTTATTAAAGGACCTTTGGTTTGCCTTTAAGCTTATATAAATGAGCTTTTAAAAGAAAAAATAGTACTCCTGTGATCATTTTTTGTAAGTTCATGTAGTCATTTTCTCCTATATTTTTTCTTTTAGTTCTTGATTCCTTATATTAGTATTATTATTTTTTCTTTCAAGAAGTATATAATGTCTCCATTAACAAATTGTATTACTTCATAAATAAATAAAATTGCAGATTATATGTTATGTGTTCAGGTTAAGAGATTGTGATGTTTATCTTTTCTTGTAAGTTTAATATTTCTCATATATTGTTACTGATTTTGTTATAGTTAAGCCTAATTTTTTATTCTAAGTTTAATAGTAGTTCTTAATTGAAATATTTTTTTTCTTATGGAACATAAAATATGAAGAGGGTGTCAAATATCCATAGTTTATAAGTTTTTTATATGTCTTAAAGTGAAATTTGATGGCTTCTGTAATTTTAGTTGTAAGATTTTTATTTTTGAATAGTGCTTTTATATTTCTGAAAAGAAAAATAAATAAATATTATTATTACTTATTTGTATATGATCTTCAACATAGTTTAATCTTGCTAATTTTAATTAATATTGTATGCTACTAAAATGGTTATTTGAAAAATGTTCTTTATATTCTTTAGTTTATTTTTTATTACTGAGAAATGTTCCGATAATAATTTGACGTTGTTTTTCACTAAATAATTTGGAATACACGTGCAATGTATGTGTCGAAAACTAGTATTATTAAAAGTGAAAAGCTCTAAAGTGCAAAGTTGAATTACTATTTTACCCTTACACTAAATCAAATATCTAATAAACTAAATATTAAAAAGTAATATTTTAATTATTGTTTGAATTGTAAGTTATTTTTTGGAAAGTAAATTAAAGGATCATTACTTAAATCGTAATTTACAATGAATTGTTTGATATACTAATTCATTCATCTAGGAAGATGAAAGGGTTCTTTATCAATTACTCCCTCCGTCCAACAATACTTGTCCACTATTGATTTTGCATACTTTTTAAGAAACTATAATTAGAAGGGTAATTTTACCATATCATCCTTTGAATATAATAAATACAATGTCTTGAATAATGTAATAGAAAAATAACTATAATTAATGATAAGAGTAAATTAGGAACTAAGTGTCAAATTATCTCTTGATTTCATAAATTGGACAAGTATTGTTGGATATTTATTTTTAGTATAGTGGACAAGTAAAGATGGACGGAGGGAGTACTGATGATTCATAAATTACTCCGTTAGCATTTCTAGAGTTAACGTATGTAATGGTGAAATTAAAGCACATTCCCGAAGAAGATCAAGTCAGCACAGTTTTTAGGCTCTCTGCTTTTGCTTTAGGCGCACGTTAGTGTGCACTAACCTGTGCCTGCCGGCGATGGGGAGGGTCAAAGCACGTAAGACAACAACGAAGGCAGTGACGAAACAACATGAAGAGGAGATTCTTCAGGGCCTAGCTAACAGCACGACGACCGCTAGTACTGAGCAGACCAAGACATTGGGGCAAACCACGGTGGGTCCTAAAACCCCAGCTGGAATTTTGCTAACTACGCCCCCAAATTTTGTCACTGATAAGGGGAAATCGACAGGGGAAGAGGTATGGCCATCCCTACCTAGCCGTGAAACTGGGAGTACAACCAAGGGACAACACCACCCAGTTCGGGATGGTGGAATATTCAATCAACCCTTTGTCACAGGTAGCTCCCACAGGAAACTTCAGCTACCGGAGCCCACCACTGCTAAGCCGTGGACAAACTTGTTCACAAACCATCTGGCTACAAAGGGCATGAATATCTCATTTATCCCTCCGATACTGGTCGATGGGGAGAAAATTATGGAAATCACGCCAGAGGATATGGCAGAGGAAGATGAGAAATGAAAGTCAACAATAGTAGTCTATGTGGTGGGCACAACGCCGTCGATAGGAGCTATGGAGAGGTTTATTTTGGGTTAAGGTAATTTCTCTACCAAACATAGGTCCTATGTCACACTGATTGGTACTTTGTAGTGAGGTTTGAATCCGAGGAGGATCGAGATAAAGTTCTATGCTCAGGGCCGCACTATATGCTTAAGAGGCCAGTGATTATGAAACCATGGGTACCTGAATTCAATTTCAAAGAGGAGATATTGTCCACAATTCCTTTATGGATCAAGCTTCCGAATCTCCCTTTGAATTGTTGGAATGCAATTGCACTAAGCAAGATAGGTAGTAGCTTGGGTCAATCGATTTATGCTGATGAGTGTACTTCTCAAGTTAGCCGCATCTCTTTTGATTGTATACTGGTGGAGGTTGATGTCACACGACCCCTTCCCAAAAGTGTGAAGGTGCAGGACTCTAATGGGCGTTTGTTTGATCAACATGAATGGTATGATTGGAAACCTATATTTTGTCACAAATGTTTACAAGTGGGACATGCTTGCGTAGACAAACCTGCCCCAAAACAAATGGCAGCACATCAAGGAGTAACATTGATTCAAAAGAAAACTTGGAAGCAAACGAGAACTGAAAAACTGGTTAGTCAAGTCGAAGAAACACATGACCTGATGCAACAAAATGGAAAAATAAGTCAATTACCTGAAGCACAAGTGGATCAGGAGGGGTGGAAAACAGTGATATACAAATCAAATAATAAGAGGTCTATGCTGCAACCTATTAATCCGCAAGGCTTGCTACAAGGTGGTCATGCAAGGGAAATTGGTCAAAGTAGTGGTGAAGATGCTGGAGGGCATGTGGAAAATGCTACCCCTAAACCCCCCTTTTAATATATGTTAGTCACCTGGAATGTTAGGGGCTTCACCTAAGTGGTGAAGCATAAGGAGATGAAGTTATTTTTGAAGAAGAATAAAGTGGTAGTTATAGCAATTATATAACATAAAGTTAGAGATGATAAAGCTAAGGAGATCATAAATAAAGTCTTGCCTGGGTGGAGTTGGTGTACTAATGTTACAATTACAACTAGAGGGAGAATATGACTACTATGGCAGCCTGAGGAAGTCTAGTTTTTATTGCAAGAAACAATAGCACAATACATTCATGGTAGTATGGGAAATGGGAACAGATTCTACTTCACTGCAACTTATGGCCTGCATAGCATAACTGCTAGGGAATCTCTATGGATGGACTTGAGGAATCTGGAGTCGCAAATAACTGAACTTTGGCTGGTTATGTGGGATTTCAACTCCATTTTAGGTACAGAGGATAGAGTGGTGGGAAGCCCAGTTCAGCTTAATGAATTAAGAGATTTTAAAAGCTTTGTAGAAGATTGCCATATGTCTGAACTAACTGCAGTAGGGAGAAATTATACATGGACCAATGGTCGAGTGTATAGTAGAATTGATAAGGCTGTGGTGAATGCAGCCTGGAAACTTAATATGGCACCTCAGCAGGTTCTAGTATTGAAACCCCAATTTTTAGATCATGCTCCTATATACCTCACTTTAGATATCCCTGTGGATCCTCACAAAAGGCCTTTTAAGTTTTATAATTGTCTTACTTTGCATCCTAACGTTACAGATAAGGTTAGAGCAACTTGGTTGATACAAGGTGGAGGAATGAGAGGAGTGTGGCAGAACCTAAAGTTAGTAAGAAAGGCAATGCAAACTCTTAACCAGATAGATTTCATAGAGGTTACTATACTAATGTTCTGGCACTGAGGAGAGAGCTACAAAGCAAACAAAATTCCATGCATCATTCCCCCTTTTCACATGCCACTTTCTGTGAGGAGAGGTAATTGAGACTACAACTTAACAAATGGAGCTTAATTGAAGAGAGTATTTACAAACAGAAATCTAGAGTTAAATGGCTCCAGTTGGGTGACTCAAATACTGGGTTTTTCTTTGCAAATATGAAAGGGAGGAAAGCTCAGAATCAAATTAAAACTCTTGTCACAGAGGATGGTACTACAGTCAGGGATCCAACAAGCATTATTGATGAGGTGGTGAGGTTTTACAAAAGATTACTGGGAGAGGTTGCTGACCATTTGCCTATGATACATCCTGGAGTAATGAGACTTGGGCCAGTGTTATCTAGAGATCAGCAACTGCTGCTCATCAAACCTTTCAATGATGCAGATGTGTCTAATGCACTGAAGGAGATAGATGACACCAAAGCACCTGGAGTGGATGGGTTTACTTCCTATTTTTTCAAGTAATGTTGGACGAACATAGATTAGGAGGTAACAACTGTTGTGCTCCAATTTTTTGATCATTCATGCATGTATGCCCCCATTAATAGAACATTTGTTACTATTTTTCCAAAGGTTAAACACCCTGTATCCATTAAAGAATATAGGCCAATTTCCTATTGCACAATTATGTACAAGATCATTTCTAAAATGCTTACTCATAGATTGCAATCAGTTATGGATTTCCTTGTTGATAAGAGTCGAGCTGCATTTGTACCTTGGAGAATGTTGAATGATAATATCTTACTTAGTCATGAACTTGTAAAGGGCTATAGAAGAAAAGGGATTTCTCTGAGATGTATGTTTAAAATTGATATGCAAAAGGCATATGATTCTTTAGAATGGCCTTTTCTTAAGGAAGTTTTGCATCGTATGGGGTGTCCAAAGAAATTTGTGGAGTGGATCATGTGTTGTGTCAAAACTGTCTTCTATTCTATTGTTATTAATGGATGCCCAACTAGAGCTTTTCCAGCCAAGAGGTGGGTGAGACAAGGTGATCCACTATCACCCTATCTATTTGTACTAGCCATGGATTCTCTTACTAGATTGCTGAAAACTCTGAGGAATAAGACCAATTTTAACTTCCATCCTAGATGCCAAAAGCTACATATCATTCAACTTAGCTTTGCAGATGACCTTCTCCTTTTTTGTAGAGGGGATGTGATTTCTATACAGATGTTGTTTGATAGTTTCCAACAGTTCTCCAAAGCTTCAGGCCTTATTGCAAACCTATCCAAGAGCAATATTTATTTTGGTGGAGTATCTGGGAATGTGCAGCAAAGTGTGTTGCAGCAACTTGGATTTTTTGGGGCACTTTGCCTTTTAGATATCTTAGTGTCCCATTGAGCTTTAAAAAGCTCTTTATTGCTCAGTGTCATCCCCTGATTGATAAAATGATGGCCAGAGTGACATGTTGAACTGTGAAATACTTAACATATGCAGGTCGATTGCAACTTGTCAATAGTGTCCTCTTAGCTATTCAGCCTTTCTGGGCACAAATCTTCTTAATGCCCAAGAAGGTATTGAAAGAAGTGGAACCCATATGTAGAAAGTTCTTATGGACGGGGGAGGTGCAGGCAAAAAATAAGGCTTGTATTTTCTGGGATCATTTATGCAAGCCCAAGGCAGCAGGAGGTCTAAATATCACTGATATACATCTATGGAATAAGGTGGAAATACTCAAACACTCATGGAATCTCAATATGAAGAAGGATAAGCTTTGGATTTTATGGGTACATGCTTACTATTTGAAGGGGAACATGGCATGGGAAGTGGAGGCCAAACAAGCCTCTTGGATCATTAGGAAGATATTACAAGCTCCTAAGTGGCTTGAGGGAGGTAGTTTGAATGTGGATACTATCATGAGGGAAGATTCTTTCTCTATTCATAATATCTATATTCAACTTCGAGGCCAATCACCTAAGGTTCCATGGCATAGACGTTTTTGCAATAATCAGGGCAGTCCCAAGTGGATATTCATACTCTATCTAGCCATCAACAGGAGGATGTACACGAAGGATAGACTGGCTAAGTGGGGCATTCAGACGGATTTGAAATGTCTGTTGTGCGAAGAGGAGACTGAGAACCACCAACACCTATTCTTCACTTGTTCTTTTGCTCAAGAGTTGTTGAATAACCTTCTAAGTTGGCAAGGGTGTAATAGAAGAGGACTGGGTGGACAGATGAAGTACATTGGACAATTATATATGCTAAGGGCAAGACTCTGGCAGAATCTATCTTCAGGATCACCTTAGCTGCAGCAGTATACCATATTTGGATGGAGAGGAACAAGAGAGCATTTCAGCAGCTGAAAAGGACCAGTGCATCACTACTTCGGCTTATCATCCAGGAGATACATAGTAAAGCAAGCATGTATACACGATTGGTAGGCAGATTCAATACACTTAATTTTTATCCTTAGCTTTTGTTTATTAGATAGGATGCAAGCTGTAGCATGAGCCTGAGGTTGGGACTATGTTCAACTCAGTGCCAAACATATGTTCTTAGAGCACTATATGGTAATAAAGCTTATAGTTACCCAAAAAAAGCACATTCCTGATATATATGTGTAGATGGTGTGTGTGTGTATATATATATATATATATATAATAACTTACTATTAATGATTAAAATCCCAAGTTAAGCTGAAATGTCTGTTCTTTTAAATTCTAATACACTATATATATATGATCTTTTTATAACACATACAATATTCTTTAGGAAGAGTTAGGACTGATAGCAAATGCTATTAACAACCTTTATTTATCTTCATAAATATCACTAATTTATCATTTACGTTCATGCCTCTTCATTGTATAAAGAATTAGGAGAATTGGAAAAGTTAATTGGGCAATAAAAATGTAGACTAATTAATTAGGAGTAATCTATATAATAATATAAAAGAGAGTTATGAACCCGGTGACGTGGCACTTTCTAAGGCCTAAAATCATATTTATCTTTTTTTCTCCTATTTTTGAGCTTTTTCCTATTTTTTTCTAATTTACATTTTATATAAAAAAACTCAAAAGTCACTCATTAAATTACTTATTCTCTAATTAAAAAATTCATCATATCCTGCTATATTTATTAAGTTTCATTACATTCTGTAACAGCCATATTAATTCATTATGTATAAGTTACTATATTAATTATTATATACAGTAATTGAGAATTGAAAGAGCCAAAGATGCACCTACACGTTTTTTATTTCAAGTAAAATAATGGACATTACAAAAGAGCATTAAGTACTAAAACTACACTATAAAACTTGATCTTCCAATTATTTCTAAACATAATATGAACATGGACTTTCAGATAGAGGAGAGAAAGAGAGACATTGAGGTCGGGCCAATTTTCCAGTGAAAGTGAAAATCCAATGAGGAAGATAGAGTCATGAAAATCCAATGAGGAAGATAGAGTCGGTAGAGAGGTTATTTTCGAGAGATCCCCTCGAGTAACGAACAACAGAGCAGCTAAAAACTTTAAAGAACTTGCAAGAAGATAGAAAAAAAATATCGTGAAAAAGATTCACCATTATTTTTTAGAAGTTCATCTATAGAGTTTGTTGCATCAAAGTAAATAGATGAATAGAAGGATGAAAAAGATTTATGAAAATTATATTCTCCTCCTAGCATTTGTTGCATAAAAGTAAATAGATGAATAGAAGGATGAAAAAGATTTATGAAAATTATATTCTCCTCCTCCTCTTTTTTTTTTTAGGATTCCTTTATATAATAATAGAAGGATGAAAAAGATTTATGAAAATTGTATTCTCCTCCTCTTCTTCTTTTTTAGGATTCCTTTATATAATACTACCTATAATAAATTTATCGAAAAAGGGTCAAAATTACCCTCGAAATAGAGCAAATATACCCTCTATTTTATTTTTAGCTCAAAAATACCTCTACTGTTAATATTTTGGACCACAAATACCCTTCAACTTAACAACCCATTTAACTTGATGATATGGCATACACGTGACCGTCCAACTAGGACAAGGACTGCCACATGAATTTCCACCTCGTATCACAAATCTAGTACATTATAATTCGACCCATTTCAATTATATACCCACCTCGGATATTGCTGCAATCAACAAAGCAATTATCTCCAATACCAAACTTCATGCTTCAGGCTTCGAAGTGAAAGGACTCTGCCAAATCTCATAGTTGGTGCCAGAACAGAATCACCATGCTGAAGGTCTCCTAGCTGACCATCTTCACCATCATTTCTCTTCCTCCCTAAAGTAGGTCTGTCTAATAAAGGATTTCTGGCATTACGGATTTGGGGCAGGTATAGAATTGAAATAGGTCAGATTATAATGGACTAGGTTTGTAATCCAAGGCGGCAGCTTGTAATCCAAGGCGGCAGGCCTTGTCCTAGTTGGATGGTCGCGTATATGTCATGTCATCAAGTTAAATGGAGTGTTAAGTTGAAGGGTATTTGTGGTCGAAAATGTTAATGACAGGGGTATTTTTGAGCCAAAAATAAAATGAAGGGTATATTTGCTTTATTTCGAATAGTTTGAGGGTAGTTTTGGCCCTTTTCGGTAAATTTATAGGAAGTATATGAAAGTATCAGGATAGTGAAAAAATATAAAAGAAAGAGGAAGAAGAGTTTGCATTAAATTTGAAGTAAAATGGGGATCTGACTATTTTAGGCAAATATTAACACAAAAAAGTTAAGAAAATATTAACAAAAGATGAAGGGATATCTTATAGCCAAGATTTGTGCTATTAATTAAGTATTATTCCTTATTACTTTCCTTATACTGTTGCTTTTCAATTGCCTTTCTTTTTTCTTAAATTAAGAAAATTATTTAAAGAGAATTATATTTCGACTTACTACATATATAAATGTATATTAAAGAATAGAACTGTGTACAAAAATATATTACCTACATATACACATTTATAAAAAAAAAAGGGTATAGTAATAAAGATCAATCAAAGTGTCTTATATAATATTTTTCATATTTTAATAATTTTAAAAACTCAAAAATATAAAATAAAAATTTCACATAGATAATGATCTCTGAAAAATGAGAAAAAAAGAGTCCCTCATTTTTTTTTAAGGCTTGCTTAAACAAAAAAAAAACTTTTACTTCTTTATGCAAGGATTCATTATGTACCTAGAAAGGGGATATGAAAATGTTATTTTTTAATCCTAATTTTAAATCTAAAATATGTATAAATCTAATTAAAAGAAGATTACAATATCTCTACTGACTAATTACTGAAATGTTACACTATACTATTTTATTCTTGACTATCAGTTTACCAATTTTAAGAAAGCAATTAAAGAAAATGAAAAGTTATACCATAATATGTACGAAGTTAACGTTGTAAAAATCAAAATGAGAAAAAATTTAAATTTTGCATAAAATTTGGACTAAAATGAAGATCTGACCGATTTTAGGCAAAAATCAAAACAAAGAAATTGAGAAAAATATTAATAAAAGATGAAGGGATATCTTGTAGACAAGATTTGTGCTATTAATTAATTATTATTTCTTATTACTTTTCCTATATTGTTGCTTTTCAATTGCCCTTTTTTATGGCTCCTATCTGCTCAAAATCAATGCTCTATTTTAATTAAAAAATGCCTTTTTATTCCTTTTTCTTAAATTAAATTTTTTTTAAAGAGAATTATATTTCAACTTACTACATATATAAATATATCCTAAAAAATACAGTCATGTAAAAAAATATATTACCTACATATATATATTTATATAAAAAAAAAGGGTATAGTAATACAACAAGTAATTCACCTAAAATTAAACATTTAGTGAAGTTTAATATAATGATTAAAACTAGAGGAGAATAATTGCTAATTTTCTTTCATAAAAATATGTTTATTTGAAAAAAATAATTAGTGTGATATTGTTATGAGGGTGGATGTAGTCTTTCGGTTATGCATTGATCATCTGAACTCATAATTTTTAATATAATATATATATATATATATATATATATATATATATATATATATATATATATATATATATATATATCCGCATAAGTAAATATATAACCTACAGAAAAGTGAGCTAATCTAACCAATCTTGCTTGTACAATGGA
This sequence comes from Jaltomata sinuosa, assembly GCA_003996215.1. Taxonomy (NCBI): domain Eukaryota; kingdom Viridiplantae; phylum Streptophyta; class Magnoliopsida; order Solanales; family Solanaceae; genus Jaltomata; species Jaltomata sinuosa. The sequence continues at coordinate 780,546 of QJPP01006936.1, forward strand.
AAGGGCCACTGGTGCTTTCATACTTCTTCTTCCAAATGCAGGATAACTCCAAGGGGTTGCCTCTCTTATTACTTTTTTGTATCCCTCTGTTCTTTGGATAAAATTCGATCCTTCTACAGTCAAATCTCAATTTGTGGAAAGCCTTCGATTGATAAATGTAAAAATCTACTTAAGATATCAAGAAATATTATATTTGAATCTATAATTTAATATTATAATGAATACAATTTTAAGAATTTTAAAAGTTGAATCTATTAAATATAAATCATGAATTCGCCTGTCACTTATATTCTGGTACTTTATATTTTCATAAGATTATGTTATGATTTTAATTTTTTTCTTCATTTTAATATGAACTCTAATAAATACTTTTGAGTTGAAATTATAAACTTTTATTCTAATTTATTTATTTTTAAATAAATTAAAGATATTATACTTAACAACTCTAGCAAACGCCAGGCCTATTTTGCAAGCAGACAAGAATGGAGAAGCATATACTAAGTCATTAGCAATATTTACTTGTATTAAACTAACAACCTTTGACAATTTAAGTGTTATTACTAGAAGTATAATAGTAGAAATGCTGATATAGTATCTACTGATCAAGCTGTAATACTCTAAAAATTATTATAGAGTATAAAATATCCCCTCTTATTAAAAATATAATTTTTTTTGATATTTGATATTTGAATGTTGAAGAATAAGAAGGAAAAAAAATAATTTTTTTTGTAATCGCGCGAAGCGCGAATTTGTTGTGATGACCCTTCTGGTCATCTTTGCATTTTTGCATCTATTGCACTGTTAGAGCCTTCCTGTAGCAGCTCCAAGTCATTTATGGCTTGCTGGGATTGGTGGTTCGGTGCCCTGGCCGTTCGTTTGGTCGTTTTGATCGTTTGTCTGTTTTAGAGCTTAAACTTAGAATATCGTTGACTTTGGTCAATATTCTTAGCTAACGTGCTCGGAATTGAATTCTGACAGTTTTGTTAGCTCCGGAGTGATGAGTTTGGTCTAGTTAGACCTTTAGTTGAGGCCTGAGAACTTTCAGTGTGGGTTTTGTGTGGATTTCTCCGTTTTCAAGCCATTTGGAGTTGAAAGTGCAACTTCGGGTGACTTTCGATGATCAGAGTGTCGGATTCAAAATCCGATGATTCCATCAGCTCCGCAATGTTGAGTTTGGGCTAGAAAGATGGTTGGTTCGCATTCCGGGTAAGTTGGACTCATTTCGAGCCCTTGAGTTTCTTTTCGTTAGTGTTGACTTGGGTCAACATTTCTCCGAAATAACCTCATATGGGAGTTTCATCGATTCCGTTGAGTTCGGAATGTCATTTTCACTCTGTTAGCATTATTGGTTTTTGAATATCGGTTTCCGATTGTGCCCGAAACACCCCGTGGAGTGTTAGAGAAATTGCGGAAAATTGTTGCAAGCCAGCCTTCAGTGCAATCACGCCAAGGCCAGTGCGATCGCACCTCAGTGCCTGCCAGCCTTCAGCACGATCGCGCTATCCCAGTGCGATAGCGCCGAGGCGCCTACCACTCCTTCAGCGTTGTTGGCGCTGGCCATTTTCCTGCAGCTATAAATAGCTGAAAGTACATTTTTCCATCCATTGCAGCTCATTGTTTCTCACTCTAAACTCAATTTCCTCTCTCCCAAATTGCTCTATATTAATTCTAAGCCTTGGGGAGTCGATTGTTTGTGGATTTTCTGTGCTTCTACGTCGTTTGCTAAGCTCCTTCTTCTCTTGAAATTCTTAAATCCTCCATTGATGCTCTCATCCAAAGCTTGGAATTTTGTTGTAGTGGCTGCCTTACGGCTTGTGCATGATCATTGGGGTGGTTAATTCTTCATGTTGGCTGAAATTCCGACATTGTGGTAAGCTTTTCTTGTCCAATTTCCATTTTATTTTCCGAAATTCCATTTTTTAAATCCCAATCTTTACGGGCTGTTTTGATGCCCTTTCCTTGGCCATTTATGCTCAAATTTTGAGCATGCCCTCTTGGCATCATTGAGGTCGTCGTGGTTCTTTTTATTTTTGGTTTTGTGTTGTGGGCCCCACCGACCCGCTTTTGACCCGGATATTGACCCGGCTATAATTATAGCAATATGGGTGTCGTTGGACTAGTCTTAACTTCTTATCCGTGAATTTGATAGTTTGATTCTCGTTCGGAGCTTCTCAGAGCAGCTCGGCCTCGGATATCGTCATTCCCGTAGCTTGTCATCGGACGACAGGTAGGTTACGACTTAACTCCCTAGACTTCGCATATATCGGGTAAAATTGTACTAGTTGGCATCCTTGGGTTAGGTTATTAGGTTGGTACCACAGACCCTGACAATTTTCCACGATCCATTCTGTTCTTTCTTCTGTTGTGTGTAGTATTCTCGTTGTTTGATATTATTACCCTTGTGGCCCTGTGAGGCTTTGTTGACTTTGGAACATAGACGGTGGGATCATTAGGAATGTCCGCGAGTCCCGGACACAGAATTATCCTGCTAGGCTGGTTATGCTTACTTAGTAGCTTTGGAGCCTGTGCAGGGCCGATAGGCTGATTGTGAGCTGCGGGACGGCTATTGTGTGTTTGATCATGTCATTTCCATGCATATAAAGAGGTTTTCCCACGTTTTACTACGGTTTGGCTTCGGGCCTTCTGGAACTGTTTTCTAAACTTTGCATGGCCCGAGGGGCTCGTTTTTTACGGAAATGAATTGGAAATGGTTTTGACTTGTCTTGTGGATCCTCTTAGAGTAAGGAATGTTTTAAAAGGCATTTTTATCTATAGTTCCACTTTTCTAGGCTCGACGGGTCGGGTGCCTTACTTTTATACTACAACATCTGGGGTGTTGCTGGACTAGGCGGGGATGAGTACTAGAGCTTTTGGGCTTACTGTTTTAGACCTGGATACCCTCTAGATAACTTTACTTCGGGATTATTTTAAGGATGCGGGGCATCTAGTATGTTGGTCGGGGGCCTCCATGGACCTTGCCATTCCGGACCAGAAACTGCGAGCTGTGGGTGCCAGAGGGAGGGTATACGCTGCAGTAGTGGTATACGGGTGGGACCTTTCATAGATCTCGTCTTCTGGGCCTTATAAGTCACCGGAAGTGGGTGACATACGGTACTTGGATCACTTTTACTTAGCATGGCATCATTTCATTCATCTGCGTGAGGTACCACCCTTGTCTGTTGATTGTTGATTGTATGCTCCAGTAGTATGGGATGCCGAAGGGTTTGTTTTCACTTGTTTGCATTCCTCGATTGTATGGGAGGCTGAGGGACTATAGGTAGAGTCTTATCATCATTAATTATGTATTGAGTGTGAAGTTTGTTACAGCGGGGCTGTTGGTTTCTGGATTGAGATGGTCGTGATTAGTGTGGTCAGTGGTTGGTTACAGCGGGGATGTTGTTTCTAGTTTGAGATTGTTGTGATTAGTGTGGTTATTTTTTACTGTTTTCCAAGCATATCTACTTTACTTTTCTCTCCCATTCCTTACACTTGAGGTTACCGATTACCGTCCATCTCTATACTTATGCTTATATACTATTGTTGTGAGGATCCCAGGTGCGTCGTTACTACTTTCACCTGTGTTTGCCATGTATATGCTCTCTTTTCTAGCCTTGCTTGTTTCTTTCTGTTGTCTTCTCTCTGGGCTAGTTCTTGTGTACTTTATCGTTGATTTTTGTGACTGTTTATTCTACTCTGCCTGCTACTGTTCTTTTACCTTATATGTTCCCAGTCGGTCTATGATACCTACTGGGTACCTTATGCTTCGCATTTGGTGCTCACCCTACCCCTCTGCATATTTTGATGCAGATCCTAGTGTGGGCCATCGCCGTTAGAGCGCTAGAGACTCGTGCGGGCATCTACTTTCTGATCATCCAGGCTGAGGGTGAGCTTTTGGCGTTCAGAGCTTGACTTTAGTTTATCCTCGATGTATTTTTTACTCTTGTAGTTTCAGAGATATCATGTATATATTTCTTTTGTACCTTTGTACTCCTGTTGTAGTTTGGCTCTTATACACTATGATACCAGGTTGTGGGATAGTTTAGCTTTCACTTTGCATTTATATTACTCTGGTTATCCTGTTTATTCACTTTTTTCCCTTGCTTCCACTTATTTATTTGTTCTTCCACTTAAATTGTTAGAAGGTAGCCTATTACTAACTGTTCCGGGCTATGGAGATTGGTTCGCCTACTGGGGGGTTTTAGGTGCCATCATGACTGAGAAATCAGGTCGTGACAACTTGGTATCAGAGCTCTAGGTTAATCGGTGTCATCAATATTGGCGCTAATGTCTAGTAGAGTCTTGGGGATCAGGGTGGAGACGTCCGTACTCAATCTTCGGGAGGCTATACTGACATCTTAGGGAAATGGACTTTTCCTGCTTCTCTTTCGTGCGTAGTATCATTGAAAGTTCCTGGAAATCTCACTTGTTATGGTTCACTCTTCCGCAGATGGTTCGTACGAGATCGTCAACTTCAGTGGAGGAGAGTCTTCTGCCTCTGCACCTCCGACTCCAGCTAGGGGTCGAGGTGGTCGCAAGGGTAAGGCTAGAGGTTGTCCCAGAGAAGCGGCGCCTGCTAAGGCCTCCAGGGTTGATATAGAGCCGGAGTATGACTATGAGCCAGAGTTAGCTCCAGAGCATCAACATATGGACCTGGGGATGGCCCAGGTACCACCAGCTCCAGTGATAGTTCCAGCATCGGTTTCTATGCCTGCTTCAGCCCCAGCTTAGTCTCCAGATGTTTGGGGTTTACTTGTTCAGCTCTTGGGTATGATTGGGGAGCATCCTTATGAGGCAGCACAAACATCCGCTCAGGGGGCAGCCCTGGGTGTTCAGAGTTCAGGAGCGCAGCCTGTTACTGCGGCTCCCCGTGCTGAGGTTATTTCGGTCCCATCGGTTGCCCAGCCTCTTGATCCTCGCCCCGCTATGATAGATGGGGAGCAGAAGGCCTTGGGTAGATTCCTGAGATTGGCACCGCTAAGATTTGCTGGTACACAGGGTCAGGACCCCCATGATTTTATCACCACCTATGAGGAGATATTGCATCACTTGGGGTTCTTAGAAACTCACGGGGTTGGCTATACTTCATATCAGCTGGAGGGTCCAGCAAATTTATGGTGGAGAGCACATGTTGCTTGCAGACCTTCTACGTCACCTCCCTTGACCTGGTCCAAGTTCTATGAGGCCTTTATGGCCAAGTTCTTGCCAAAAAGCGATAGAGAGCGTCGGAGGGATGAGTTCACTAGACTTTCCCAAGATTCTATGACTGTCTCAGAGTACGAGACCCATTTCCATTAGCTTGCTCCATTTGGGGCCATGATTATGCCTACTGAGGCCGACAGGGTTCATAGATTTGTTTGAGGGCTGCGAAGAGAGTTCAGAGAGCCTGCAGAGATACTAGTTGCTAGCGGTTGGTCATTTCAGGCCATTGCGGACTATGCCCGTGTAGTTGAGGATTCGCGTTATCATGATACCAGGGCCAGGGATAAGAGGCCCGACATCAGGGGGTTATAGTGGTTCTAGGCATGGTGGTAGAAGTTCCGGCCAGTAGGGCTGAGATTATCAGCCACAGCAGTATCAGGGTCAGTCTAGTCGACCAGTTCAGGCTTTACTTCAGACTTTGGGTTCTCAGTTTGAGCAGGGTCAGAGCAGTCAGCATGGTCATAGCGGTCAGTCTGCGAGGGGTACTGCTTTTAGGGCATCAGGCCGAGGTGGCCACACAGGTTCGACAAGTCTGTTTTGACAGGGTGGGCCGTCAGGTCCGTTCTATGAGTGTGGTGTTAGTGGTCATTTTTCCAGATATTTCCCCCAGTGGGGTACAACCTGTTATGAGTGCGGAGTTGGTGGCCATTATGCTATAGATTTCCCCTACCGGGGTGCGGTTCAGCCTTTTCGCTCTATTCAGCTACCGGCTTGGGGAGGCGGTGGTCAGGGTAGAGGTGGTGCTACGCGTGGCAGAGCAGGTGGTAGGGATGGCGATCGGGCAGGTAGAGGTCGTTGTCAGTTTTATGCAGTCCGGGGGAGATCGAAGGCAGAGGCCTCGGATGCTGTGATCACATGTACAATTTCTTTATGTCGTCAGCCAGCTTATGCTTTGTTTGATCCTGGATCCACTTGTTCATATATATCTGCCTACTTTCTGCCTTATTTAGGGTTGGCTAGTGAGCCATTGTCTGTGCCTGTTTCTGTTTTGACCCCATTATGAGATTCTTTAGTAGTGGATCGGATTGTAAGATCCTGTGTGATATCTGTTGGTGATTTGGATACTTAGGCTGACTTGATGATACTTGATATGTTAGACTTTGATGTGATACTGGGCATGGACTGGTTATCCCCTCAACGTATGGTTTTAAATTGTTATGCCAAGACCGTTACCATAGATGTTCCCGGTGTGTCCTCAGTTGTGTGGCAGGGTTCTGTTAGCCATGCACCATCTGGGATCATCTTTTGTCTTCAAGCTAGGAAGTTGATTTCCAATGGGTGTATAGCTTATCTAGCATATGTCTGAGATGCTAGTGTTGACCCTACGTCTCCTGAGTCTGTTCATGTGGTTAGAGACTTCCTAGATGTGTTTCCTACCGACCTGCCAGGCCTTCCACCTGAGAGGGATATTGATTTCACCATTAAGTTAGAGCCAGGCACCAGGCCCATTTCTATCCCTCCCTACTGTATGGCTCTTTCTTAGTTGAGAGAGCTTAAGGAGAAGCTCCAGGATTTGTTAGCTAAGGGGTTCATTAGACCGAGTGTGTCTCCTTGGGGTGCTCCTGTCCTCTTCGTGAAGAAGAATGATGGGTCGATGCAGATGTGTATTGATTACCGGTAGTTGAATAAGGTGATAGTGAAGAATAGGTATTCGATGCCAAGGATTGATGACCTGTTTGATCAGCTTCAGGGTTCTGCCATGTTTTCTAAGATCGATTTGAGGTCCTGCTACCATCAGTTGAGGATTAGGGCGGAGGACATCCCTAAGACAGCATTCAGGACACGTTGAGATCTAGGGAGATTCCAGTTGTGAAAGTGTGGTGGAGGCATCGTCCGGTCGAGGAGGCTTCCTGGGAGACCGAGAGTGAGTTGCGTGCTCAATATCCACAGTTTTTCGAGCCTTCAGGTACTCCCTTCTTTTTGACTTTAGAGGACGAAAGTCTTTTTAGTAGTGGATGTTGTATGACCCTTCCGGTCATCTTTGCGTTTTCACATCTATTGCACTGTTAGGGCCTTCCTGTAGCAGCCCCAAGTCATTTATGGCTTGCTGGGACTGGTGGTTCGATGCCCTGGCCATTCATTTAGTCGTTTTGACCGTTTGCCTGTTTTAGAGCTTAAACTTAGAATATCGTTGACTTTGGTCAACATTCTTAGCTAACGTGCTTGAAATTGAATTCTGATAGTTTCGTTAGCTCTGGAGAGATGAGTTTGGTCTATATAGACCTTTAGTTGAGGCCCGAGAACTTTCGGTGTGGGTTTTGTATGGATTTCTTAGTTTTCAGGACATTTGGAGTTGAAAGTGCAACTTCGGGTGACTTTCGATGATAGGAGTGTCGGATTCGAAATTCGATAATTCCATCAGCTCCGGAATGTTGAGTTTGGGTTAAGAAGGTGGTTGGTTCGGGTTCCAGGTGAGCTGGACTCATTTCAAGCCCTTGAGTTACTTTTTGTTAGTGTTGACTTGGGTCAACATTTCTCCGAAACAACCTTGTATGGGAGTTTCATCGATTCTGTTGAGTCCAGAATGTCGTTTTCACTCTGTTACCATTATTGGTTTTTGAATATCAGTTTCCGATTGTGCCCGGAACACCTCATGGAGTGTTAGAGAAATTGCAGAAAATTTTTGCAGGCCAGCCTTCAGTGCAATCACGCCAAGGCCAGCGCGATCGTGCCTCAGTTCCTTCCAGCCTTCAGCGCGATCGCGCCCTCGTAGCACGATGGCACTGAGGCGCCTGCCACCCCTTCACCGCTGTTGGCGCTGGCCATTTTCCTGCAGCTATAAATAGCTGAAAGTACATTTTTCCAGCCGTTGCAGCTCATTGTTTCTCACTCTAAACTCAATTTCCTCTCTCCCTAATTGTTCCATATTGATTCTAAGCCTTGGGGAGTCGATTGTTTGTGGATTTTTCGCGCTTCTACGCCGTTTGGTAAGCTCCTTCTTCTCTTGAAATTCTTAAATCCTCCATTGATGCTCTCATCCCAAGCTTGGGATTTTGTTGTCCTGGCTGCCTTGCGGCTTGTGCATGCTCATTGGGGTGGTTCATTTTTTGTGTTGACTGAAAATCCGACATTGTGGTAAGATTTTCTTGCGCAATTTCCATTTTATTTTCCGAAATTCCATTCATTAAACCCCAACCTTTGCGGGATGTTTTGATGCCCTTTTCCTTGGATATTTGTGCTCAAATTTGGAGCATTACCTCTTGGCATCGTTGGGGTCGTCGTGGTTCTTTTCATTTTTGGTTTTGGGTTGTGGGCCCCACGAGCCCGCTTTTGACCCGGATATTGACCCGGCTACAATTGTAGAAATATGGGTATCGTTGGACTCATTTTAACTTCTTATCCATGAATTTAATAGTTTGATTCTCGTTCGGAGCTTCTCGGAGCAACTCGGCCTCAAATATCGTTATTCCCGCAGCATGTCATCGGACGACAGGTAGGTTACGACTTAACTCCCTAGACTTCGCATATATCAGGTAAAATTGTACTAGTTGGCATCCTTGGGTTGGGTTTTTAGGTTGGTACCACAGACCCTGACCGCATTTCCATGATCCATTCCGTTATTTTCTCTGTTGCGTGCAGTATTCTCGTTGTTTGATATAATTACCCTTGTGGCCCTGTGAGGCCTTGTTGATTCTGGAACATAGACGGTGAAATCATTCAAAATGTCCGTGAGTCTCGGACATAGAATTATCCTGCTAGACTGGTTATGCTTGGTGAGTAGCTTTGGAGCATGTGCATGGCCGATAGGTTGATTGTGTGCTGAGGGGTGGCTATTGTGTGTTTGATCATGCCATTTCCATGCATATAAAGAGTTTTCCCCACGTTTTACTACGGTTTGGCTTTGGGACTTCTGGAACTATTTTCTAAACTTTGCATGGCCCGGGGGGGCCATTTTCGACGGAAATGAATTGGAAATGTTTTGACTTGTCTTGTGGATCCTCTTGGGGTAAGGAAAGTTTTAAAAGGCATTTTTATCTATAGTTCCACTTTTCTGGGCACGACGAGGTCGGGTGCCTTACTTTTATACTACAGCATCCAGGGTGTTGCTGGACTATGCGGGGCCGAGTACTAGAGCTTTTAGGCTTACTCTTTTAGACCTACATACCCTCCAAGCAGCTTTACTCGAGGATTATTTTGGATGCGGGGCATCTAGTATGTTGGTCGGGGGCCTCCATGGACTTTGCCATTCTAGACCAGAAGCTGCGAGCTGCGGGTGCCAGAGGGAGGGTATACGATGCAATAGTGGTATATGGGTGGGACCTTCCATAGATCCCATCTTCTGGGCCTTATAGGTCACCGGAAGCGGGTGACATATGGTACTTGGATCACTTTTACTTAGCATGGCATCATTTCATTCATCTGCGTAAGGTACCACCCTTGTCTGTTGATGGTTAATTGTACGCTCCGGTAGTATGGGATGCCGGAGGGTTTGTTTTCACTTGTTTGCGTTTCGTGATTGTATGGGCTGCCGAGGGACTGTAGGTAGAGTCTTATCATCATTAATTTTGTCTTGAGTGTGAGGTTGGTTACAGCGGGGCTGTTTGTTTCTGGATTGAGACGGTCATGATTAGTGTGGTCAGTTGTTGGTTACAGCGGGGATGTTGGTTTCTTGATTGAGATTGTTGTGATTAGTGTGGTTATTGTTTACTGTTTTCCGAGCATATCTACTTTACTTTTCTCTCCTATTCCTTATACTTGAGGTTACCGATATACCGTCCATCTCTAGACTTATGCTTATATACTGTTATTGCGAGGATCCCAGGTGCATCGTTACTACTTTCACCTGTGTTTGCCATATATATACTCTTTTTGCTAGCCTTGCTTGTTGCTTTCTGCTGTCTTCCCTCTGGGCTAGTTCCTGTGTACTTTATCATTGATTTCTGTGACTGTTTATTCTACTCTGCCTGCTACTGTTATTTTACCTTATATGTGCCCAGTCGGCCTATGATACCTACTGGGTACCTTATGCTTCGCATTTGGTGCTCACCCTACCCCTCTGCATCTTCTGGTGTAGTTCCTCGTGTGGGCCATCGCTGTTAGAGCGCCGGAGACTCGTGCGGGCAACTATTTTTGGATCATCCAAGCTGAGGGTGAGCTCTTGGCATTCAGAGCTTGACTTTAGTTTATCCTCGATGTATTTTGTACTCTTGTAGTTTCGGAGACATCATGTATATATTTCTTTTGTACCTTTGTACTCCTGTTGTAGTTTGGCTCTTATACACTATGATACTAGGTTGTGGGATGGTTTAGCTTCCGCTTTGCATTTATATTACTCCGGTAATCTTGTTTATTCACTTTGTTCACTTGCTTCCTCTTATTTATTTTTTCTTCCACTTAAATTGTTAGAAGGTAGACAATTACTAACCGTTCTGGACTACGGGATTGGTTCGCCTACTGGGGAATTGTAGGTGCCATCATGACCGAGAAATCGGGTCGTGACATTTGTAAAATATATGAAAGGAAAGATTCAATGAATGCAAATAAAAAAAGAACTATAAAAAGTCAAGAAAGGATTTCTCAACTCTTATTCCCTATTTTTTTGGGTTGCGACATCAGTTTAATTAATCAATTTTCATCATCTTCTTTGTTTTGTGCATAAAAAGCAACAATGGGAGAGAATGGAAGTACCTAGAGTTGTTGAAGTCTAGAATTTGATTAGCCATCAGAATCAACTTCACTACCTCCTCTTCTGGTTAGGTTATAAGAAATTAATACAAATCTGTTGAAACGCACAATCTTTATATATCATTGTATGAGAAAAGTTTAGACGCATATATTATTATCATAACATGTTATATTTTTGTTTTAGCATCAATTATTCTTATTATACTTTTAGTAATTGTTTCTACTTTATGTAAAAAGAGAATTGATATGTCTCTTATTCTTCCTTTAAAATGAGAAGCTATCTGTTATCAAGTTTATAAGTTTCTGATTTTAAATTACTTGCAATTACTTCTTCTTCTTCTTCTTCTTTATTATTATTTTTTTTATTTTTTTATGTTTTGATTTTTTTTATAGCTCTACAAAGTATTAAAATATGTACCATTTGAAATTTATCGTATTGCAATATAACTAGTATATATATATAAAGCTGGATATAGTTTTTTTTAAGTTAAAGTGCTGGCCATGGGCCTTTTATTGCTAAAAGAGTCTTAACAAGACCAACATAAATCCGAGCCTATATCAAGGCAGGTTAGGCCCAAAACAAGAAAGGAAACAAAACAAAAGAATTAAAAAAAACAAATAAAAGAGAAAATAGACAAAAATGGAAAGAGGCACTAGACACAACCCTAAAAAATTTCCTTTGCCAAGCTGAGTGTCCTCTTCATTAGTGGAGCATCGGGGATCGATCGCCAGAAGCAAGAAAGATCCAAGTGTGATGTGAACTTCTTCTTTGACAAATTATGAATTTATCTTAAAAATGAGGGGTAAAGAGAGCAAAGAATATAGCTCGGTGTTCTACCTGCCATGTCATCGGATTTCCAACAAGGAACTCCGACTGGCAAGACAGTAGCATCAAGTCTTTCATTTAATTTGAGCTCTTTTCCCCTATTTTCAAGTTTCAATTCCCAATTTCTCATTATGAACCAAACTGATGATGTCTAATTCTCTATACTTCTGATGAGCAGGAAGGTCTCTTCAGGAGCTGTCGAAGAGGAATTCTCCGGTGAGAAATAGCTGTGGAGAATAAGAGTAGGCTTCTCCAATCCTTTAGGTAAACTCATTCTACCATCCTGAAAGATCAAACTTAGCTAACTGGGGTATCTTCTTTTCTTTGATTTCAGCTCAAGTCACCTTTAATTCTCACAGGTGTCGTGAAATCTAGACAATGAAGCATAACTTCAAGCGAGAGGCATAAAGCTAGCATGAAAGGATTATCTCAATTTCATAATGTAGACGAGTACTTATACTGAGGTTCTTAGATCTGAGTCTCTACCGGAGGAATGAACCTCAAAGAGGTTGATACCACCTCCCTTAAAGATTTAGGCCAAAGGAATCCTAGTAAAAAGGATAGGAGAAAAACTTAACTCTCAAATAGGTAGTTAGAAACTGGCTGGACTGTATCTGTAGACATGTTCATTAAATTCAGCTCTATGCATTGTGTACTCTTGAACTGATCTCATATATGATTGGCTTGTAGTGCTGAGTTCCTTTGCTGATTGAATGCTTGTTTGCTTTATCTGGAGCTTTTGATTTTAACATTCTGATTTTGATGTTAGGCACTTCATGTTTATCTAGATTGATGATAGCTTTAGCATGCCTAGGAAGTTCCTAAAAGATAGATATGTGAGTGTACCTGCAAAATCAAAACACTTATTAGTTAAATAGTCTGCCAAAGTGTTGCCTTCCCTCAGAGTATTGATGATGTGTATGAATCCCAAATTCCTCCATTCCCTTATTCTCCTTATCATCATGATAATACTCCATGGGCATTCTCAATTACCTTTCACAAAGTTTTTCAAAGCTAGTGAGTCAGTTTATAGAACCAAAGGCAGGACCTGATGTTCTATGCAATATTCACAACATTTGAACATAGACATAGCTTCAACCTCTAAGCTATTAGTATCAGGAATTTAGTTAGCTCTAGAAATTACCAAGTCTCCATTGTGATTTTTGATGCAAAATGCAATGGAGCTTGGGCCAGGGTTGCCCCTGGAGGCCCCATCTAAGTTGTATTTGTACCATCCTATTTTAGGTTTATTCCAGGATACAGGTAGAGCTTTTAGTTGGGGTTTGTACTTCTTCAATAGCTCAACTAGGAGAGGCCATGAGGATGGTATGTTCTTGATCCATTGGTATAAGACACTAGTCAAAAATTTTAGATTTTGACTAATGTCATATATTACCCTGTTCCTTGACACTGAGCCTCTATGATTGATTGTGTTCCTTCTTTTCCATAATTTCCAAAAGACCATAGCTAGAGTAGCTTGTAAAATAGGTTTGAGCTTTGGTGAACATTCAATGTTCCACCACTGCACCACAGTCTGGTGTGTCTGAACAAAAGGACCTTCTACATTAGTTCTTTGGGAGAAATACTCTCAAATGTCTCTGGCAAATTCTCCAGTAACAAAGAAATGATGAATAGTTTCTGTAGTAAGATTGGTACAAATCTACATCTTGACACCAAATTGATTCCACACCTCTATAAAATATCATCCACAGGAATCTTTAGCTTCCATAGTCTATTTTGAAACGGACCCCCCTAGTCCAGATCTTCTTGAGCCATTCTGATGGATCTTTCCTCTGTTTGAGAATTTTCCAAGCACTCCCCACTGTGAATTTTCCACTCCCAGTTGTCATCCACCAAGGTGGATTCTATTGCCCTACCTTTCTATTGATTTGTAGGTTCTTTATGACATGATCAATGATATCATGAGGGATAGTTTCCTACATTTTGAGTAGATTCCACTCTTCTCCAATGACAATATCAGAGACATATTCTTTACTTTTATCAATGGGGAAATCTTCATGTACCACATAGTAGAGAGCACCTAATTTGGTCCAGTTATCAAACCAAAGATTGGCTGATCCAACTGCTAGTTCCCACCAGAATTCATGTTCTATATTATCTCTGGCTTCAAGTATTTTCTTCCAAATCTGAGTACCTATCTTCCATTGAACCACTATTGGAATATGCTTCTTGTAGTATTTATTCCATATATAGTCAGTCCACAAAGATCTAGTGGATTTGAATCTCCACCAAAGCTTAGCAAATATAGCTTTGGATACATCAAAAAGAGATCTGAAGCCTACCCCTCCTTCCTCCTTTGGGTAACACATTTTTTCCCAAGCAACCCAGTGTTTACTCTTTCTTTCTTCTTTTGAGCTCCATAAAAACTTGTTAAAAGTTTTAGGGAGTTCATAAATAATGAATTTAGGAGAGACCACTGCAAACAGGATATAGAGAGGGATACTCTGGAGAACACTATTTATAAGGGTTGCTTTTCCTCCAAAAGATAGAATTTTTCCTTTCCAGCTCTATAGTCTATCCTTCACCTTCTTAATAAAGTCTTTATAGTATGCTTTCTTATTTCTAGCATGTGTGATAGGACAACCCAAGTAGATGAAAGCGAACTAACCTTGGTTAATGCCTGTGTACACCTTAACATCTTTCATAAGAGATGCAATCACTACCAGAAATTGGGCCTATGGGAACAGACTTGCTAGCAACCATTTTCAAACCGTTGCTATAACTAGTCTAGTACAATGGTTATGACCGTTGAATAAAATTAGGGCTACCTATAGCAACGGTAATGTGAAGCGCGGTAAAGTCATCTATGGTAACGGTTATCTGAAAATTTCATTATATTGCAACAGTTCATTAATCCTCCACATTTCCCTCAATAATTTTTATCACCCGTCAATATCAATATTTTACTTTTATTTTTCTTTATTTTCCAAACATACATTTAGAAACAACACATATAGAATCAGTACACTTTCTTATTTCATTTTAGCAACTATGCACTCTAAAAATCTACCTCAGACATAAAGCTCTCTAACCTCTCTCTACACTTCTCTCTTCTCAAACTTAGGCGCCGTTGCAAATCTGAGCTAATGCTCTCAAATTTGCACTAATCTAAGATCGTATTTCACTATTAGGAGCTAAAATCTGCAAACCCCTCTCATCTCTTTGAAGGTTTGTGTGATTTTAGTTGGTGTTTTGGTTATTATAGTGGAGTTGGAGTTGATTTTAGCTAAATCTCTCAGATTTTAGCTAAATCTGTTTGTGACTAGAGATGGACCTGATAAATCTTGGATTTCTTCAACAAGTTCGATCTTTTAAGGTATTTTTCTTTAATCTCTTGTTTTCTCTTTAAGTTTTGAGCTACGGGGTTTGTGAAATTTTTGGATTTTGCTGTTGGAATTTAGTTGCTGCTGTGTGTTGGAGTTAATTTATTATTGTTAGGTGTGGTATAATATTGGATTTCTCTGTTGCATGTATAATTTAATTGCTATTGTGTGTTGGTGTTAATTTATTATTGTTAGGTGTGGTAAAATTGTTAGATTCCTCTGTTGCATGTACGATTTAGTTGCTGCTATGTGTTGGCGTTAATTTATTGTTGTTAGGTATGGTATAATTGTGGGATTTTGTAGTGGCATGTGCTATTAAAATAGCTATTATTTGTGGTATTAATTTGTTGTTGTTAGATATGGTATAATTTTGGAATTTTGTTATTGTATATGCTATTAAATAGCTACTGTGTGTGGCCTTAACTTGTTGTTGATAGAATCTTTTTGGTGGATTATTTAATGTGGACATTGATGTTGGATTTCCTATTGCACTAGCTATTAATAAATCTGGTAGTATTTTTTACCCTGTTTCTCTTTATTATTTGATAATAGATTTGTGTGAGTGAATTTTTGTTGGCAGCTTTGGTGAAATTGGTTACCAGATTTAAGTTAGTGTAGTTTGGGTTAAAACTGTATCTTTTTATTTTCTGATAATAGTTTGTGTGTTGCCTATCTTGAATGGTCATAAAATTAGATTAAAATGTATCGGCTTCTTTGTAAGAAATGATCATTGTTTATTCAAAAAGTTAATGGTGGAATCTATTTTCTTGAAGTGTCCAAACATTGACTAAGTTGTTTATTTAGTTAGTGTGACATCTCTTTTATTTATGTTACTGGTTTGGGCTAGGTTGTCAGTTTATTTAGTGTGTCATCTCTTTCATTTAAGTTACTAATTTTGGCTAAGCTGTTGGCTTACTTAGTGTGTCATCTCTTTTATATACTTAGTGTGTCTACTTTAAGTGTAGAATCTATTTTATTGAAGTGTCATCTACTGGTTTGGCTATGGTTTGCACAAGAGTTAACTAAAAAATTATCTTTTATTAAAAGGGGACTGTTTGGTCAAGTATTCTCATATTTAAATTTTTTAATAAAATTTTAAAAGACATCTGTTTTTTCTTTTCAAGACAATTTCCTTCACTGAATTTCTTTATTGAATCAGTGTGATATCTAAAACTGTAACATATATTTTTATTGGTATGATTAGTCATATTTAATTGGTTGCCCAGTCAAAGTTACAAGATATTAGTTGTCGTGTCATGCCTCACTCAAATTTTGAGGCGTGACAAAATGATATTCAAAAGAAAATATCAAACTAGTTTGTCTTTTTACCAAAGTTTATATATAATGTATTTGTGACTTGGCATGGATGTAAAACTTCTTATTGTCAGTTGAATGTAATTTAGCCTCTTGTTATTATGGAAAGCCACATATGGCAAGTGTTTTTGTTCTCTGTTGCTTGAAATGTCCATAAATACTATTGTACTTGTGTCTGATCCTTCAAAAATATACTACTTGTGAAGGATCTTACACTTACAGTGATATTTTAGAAGAGTTCGAGCAATATAGGCTTTATTATTATTTGGCTTGTATAAAGTTTCTACTTACTATTTGCATTCTAATAATATTTTAATTAGGACTAGGACATGGTAATTTTAACCACTCTTGGCTATTTCATGTTTGCAGCCATACAAATCACATTTTCTATAGTTTCATCATTTATCGATTGACGGTTGAAGAACATTTATCTGACGGAGATTTGAAAGTAACTTTTGTCCCCTGATCTAACGAATTCGTGATCTGGTTAGTTGAACCCTCAGTTCTTCTTTCTTGAAATTTGTGCATTCTCAATGTATATTAATCTAAGTTTATTTAAAGTGTTGCTACTGTGTATCTTAATTTTGTTTATAGCTGTGGTGAAATTGTTTACTCTAGACCATATTTCTCTGTCATTGATGTTGGATTTCCTGTTTCATGAGCTATTAATAAATTTGGTAGTGTGGTTTATCTCTATTTTTTTTTTGTTTTGTGATAATTAATTTGTGTGACTAAATTTTGATGTAGCTATAATGAAATTGTTTACTGTAGACCATATCTCTCATGCCATTGATGTTGGCTTTTCTGATGCATGAGCTATTAAGTTAGGTAGTGTGGGTTAAATCTGGATCTTTTTATTTTATGATAATAGGTTGTGTGTCTTATCTTAAAGTGTCCAAACATTGGATTAACTGTTGGTTTACTGGTGTGTCATGTATGAAAATTTAAGTTATTGATTTCCTAGTTGTTAATCTGTCTTGTCAATCTATCTTGTCATTGGGTCAATAATGTGTAATACTGTGAAGTGGTTGCTGAATATGATATTATGCTTGCTGAACATTGTTGCCTTTTATGTTTCATAGTTTATCATAAATCTTAAATTTTTAGATTTCTTGTGTTACATAGATTACAATGGCAATGAATAATTTAGATAGAAGTTGGATGAGTCTAAGAAGAAGCTCTGATGAGTTCATAAATGGAGTAAAGGATTTCCTTGATAAGGCGTTTGAATGAGCTTCTAAAGGAAATGAAATATTGTGCCCCTGTGATGATTGCAAGAATTGTTATTGGAATTACAGAAATGTGGTGGAGGACCACTTATTTGCAAAAGGATATGTTGAAGGATACAACATGTAGATTTCTCACGGGGAAAGAGTATCCTCCCGTACACCACATCCAAGGAGTAACGATGAATATTGTAACAGTCATGATGATATTGATGGACTACTTCATGATATAATTAGAAATATAGAGGATGATGTAGGGCATGAAGAAGGAGTGAGAGAAGGACTATCTGAAGATACAAAGAGATTTTTTAGATTAGTCGAAGAAGGGAAAAAAGAGTTATATCCAGGGTCTGAGAAGTTCAGCAAGTTTTGCTTCGTCATTTGATTATACTTACTTAAAAGCCTGCATGGGTTGAGTAATGTAGCATTTTTAGGTCTGTTAGACTTGTTAAAAGAAGCTTTTCTCTTTGCTCAACTGCCTGAGTCTTTTAATAAGGCTAAAAAATGATAAAAGATTTGGGTCTTAGTTATAATAAAATACATGCATGTCCTAACGATTGCATGCTATTTTGGAAAGATAAGACAGAGACAGATAATTGCAGTGTGTGTGGGTCTTCTATATGGACAAATGTGGGTGACAGTTCGACTAGTGCAACCTCTAAAATACCCGCAAAGGTTCTGAGATACTGTCCTTTGAAGCCTAGGCTTCAGAGAATGTTTATGTGTGCTGAAACGGCAGGTGCAATGAGATGGCATGCCACTGAATGACCTAATGATGGGAATTTAAGACACCCTGCTGATGGAGATGCTTGGAAGCATTTTGATTCTTTGCATCCAACCTTCTCGAATGATCCTCGAAAAGTCAGATTGGGTCTTTCAAGTAATGGGTTCAATCCGTTTCGAACCATGAGCATTTATCATAGCACATGGCCAGTTATGTTGATGAACTATAATTTGTCACCGTGGATTTGCATGAAGCCGGAGTACATAATGCTGTCAATGATCATTCCAGGTCCATATTCTCCGAGAAATGATATTGATGTGTACCTATAATCATTAATTGATGAATTGAATGAGCTATGGGAATTTGGGGTAGAAACATATGATGCTCATTTAAAGGAAACATTTCAAATGCGTGCAACCTTATTATGGACAATTAGTGATTTTTCAGTGCTAGCAATACTGTCCGGATGGAGTACTAAGGGGAAATTGGCATGCCCAACTTATAACTGTAACACATGCTCTCAATACCTCAAACATAGTCGTAAGATGTGTTACTTAAGTCATCGGGTATTTTTGCCTCCTGATCATCCATTCCGAAGAGACAAGAAATCATTTAATGGTGCAGAGGATCATAGACCTGCACCTACACCACTGTCGAGTACAGAAGTGCTTGAAAAGTTGCAAGATTTCAACAATGTCTTTGGAAAGGGCCAAAAGAGAAGGCGTCGAACTATTGATGGTCCATGGAAGAAAAGATCCATCTTCTTTCAATTACCATATTGGTCTACAAATTTGTTGAGGCACAATCTGGATGTGATGCATATTGAGATTTTTTTTTTGATAGTTTGCTTGCTACTTTACTGGATATAATAGGAAAGTTAAAGGATCACATTAATTCTCGCTGTAACTTGCAAGAAATAGGGATAAGGAAGGAGCTTCATCCAGTAAAAGACAATACAAGGGGAAAAGTTTATTTAGCTAAATCCTATTTTTCCATGAAACCAGAAGAAAAACAAATATTCTGCAGTGTGTTTAAGAATGTCAAATTACCAAAAGGGTGTGCCTCAAACATATCAAAGCGTGTAGACGTGAAAAAGATGAAAATATCAGGCTATAAGAGCCATGATGCTCATATTATGATGCATTACTTGATCCAAATTACAGTTTGAAAAACGTTGACCAAGAATGTTACAGTAGTCTTGATTAGGTTGGGGAACTTCTTTAAATCCATACGTGGTAAGGTTATAAAGCGGACAGATCTAGAGAGATTGCAGGCTGAAATCAAAGAAATTGAATGTGAGTATGAAAAGATTTTTCCTCGAAGTTTTTTTGATATAATGGAGCATTTGCCTATCCATTTGGTAGATGAAATTAAGTTGGGGGGTCCAAATCATCTTCGTTATATGTATCCTATGCAGAGAGAATTGTATGAGTTGAAGGACTTTGTTCGCAATCAATTTAATCTGAAAGCATCAATTATAGAGGGGTTTGTTGACCAAGAGTGCTTGACCTTTTGTTCGAGATACCTACACAATGGAGTGAAGACAAGATTCAATAGGTACCAAACTGATCAGGATGATGAGGATGCTGAACAAGATGAAGATGATCTACCAACTATATTCCCTAAGATAGGACATACAATTGGAAAAGAGAAGAAAACAAAAGGAAAGGCTTTGAAGATTGATCAACAATTATCAAGTAAAGAACATCGATATGTTCTGTTCAATACTAGAGATGAACAAGTAGAGAATTTTATCAAGTAAGTTTTTATATTTTGAAATTTATATATTTTGTTATTGTACTGTAAAATTCATTATAAATGTTTAATGGTTGTATTTGAATTATTCATACTTGCAGGGAACATAAGGCTTTAATTGAGGGTAGTATTAGATTAAATGCATGGACAAGAGCAAGGATTCATAGTCAAGAATTTGGCAATTAGTTAAAAGAGAGAGTTAAAACTGCTAAAGTTCCTAATCATTTAAGATGGCTAGCTAAAGGGCCTAATAGGGAGGCAAACAGAAGCTATACGACATACTTTGCTAATGGATACCGATTTCATACATTAAATCAAGATTTCACATGGAAGTCTCAAAATAGTGGAGTGGCTTTGGCTGCGACAACTGACAGCTTTGCTAGTGCCCGAGATCAGAATCCCATTGATGGAGAGGTTATGTATTATGGTGTTATTGAAGATATTATTGAACTTGATTACTATGGTTGTTTTAGTGTTGTTCTATTTAGATGTTCTTGATTTCATAATGAAAAAGATGAGTATGGGTTGACCCGTGTGTACTTTAACAGATTACATAGTACGGATGATCCTTTTATGTTGGCATCTCAAGTGCATCAAGTTTTCTATGTGGAGGATCCAACTGAGACGGATGTTTACTATACACGAAATAAAGTCCCTGTTGATTTGTATGACTTGGAGGAAGAAAATTATCCTAATATAGGAGAAACATTTTGGAGGGAGCCTACTGAAGACATTGGTCCCTCGAACAGATTACCCGATGATGACATTAGATGGTCAAGAGAATATATCCTTGTTGATGTTATTGATATGTCATGTGATGCACAATATTCAGAAGATGCAATTATGGGAACATTGGAAGAGGAGGACGATTATGATGATACTGATTGGTATTGGATGAAGGCGGTTGATTAAATAACAAATTCAGAACTTTTATAGCTTGAATATTTTTGTAAAAGTTAGCTGCCTAGTAAACTTGTTTTTCTATAATATTTTATCTCCTGTAATTGATACTTTTATCGATTTGATTACCTCTTTGACTGTAGATTAGGATCTTGTACTGGTGCTACCTCTCCGGTAGACTTTTGATCGTAAACTCAACTTGATGGTCCTTATTAATCGTATCTATTTATTTCAAATTAAAAAAAACTTCTGAACTTGGTGTAAATATATATTGATCATGTGTTTTTAATTTATTTTGAGTGATTGATAAAGGTATTTTGAAAGAAATACTTTGGTTATATTTCTTACCTGTATCTTATTATTCAATATTTATTAGTTCTTTTTTCCGACAATTTTGTTATAACTTTCTTAAATTTTACAGGAGATTCAATATTTGGTGCGCGAGCTAGCTAGAGAATCATTGAAGGGAGTCTCGACATCAGTACTAATTGACTATACTTACTGAAAGGTTTGTGTTGCTATCTAATTAACTATATGCAGAGTTATTTTTATTGGTGGTTGTGAAAATTTAAAACTGTGTCACTAGAGTGGTTTGAGACTGACTATACTACTGCTAGCCTAACTCTTATTGGAGCCATTTGTAAGTTCCTTTTGAGGCTAGTTATTAGTAAGACTTAATATAGGAACAACAGGTTTAAGCTTATTTTTAAATGGATGACAGACTAACACTTTCACTGTATTTTAATTTCTGCATATTGATTGCTCTAAAATATTGCACCTGTTGATTCGAATTTAAGCCTCTTGCACTATTTTTTTTAATTTTCACAACTTGAACTACAATTATCACTTTATTAGTATGACGCTTACGTGTAGTATTGTTTTTCTAGATTCAATAGTCATGACTCCAAGAAAAAATAGTAATCTGAAAGGAAGAAAATACGTGGCGGCTGGAAGTCTTACATCCATGGCTTCCAAATGGATTTTGTCATTGAGAAATGGTGAACAGATTGTGTGTCAAAAGTCTTATGTTGATCTAGTGGCGCAAGATATAAAGGAACTAGTTCCTCAAAAGTCTCCTCGAAAAACTTCCCTTCTGAATTCACAAGATATGCAGGAATAAGTGCCTCAAAAGTCTCCTCGAAAATCTGCATTCATGAAAGCACAATCTTTACAAGAACAAGTGCCTCGAAAGTCTCCTCAGAAATCCATCACAATGAAAGCACAAGATGTATAGAAGCAGGTGCAACAAATGTCTCAGAATTCTTCCAATGTAAAAGCACAGGCTGTGCAGGAAGAAATTCAACAGGTGACTCAGAAATGTTCCACTGTAGAACCACAGGCTATGCATCAATCAATGCAACGCGTGACTCGGAGTTCATCCACTCTCAAAGCACAAGCTGTTCAGGAACAACTTCAACAAGAACTGCCTATGAATTATTCCACTGTAGTAACAGAAGTTGCAGAGGAACAATTGCAACAAGTGCTGAGAGATTCTTCCACTCTAGAAGGAGAAGATGTATAGGACCAAATGCAACAAGAACCACTGAATTCTGAAGAAAATGAACTATGTGGAGAAGAAGGCAAGCACATTTAAATTTACTATTAAATATTGAGACATATTTCATTATAAAATTAGCTTGCATTATTGTATTATATGTTGTGTTTAATTCTTATTTATATTATTGTAGGCCCTTTGAGTAAAAAAAAAAAGAAGAGGAAATACCATAATGCAGCATGTACATGCACAAAAAGACCGTAAACTCATTGTTCAGAATAACTACAAACAATCGATTGGTCCTACGAAAGAAATTGTAGCAGAGCTAGGTAGCTCTCTTGAAACTTTGGCAAGAAATGCAATGCTTTGTCCCCTTCATATACACAAGTGAAATCATGTGGATACAAAAAATAACTTGTGGAATATACCCTGGTTTGAGTTCTTACTTTTCTAATTTTGGTTAAGAACATTTTGTACTTTTTATATTACTAACCCAAAGAACAAATTATAGGAGAAATATAATATTCCTGATGCTGGAAAGGAGTGGGTTTTGGATAGAATTCAATCTGCTCAGAGGAAGTACAAGAATTATTTGTATAGGAAACACTTTAAACCTTTTGATAATGACGATCTTCGAATGGAAAACAAGCCCAATGATGATTCAGAATATGATTTCAAGGATCTTCTTAAATATTGGCACTCTGACTATTTCAAGGTCAGCTAATGCACACTTTAAGATTGTTTTGTATCATGTATATCGATATGTTAGATCATAATATAATAAAACACACTATTCTAAAACTGTAGTAAGACAGTTTTGTATGATCATTGTGAATAAAATGAAACAAGAATCTGATCACTCGGTTTATTTATATTCGCATTGGCTATTTTAACTGCTCTTGATTTACTGTATAAGTAGATTTTATGGCTCATTTATTTGCAGAAAATGAGTGAAAAAATACCAAAAATTGACAAAAATTGAAGAATTCACATACTGCTGGTAAAACAAATTTTTCTGTGATACGTGATCAATTGGTTTGTTGTCTTCTTAATATATTGTTAAATATAAGCTTGATTTCATTAAAAGTTTTTGATACTAACTTTTACATAATTAGGGAAAATAGAAGAAAACCCCTGGTGAAGTTTCACTTGAAGAAATCTTTGTGGCTACAAGAAAAAGGAAACCTGGTCGAGCATACAAGGACACTGATGAGGATACGATTAATAAAATTGTATTAATCATCTTTATTATTGACATTGTTTAGTTGTTCTTATATAGGCTTAGGTTTATTTACTTAAATTCTCGTCATTTAAACTTGATTTGTAGGCTGAAATGGAGAAACTTCAAAGTCATGAACAAAGTGAAGATGGCAGTCTATCTGTTGATGCTTGTGCAGCTGTCTTGGTACCTGAACATCCAGGATTCATGAGATTATATGGGTGAGGATTTACTAAAACTACCTTGAAAGGGAAGGGAAATCTTCAACCCTCTGTGATTGCTACCACTGAGATGCAACAAAAATTTGATGAGTTGAAAAATAGGATGCTGGGAAAATTAGAACAACAAAAAAGAAGCATTCGCCATGAAGTTATGGTTGACATGGTTGGACGACTTAATCGTATGTACTCTAGGCTTCAATTGGATGCTGACATGTTAGCAGCAGGTTGTGATCAGTCACAACAAGAAGATATCAAACGGATTAATCGGTCGTCTGCCAGTAGCAACAATCAAGGTATGGTTCTCCTCTTCTTCTAAATCTTCATTTTTTTCTTTTTCTTCATAATATTCTTCATCTTATTTTTCTTCTTTTTCTTAGAATTATTAATACAAGCATCATTCATATCTGTAATTCTGTAAGGTACTGGCAAATATTTTTCTTTCCATTTTCTCTTTTGGTTTTTATACATCTGCCAACTGTCCCAAAGTTGTTGTTAAATAAAATGGTTATATAGTTATGATCTGGCAATAGTTATATGGTTATATTCTGAAAATTTGTTAGATGGTTATGTTATGGCAATTGGTTATGTTATCGAATTTAAGGTCAAATCATATGGTTATGTTCTGGAAATTAAGATGATAATATTTGAAAAATGGTTATATGGTTATGTTGTCAATAAAGTTATCAGTTTTCAAAACAAATATGGTTATGTTGTCAAATTCAAGGTCAAATTATATGGTTATGTTCTGGAAATTAAGACGATAGTGTTTGGGAAATGATTATACGGTTATGTTATCAAATTCAAACCATATCATGGGGTAAATGTGATGTAAGGTGTCCTATATCTTGACTTATTTTCAAAGTCTTTATCTAACTGAAGTATGTTTAATATGTATCTTCACATACATACATTTGGTAATGACTACTGTTAGCAACTTAATAAGCTCTTAAAAGTTACTTATATCTGTCGCGTTTAATCTTGAAAATTGATTGAATTTTGAGATTTAACAGTCTGATGCTACTATAAGGATGATGATTTGTGTTTCTACTGAATATATATACTTCCTAAAGGGGCTAAGTTGATCCATCTGTAAGGCATAGTTAGTGTTTTAACTGTATCTTGAATAGTTTCTAATGTTACTTGGCATAAAGTGTACGTCTTATCTTAAAAATGAGAGTAGAAGGTTAACATGTGAGACCTCTTCAGCCTTGGCCTTCAAATCGTTTTTGATTAATTGAAGTATTGAACTGCTACTAAGGCTTTATTGAGTAATGAAACTTCAAAGTTTGTTTTTTGATGTACAAATTTAAGTTCAAAATTTGTACTTTGGGAGAACTATGGAGTGGGGTAGGAGGATAGGAATTTGTGGTAATGCATCTGTTAAAAGCTTGATTATTGCTTTTAGGTATTGAAGTATATTTTGCACTTGACGTAGATATTTCCAGTATGTTAAACTGCATATTTGTTCTAGTGTTTTTCTGGTACTTAACATGCATTGAAAATATAGGAGTTTGTGATAATGCATCTGTTAAAATCTTGACTATTGCTTTTAGGTGTTGAAGTATATTTTGTAGTAGGCCCATTTCTAGTATGTTAAACTGCATATCTGTTCTAGTACTATTTTGCTGGTACTTAACATGCATTGACAATTCTAGTTCAACTCCAATCACTACTTTTAACTTCTAAACCTGTGAATTGAGATTGTAATGTTTGGATAACTTCTGGGTGTTAATAAACCGTGGAATTGACTAAGATCTCATATATTTGTTGGATCAATGTTTTCAAAAGCCTAGATGTTAATAAACTGTGAAATTGACTGCCTGTCTTTGACTAAAATTCCAGTTCCAACAGATACAGAATTAAAATTAATTTATAACTTATATATATCAACTTTTGTAGGTAGAGATAATGATCAATGAAATGATGCAAGAATTGATGAAGAAGACATGCCCTGAGATTTGGTTGCAAGTTGTCAAAACTTTTGTCGGATCAGCTTTTTTGTTGACATTATGAATCTTCACTTTTTGTTTACTGTACAGTTGAAACATGCATGTGCCAACTGTTTATATTTTGCCTATATATGGATCAGTTAAGACTGATGATTTGTATAGTATATTTTGTGCCTATGGCGGATCACATATAATGACTGAGTTGTTTTGTATATTTTGCGCTTATGGCAGATGATATTATGTGACTGATCCTTTATTTAAAATTATGATCATTCAGTTTCGTTTAGTAATTATCATCTTTCGTGGTATATACAATTTTGTGATTTTAAATATTTATATTTACAGCCCAGCCTATTGGAACAAAGATGAATTGTTCCAATAGGTAATAGAGAACTGTTGCAATAGCTTTTTCTAAAGTACATGCTACCAATTGTTGGAACATATAAGAACTGTTACAATAGGTAAAATATAACCGTTGCTATAGCATTTTTGGTCACTCTGCAAACCCGTTGCAATAACAGTAATAACTGTCACAATTGAGCTAAAACATTCATTGCAACATTGATAAAATACTATTTCAAAACAATAATAACCGTTGCAATTGAGCTAAAAAAATTGTTGCAAAATAGATAAAATAACTAGTGCAAAACTATAATAACCGTTGCAATTGAGCTAATTTATCTGTTGCAATATAAAAAATAGAACCGTTGCAAATCATCAATTATAATGGTTTTAACTGTTCCAATTGATATTTAAAATAGTCGTTATAAATGGATGAATAACCGTTGCAATAGGTGTGTTTTAAGCAACGGTTTAGTGGGCTGTTACCAAGAACCATTGTCATTGATCTATGGTCACGCGAGTTGGTGCGGCGGGCATAACTTTCGTTTCCATAGTATTACTGCAACAATTTTAAGGCCTACAACAGCGATTTTCTTGGTGTTGCAATAGGCCCATTTTCCAGTAGTGAACAACCTTTTTGTACATGTAAAAGGAACTTTTGGTATCATTAATCAACTGACCAAAGATTTCCTCATATCCTTTCAAGATATTCATCACCTTTTGAATGAAACCTTTATCAATAGAGGTGAAGATGATGGTGTCATCTGCATATGCAATATAGTTTAGATTCCTACTCTGTTTAGGCAATCCATATCCCTTGTAGTTTACATCTTCAAACAAACTATTCAGGGGCCTTGAAAGCACTTCTACAACAAGTATGAACAATGCAGGAGATAGTGGATCACCTTGCTTAACACCTTTTGGAAAATGAAAGAAACCATAGGATTGCCCATTGAGCAAGATAGAGTACCAATTATTTGCAACCAGCCTCTATATCATATCTATATAAACTTTAGCAAATCCCATTTTTCAAAGCACCCTAGTAAGGTAAAGCCAGGAGACTCTGTCATAGGCTTTGAACATGTCAAGTTTTATGATAACATTGGTAGTTTGCCTCTAAGTCTAATGTTAGAGGCAATTTCCTGAGTGAGTAGGATATTTTCCACAATGTTTCTTCCCTTAAAAAATCTAGACTGGTGAGGGGAGATCAATTTGGGAAGAATATTTTTGAACCTGTCATGTAGGAGTATAGAAATAACTTTATTGATAAAGTTACTTAGACAAGTTGGTCGGAGATCTGAAAAGGATTCCACCACCTTCTTCTTAAGAAGTAGAACTAGATTTATGTGAGTGATAGCTTTGGGGAGAGTATTTCCTTTGAGGAAGTCACCTACCATCTCATATACATCTTGCCCTACTATTTTCCAACGGTGCTGGTAAAATAGGCCAGGGAGGCCATCAGGACCACATGCACTTTTGCCATTAAGCCCAAAGATAGCTTTCTTGACTTCTTTCTTACTGGGAAGGGTACATATCTTATCATTTTCAGTTTGATCAACTAGAGCTGGAACATGTTCTAGTAGACCAAAGTTGGTGCCTTCAGTATCTTGAGTGAATTGCTTTTCAAAAAAGGATATTGCTTTCTCATCCAGAGTATCCTTATCTTCTATCCAGTCCCCATTATCATTCCTCACCTTATTGATCTAAAATCTTTTCCTTCTTCCTTTTATCAGATTATGGAAGAATCTGGTATTTCTATCTCTCTTTTCAAACTATGTGATCCAGCTTTTTGTGTCCAGAACTCCTCTTTATAGTGTAAGTATTTCTTTAGTTCTGCATGAGACTGTTGAAGTACCATTCTATTGGTAGGAGTAGGTGCCTCTTCAAACAGCTGTTCTTTCAGCCTTAATATTTCTTCCCTGATGGATAATTGTTGGAATATGTCACCATAGGTCTCTTTACTCCATTTGCTAAGAGCCTTCTTAGTCTGTTTTATTTTGTGTTTGAACCTCCAGAATGAATTCCCTATTTCTGAAGTGTACTAGTCTTGCCTCACAACATCCATAAGAGTGTTATTTTCAGTCCAAAAGGTCAGGAATCTGAAAGATTTCTTAAACTTTTGTTTCTGATCTTCAAAAGATATGAACAAGGAGGGCATGGTCTGATCCATTTTTGGCCAAGTATTCAAGTTAAACTTTAGGAAACCACTCCAGCAGTAGTTGATTCACCAATACCCTCTCCAACCTTTTGAATATGAAATCATCTCCTATTCTCCCATTCCACCAAGTGAAAGGGATACCCTTAAAAGCCACATCTTTAAGTTCACAAGAGTTCACACCGAAGGCAAAGTCTTATGTTTCCTGAATACTGACAGAAAGGCCTCCAATATTTTGTTCAGCATGAAGTATTACATTAAAATCACCTCCAACAAACCAAGGTAGGTCTGTGGAGTAAGCTAACTGATAGATGACATCCCACAAAGCTACTCTCTCTCCTTCTGAGCATTTAGCATAGACCAAAGTGGCAAGGAGATATTTCTGATCCTCCTGGAAAAGCAACTTGAGAGTGATTTGTTGAGGAGTATCACTAATGACTTCCACCTCAATATGGTCATTGATGAAAACCCAGATTTTCCCATTATGATTTCTAAGAGTTGTGGGCATGCCCAGTCTTCTTTTGTACTTTTGGATATGTATTTTATTTTGGAAAGGTTCCATTAATGCTATGATAAACTATTTATGGTGTCTGTTCAACATCTATACTTTATGAAAAGCTTGATTGGTTCTAACAGACCTGAGTTCCAAATCAAAGCTTTTTTAATCATTTAAACTAACTGTTTATTGCACCCCTCTTTGGCATCACTCTGGTAGGTAGAGGTTTTCTTTCCTAAGTTTTCTTCCTTTTTTGGTTCCCTTCTTGGTGATTTTTAGGGATAAATATGCACTGACATTTACTTCTTCCCCATATACTACTGCACTCATCTTTTGTATCTTCTTCAACCTTTTCTTCTGTTGAGCTGATTGTGTATTGCTTTGGTCTTGTGATATTGTGAGTGATTAAGTTATGAAGGGATCTGGATGGACTATTCTCTTCCTTCACAATTATTTGTTGTGTGTTTGAGGTCACATGGATGTTATCCCCTGAGTAATTGGCTGAGTCATGACAAACAAGTGGTATCACCATTTTAGGAGTATTTACATCCTCCAGGACTTCTACAGATAGTGTGAGGTCTATAGAATTTTCTCTTCCTCTGTCTGTTATCTTTTGTAGGTCTTGGTTATGGCCTGTAGAGACATCAATGTCTGGATCAGGAGGTCCTGCTGTGTGTTTCTATGGGTTTGATATGATAATAGCAGTGCTGATATCAGTCAAATTTTCCCCAAGGAGAGTATCATCTTCACTTCTGCTTCTTATTTCCCCATCTTCTAGTTCCAATTACTTTTCTTGCTCTACTCTATTCCCCCACTTCAATTACTCATGACTATTATATTTGTTGGATAATAGTAGGTAACCCTACTAGAGTTCCACCTTTTTTGTTGTTGAAGGTCTTATTTACCCACTCCTTAGTAGTGTTATCTTCTGGACTGGCCACTTTATCAGCCTAGGGTGTTAGAGTAGCTTTTATAGAGTCTTCTGCTTTTATGGCTTCCTCTTCTGTTAAACTCTCAAAAGAGTTGCTAACAAGAATAACCTTTTCTAGGCTTATCACCTCTGTGGCAGTATCACTGATGAATTTGTCTGAATCATTCACAAGGGTGAACATTCTTCTAGTAGGGTTCCATTTTTCTTTGTGTGTCAGTACCTTTGTTTGGTGGTGCTTTTCGTTGGTGTCCATTTGACTCCCCTTCTATTAGTTCCTTACCTTCGTTTGAAGGATTCTTTAATTCCGGACGTAAGATTCTGCACTCTTGCTCTTCATGACCTTGTAATTTGCATCTCTTACAATATTTGGGAATCACATCATATTGTATTTTGCTTCTTGCCACTCTAATCTCCTTTGTAGTAGCATTTTCCATCTCCACGTGAACAAACTTTGGGAGATCTGCAGCCAGGTCCACCTGGACTTTCACCTTAGCACAGCTTAGCCTGGTTTTATTGATGGTGGCCAGGTCCAGGAGATCATAGATCAGTGGCCGCATTTGATATGATATACCATCCTTGGCTAAGATGTAATACATATTTTTTGACATCATGGTCACAAAGTCTTTAAAAAGATTGAATCTCATCAGCACATGTCTATTTCTAATTAATCCAATTTTGCAATCTCCCTTGAGACAATATTATTTCGGGATTTGCATCCGCAGTTCCTCTAGCTTAGGACAACCATATGAGAATTTCTCAATAACAGCATATTGGAAATTCTCTATGATGTTCATATGTTTTATTTCATCATCTATCCATCGGATAACTGGGATGCCTTCAACGAGTGTAGGAGTCTTGATGGGAATAGGTTCCATAGTTAAAGTCTTGACAGTAGCGGAGGAATTGAGGTTAGAGGGTTTAACAAGGTTGCTTACCAATAGGTTTGGGAGGATCAAAAGGTATAGAAGGCTATTTTGTGGAGCTTGAGGTAAGGTCTATGAGGGGTTTAGTGGTAGGGGGAGTGATACAGAGAAGCAATGGGGTCCAGGTGGTCAGTCGCTGGAGCAGATTGGACGGCGGCGGTAGGATCCATTGGTTAGGCCAAGAGTCAGATACATGAAATTATACGATGGGGATAAAGCTGGATATAGAGAAGGTGATGTGACACTTCTCTATGGTCAACATTCTTATTTATCTTTTTTCTCATAATTTTGACATTTCCTTCTATTTTTTTCTATCTAATTTTATGTAAAATGCCTAAATATCGTTATAAAATATGTGACTGTTAGCTATATACTGAAAAGGCTCATAAATTCTGTCTGTTATCTACTAGAAAGGCCAAAAGTCTTCGTCCAGCAAATAAGAAAGAAGTGAACCCATTGGCTCACCAATACGTCTCTCACTTTTTGCAGCATTTTGGAGTGCCAACATGCATGATTGACACTTGACAGGTAAACTTCTTATTTTCGTTTAAATCTATTGACAATTTCATGTAATTACAAGTTCTATTCAATAATAAAAAAGTACTTTATTAATCCAGTAGCCAATTACACATTCACATGATCTCTATTTTGGTTATTTTGGGGTGACATATGCCTACTCTGCTTATTTCATCTTTTTGGGTTTGTATGGTTGTGAATAATCCCTGGCATGAGTACTATTTTGTTCTTAAAATTCTTGTGTTTTAACTCAATGATATATTAACATATAGTAATGAACTTTAAGTGATCTGTACATCAAGATTCGCCGTTACAATCACTTTCATAGAATCACACGACATTCAATTTTCATTGTTTGATATGTATAGTTAAGGGGGGCACCGGCACCGGCACCGGTAATACCGGACCGGTATTAACCGGAACCGGACCGGTACCGGCGCATCCATCCGCCGGTTGGCCGGGAACCGGGACGGTACCGGTACAACCGGGATTTTTTCCCTTGTTCGTCCCGGACCGGTACCTACCGGGACCGGACCGGACCGGGACCGGTCCGGTATACCGAGTCCCGGTCATTTTTTTAAAAAAAATTTTAATTAAATTAAAATTCGATTATTTATAATTGAAAAAGTTTCAAAATATATAAGTTATTTTATATTTCTTTTAAAAGTATAACTTAATAAATTAGATTATTTTTAGAGTTTAAATTTTAAACTCTAAAAGTTTAAAACTTTAAATTTCAAATTTTAAACTCTTAAAATCTTTTTAAACTTTTAAGTCTTAAGTCTTAAGTTAATAACTTACTTACTTAAGTTTGAAACTTTTTAAACTATCATTTGTTAAACAACTTTTTAAAATTTCAAATTGTAACTTAAGTTTGAAACATTTAAAAATTGAAATATATAAAAAAGACTTGTATTAAATTGAAGACAATAATTAAAAAAATTTAAGGCGAATAGCCTATAATTTTATTCATAAAAATTAAATAATACAATTTGTATTACAAATATTAGAAGAGAACCTAATCTACGCAGCCACCTTCTAGGAAGGGTTCTGTTTGAATTAGGCCTCGAACTATCATACTAATATTTGAATCCTTGAAAATAGTCTTGACGTAGAGTTTCTAACAATTCCCTCGTAACATTTTCTGGAAGTGGTTGTTGTGCTTGATCCTCCAATGCATCCATGCCGTCTTCACTAGAATTTACCAAAATATTATCTATATCATATTCAAATTGGACAAGTAAACTAGGACGCCCATAATTCCTTCGCTCGGCATTGATCCAATCTCTAAACAATACCGATATCTCCAAGCTGTCCGATGCTAATGAATACCTATGCTCCCCAATTTGATATCTTGCTGCACTAAAAGCGCCCTCCGAAGCTACTGAAGATGCTTGAATAGCTAGCAAATCTCGAACCACCGGTTGAAGTTTTGGAAATGACTTGCCGCGAGTCTTCCACCATTCCAAAAGTTGAGGTTTGCCTTGTGCATCCTTAATGCTTTCCATTCCCTGATTAAGATATTCATCAAAATCATTCCTTTCATTAGAAGTAAGACCAAGATAATTTTCCATCATATCATCAATATCATCTTCATTTGAATATCTACGCCTAGAACTTGAAGGTTCTACATTATGTACTTCATCATTTATTCTACTAGAATTATACAAGTCATACAATTTTCTAGCTTCAATTCTTATGCTATCTTTAACATCAGACAAACTAGGTAATTTGTCCTCTTCGGCAACTTCGTCACCTTGGATACTTTGTTGATATATAATCTCTAAAATATCTAAATTAGAATATATTCATTCAACCATTCGTGATGCACCTATTTCTTCGTAAGTTGGGTTTAATAAACAAGCAGTTAAATAAATTTGAGGAATAGGAATAAAATATTTTCTATATTTTTTAATCATTGCATTAATAGAATCTTTAACCCGTGGAATATTTTTGTATTGAAAAATTTTATCAGAAATAGCACATATATTTGGTAAAACTGAACAAATAGTTGGATAATAAAGTTCAGATATTTGTTTTGTAGCTAAATAAAAAACTTTTAAAAATTCTTTAAGTTCATATACTTCTTTCCAATCAGTGTCAGTAATTCTATAATCAATATCTGAATTGTGAGCATTCCAAACCATTTGTAAAGGCTTTCTATATTCATAAGCAACTTTAAGCATTTCATATAAAGAATTCCATCTAGTAGACACAGTTTTTGGAATTTTTCTAGGGGGGAGTTCTAATTCACGACACCGATTTTCAAACTCTACACGCCTAGACTTTACTTGACATTTAAAAATAAAATGGCATGCAGCTTCACATTTTATACAACCATTATTATACATTGCTACACCATCTCTAACAATTAAATTATATATGTGTGCAGCACACCTAATATGAAAACCGTCAATATAAATAGGGCAAATTGTCGGTTTTAGTTTATCAACAGCATTTGTATTATTAGAAGCATTATCAAGGGTGACACTAATTACTTTATTACAAATTCCATAAAATTGTAAAACATCTATAATAGTTTGAGCTATGTAACTACCGGTTTTCAACATTTCACAACATTTATAACCTAAAATTCTTTTTTGCATGTTCCAATTTTCATCAATCCAATGACCAGTAATAGTGAAATAATCGTTACCATTAGGACTACGACCCATATCAGAAGTGATAGCCATTCTACAAGTATTATAGTTAAATAAACAACGAAGATATTGTACATGTTGTCCTTGATAATCAAAAATAGCTTTTTTAATAGTATTTCTTGAAAAACCTGTGAAAGAAGGATTATACACTATTTGAATATAATGAACAAAACCGGGATTTTCAGCAAAACTAAAAGGCAAGCCACAAAGAACAATCATTTTAGCTAATTCTTCAAGATCTCTTTCTCTACTATAACTGCGATGTGTACTAGGGCCAGCAACATTAGAAGGGTTTAACTGTGATTGGATCATGTTAGAGGCCCCTACTCCTACAGATGCATCGGGAAGGGGAGTACCATATTTTTTTGCATCGGCTATAGCCTGAGCTTGCAAAAATTCATTTTTACAACATACCAGTAAATGATTTCTTAAATGTCCCGTCCCACCCGACTTTCCCGTAGTTTTATGATTCAAAATATATTTACATACTTTACAAATAGCTTTAGTTTTATCATCACTTTGAATCATAAATTGCCACACAACATATTTTTTAGGACGTTCAGCCTTTGGCTTAGCCCTAGTAGGATGTACAGGGGGAGTAGGAGCGGGAGCGGGAGTGGGAGCAGGAGTGGGACTAGTAGCCGTAGGTGGCTCTGTTTCATCATCATCATGAGTATCATTACCATCATATTCATTATCATATTCTACTTCTTCATCTAGCTCTTCCTTAAAATTACCAAACCTTGTCTGTAAAAATTCATGATCTAATTGAGTATTTCTATCAATATTAAAAGGAGTTTCATCAACATGTGTAAAATCATCCGTATTTATTCTTAATTGAGGTTGTTGTCTAGTTTTAGATTTGGATTTAGAAGAATTACCGACTTTAGTTTTTCCGGTTAGTGCATTACCTACCCTACCAAAAAATGAACTTTTATCTTGCCAACATTTTTATCACCGGATTCCATTGTAAAATATTAAAAGTAAACAAATAAATAAATACAAAAATTAAATGCAAAAAAATAAACAAGTAAAGAGATGAAAGTTGGAACGAATGTACCAAACGTCTGCGTAAAAACAGACGTGTATAACCAAAAGCCGAAATTGATAGATGAAACTTGAAGCTTGATAAAATCAATAATTTAATAGAGACTATTAGAGAATAGAGAGTAGAAGGGTAGAAGATTGAGAGTTGAGAGAGTAGATGAAGAAGAAGAAATTTTGTGTAATAAATAATGAAGGGGTGGGGGGTTTTTATAGTTAAAATTTAGGACTAAAATGTATTTTTAAAAACTTTGGGGTATTAAAAAAAGTTTGGGGGGTAGGGGGGTGTTTTGGGGGGCTGTTTGGCTGTTATAGCCGTTGGGTGGGGCCCACTGGCCGTTGCCAACGGCTACCCAACGGCTATTTTTTTTTTAAAAAAAAAAAAATTTGAAAACGTCCACCGGATCGAACCGGACCGGACCGGACCGGACCGGTACCGGGACGGACCGGACCGGGACGATCCGGTAACTACCCCCCTTCCGTCCCGTTACCCCTTCCGTCCCACCCCTCAACCGGACGGGACCGGAGTCCACCGGACCGGAACCGGACCGGTAATGGACCGGGACGGTCCGGAACCGGTACCGGTACCTCCCGGTTCCGTTGCCTGCCATAATCACAACCCTTGCAGCAAAGCTGTGGTACAAATTTTGAATTAGCATATACTTAGTAAAATATCTCCATTTGCAGGCTGCCGATAATCAGTTTCGAAATAAAGCAAAGAAAATTTAATAAGCATCCTAATTTAAACAGCACAGGTTTAACCATAGCATGAATACGATAATCATCCACCAAGCTAACATAACAAAGTATTTTAAAACACGTTCATAACGATTCTGATATTCACATGGATCAATACGCAAGCACATTAGAACATAAATAGACAAATATTAATCAAGACTTAATACTCAAATCTCAACCTGCTGAGAAAGAAATTGTTAGTGAGATAAAACTAATCAATTGAGTACGAAAAAATGAACACGAAGCATACTAGAGACGAATTCATTCGAATCCATCGGCCTTCCAATGCATAACAGTGAATGACGACTGATGGGTCACGATCTTCAAACCATTCCGAGATAACCAATCACTCGGCGTGGGGAATCCATTGATTCTCTCTTCATCAGAGTTTGTCTCGTCGGGGCTTCTGAAGCTCACCGGAGAAGAACGGGTTTGGGGGTTTTGAGTTTAGTGGGGAAACAGAGAGAAGACAACTGGGAGGTTTGTTTTGTGGGTTTTGTCGGTGGTCTTTGATGGGGTTTGCTGTCAATAATGGCAACAGTGTTCGTGGGTTTGTTCGGTGGTGGTCGGCCATTGTGGCATCGGGGTTCGCTGGCTGAAGAGGTTGAGGCGGCGGTGAGGACGAGGAGAGAAAGGCGGTGGTGTTGAGTTGGGGAGAAGAGCGGGGCGGTATTTATTGGTGGCTTGCGATGGCTGCTGGTGTGTTGGCGGTGGTGGTTCAACTGCTGGTGGAGAGGATGAACAGGAGGAGAGAGGAGGACGGTGATAGACATGGGCGGCGGTGGCTGAATCCGTCAGTGGTGAGAGAAGAGCGGAGAAGAGGGTGAGAGGCGGTGAGCAGTGAAGCGGTAGTGGTGTTGGGTTAATTAAAAATGAAATAAAAGGGGTTAAATGGGAACCGTTGGATCATCTCGGATGGACGGCTGTGATAAAATTAGATCACGGGTCGGATCTGGATCGATAAATGGGTCACGAAATTGGGTCAATTGAAAATCAAATTGAAATTTAAGATTTGGCCATTTAAACTCAATTTGGAGCTAAATTGACATTGAATAGATAGGAAATAGCTAGAGTTTAAATAATTTGAGAGGTCAATTGAATTTGGCTGCTATTTAGTAAATAAAGTACAACATATATATATATAGTTTAGTATGAAATAATAATTAACGGTAATTATCAAACAAAAAATATTATTTAAAATTATAAATAAATTACGTATATATATTATATGTAAAATTAATGACATGTAATATTATACAAAATTTATGATAAAATAGTAATAATAAGAAATAAATTATATATTTATAAATTGTATACGAATTTTAAAAAGTGTCAAGACGATGAATAAACACGTGATTTATTTAGTAAACAAAAGCGATACGCGAGAAAAATTAAGCTTTATGAATAATAATAACTAGTAAAATAACAGCCCGAGAGAGGTATAGAGAGGTCAAAATTGGGTGTCAACAGCTGCCCATTCCTTGCTCGGGAATGAAGGATGAATTAGCGGGCAAAGAATGTTGACTAGTAGCCAATTTTGTCCGACTGGGAGAACGATTCTTTAGAATTAGAAGAGACAAGAGTGAGTTGTGAAAATAATGTGGTCTAAACTTCAGTTTCAAGTCGCCTACATATCTCGGGTATTATGAGAATCAGGTCATGTGTCGTTTTAGATTTAGGGACTAATGAGGTCCCTAAAGAAAATAGACGGATATGAGTTTCGAATGAGGATAGCACGAGTTGACAAGATTAGAGTATGAGCAAGATAGGAACGTGAATATACTTTGACCAAGTAACAAAATATAAGGATAATGAAAAAGTATGCTTCGAAAAATGGGAATGGGCATTGCTATCAGTCGCCTTTTATTTTATTTTTGGAGTTTCGATACCTGCAGCTTTTGACATAACTAGGTACAATGATTAGCTCATAAATATAAAATAATAGTCACAGATAATAATAATGATGAGAAGAGATGAGGAAGCGTATCTGTTTGACGTTGTCATAATATATATTTTTGAGGAACCTCTAAAATTCTGTCCCAGTTTCAACTTTTAAGAGAAATGATCACTTGTTGATATGAACCTGTAAAACTTAATATGCTAGATAGATTTGTTAGTATATAGGAATGTATCATAAATATGTGGCTTGATTCTAAAACTTGTCAAAGGTCCAATAGTAGCTTGATTTTAAGCTTGTTGCGAAGCTAACAGCAGCATGATTTTAAGCTCGTCGAGAAGCTAATAGTAGCACGATTTTAAGCTCATTGAGAAGCCAATAGTAGCATGATTTTAAGCTCGTCGAGAAGCTAATCGTAGCATGATTTTAAGCTAGTCGAGAAGCTAATAGTAGCACGATTTTAAGCTCATTGAGAAGCTAATAGCAACATGATTTTAAGCTCATCGAGAAGCTAACAATAGCATGATTTTAATCTCGTCGAGAAGCTAACAGTAGCATGATTTTAAGCTCATCGAGAAGCTAATAGTAGCATGATTTTAAGCTTGTCGAGAGGCTAATAGTAGCACGATTTTATAAAAGTAGCTCGAAAAGTTGAGTAGCTTAGCCTTCACAAAATTTGAAAGAGCGGGACATCTTTGATGATAATTGTTCTTGATTATTTGATATCCCTGCACTCAAAGGGAAATTATAAATTTTAAAGAAAGAAAGATGTATTCGTACCTTGCCATTGGTTTGTTCTCCTAGATATGAGCTTGCAGTCTATTCTGGTGATGTTTTTGAGGGCTCCTCAAAAATTTCTGCCCTAGTTTAAAATATAAAATATTTTTGAACGTCCCTGTCAATTGCAAGGATCATCTGCCTATATAATTTTAAGGATTCTCATAGCCTTCATGGAGTCTTGCATTCAGTTGCTCAAAGAAAAAAATCATTAGTTTTAAAAGAAATGGTTGCCTTACGTTTGAATATCAAAGTTTCAATTTTAAATCTGCATCTTGACATAATTCGTTATGCAATGAGCCAAAATAATTTAGATTTACTAGGGTAAAAAGCATAGTCAAACACATCTTTATTTGAATATGGAGGGAAAAGAAAGATTTTATTAGATAAAGACCGAACCCAATAATGAGTTGCCTACATATCCAAATGAAAATCAGGTCAATCGTAGTTCATGAGTACAAGAAAAGTGATTAAAAGCAGAGAATTTTATTGGCTAGAGTGTGAAGGAGTAAAAGGCAATGGTACTTTGCTTGCGATGATCTTGCATTTATCAATTCCTTTGATGCAGTTTGCGCTTCTTTCTCATATGTATTGAAATTACTTTTGTCGGATTACCTTGAACAACGACTCTATTCGTAGTAGGGGAGTCATAGATATTGCTTAGTGGTCCTTGCTGCACTTCTATCTCCCCCTTTTCAAACAGATTTTGAATTTTGTATCTTAACGCCTGACATTCTTCAGTATCATGACCTTGAATATTTGAATGAAAAGCGCAGTTCTTGAATGAGTCAAAACTAGAAGATGGGTACTTAGGAATCCACCCTTTTTTTGGTTGCATAACACCTCGAGCCCTCAATCTTTCAAATATACTTGTCAGGGATTCAGTTAATGGAGTAAAAGTACGAGGCCTCCTTTTCTTTGGTTGATGAAAACTCAATTGTGTTGGATGGGTCTGAGGTTGAGAGTTGGATTTGATATGAAAAGCTTGTGGTTGAAAATCTTTTGAGTTATGAAGTTCAGAACGAACATCATAGGAATCAAAAATTGCATGTACTTTTGCAATATCCTGATGGTTTTGTGTTTGAGGTATGGGGGTTGATACCCTTTTCATCATGTGAGCTATTCGACGTTTGAAAAGTGGTTTGTATTGCAGAAACATCATTGATTCTCACTGTTTGAAGGCCATATTCTAATTCCTTAAAAATTTGAAATAGACTATCAAAGCTTTGAATGCTTGTGAAGAATAATGATTCATAATATACACCATTGAGTGATCGGATGAAAGTTTGTATCAATTCTTTTCCAGGTACTAAAGGACGCACTTTAGAAGCTTCTAGTCTCCATCGTGTTACTATTCCTCATAAGACTCGTGATTCAATTTTCTTAATCCGAGCAAATCCAACATAGTTACATCGGCCTTGATGTTAAACTTATGTTGTTCTACAACGTCTAGATCCATATCTTCCCATGAATACCATTTGTCAAAGTCTTGTTTGGCATACCATGTGAGTGCTATTCCCGACAAACTCTGAATGAATAATATCATGAGAAGAGCTTCATTATGTCCTATGCCAACCAATCTGCTGCAATAATCCTTAAGATGTGTGATTGGATCTCCATGCCCATCAAACACATTGAATCTTTGAACTTTATACCCTGGCGGCAATCCAACTCTTGGATGTAGACACAGTTTCTTATACCTCAGGTGATAAACATTTTCAGAGCGTAATTTTTCATCCACCCTCTTCTCTAAATCATGAATTTTTTGTCGCAATGCATCTAGTTTGTTGTTCTCATTTTTGTCAGTTATTATCATGCTTGGCAAAGTATCATGATCAGTGCGTGCTGAAAATGATTGTTGAGGGAGTGTATGAGTGAGGACGGAGAGAGGAAATACAGTTTAAAAAGTATTTTGCATGGAACGAGAAGGAAGAAGACTAGCATTCTTTCGAATATTGACCCATATTGCAGATTCTTAATTGAGTTTATGTTTAAACGCTATACAACCTTTAAGCAAAATAAATAAGTTAAACACAAATAATATTATCATGTAGCACACATAAGCTTGAAACATTAATAGCAATAATAATAATAATACTATAAAATAAAAGACACTTAAAATGAATGAGAATTAGAACTTAAAGAGTGATCTAAACGCAGAGATTTGAGTTTCAAACGAAACTTATCATAGTAACAACACTTATGATTTCAAAGAATTAGCATGATACTAGGATGCAAGATTAAGAGAAGAGGGAGTCATAGGATGAATAAGGTTGACTATTGTCCCATCTCTGAAAGATCAAATACATAATATGGGGAAAAAGAAAATTTGTATTATGATGAGACTGAACTCATTAAATGAGCACCCACGTATCCCTTTTATAGTGAAATCAGGTCAACGGTAGTTTACACATCTGATATGCTCTACCATTTAACTTTAGTCAACCTTAAAAGAAGAAGGCTTTCAATTAGTAAAAGGAAATGCACAAGAGAAAAGAAAACGTCTTATAATGATAGAATTAAGAGTGGAACATGAATTGAGGTTATAAGCGCACCATAAGACTTCAAAATTGTGAAAGCTGAAGGATGACACAAACATCGAGTGTTGACGGTTGAGGGTCAAAATTATAGTGGTATCTGGATCAAACGAATGAAATTGGGTGACGGACATGATATGTCAACGTAGAAAGCAATGAGTTAAGGATATTCTAAAAGTAACGAATCACCCTTAAAAGTTAGAAGGGAGTCTAGGATATCCTATTGAGGAATGGATCGATTCGAGAGATAATTTATATTCTAAAAGAAGATTTTTAGAGGACAAGATCAAGTCATGACGTTAGAATGAAAGGAAATTTGATTAGGCCCTAAGATTGTATGATTTGGGCCTAAAGAAAAAAAGGTACGATACTGTAAAATTATTTGCATTAAGTGCAAATAAATAAATTCGATGTCATCTAAAATTTAAAAATCTAAGAGTAAGGGATATCTAAGACAAGAACCAAATAATTAAATAGGTAAAATAATAACATAAATATAAAAAGTTAACATGTAGCAGATAAATATGTGCGTTATTTTAGGGTCATGAACACCCATTTATAGTTAATGTATGCATGACTTAAGTACAAGGGGTGGACATGACATTATCTTAAGCTCTTAAGAATTGGATAGACACAGATTCAAGATTTTTTTATGCGAGGAAGCACGTGGTCACACGGTAGCTAAACTATCCGTTCACCCCACGTCTATGCCAACTCTCTAAAATATGATATTGAAAGAATTTTGGAGAAGTGCAAAGGCACAACTCACGTGTATAGTGTGTGAAAGTGTAAAGTTCCCAAGTGGGGGAAGTATGAGCGAAATGACAATTATATAAAGCGATAACAAGTAGCATATAGGAAAAGCAGTAACCATTGAACAGTTAAGGAAAACAGTAAAAAAAAAGTAAACAAATCGATAAAAGAACCACAAAACGTATAAAAGGTTAGGAGGAATTAAGCATAAAAACACGTAATTATAAAATATGCTAAACACGAAACAAGTAAATTATCTAAGGAAACAAATAAAAGGAGAGAAAAGAACAAAAGGAGAAAGTTAATCATGCTAAACACATTTAAGGAAACATATAAGAATGTGTACTTTTTTTTAGGGAACCAAGTAAATTGACAAAAATTTATCATAAAAATACGGAAAAAAAAAATACATTGATCATGATAAAATACACCAATTTAATTCTAAAAAAAATAATTAAAATATACAAAAATTATTTTAAAAAAATAGATAAAGAAGCAAAGAAAAGAAAGTTCAACATGGAAATAATATTTTACAAAGATAAAAAGAAAAAGAATTACACAAAAAAGAGTACATAATTTTATCCAAAAAAACTACATATACGACTAGATATATTATTTAATCACACAAATAAATTATAATATTCTAAACATAAAAAATAGGCATACTATTTAAGAAAAGCAAATAAAAGAAAGGACTCTTAGCATGGGGATAATCATTTATGAAAATGGAAATAAAGATTAAACAGGAGAAACACAAACAAATTAAAGAGCATGCTAAACATGAAAAATAGATAATTTATTTGAAAAATAAATAAATAACAAAGAAAAGAAAAAACAGTTAATTACGAAAAGAAAACAATCAAAAAAAGGTAACACAAAATTCCACATAAACACTAGATCCGTAATGGTTAGAACCTAAATATCTCCAACAGAGTCACCATTCTGTCGCGCCCCATTTTTCTTGCGAAAAAGCGAGATTCGACGTGACAACTCTTTTTGGGATTAAAAAAAGAAGTGAAGAGTCGCCACCTAACGAATTTAAAGTGCGTTAGGGCACCATACTACACTAACTACAACTAAATTAAATTAAGGGTCTACGCAATCAGAAATCGGGTAAGGGTTCAAGTTACCTCAAAATGAAGGTGTTAAGCACCTTTTGAGGTCCACAAATGTGGGTCCCTGCCGGATTTATTTATTATGTGGGGGAGAAAGTGATAAAACCAAGGTTGATAAATTTATTAAGATAAATTGGCTACGTGATAAGCATACGAACTCTATCTTAAAACAAGTAAAC
Source organism: Jaltomata sinuosa (assembly GCA_003996215.1). Taxonomy (NCBI): domain Eukaryota; kingdom Viridiplantae; phylum Streptophyta; class Magnoliopsida; order Solanales; family Solanaceae; genus Jaltomata; species Jaltomata sinuosa. The sequence goes on from QJPP01006936.1 coordinate 823,406, forward strand.
AAATTAAACATAATTTCTACTCATTAATCTAAACTAAGCGATAAATAATTAAACATACTGATTTATTCACTAATTAAACAACTTATTTTCTTAACATCTCAATTTAAATAACTAGGTGATTAACATACAAAAAGCTTTTATTTTAAAACAAATAAATAAACTAGGCGTAAATTATTATCTAGAGGATGCGAATTTAAGTGATTAAATGGCGAATTCATTTATTAATTATTTAAAATAAGTGGGTAAAACTAAACATATATATTTATTTGATTATTAGTTAATTAGTACGTGTCACGACCGGATCTCTCAGGTCATGATGGCACCTACAACTCCTCAGTAGGTGAACCAATCCCCATAGCCCGAAACGGCTAGTAATGGGCTACTACCTAACCAATACGCACAATAAGCTGAAATAAACGGAAGCAGAATGTAAAGGTAGACAAAACCGAAGCAAAACTCGAATATAAATACATAAAGGAAACTACACCAACCCCAAAACTTCGTATCAATAGTACAGAAGCTTCTAATAGAGTACCAATGCTAGTAGTAACAAAATACAACATAGATCTGTCTCCGAAAGTACAAGGAGAAACAGTACAACAAATGAGATGTAGACAAGCCCCAACCGTCAGGCACTTACCATAGTCTAAAAACTCCCAAAAGTTGCACGAGTCTCCAACGCGATCAATGGCAAAAACTCAACTAATATCTGCACCAAAAAGTGTAGAAGTGTAGTATGAGTACCAAAACATTGGGTACTTAGTAGGCATCATCGGCCGACTGAGCACATATAAGATATAAAAGCAGTAACTAACAGATAGCGAGAAAGCAGTCACTGAAGCAATACATAAGGCACAAGGAGCTAGCACAGATCATTAGCAACCAAGAGCTACAAGTAACACATGCCAGCATAGAGGATATAACTACACAAAATCACAGGTGAAGGAAAGGAGAATGCACCTGGAGTCCTTGTACAACAATATAAGTAAGTAAAGAGAGAGAGAGAGTTGAGAGAATGGCGGTATACCAGTAACCTCAAGTAAAGGAAAAGAAGGGAAGCAGTCTAACATACTCAAAATTGGAGTCGACAAGTATAAGGAAATCATAACACCAATCCACTCATATGATAGCATAAACAAGGATCACCTCACAAGTCCAACCCTAGGATGGAAATAACTAACCCACAATAATCGAGAAATACAACTCACTCCGGGAAAGAATAGAATCGGAATCTGACACTCTGCTCAGAAGGCCACACAAAAGTGCCTCAACAAGATAGGACTCCCTAGCCCTCTCAATAATCAGAAATCCCACAACCGAAGCCTCAACAGGCTAACCATCACTAATCCTTCAAGAACCAGGTGCCAAGACAAGCTCTAAATAAAGACAGGAGTAAATATAATCTACCTACAGTCCCAATGGCCGCTCATACAATCGAGGAACGCAATTAAGTGAATACAAACCCTCCGGCCTCCCATACAACTGGAGCGTACACTGAACACACAACAAACAAGGGTGGAATCCAATGCATGATAATGATGTAATGGATGAAACCTCAGGGTGAAATAGAACCTCTGTATGTACCTCATCCGGTGCCGATCGGGCCAAGCAGGCAGGTTCCATAGAAGGACTCAGCCCATATACCTCCACTCCACCATAAACCCTTCCCCCCGGCACACGTGGCCCAAAGTTTGAGGCCCAGAGCGGCAAGGTCCATGGAGGTCCCGGAACCCATAATATAACTCAGAATAAAAAATATGCCTTCCAAAATCGAGTACGGGTTCAAGCCAGTGGCTAAAACTCAAAAGGTGCATTCCTAGACCCTGTCTAGGACTAAAACAGTGAAAAAGATGACTCAAAACCCTTCCAAGGGTGCCCGGGTACAACTGGGTCTAAAACAGTGATAAAAGCCTCAGTAACCCTCTCAAAGGGTGCCCGGAGTGTGGCCGGGTCTAAAACTGTAGTAAATCAAGCCTAGTACTCCACTGGGCAGAGACTAGTATTAGTAATAAAATCAAGTCTGGTGCTCCACACGGTAGAGACCAGAATCAGTAATAAAACCAAGTCTGAAATCATCCAAAATCCCCTTTTTCTCATCATATATACAAAAAATGGGCCCCCGGGGCCATGCAAGTTTAGGAAAACCATTTATGGTGGCTCGCAGCCAAAATCGTAGAAACACATGCAGGGGAAAACCTTTTTCATGGATGATATGCTCTCACACAAATATAAATTAGCCCAACGGCTCACAACAATTCCTATCAGCCCTGCACAGGCCCAACAGCTACTCAGCAGACATAACCAGCCTAAAAGGATAATCTCTATGTTCGGGACTCGCGGACATTCCCAATAACCCACCATCTATTTTCCAGAGTCAATACAAGGCCGCATAGGACCACAAGGGTAAAACACAATACTACGCGAATACTACACAACGTATGAAAAAGACGGACGAAAGGCGGACAAGGTCTGGGGTACCAACCTATAACAACCCACTCAAGGATGCTAATTAATGCAGTTATAGCCTATACACGGAGAGTCAAGATAGGGGAAGCCCTACCTGTCGTCCGACGAATAGCTGCGGGGACGACGTCGTCCAAGCTCGAACAACTCCGAGAAGCTTCGAAATGAAATCAAACTCGAATTCGGGCTTGAATAACTTGAAGTAGATAATCGATATATTTTGATGATTGAATATAACAACAAAATATTTTTCCGCAAGAATCCTCCTCAAAGTGAATTTGATACTACGCTCAGCATATTAGAAAAAGAAACATTTTTTTTGGACTAAGAAGAGAATTTATGTGGAAGAACAAGGGAACCTTGGTGTCCATATTTAAACTCGTGAAGGAACCAATAAGCTAACTAATATCTTTGAAAAAGAATAAAAAATACTACAGATGATGACTTTATATATATCTAGAATTAAAGTTGGCCAAAGTTATTACATCCACTTACAACATTAATTACCTTAAATGGTATGCTAGGTGTCAGCATACTAGTCATCATAACAATTATTGTCCAACCTCTTTTCCTCCACGTGTAGTGGAGGTGGCCACAACCAAAATATTACTTTACTGATATATATATACTCGGGTATTGCATAAGCTTACGGTAAAATAAATAAAACTTTTTGAATATACCATAATTAATAGAAAATCATTTCAAATAAAATCTACTATATTATAATAATAATTTCCAATATAATTGAGTCTACTATCTCCGTTAAAATATTAATAAATTATAAAACACTTATAAAATAAATATAGATTCAAATATATCATAATTAAACACATTTTATAAATATTTAAAATATATTTAGAAAAATAAGACTTTTTACCAAATTCTGATTTAAATCAAATATTTTTAAATACGCGCGATGTTAATAAAATTCTCAAATGAGAATACCCCATAAAGACCAACAAACGGCCAGGGTACCAAACCACCGGTCCCAGCAAGCCATAAATGACTTGGGGCCGCCACAGGCAAAATCTAACAGTACAAGAATTTCAAAAACGCGTAAATGACCATAAGGGTCATTACATCATCCACTACTAAAAAGACTTTCGTCCTCGAAAGTCAGGAAAGAAGGAAACACTAGAGATTTAAGAACAGCAGATACGAAGGCCACACTACTTTCTCGGACAACCCGGGTAGCCTCTTCGACCGGACGACACCCAACGGAATGAGACCACGAAAAGTAATCAGGCCTAAACTCCTTACTACCCAAGCGAGATTCCAAACTTAAATTCCAAAAATGCAAAGGGTCTGCCAACCTAAACTGAGCCTCTAGAATCCCAATCGGAAACACCGACACAACACCGAAACCAGAGAAGCAAGGCAATCAACACCCAGAGCTTGAATCTTCGAAACCACAACCAAGTTTACAAAGAAGCCATCAACCCAAAACTCTAACTTATGAACCCCCAAACTCCTTATTCTGAACTGAATTCCTTTTGCACCATCACAGGAAATTGCATACCAATCTAACACTCAAACCATCATCGAAGCATCAACTGAAACACCAGAAATACACAGTCTTCGCTTATACTCTAATACGAAGAAAGTCACCCTTTATACTCAAGTTCTGTCCAAGTCAAGCTATAGTCTACTAACTTTTGCCATCCAAGATAACAATCCAAAGCATATTGTCAAAAGTTGTAGTTACCTTCCCCGACTGACCATCAACCAACGGATGGACACTTTTGCTAACATCAAACTCGATAACTGAACCCAGCTGAACCAACCATCTGAATTCGATTGAAATCCACACACCCAAGTTAGGAGAGGCATATATGAATACCTTGTGTTGATGGAGAACCTCCAAACTATAGAACGAAACCAACCTCGCTGAATCGGACAAAATCTGAGTCAACTGGAGGCGAAGGAACCAAGGCAACCTGCCCGACAGACCCAAACCAGAACCAAGATCTTGCAAGGAGTGTGGTAAGCCTACCACGATGTCTGAAATTACCAGCTAAGCTCCAAACTCTAAGAATACTCAAACACCATTCGGATTTGAAATTGCCTTACAACCCTTATCTCAGTAAGAAGGCTACCTTGCCATGAACATTAAGTCAAAACACCCCGAAGGCAAAGGAAAATGTACCTGGGGTTCAAAGTTGTCATCTAGCCATGGAAATCTGCATATAACTTCAACTCATTCATTTGGCTCGAATCAACCGCTCTACCGGATATGCACACAACCAACTATTTTGAAGTATATATCATACCAAACTTCTAGTCCATACGGGCCGAGTCTAACCAATACTAGAACCCCACATAAACAACAACCCCGGAAGAATCAACTAAACAAGCTTTTAAATTCTCGGCAAACGACTGGTGACCACCAGTCTCTAAGTACCATTGGAATTCAAAAATAACCCTACAAGTCTCAACCCGCACAAGCTGACCACATGAAGCATACACGACCTCTGAATCTTGAACTTACACCACTGCATCTGTCCAACCAAGATGGAAGAAACTTCGTACCATGAAGAGTACCGCTAAAATAAGGAATATCCTGCCCAATACTGAGGTTAGCCAAGGACTAGGTGTCCAAGGTCGATAGCAGCATCTGAAACTGAAGTAAAGAATCTAAGTTGCCCGCACCCACTGCCTCCCGGCATTAGGATGTTGCAAGCCAATAGGAACTGCAACGAACCATCTGATGTAGCTTGCCAAACCATGATTCTGAAACTAAATCCCAATTTACCAACAAACGCTTATGTCGAACCCGCAAGTAGGCTCATATGCTGCTAATGAACTCGTAGGAACCGAAGTCAACTAGGCTTGAATATGCAAGTTGAAAACCGCAGCTGCTACTGAAACACAAATCAATCGATGGGAAAACCACTGCTGTGTGTAGACGGCTGAATCAGCTCACCAATACACAATCCCAAAGCAAACCTTCGTCGCCACCTTAGTCAACTACTAAGACACATAAACACAAACCAAGAGTTATCTCCCTCCATTTTTAACTAACCAAAATCCTTCCATCGCATATATTGAATCTTACAAATTTTTCCTCAAGTAAGAACCTGGAGCCAATTTCTTAGCTACTAAACTCATATTGTCAAAACTCAACAAGGCATGAGAAAATGGGCCAGATGCCGGACTCACCCAATATGCTATGAATACAACTCAACCACAAGGCTAAGGTCAACACTTAGCCAAGATTCTACCGTCGAAAATCAACCACCATCCCGCACTCAAAAGCTCAACCAGAGAACTAGGATCAGGATTCGTTCCAACTGGAACTGGGGAGACAACCCAATGGACAAGGAACTGGAGGAGACTATGGGAACAACCCATATACCTGCCAACCTCCTAAACTTGTCAAACAAAGAGGGTCGACTCTAAACACTCGAGAGTCCAAACCAATCTATTCATGCTAGCATAACCAATATCTCCCAACTAGGGCAAAATCTCAACTCCGGCTCAACTACCGGTATTACACCTAACCAACACATGGATATCTAGCCACGCTAGATAACAGCCTAGGCAATAACCATCTAGGACCGCTAGGAAGGAAGACCCAAAGCAAGCCTAGAACCATAACAAATCGGAAGCGAGATCTACAAAGCCTACTCACAAGCTACAACATCGGGAAAAACACCTCTCAAGGACATCTCACCCATCCACTACTAAAGAATAAACTACCGATAAAGCAACACAAAGATACTACAATTAAGGTAGCCAAATAACTAAGCAAGTAGCAGGTAGGCATATAAGCAAAAAAATGATAGAAGGAATAGAATCACAACGCAAGCAGGACTATCACAAGTTGAGCATAACAAGAGCCTTACCTGGTGCAACAATATCAGGAACCTCTACCTCAGGCCCACCAAGAGGAGCATCAAGCTGACGAGGTTTAACTCTGGGCTGAGTGGTCAAAGCTGAAGGCTCAACCATCCTCCGCTGGGGACAAGCTCTATAAAAGTGTCCAATCTCCCTACAATCATAACAACCAGGCTGACTGGGATACACATTCATGGGGCAATTCCTAGCAAAGTGCCCACGCTCACCACACCGAAAGCAAACCCCACTGACGGAAGTTGGACTGGAAGATCTCACCGAACCTGACTTGCCACCACGACCTACACACTTGGAATGCACACCTCAAAGAATTTGACCCATACCATGCCTACTAAGCCCAACATACCCTATACCACCACTCTCTGGAACCCGTGGAGCAACCAAAACCGGTCTGGTAGATAAGAAGCAATAGAACCTATCTCTAGGATAGAATCCCCTACCTCGAGTCTAGGAACCTCCGAAACTATCTTAGCGACGACGCGTCTTAGCACTACCTCCATAAGTCTCACAGCACAAACCCTCAACAGCCCGAGCATGGTCAACTACCTAAAGGATAGTCGTCCCAACTGTAACCAAATGCTCGGTCTCCAAATGGAGCGGTGGAATTAAAACTCCCATAAAGCTCCAGACCCTATCAAACTCTGAAGGTACAACCCTTGCAGTATGCCTAACCATGTCATGAAATCTCGCCTCATAATTCAATACCTATAGATAACCCTGCTGGAGAACTGGTAGCTCAACCCTAGCTGAAGCACTGCTCGTAAAACTGGGTACTGAAATACCCACTGGAGGACTCAAAGTCCTAGCCACGGTGTCCTAAAGAACTGGGGTAGCTATGAATCCAATCGGAGGCTGGGCTGACCCCACACCCCTACTTGATATGATAAACTCTCATTCTGAAGTCCTGGCGCTGACAGAAGCACTGAAGCAACAGGCATAGAAGCCTCGACACCAATCGTTGTCGAACTTGCCTTAGGCATCTGGGAAGGAATGAAACAACCAAAGTTTTAGAAGTCAATAGAGCCAAGAACGCACGATAAAGAGCCAAGAAGATGAAACTTTTCCTAACAATGCCCTGCAGCCTCCCGCAGATAGGATACGAACGTCATCGTACCGATCCGCGAGACTCTACGTGGACACTTGCCTCTGTACCACGACACCGATGAACCTAAAGCTCTGATACCAAGCTGTCACGACCCGATCTCTCAGGTCATGATAGCACCTACAACACCTCAGTAGGCGAACCAATCCCCGTAGCCCAGAACGGCTAGTAATGGGCTACTACCTAACCAATACGCACAACAAGCTGAAATAAATGGAAGCAGAGTGTAAAGGTAGACAAAGCGGAAGCAAAACTCTAATATAAATACATAAAGGAAACTACACCAACCCCAAGACTTGGTATCAATAGTACAAAAGCTTCTAATAGAGTACCAATGCTAGTAGTAACAAAATAAAACATAGATCTGTCTCCGAAAGTACAAGGAGCAACAGTACAACAAATGAGATGTAGACAAGCCCCAATCGTCTGGCGCTTATCCTAGTCTCAAAACTCCCAAAAGCTGCACGAGTCTCCAACACGATCAATGATGAAACCTCATCTAATATCTGCACCAAAAAGTGCAGAAGTGTAGTATGAGCACCAAAACAACGGGTACTCAATAGACATTATCGGCCGACTGAGCGCATATAAGATATAAAAGCAGTAAGTAACAGATAGCAAGAAAGCAGTCACTAAAGCAATAAATAAGGCACAAGGAGCTAGCACAGATTATCAGCAACCAAGAGCTACAAGTAACACATGCCAGCATAGAGGATATAACTACACAAAATCACAGGTGAAAGAAAGGAGAACGCACCTGAAGTCCTTGTACAACAATATAAGTAAGTAAAGAGAGAGACAGATAGTTGAGAAAATGGCGGTATACCGATAACCTCAAGTAAAGAAAAAGAAGGGAAGCAGTCTAACATACTCAAAAATGGAGTCGACAAGTATAAGGAAATCATAACACCAATCCACTCATATGATAGCATAAACAGGGATCACCTCACAAGTCCAACCCTAGGATGGAAATAACTAACCCACAATAACCGAGTAAGACCACTCACTCCTCGAAAGAATAGAACCGGAATCTCACACTCTGCTCAGAAGGCCACACAAAAGTGACTCAACAAGATAGGACTCCCTAGCCCTCTCAATAATCAGAAATCATACAATCGAAGCCTCAACAGGCAAACCATCACTAATCCTTCAAGAATCGGGTGCCAAGACAAGCTCTAACTAAAGACATGAGTAAATATAATCTACCTACAATCCCAATGGCCGCCCATACAATTGAGGAACGCAATCAAGTGAATACAAACCCTCCGACCGCCCATACAACCGGAGCATACACTGAACACACAACAAACAAGGGTGGAATCCAATGCATGATAATGATATGATGGATAAAACCTCAGGGTGAAATAGAACCTTTGTATGTACCTCCTTTGGTGCCGATCAGGCCCAGCAGGCAGGTTCCATGGAAGGACTCAGCCCGTATACCTCTACTCCACCATATACCCTTCCTCCCGTCACACGTGGCCGGAATCCCTAGGCCGAGAGTGGCAAGGTACATGGAGGTCTCGGACCCCATACTATAACTCAGAATAAAAAACGTGCCCTCCGGAATCGAGTCCGGGTTCAAGCCAGTGGCTAAAACTCAAAAGGTGCATGCCTAAACCCCGTCTAGGACTAAAATAGTGAAAAAAATGTCTCAAAACCCTTCCAAGGGTGCCTGGGTACAACCATGTCTAAAACAGTGATAAAAGCCTCAGTAACCCTCTCAAAGGGTGCCAGAGTGTGGTTGGGTCTAAAACTATAGTAAATCAAGTCTAGTACTCCGCCCGACAAAGACTAGTATCAGTAATAATCAAGTCTGGTGCTCCGGCCGGCAGAGACCAGAATCAGTAATAAAACCAAGTCTGAAATCTTCCAAAATCCTCTTTTTCTCATCATATATACAAAAAATGGGCTCCCAGGGTCATGCAAGTTTAGGAAAACCATCTATGGTGGCTCGCAGCCAAAATCATAGTAACACATGCAGGGGAAAACCTTTTTCATGGATGATATGCTCTCACACAAATATAAATTAGCCCAACGGCTTACAACAATACCTATCAGCCCTGCACAGGCCCAGGAACTACCCAACAAACATAACCAGCCTAAAAGGATAATCTCTATGTCCGGGACTCGCGGACATTCCCAATAACCCACCGTCTATGTTCCAGAGTCAATACAAGGCCTCATAGGGCCACAAGAGTAATACACAATACTACGCGAATACTACACACAACGTATGAAATAGACGGACGAAAGGCGGACAAGGTCTGGGGTACCAACCTATAACAACCCACCCAAGGATGCTAATTAATGCAGTTATAGCCTATATACGCAGAGTCTAGATAGGGAAAGCCATAACCTACCTGTCATCCGACGAATAGCTGCGGGGACGGCGTCGTCCAAGCCCAAACCACTCTGAGAAGCTCTGAAATGAAATCAAACTCGAATTCGGGCTTCAATAACTTAACGTAGATAATCGATTTCTTTTGATGATTGAATATAACAACAAAATATTTTTCCGTAAGAATCCTCCTCAAAGTGAATTTGATTCTACGCTCAGCATATTAGAAAAAGAAACATTTTTTTTTGGACTAAGAAGAGAATTTATGTGGAAGAACAAGGGAACCTTGGTGTCCATATTCAAACTCGTGAAGGAACCAATAAGCTAACTAATATCTTTGGAAAAGAATAAAAAATACTACAGATGATGACTTTATATATATCTGAATTAAAGTTGGCCAAAGTTATTACATACACTTACAACATTAATTACCTTAAATGGTACGCTAGGTGTCAGCATACTAGTCATCATAACAATTATTGTCCAACATCTTTTCCTCCACGTGTAGTGGAGGTGGCCACGACCAAAATATTACTTTCCGATATACATGTACTCGGGTATTGCATAAGCCTGTTGTAAAATAAATAAAACTTTTTGAATATACCATAATTAATAGAAAATTATTTAAAATAAAACCTACTATATTATAATAATAATTTCCAACATAACTGAGTCTACTATCTTTGTTAAAATATTAATAAATTATAAAACACTTATAAAATAAATATAGATGCAAATATATCGTAATTAAAGACATTTTCATAAATATTTAACGTATTTTAGAAAAATAAGACTTTCTACCAAATTCTGATTTAAATCAAATATTTTCAAATACGCGCGATGTTAATAAAATTCTCAAATGAGAACACCTCATAAAGACCAACAAACGACCAGGGCTCCAAACTACCGGTCCCAGCAAGCCATAAATGACTTGGGGCCGCCACAGACAAGCTCTAACTGTACAAGAAAGGCCAAAATACATAAATGACCATAAGGGTCATTACAGTACGAATCTAAAGATCTGGGTGATTAATCATGCCAGAATTATTAATATTAGATAAGCGAGAGGGGAGAATTTAAAGAAAAGGAAAATTGATAAAGAAAGCCAACATATTACGTATAATTAATTATTCCTATTCGCTTACTCAAGTGAAAGCTACATCTTATTACGATAGAAAAATAGCACACTGAAAATAAAATATTAATTACCCCCAAAATAAATAAAAGAACAAAAATAATATGGAATAAAATTAGTTTGAAAAGGTAAAAATGAACTTAAGCTTGTCAAAGGACTCATGAGAAAATTTAAAAGGCTTAAAATATTTGTTGCTTTTATAGGGATGATGTCACGATATTATTAATCACGCTCTTCCACTATAGCAACAATTTGATTGGAGGTCGATTTTAAAGTTAAATAATAATAATAATACTTTTAAGGACAAGTGAAAGATTTGAGTTTTAAATATAAGCACATAGGTATATTTACATATAAAATACACATAACCTCATTTAAGAATACTTTGGTAGGTGATACTCCCGGGGACGCGTCGGCTTAGTTAAAACATAGGAATTAGACCTCATAATTCCTTTTTTCTTTTCCCGCTAACTATAGGTTAGGAAATAGTATTTGTATAGTAAAAGTAAATGGCCATTTCTAGTCCCAATTGTGAAAACGGAGCTAACCAATGGCTTTAATAAGGGACTGAGAACAACTTTAAAGAGTTGTGAATTTGTTTTGTCAAAAAATTAAATGAAGATGGATTAAAACTGAGTGGGAAACTGTGGATTTAAAGTTCAAAAAAAAAAAAAAAACTTAGCACATAATTTCCCATTCCCCCAAGGCATCCCCTTGTTCCATTATCGTTTATATATATGTTACAGACCAAGCAAGAGAAAAGAAATAATTTGTTTAGCTAATGCACAACTTTGTCAGCCATAATAGCCTCCTGGCATTTTTCGGATCCCCAAGCGACTCTTCAAAGTCTTAAACTCATATTCAAACCTCCTGTCAATACACACCACCCAGTAATCGAACCCAACAAATACACATATCCGACATTTGAGATTCAGACACAAGGTAAATACATATGAGCAGGCCAATTGCTTCATACAATATATATATACTACAACTAGGGTGTCATATAAGGCAACAAGTTTTTAATGTCTGTGGATAGTCTAAGAATTCATGCATTAAGAGCATAATCACATGGAGTCATATAAGACATATTTATTCTAAATCTTACACATGCTATATAGACTCCACAACTCTGTTAAGAGACAAGAGTGAGTTGTGAAAATAATGAGGCCGAGACTTCAGTTTCAAGTCGCCTACATATCTCGGGTCTTACGAGAATCAGGCCGTGTGTAGTTCTAGATTTTGGGATGAACGAGGTCCCTAAAGAAAACCGGCGGATATGAGTTTCGAATGAGGATAGCACGAATTGACAAGATTAGAGTATGAGCAGGATAGGAACGTGAATATACTTTGACCAAGTTGCAAACTATAAGGATAATGAAAAAGTATGCTTCGAAAAATGGGAATAGGCATTGCTATCAGTCACCTTTTTTTTTATTTTCGGAGTTCCGATACCTACAATTTTTGACATAACTAGGTACAATGATTAGCTTATAAATACAAAATAACAGTCGCAGATAATAATAATGGTGAGTGGAGGAAGCGTATCTGTTTGACGTTGTCACAATATTTTTGAGGAACCTCAAAAATTCTGCCCAGTTTCAACTTTTAAGAGAAATGATCACTTGTTGGTATGAACCTGTAAAACTTAATATGCTAGATATATTTGTTAGTATATAGGAATGTATCATAAATATGTGGCTTGATTCTAAAATTTGTCAAAGGGCCAATAGTAGCTTGATTTTAAGCTCGTCGCGAAGCTAACAACAACATGATTTTAAGCTCGTCGAGAAGCTAATAGTAGAACGATTTTAAACTCATTGAGAAGCCAATAGTAGCATGATTTTAAGTTCGTCGAGAAGCTAATCGTAGCATGATTTTAAGCTCGTCGAGAAGCTAATAGTAGCAGGATTTTAAGCTCTTTGAGAAGCTAATAGCAGCATGATTAGCTCGTCGAGAAGCTAACAAATGCATGATTTTAAGCTCGTCGAGAAGCTAACAGTAGCATGATTTTAAGCTCATCGAGAAGCTAATAGTAGCACGATTTTATAAAAGTAGTTTAAAAAGTAGAGTAGCTTAGCCTTCACAAAATTTGAAAGAGCGAAACATCTTTGATGATAATTGTTCTTGATTATTTGATATCCCTTCACTCAAAGGGAAATTGTAAATTTTAAAGAAATAAAGAAGTATTCGTACCTTGCCATTGCCTTGTTCTCCTAGATACGAGCTTACAGTCTGTTCTGGTGAAATTTTTGAGGGTACCTTGCCATTGACTTGTTCTCCTAGATACGAGCTTGCAGGCTGTTCTGGTGAAATTTTTGAGGGCTCCTCAAAAATTTTTGCCCTAGTTTAAAATATAAAATATTTTTGCACGTCCCTGTCAATTGCAAGGATCGCCTGCCTATAGAATTTTGAGGATTTTAATAGCCTTCATGGAGTCTTGCATTCAGTTGCTCAAAGAAAAAAATCATTAGTTTTAAAAGAAATGGTTGCCTTACGTTTGAACATCAAAGTCTCAATTTTAAATCTGCATCTTGACATAACTATGCAATGAGCCAAAATAATTTAGATTTACTAGGGTAGAAAGCATAGTCAAACGCATCTTGATTTGAATATGGAGGGAAAAGAAAGATTTTATTAGATTAAGATCGAACCCAATAATGAGATGCCTATGTATCCAAATGAAAATCAGGTCAATCGTAGTTCATGAGTACAAGAAAAGTGAATAAAAGCAGAGAATTTTATTGGCTAGAGTGAGAACGAGTAAAGGGAAATGGTACTTTGCTTGTGATGATCTTGCATTTATCAATTCCTTTGATGCATTTTGCGATTCTTTCTCATATGTCTTGAAATTACTTTTGTCTCATCACCTTGAACAACGAATCTATTCCTAGTAGAGGAGTCATAGATATTGCTTAGTGGTCCTTGCTGCACTTTTATCTCCCCTCTTTTAATCAGATTTTGAATTTTATATCTTAACGCCTGACATTCTTCAGTATCATGACCTTGAATATTTGAATGATAAGCGCAGTTCTTGAATGGGTCATAACTATAAGATGGGTACTTAGGAATCCACCCTTTTCTTGGTTGCACAACACCTCGAGCCCTCAACCTTTCAAATATACTTGTCAGGGATTCAGTTAAAGTAGTAAAAGTATGAGGCCTACTTTTATTTGGTTGATAAAAACTCGATTGTGTTGGATGGGTCTGAGGTTGAGAGCTGGATTTGATATGACAAGCTTGTGGTTGAAAATATTTTGAGTTATGAAGTTCAGAACGAACGTCATAGGAATCAAAAATCGCATGTAGTTTCGCAATATCCCAATGGTTTTATGTTTGAGGTGTGGGGGTTGATACACCATCGAGTGATCTGATGAAAGTTTGTATCAATTCTTCTTCAGGTACTGAAGGATGCACTTTAGAAGCTTCTAGTCTCCATCGTGTTACATATTCCTCAAAAGACTCGTGATTCAATTTTCTTAATCTGAGCAGATCCAACATAGTTGCATCAGCCTTGATGTTAAACTTATGTTGTTCTACAAAGTCTCGAGCCATATCTTCCCACGAATATCATTAGTCAAAGTCTTGTTTGTCATACCAAGTGAGTGCTATTCCTGACAAACTCTGAATGAATAATCTCATGAGAAGAGCTTCATTATGTCCTATGCCAACCAATCTGCTGCAATAATCCTTAAGATGTGTGATTGGATCTCCATGCCCATCAAACACATTGAATCTTGGAACTTTGTACCTTGGCGGCAATCCAACTCTTGGATGTAGACACAGTTTCTTATACCTCAGGTGATAAATATTTTCAGAGCGTAATTTTTCATCCACCCTCTCCTCTAAATCATGAATTTTTCGTTGCAGTGCATCTAGTTTGTTGTTCTCATTTTCGTCAGATATTATCATGCTTGGTAAAGTATCATGATCGGTGAGTGCTGAAAATGATTTTTGAGGGAGTGTATGAGTGAGGACAGAGAGAGGAGATACAGTCCAAAAAGTATTTTGCATGGAACGAGAAGGAAGAAGACTAGCTTTCTTTTGAATATTGAGCATATTTGTCATATTGCAGATTCTTAATTGAGTCGATGTTCAAACGCTAGACAACCTTTAAGCAAAATAAATAAGTTAAACACAAATAATATTATCATGTAGCACACATAAGCTTGAAACATTAATAGTAATAATAATAATAATACTATAAAATAAAAGACGCTCAAAACGAACAAGAATTAGAACTTAAAGAGTGATCTAAACGCAGAGATTTGAGTTTCGAACAAAACTTATGATAGTAACAAAACTTATGATTTCAAAGAATTAGTATGATACTAGGATGCAAGATTAAGAGAAGAGAGAGTCATAGGATGAATAAGGTTGACTATTGTTGAACACTAGAGCTTTCTCCACATTATTTTGTCAATTTAATCAGTCCCATCTTTGAAAGATCAAATACATAATATGGGAAAAAAGAAAATTTGTATTATGATGAGACCGAATTCATTAAATGAGCGCCCAGGTATCCCTCTTATAGGGGAATCAGGTCAACGATAGTTTACACATCTTATATGCTCTACCGTTCAACTTTAGTCAACCTTAAAAGAAGAAGGCTTTCAATTAGTAAAAGGAAACGCACAAGAGAAAGTAAAACGTCTTATAATGATAGAATTAAGAGTGGAACATGAATTGAGGTTATAAGCGCACCATAAGACTTAAAAATTGTGAAAGCTGAAGGATGACGCAAGCATCGAGTGTTAACGGTTGAGGGTCAAAATTATAGTGGGATCTGGATCAAACGAATGAAATTGGGTGACGGACATGATATTTCAACGTAGAAAGCAATGAGTTAAGGATATTCTAAAAGTAACGAATCACCCTAAAAAGTTAGAAGGGAGTCTAGGATATCTTATGGAGGAATGGGTCGATTCGAGAGATGATTTATATGCTAAAAGAAGATTTTTAGAGGACAAGATCAAGTCATGACGTTAGAATGAATTTTTTTGACTAGGCCCTAAGATTGTATGATTTGGGCTTAAAGAAAAAAAGGTGTGATACTGTAAAATTATTTGCATTAAGTGCAAATAAATAAATTTGACGTCATCTAAAATTTAAAAATCTAAGAGTAAGTGATAGCTAAGACGAGAACCAAATAATTAAATAGGTAAAATGATAACATAAATATAAAAAATTTACATGTAGCAGATAAATATGTGTGTCATTTTAGTGTCATGAACACCCATTTATAGTTAATGTATGAATGACTTAAGTACAAGGGGTGGACATGACATTATCTTAAGCTCTTAAGAGTTGGATAGACACGAATTCAAAATTTTCTTTTGCGAAGAGGCACGTGGTCATACGGTAGCAAAACTATCCGTTCACTCCACGTCTATGCCAACTCTCTAAAATATGGTATTGAAAGAATTTTGGAGAAGTGCAAAGGTCTAACTCTCGTTTATAGTGTGTGAAAGTATGAAATTCCCAAGTGGGGGAAGTATGAGCGAAATAACAATTATATAAAGCGATAACAATTAGCATATAAGAAAAGCTACACATTGAACATTTAAGAAAAGCAGTAAAATAAAATAAGTAAACAAATCGATAGAAGAACCACAAAACGTATAAAAGGCAAGGAGGAATTAAGCATAAAAATACATAATTATAAAATATGCTAAGTACGGAACAAGTAAATTATCTAAGGAAACAAATAAAGGAGAGAAAAAAAAGAAGAGAATTTAGCATAAGAACACGGGGAAAGAACAAAAGGAGAAAGTTAATCATGCTAAACACATTTAAGGAAACATATAAGAATGTGTACTTTATTTTTAGGGAACCAAGTAAATTGACAAGAGAAAAAATTATCATAAAAATACGGGGAAAAAAACACATTGATCATGACAAAATACACCAATTTAATTCTAAAAATAATAATTAAAATATACTAAAATTATTTTAAAATGACAGATAAAGAAGAAAAGAAAAGGAAGTTCAACATGGAAATAATATTTTACAAAGATAAAAAGGAAAAGAATTACACAAAAAAGAATACATAATTTTATCCAAAAAATACTACACATACGACTAGATATATTATTTAATCACACAAATAAATTACAATATTCTAAACATAAGAAATAGGCATACTGTTTAACAAAAGCAAATAAAAGAAAGGACTCTTAGCATGGGGATAATCATTTATGAAAATGGAAAGAAAGATTAAACAGGAGAAACACAAACAAATTAAAGAGCATGCTAAACATGAAAAATAGATAATTTATTTGAAAAATAAATAAATAACAAGGAAAAGAAAAAACAGTTAATTAAGAAAAGAAAACAACCAAAAAAGGTAACACAAAATCCCACATAAACACAAGATCCGTAATGGTTAGAACCTAAATATCCCCAGCAGAGTCACCATTCTGTCGCGCCCTATTTTTCTCGCGAAAAAGCGGGATTCGACGTGTCAATTTTTTTTGGGATTAAAAAAAAAAGTGAAGAGTCGCCACCTAACGAATTTAAGGTTCGTTAAGGCACCATACTACACTAACTATGACTAAATTAAATTAAGGGTCTACGCAACCAGAAATCGGGTAAGGATTCAAGTTATCTCGAAAGGAAGGTATTAAGAACCTTTTGAGGTCCACAAATGTGGGTCCCTGCCAGATTCATTTATTATGTGGGGGAGAAAGTGATAAAACCAAGTTTGATAAATTTATTAAGATAAATTGGCTACATGATAAGCATACGAACTCTATCTTAAAACAAGTAGACAAATTAAGCATAATTTCTACTCATTAATCTAAACTAAGCGATAAATAATTAAACATACTGTTTTATTCACTAATTAAACAACTTATTTTCTTAACATGTGAATTTAAATAACTAGGTGATTAACATAGAAAAAACTTTTATTTTAAAACAAATAAATAAACTAGGCGTAAATTATTATCTAGAGAATGCGAATTTAAGTGATTAAATGGCGAATTCATTTATTAATTATTTAAAATAAGTGGGTAAAACTAAACATATATATTTATTTGATTATTAGTTAATTAGTACGAATCTAAAGATCTAGGTGATTAATCATGCAAGAATTATTAATATTAGATAAGCGAGAGGAGAGAAATTAAAGAAAAGGAAAATTGATTAAGAAAGCCAACATATTACGTATAATTAATTATTCCTACTCGCTTACTCAAGTGAAAGCTACAATTTATTACGATAGAAAAATAGCACGGTGAAAACAAAATATTAATTACCCCCAAAATAAATAAAAGAACAAAAATAATATGGAGTAAAATTAGTTTTAAAAGGTATAAATGAACTTAATCTTGTCAAAGGACTCATGAGAAAGTTTAAAAGGCTTAAAATGTTTGTTGCTTTTATAGGGATGATGTCTCGATATTATTAATTACGCTCCTCCACTATAGCAATAATTTGATTGGAGGTCAGTTTAAAAGTTAAAAAATAATAATAATATTTTTACAGACCAAGCAAGAGAAAAGAAATAAATTTTTTAGCTAATGCACAACTTTGTCAGCCATAACAGCCTCCTGGCATTCTCCGGATCCCCAAGCGACTCTTCAATGTCTTAAACTCATGTTTAAACCCCCTGTCAATACACACCATGCACTAACCGAACCCAACAAATACACATATCCTACATTTGAGATTCAGACACAAGGTAAAAACATATGAGCAGGCCATATTGCTTCATACAATATATTTATATATATATATATATATACTACAACTAGGGTGTCATATAAGGCAACAAGTTTTTAATGTCTGTGGATAGTCTAAGAATTCATGCATTAAGAGCATAATCACATGGACTCATATAAGATATATTTATTCTAAATCTTACACACGCTATATAGACTCAATAACTTTGTTAATATCAAACCTTGTTACGAGATTTCCACTCCGTACGTGATCGTCCAAGTAATAGTAACTGGTTAGTCCGGATATCGTACCCAAGAGACTTATGATTTAGCAAATATCCTACTTTAATCATATACAGCTAAAATAACCAAGTACGAAAGTAAAAAGAATGTGTTCTTGAAGTATGTGAGTAATTAAAATAAGTTGACAAAATAAAATGCAAGCAAATAATAATTGTGTTGATTCCAATTTAGAAAGAATTCCATGGTTACAGCTTTATTACGCACTCCTAAATAGTAATCACTTGAATCGACTTATTCGTTCACCTAGTTGTTGATTCCGGGGTTGCTATTACAACTATGGTCTCTCGAGCCTCTAGTTGCCTATTCAAAATAGCATCACAACTACATCGTTGAGCGAGAATGTGACATCATATTTCGAAAGCATTTATATTTCTTCCCGTGTGAACCAAGCAAGGCGTTCTAGGTATATCTCTATCCTAGTCGCTAACCTACCCCTTACGTTACAAAACAGAGGTCTTGCTCCTTATATTCCTCGGTCTACCTTGTTGATCCTTCTCTCGAGATCGCAACACTGTTATATGTTTATCTTAATGGCGGTCAAGCATCAAAATACTAAAACAGGAATATAAAAACAACTAATAATGGTAAACGAACAATCAATTCAACTCCAATACGAAATAGTCATGCGTTTGTAGCCGTAACCCCAGAACAAGGGTTCTTAGCCACTCATACTCAAATGAAAAACAAAGATGTAATTGTTTTCATCCAAAGTATAGCTAAGAAAAGGAAGAAGAAAAGAAACCTAATGGTCAACTCTGTTCTTGCCTCTTGCTCTCAAAACATATGACGGAACCCTTCCAAAAAACGTATAAGGTTATATTTAGAGGGTTTGGGAAATAACCCCTTTTCCCTCTTGAAATCGGAATAGAAAAAGCTGAAAAAATCTGTCGGGATGGCTGCTGGCGCGCCGCGCCTGAAAGGCGCCTAGATCGGGCTTCAGTAGTTTGGGGTCGGGCGCGCTGCGCCATGGACGCGCCTGCCTGGGTTTGCATTTGGAGCGCCGCACCTGGAAGGCGCCAAGTCCTGGCTGCAGTAGTTGTACGCCTGGGGCGCCGCGCCTGGAAGGCGCCAGGCTGCTCCCAGCCTATTTTTCTTCCTTGTTTGCTCCCGACCATTCCGTTACATCACTTCCATGCTCTACTCTTCCGTTTTGTCTTTTCATCGTCATTTCCCGCGTCATTTTGCCTGCAAGTATCTAATCATGTGTCTTAGTGCAACATATAGCAATTCTGATAAAAACACACAATATATAGTAGGTAACGTTCTCAAAATATAAGGTAAACATGGGTAAAATACAATAAACGGGCATATAATTATGCCCAACATCAAGTCATATAAAACATATTTATTCTAAATCTTACACACGCTATATAGACTCAACAACTCTGTTAATATCAAACCTATGGGCATGGTAATTAAGTTTTAACAAGCACGACACTTTCAGATAAACTTAGAATAAGTAGGATTTGGCAAAGATGGTTTCCACTTATAGGCATAGCCTCTGAGGTTTATTAGTTACAGCAAGCAGTAATGAAAATCAAGTTTGCCAAGAAGAACACAAAATCCGTAGACATAAATCTTAGCAATACAAAACAAGAATAACAGACTCGAGCAGATTCCAAACACCATGACTCTTGATATGAAGGATTAACATTCAAGTGCATAAGCTTCACCAACTTATTAGATGAAGAATTTTAAAAGAGTACAACACATACAATGTTCCGAATAACGCACCTGAATTTTCCACAAAATGCTTAATGCATTCAAGCCATCCAATATTTGGTATGATAATTTGCAGAAAGTAGAACTATGAAAAATATCATACAAGCATGAAAAAAATACTTTGATAGAGAACTAACCGGTTCGCAAGAAGTAGCCTTGAATAAAGCATAAAGCAAAGGATAGTAAAAATGAGTGTCCTTTTCGAGATGCCAAGAGCTTTTGGTCGGTCAGCTACCGATGGTCTTCCAAGAGAAGAGATAGCAGTGCTTATATATTAGAGAAAATCATCAATCAAGGAAGTAAGAAGAGGTAAAAAAAAATCAATCACAACGATCCTTTCCTTAAACGAATCAATCAAATCATTATAGTCAAAAGATCAGGTCATAGTTACCATAAATAATAAATATTGGAGCTGTATAAACTAAATAAGGTAAAAACTTATTATGGTGAGGATGTGCTAGAGCTTACCATGAACACACCAATTCGAATTCAAAAGGAAAAAGGGGGACAGATTGATCGAAATTACCAGAAATATCGTAAAAAATATACCATTCTAAGTTACCATAATTATCACAAATCAAACATAAGAAGGGATAGAGACAGATTACCAAAATTTGAACCACCTAAAATGCTATCATGACAGATCGAATAAGGAAAGGTATCAATTAGAACTAATCATGAAATCAGTTCACTAGGCGAATACAATTAAGATTTTACCACATAATAAGTACTAAAGGATGTCACACAATTCTAAAGGGAAACGAAAGTAATCACAACCTTTGCAGCAAAGTTGTGGTACAAATTTTTAATTAGCATATACTTAGTAAAATATCTCCATTTGCAGTCTGCCGATAATCAGTTTTGAAATAAAGCAAAGAAAATTTAATAAGCATCCTAATTTAAATAGCACATGTTTAACCATAGCATGAATACGATAATCATCCGCCAAGTTAACATAACAAAGTATTTCAAAACACGTTCATAACGATTGGGATATTCACACGGATCAATACGCAAGCATATTAGAGCACAAATAGACAAATATTAATCAAGACTTAATACCCAAATCTCAACCTTCTGAGAAAGAAATTTTTAGTGAGATAAAAGTAATCAATTGAGTATGAAAAAATGAACTTGAAGCATACTAGAGATGAATTCATTCGAATTTGTCGGCCTTCCAAGGCACAACAGTGAATAATGACTAACGGGTCATGATCTTCAAATCATTTCAGGATAACCAATCACTCGGCGTGGGCAATCTATTGATGCTCTCTTCATCGGATTTTAGCTCGTCAGGGCTTCCAAATCTCACCGGAGAAGAATGGGTTTGGGGTTTTTGAGTTTAGTGGGGAAACAGAGAGAAGACAACTGGGGGTCTTATTTTGCGGGTTTTGCCGGTGGTCTTTGATGGGGTTTACTATTAATAGTGGCGGCAGTGTTTGTGGGGTCATTTGGTGGTGTTCAGCTAGTGTGACATCGGGGTTCACCGATCGGAGAGTTTGAGGCAGCGGTAAGGACTAGGAGAGAAAGGCGGTGGGGTTGAGTTGAGGAGAAGAGCGGGGCAGTATTTATTAGTGGCTTGCGGTGGCTGCTGGCGTGTGTTGGCGGTGGTGGTTGAGTTACTGGTGAAGAGGATGAACAGGAGGAGAGAGAAGGATAGTGATGTACAGGGGTGGCGGTGGCTAGATCCGTCAGTGGTAAGAGAAGAGCGGAGAAGAGAGAGAGAGGCAGTGAGTAGTGAAGTGGTAGTAGTGCTGGGTTAATTAAAAAGGAAATAAAAGGGGTTAATGTCATGACCCAATTTCTCGCTCATGATGGCACATACAATACCGCAGTAGGTGAACCAATCCCCGTATCTCGGAAAGGTTAGTAATGGGCCACATTTTATCAACTTAAACGGAAGAACAGTTTAATAAGCGGAAGCAAGGGAACAAGATGAAGAAAATAGATAACAGGAGTAATATATACAATACGGAAGCTAAACCAAACCCAAAACCTGGTATCATAGCGTATAAGATCCGGATCTACATAAGGTGTACAAAGGGCCCAAAACAATATATATACAAAGCTATTTCCGAGTAGAAATAGAGTACATAATCAAAAGATAAACTAAAAGCTAAGCTTCGGTCGCCAAGAGCTCACCCTTAGTCTGGAATATCACAAAAGCACCTCCTCGCATGAGTCTCCAACGAGCTAACAATGATGGCCCACACTAGGATTTGCACCAGAAGATGCAGAGTGTAGTATGAGCAACAAATACAAAGTTGATCTTGGGCATATTTATATGCCCATTTATCGTATTTTAACCATGTTTACCTCATGTTTTAAGAGCATTACTTACTATATATTGTGTGTTTTGAGTTGAATTGCTATATGTTGTACTAAGACACATGATTAGGTGATTGTAGGTGAATTGACGCGGGAAAGTGACCATTGGAAGATGATTCGAATGTAGAAAGCATGGATGCATGTAGCGGAATATTCGGGAGCATGTAAAGAAAAGAAAATAGGCTTGGGGCATCGTTGGGGCACTGCCCCAGGGCCTAAACTACTGGAGGGGCAGCCAGGTGTACTGCTGGTGCGCCGCCCCATGGGAAAACAACTTGAGGGGTGGCATGGCGCATTGCTGGTGCGCTGCCCCAGAGGCAAAACTGCTGGAGGCCAAGTCAGGCGCTTCTCAGGCGCGCCGCGCCAGGCAGCCTCCCAACCAAAATTTTAGCTTTCTTTTAGTCCGATTTCATGAAGGAAAAGTGGTTACTTCCCAAACCTTATAAATAGAACCTTGTGCATTTATTTTTTAGGGTTCCGTCATATTTTCAGAGCATAAGGTAGATATTAGATTTCACCATTAGGTTTCTTTGCTTCTTCCTTTTCTTAGCCATAACTTTGGATGAAAACATATTTACTTGTGTTTTTGATTAGCATGATTGGATAAGAATCATTGTTCTGGGGTTACGGCTACAAACACATGATTAATTAGTATGAATTTGAATTGATTGCTCGTTTGCCATTATTAGTTGTTCTTATATTCTTGTGTTTATTATTTTGACGCTTGGCCGCCATTAAGATAAATATATAACATTATTGTGAACTAGGGAGAAGGATCAACAAGGTAGATTGAGGAATATAAGGGGCAAGGCCGCTCTTTTGTAACATAAAGGGTAGGTTAGCGACTAGGATAAGAATATACCTAGAACGCCTTGCATCGGTTCATACGGAAAGATATATAAATGCTTTCAGAATAAGATGCCACATCCCCGCTCAACGATGTAGTTGTAATGCTATTTTGAATAGGCAACTAGAGGATCAGAAGACAATAGTTGTAAAATCAACCCCGGAATCAACAACTAGGTGAACGAATAAGTCGATTCAAATGACTACTACTTATGATTGTGTACTAAGGCTGTAACCCTGTAATTCTCTCTAAAACTTGGAACCAAAAAATCTTTACTTGTTAGTATTTAATTCTGTTATTTTATTTTAGTGCTTAGTACAACAAAACTCATACTCTATTTACTTTCATTCTTGTTTATTTTAGAGGTATACGAATAAATTAGAACATTTGCTAGTCATAAGTCTCTTGGGTACGATATCCGGACTAACTAGTCTATATTACTTGGACGACCAAGTACACTTGCGTGTGAGTGGGAAGTCGCCTAACAAGTTTTTGGCGTCGTTGCCGGGGACTTAGAAATTAGCGAATTTCTAACTTTTCTTATACAACTTTATTATTCAAGTATTGACAACTTGATTTTAGCGTTTGGAAAAATCTGTAGGTACTAACTTTAAACTGTCAACAAGCTGGAAAGGACGAAAGAACTAGTGGAACCACACCCTAAACCTGAATGACTATTTCATCAACGGAGATGGTCAGCAACACTTTATCCCATTAAGTTTCAGGAGGTGGTTGAGAATCCGATCCAAATCGTTGAGCAACCAGAAGTTGTTCCTTTAGAAATGGCAGCACCAAGGCCAGTGTGTGATGTGGCAATCCCACTTGTGACTAATGTCACCAATAGCATTCGAAAACCTATGCCAGGTGGGTGGTTTGAACTCAAGCAGAACATGGTGCAACTCTTGCACACCAATGGTTAGTTTGCGGGCTTTTCACATGAGGACCTACAACAACATCTCCAGAATTTTCTGGAGATTAGTAATACATTCATACCTACTGGGGTCGCAGAGGACTATGTTAGATTGACACTGGTTCAGTTTTCTTTACTTGGGGAAGCGAGGATATGGTTAAAAGCTGAGCCGCCAAACTTCATCACTTCATGGAATGATTTGGTCCAGAAATTCTTGATGCGGTTCTTTCCATCTGGGAAGACAGCCAAGCTGAGGAGCAAGATTCTGAGTTTCAGACAGAAAGATTGTGAAAATATCTACACAACTTGGGAGAGATTTAAGTCCCTCCTCATGGACTGCCCTCATCACCAGTAGACGAACGAGGTTTTGGTTCACATATTCATTGAAGGTCTGGAGCCTCAGTCAAAGATTTTGCTAGACTGTGCAGCAGACGGGAAAGCACTAGAAAATACATATGATCAGTTGTACACTTTATTGCAAAGCATGGCGCAGAGCAATCCATAATGGAACTCAGACACCAGTAGAGCCACGCCAAAAAAGGTTGCCGGATTACTTGAGGTAGATTCCAACAAGACTTTATTTGCCAAGGTGGAATCTATGGATAATCAGATAAGTAACATAGCTATGGTTCTCAACAAATTAGCTCTTGGGAATAATCAGGCACAAGTTAATGCAGTACAACCTGCAGCTCTTCAGTTTTGTGATACTTGTGGGGGAGACCATCTATCGGAAGATTGTGCAGCAAATTTGGATTCTGTGAACTTTTTTAGGTATGCGCAGAGAGGTGGAAGTCAGAATTATGGAAATGAATAAAATGCAAATTTGAGGAACAACCTGCCATATGGAAACAACCAAGGTCAGAATCAATTCAGGAACCAAGGGCAGAATCAACAGTTTGCTGGAAATAACAAGCATGCGGTCATGCCAAGAAACATAGAGGACATGCTGAAGTCGATGATGGAGAGCCAAGCTAAGTATGAAGAAGAGATGAAAGATCAGAAAACTGCCATCTAGAATTTAGAAAAGCAAGTGGGGCAGCTGGTTGGAGCATAGAATATGAGACCACAAGTGGTCTTCCTGGTGACACTGACCCAAATCCAAAGCAGGTGAATGCAGTTACTACCCAAAGTGGGCTAGAGCTAAAAGAGCTGGCACCGAAGCAAGCAGATCCTAAGGTAGTTGAAGTTGCAACCGGAAAGGCTAAAGCTAGTTCAAAGACAGAGGTGAAAGAAGGTGAAGTTATTGTGAAGCCTCCTCCACCGTTCCCATAAAAATTGATCAAACAGAGAGAGGAGGCTGGATTTCAGAAATTTCTTGACCTCTTGAGGCAAGTACAACTTAATATCCCCCTCATAGATGTTCTTCAGGGATTCCAGAAGTATGCAAAATATATCAAGGACATTGTGGAAAACAAGAACAGGCTGACCTAATATGCCACAATCGCTCTCACAGAAGTATGCACGTCTCAGATTCAGAACAGATTGCTAACCAAACTGAAAGATCCGGGAAGTTTCACTATTGAGATCACCATTGTCCAGAAGGTTATAGCTCGAGCACTATGCGATCTTAGGGCAATTATCAACCTAATGCCATCTTCAGTCTACAAAAATATGGGGTTGGGTAGTCCTCGTCCCACTACAATTGTTTTGCAGTTGGCAGACATATCTTTGGCTAGACCTGAGGGTATAATAGAGGACGTATTGGTGTAGATTGGTTCGTTAATCTTTCCAGTGGATTTTGTGATCTTGGACTTTGAACAAGACTCGGAAGTTCCATTTAATTTGGGACGTCCATTATTGGCTACAGGCAGAGCATTCATAGATGTGGTAGCAGGGCAACTCACCATGAGAGCACATGACAAGGTGGAAGTCTTCAATGTTTATAAGGCAATGAAGTTGCCTGCGTTATATTAGGACTTATCGACCATTACTGTGGTGGACATAGAATCAAGGATACCGCTCATAACCTCCAAAGATCCATTAGAGAGGGCCCTCACCGGGATAGAGTTGTATAGAGATGGAGCGGCACATGAAATGATTCAATACTTGGAAGCAGCTTGGGTATTGTGTAGTACTACTGAGTTCAAGCCTCTTAATAGACCGTTGGGACCCCCTCCCAAGCCATCTATTGAAGAAGCTCTGAAGCTAGAGATGAAACCACTACCACCTCATCTGAAGTATGTATATTTAGGAGAAGAGGATACGCTTTCGGTAATTCTCGCAGCAGGGTTGAATGAAGCACAGGTGAAAGAGGCCCTAGCAGTGTTGCGAAAGAGGAAGAAAGCAATTGGGTGGCAGATGTCTGACATTCATGGGATCAATCTGTCATTCTGCATGTATAAGATATAGATAGAGGAAGGGTACAAGCCCATGGCACAACATTAAAGAAGATTGAACCCTCCTATGAAGGATGTAGTGAGAAAAGAGGTGATCAAGTGGCTAGACGCAGGTATTGTTTTCCCCATCTCAGATAGCAAATGGGTCAGCCCTGTGTAATGTGTCCCCAAGAAAGAAGGGATTACTGTGATGACAAATGAAAAGGAGGAGCTGATTTCGACATGTACAGTCACCAGGTGGAAGATTTGCATGGAATATCAGAAATTGAATGAAGCCACCCAGAAAGATCACTACCACATCCCATTCATTGATCAGATGTTGGACAGGTTAGCTGGCCAGGAGTACTTTTGCTTTTTAGATGGATATTATGGATACAATCAAATAGCCATAGAACCAGAGGATCAGGAGAAGATGACATTTACTTGTCCTTATGGCACATATGCTTTCAAGCGTATGCCCTTTGGGCTTTGTAATGCGCCGGCTACATTTCAGAGGTGTATGATGGCTATTTTTCTGATATGGTGGAAGAGATTATTGAAGTATTCATGTATGACTTCTCAGTGTTTGGGAAGTTGTTTGACACTTGTCTTCAGAATCTGGATAGGGTATTGGCGAGATGCGAGGAGATGAATCTGGTGCTTAACTGGGACAAGTGCCACTTTTTGGTCACGGAAGGCATTGTCCTTGGCCATAAAGTATCAAAGATGGGTCTAGAAATGGATCGCGCGAAGATAAAAGTTATTGAGAAGCTACCACCTCCAGTCTCTGTGAAAGGCGTTCGTAGTTTTCTTGGTCATACAGGTTTCTACAGACGCTTCATTAAAGACTTCTCCAAGATATCCAGGCCAATGTGCAAGTTGCTTGAGAAAGAGGTGAAGTATGAATTCAGTGATGACTGTGTGAAGGCGTTTGAGAATCTGAATAAGCGCTTGATTGAAGTTCCTATCTTGATTGCTCTAAATTGGGAGTTGCCTTTCGAGCTTATGTGTGATGCTAGTGATGTTGCGGTTGGAGATGTGTTGGGTCAGAGAGTCGACAAGGTATTTCATTCTATATATTATGCGAGTAAGATACTTGATTTGGCTCAAACCAACTACACAGTCATGGAGAAAGAGATGCTAGCGTTAGTCTTTGATTTTGACAAATTTCGCTCCTATCTTGTGGGAATGAAAGTGATTGTATATACGGATCATGCTACTATCCATTACTTATTTAGCAAGAAGGATGCGAAGCCAAGACTTAGTCGGTGGATTTTTTTGCTTCAAGAGTTCGATTTGGAGATAAGGGACCGAAAGGGCACAGGGAACCAAGTAGCAGATCATTTCTCCAGGCTTGAAGATTGGACTCATGTGCCCAATGAAGGGCAGATCAGAGAAGAGTTTCCAGATGAACAACTCTTAGCTTTGAGTGTTGTTGAGTTGCCATGGTATGGAGATATTGTCAATTTAGGGGTAAGTGGAGTGTACCCCCCAGAATCCACTACACAACAAAAGAGGAAGCTACATCATGACTCTCGCTTTTGCATGTGGGATGAGCCTTATCTGTTCAAACAGGGTCCGGATCAAATAATCAGAAGATGCATTCCGGAAAATTAGGTGAGGGAGATCCTCGAGAGTTGTCATTCATCTCCTTATGGGGGACATCATGGAAGAGAGTGAACAACACATAAGGTCTTACAGTCGGGCTTCTATACGCCTACGATATTCAAGGATGCGGCAGCGTTCGTCAAGGGATGTGATCAATGCCAAAGGACTAGAGCTATATTGAGAAGGCATGAGATGCCTTTACAGAACATCCTTGAGGTGGAGATCTTTGATGTATGGGGAATCGACTTTATGGGACCCTTCCCACCCTCTTTTGGCCATAAGTATATACTTGTTGCGGTAGATTATGTGTCTAAGTGGGTAGAAGCGGTAGCCCTTCCAATCAATGATGCAAAGGTAGTATTAAAGTTTGTCAAGAAGAACATATTCACAAGATTCGGTATGCCATGAGCTATAATCAGTCATGATGGGACTCAATTCATCAATAACTGGTTCAGCAAATTATTGGCTAAGTATGGAGTGAGTCACAAGGTAGCTACTGCATATCATCCCTAAACGAGCGGACAGGTTGAGGTATCGAATCGGGAAGTGAAACAGATACTAGAGAAGACTGTGAATGCACAAAGGAAGGATTGGGATGAGAAGCTTGATAATGCACTATGGGCGTATCGAACTGCCTATAAAATGCCCATTAGAGCTTCTCCATATCGCCTTGTATATGGCAAGGCTTGTCATCTGCCGGTCGAGTTGGAACACCAAGCCTATTGGGCTATAAAGAAGCTAAATCTTGATGAAGAACTGGCTGGGTGGAAGAGGCAACTACAGCTTAACGAACTTGATGAGTTTAGGTTGCAAACGTATGAAAATGCCAAGCTCTATAAGGAGAAGACCAAGAGGTGGCATGACAAGCACATCCTTCCGCGCTCATTTAAACCTGGTCAAAGTGTCTTCCTCTTCAACTCAAGGCTGAAGCTTTTCCCCGGAAAGCTCAAGTCTATGTGGTCTGGACCCTTTGAGGTAGTGCAGATGACTCCGCATGGCACTGTGGAGCTCTGGAGGGCCGACAAAATAGGTACATTCTTGGTAAACGGTCAACGAGTGAAGCATTATTGGTCTGAGCATGTGGATAGGGAGAAAACCTCAATCACCTTGTCAAATGAGTGATTTTTGAGGTGCGTCATGCGGCGATCTTAAATTAGGCGCTACGTGGGAGGTAACCCATGAATGTATTGTAATAGTTTAGGACAAAAATAACAAAAATACAAAAATATGAGTCATGCCATGACCAAAACTAAGGCGCTAGGTGGGAGGCAACCCACCATTTTTCTAATGGTTTGTCGTTTTTGCAGGAAGAAAAAGGAAAATGCACGCTAAGGATGACATGGGGTGGGGTAAGTAATGAAAAACCTGAGTCCCAGGGGTCTGGTGGAGCTTTGGTGCGCCGCCCTAGGGACTAAACTCTCGTGGGCCTATTCTGGCGCCTTGATGGCGCACGACCCCATACAGTAGCCCAACTGGGCGCGTTAAGGGTGCACCGCCCCATGCCAAAAACTCCCGAGCGCCTTCATTAGTGTAATAGATGTGTGTCGCCCCATGCTGAATTCCAGGCAGGAGAATCAATGGCACATCGCGCCAAGAGCTAAACTGCTGAGAGCCAACACGGGTTCATCTCAGGCACAACGCGCCAAGGCATGAACTTCCGAGCGCCTTCACTGGCGCAGAATGGGCGCGGCTCCCTATGCCTATTTCAGGCAGTCCACATATTTTAAAAAGAGGGGCAGGTTAAGGGTCAACCGACCCAAGACCTAAAATTTTGACCTACTACTCCTTTAAAACCCCTAAATCCGAAATTTTCCTCTTCATTTTTCAAGTGGAGCGCCAACCCCCATCCTCCATTCTCTCCCAAATTTTCTCTCTTCCCTCCATTGTTTCCCACCTCAAGCTTGAACAATTTCCATACTTTCTCAAGGTAATATCTGCCTTTACTTTCTACACTCTCTACTTCTTATTTATGCTCTCCATTGTTAAGATTGATAGGTGTACACTTCTTTTCATCTTTTTGGAAGAATTGAAATTTTTTCCACCATTGATGAAGGCTTGAAAGCTTGAAATACACCCACAAAAGAAGATTATTTTTCGTAAATACACTACTATTGGTGGATTTCGAATTTTGTTTCTTATTTTGTGTTGGGTCTTGGTTTATGGAAAGCAAAGTAAGTAGTAGAAAGAGATGGGTCACTCTAAAAACTTCAAGAAAAATTGTGATGAATGTGTAGTACATGGAATAAAGTGGCGACTTTGAATAGTGTTTAATTTTGAAATAAGGGTAGAGAATCCTTGATAATTGTTTGGAAAGTACTTGTGAAAATTAATTGGTGGATATGGTGCCTTAGGATGGCAGAACTAAACTTGTGTTGAAAGGGGGAAGTCTGTGTACCTCATGTCATCAACCTATAGACACCATTGCTAGCAAAATAAGTGTGGGGTTGTTATGAACCTATAAAAAACACTAATTTAGCTAGATCTATTTGTACTGGGCTGATTTGTGTAACTTGTGTGTTGTAGGTACAATGCCTCCAAGAGGAAAGAAACAGGTTACCAAAGGCACGGGGAACAAAAGGTCCCGTAAAGAGGAATCATCCGGGACAGCAGCTCCTTCGAATCCGCAGGCACCCCCGCGACAGTTCGGGATGAGAGCACTAATTATGCAGGGGCTTGACTGGTTTGAATCCCAAAAAGAAGCAAAGTATCATGGGGATGAGCATGTTGATGAGGCATGGTTGCAAGCGGAATTCCCCCAGATTCATGAGATGGTCTACAGATTGGGCATCCAATACATCTTCCAGAATCAAGGAGAGTGCAACCTTACTATGGTAAGGGAATTTTACGCAAACTGGCAGACAAGTGAAGGGAAAAGCCAAAAAGTGGGAGTTCAGGGGAAGGTCATCCGGTTTACCACACGGGTCCTAAATGAGTTCTTGGGAACACCACATGTAGATGCAGCACCATACTTGGAAATGAAAGAGGAGCCTCCATATAGAGACATACGCCACACACTTTGTGGGTTGAATTCAACGGCTCGATGGGAAAGAAGTAAAGATACAGGAAGACATTCCACCCTACATTATGCGTATTTTATCCAAGAGGCTAGTGTGTGGTTAAAAATTATATGTAGCACTCTTCTACCATGCAAGAACACAACTGAGGTGACCAAAGATAGAGTGGTGCTGGTGTACATGCTCATGAAGGGAATGCAAATCAATGTGGCTTCGGTACTGAGGCACAACATGGTGAAATTTCGCGAGGACAAAAGATGGTGTTACTGCTATGGAGGATTGGTGACCCAATTTCTAAGGCAAGAGAATATTGAGGAAGAAATTCATGATTTGGTTCCACCGCAAGTCCCGTACCTTGTAATTCTACTGGTTGATGTGACAAAGACAAAGCCCCAACATACTTCACACGGGCCGATACTTTCCAATGTCGAGTGACAAGCTCGAGATGATAGTTGGATGGGTAGAATGTATGGGATGGCGAAGCTACATATGTGAATTGGCAGTCGACCTGCAACCGAGGAGGAGATGATAGCTTTGAGCGACAGGTACCCGATAACTGAGAGCGCAATGTACATGTTCAAGATGGGTCCATCTTTTCAGGAGCCCTTGGACGATGATGAGTTGACTGTACATGACACTCATGATAATGAGGATGAGTTGGTTGATGATGCTGGTACCGCACTGATGGCGGTGGATAATGAGACAGTTGAGCAAGATCAGGAATTCATTCCTGATAATGATGAGGACGACGCTTAGAGGCCCAGGGAGTTTCTTCTCTCATTCTTTACATTTGTATTTATTTGAAGCACTGAGGACAGTGCTGTGTTTAAGTATGGGGTAGAGAAGTACTTCCTTTGTTTTTCATTGCTATATCTTTAGTGTGATGAGCATTGTGTGACTGGTTTTGAGTTGATGATGGTTGGTTGGTAGGTTATGCATAGTTAGGTTTATTTCTATTTAATTTTTTTTGTTTTTAGGTTGGGTTCTTCGGCTTCTGTTTTCGGTTCTTTTCCTGAGGATAGTCCCTTTGAACTGTGTAGATTTTTTTTAGGATAGTTTTTTTTTTCTTTTTTTTTTAGGATTCGTCGTAGTAGTAATGAGTTGTCCCAATGATGGATGGATGCCGACCATCTTAAGAGAAAATTAGTCATAGGATTGTAGGACTAGAAGCCTCGCCTTTGGAACGTAGAAATCCCACTTGGAGCCGTGGCTAGACGTCATGGGTAGTTCATGTGAATCCAAGCAAAGAATTGAGAACTTCACAAGAGACACATAGGCTCTTTAACTAGACTCAAAAGATGGAGAAAACGGGCTTAATTGTGTAAGTTCACTCAATATATCTCTGTAAAAGCATACAAGTGTAACATTCCTATACATGTATCATGGTGCCATGTGTGTGTGAGTTTTTGATTGGTTTCTTGCATAGAATAGCATCTAGAACTTGCCCCGTGTGTGTGTGAATTTTAACGAGCATGAAATTTATGGAATATGATTAAGGAATTTTCTTGAAAAGCCCACTTTGCATGTTTCTTAGATGATTGTTTGTGCCACCTTGACATTGCCATTAGTGAAGCCCCTTTGAGCCTTTAAGCCTATGTTTTTTTTGCTAAGCCGCATAATGAGCCTATCCACTTTGTTGATACCCTATGAATTTGATCCAAATGAAAGTCCCTAATGCACGATGAACTCAAAAAGTCATGAAAAAAGGGAAGCAAAAGGTGAAGGGAGGACAAAAGTCTAGGTGAGTGTAGTGAAATAAAGATGTAGAGCCCGGTCAAAGTTTGTAAAGTGCTTGTTGCTAGGAGAAAACAAAAATGAGTTTTGAAAAAAAAAGTGAAAAATAATATAAATAAATAAGTTTTGTCTAGCAACATGTACACATCATATAAAGGGCAAAGAATAGATAGAAAGAGGGGTAGCACAAGAAAGTGTGAACATAGGAGAAACTTAAAAAGAAGGATGAAGAAAAGAGTGAAAATGTAGTGTCATATGCAATAGGGAAAAGAGTCACTTTATGCCTAAAAGTATACTACCCGTCCCGAAGCCGACATTACAACCAAATGAAAGTCCTTTTGATTTCATGAGTGTGATTGCTCTGTTGAATTTTCTATACGCTACAGGGAAGCCTATGGAATATTGGGATATGTTTGAAACATATTTTGAGAGAGTGAGTGCTGAAATGATTCAAACTGCCCCCCAATTGAAAGGAAAGTGTGTGATGAAAAATAGGGGCAATACTAAACTGTGAGGTCACTCATGTCATGTATTTGGTAGTGTTATTACTTGCGTTGTTTACACATAGATATGTTGGTCCGATATTATGATAAGGAATCGGTTATAGAGGTTGTGTTGTTTCAAGTGAAGGATCTTTAAGCTAACAAGTGTGTTTTGAGGTTGCTTGCTACATGAACTACGAAAGCATGATTAAAATTGTGTAGCCGCTTACAAGTGAGGATGGAAAGTTCCTTAGGTGTTTATGGTGAATCTTAGGATGGATGATAGTGAGTTGTTCGAGGATGAATAAAGGTTTAAGTATGGGCTGGTGATCTTGGGCATATTTATATGCCCGTTTATCGTATTTTACCCATGTTTACCTCATATTTTAAGAGCATTACTTACTATATATTGTGTGTTTTGAGTTGAATTGCTATATGTTGTACTAAGACACATGATTAGGTGATTGTAGGTGAATTGACGCGGGAAAGTGACCATTGGAAGATGATTCGGATGTAAAAAGCATGGATGCATGTAGCGGAATGTTTGAGAGCATGTAAAGATAAGAAAATAGGCCTATAGCATCGTTGGGGCGCTGCCCCAAGGCCTAAACTACTGGAGGGGAATCCAGGCGCACTGCTGGCACGCCTCCCCATGGGCAAAACAACTGGAGGGGCGGCATGGCGTATTGCTGGCGCGCCACCCCAGAGGCAAAACTGTTGGACGCCAAGTCAGGCGCACTGCGCCAGGCAACCTCCTGACCAAAATTTCATCTTTCTTTTAGTCTGATTTCAAGAAGGAAAAGGGGTTATTTCCCAAACCCTATAAATAGAACCTTGTGCCTTTTTTTAGGGTTCCATCATATTTTCAGAGCATAAGGTAGAGATTAGATTTCACCATTAGGTTTCTTTTCTTCTTCCTTTTCTTAGCCATAACTTTGGATGAAAACATATTTACTTGTGTTTTTTATTAGCATGAGTGGCTAAGAACCCGTGTTCTGGGGTTATGGCTACAAACACATGATTAATTAGTATGAATTTGAATTGATTGCTCGTTTTCCATTATTAGTTGTTATTATATTCCTGTGTTTAGTATTTTGATGCTTGGCTGCCATTAAGATAAATATATAACATTGTTGTGAATTCGGAAGAAGGATCAACAAGGTAGATTGAGGAATATAAGGGGCAAGGCTGCTCTTTTGTAACATAAAGGGTAGGTTAGCGACTAGGATAGGAATATACCTAGAACGCCTTGCATCAGTTCATACGGGAAGATATATAAATGCTTTCAGAATAAGATGTCACATCCCCGCTCAACGATGTAGTTGTGATGCTATTTTGAATTGGCAACTAGAGGATCAGAAGACAATAGTTGTAAAATCAACCCCGGAATCAACAACTAGGTGAAAGAATAAGTCGATTCAAATGACTACTACTTATGATTGTGTACTAAGGCTGTAACCCTGGAATTCTCTCTAAAACTTGGAACCGAAAAATCATTACTTGTTTGTATTTAATTCTGTCATTTTATTTTAGTGCTTAGTACAACAAAACTCATACTCTATTTACGTTCATACTTGTTTATTTTAAGGGTATACGAATAAATTAGAACATTTGCTAGTCATAAGTCTCTTGGGTACGATATCCAGACTAACTAGTCTATATTACTTGGACAACCGCGTACACTTGCGTGTGAGTGGGAAGTCGCCTAACAGAAGCATAAGGTACCCAGTATGTATCATAGACTGACTGGGCACATATAAGATATAAGCATAGTAACAGATAGAATAGAAGCAAGTAGTCACGAAAATCAACAAAAAAGTACACAGGAACTAGCCCAGAGGGAAGACAACAAAAATAACATGCAAGGCTAGCAAGTCGAATACATATACAATAGGCACAGATCATAGTAAGAGATGACGCACCTGGGATCCTTGGAAAAACAGTATATATATACAAGTTTTAGAAGTGGACGGTATACCGGCAACCTCAAGTTTAAGGAATGGGAGAGAAGAGTAAGGATAGGCATGCTCAGAAAAAAGGAATCAATAACCAAACTAATCATATCAATCTCAAACTAGTACTAACAACTTTGCAGTATGTAATCTCAAAATCATAATCGTGACAGGGGGTAGTATAAGGAAAAAGTAACAAGAGTCTACCTACAGTCCCCCGGCCGCCTATACAACCGAGGAACGCAAACAAGTGAAAACAAAATCCTCTGGCTGCCCATACAACCGGAGCGTACACTCAACAAACAACAAACAATGGTGGTGCCTCAAACAATGAATGATCTGCTATGAAATGCCAAGACAGTGAAACCTCAGTGTCAGTATGTTACCCCCTCCTGGGCCCCAAAGGTCCAGTAAAGGCGGGATCCATGAAAGGACTTCTCCCGAGTACATCTGCTCCGTCGTAAACCCCTACCCCCGGTCACCCTTTTTCTCGAAGCACTTGGTCCGAAACGACAGGGTCCATGGAGGTCTACTCATAGACCACATACTGCACTCTAACCTCAAATACTGTATGGAGTGCCACCAGATCCAAACTTGTCACTAATGCTCAAAATGCATGCCTGAATCCTGTACAGGTCTAAATCAATGGAATAAATATAGTAAATCCCCTCCAAGGGTTCCCGGGCATATCCGGGTCTAAAACAGTAGTAAAAAAAATCTGTTGCTCCGCTTTACCGAGTCTAATCTCACTTCTTTATAAATAGCATAAATCAACCCAGCACCTCGGTCTACCCGAGTCCAATATAAGATAAGAAAACTGAGACATCTCTCTCCTTTTAACCTTTCTTACCCCAAGAAGATCCATAAAAGGGATACCAAACCATTTCATAACATATTTTTACCGAAAATAGGTCCCCGAGGTCATGCAAGGTTTGAAAATCATAGATAGTAGACCCGAAGCCAAAACCGTAGTAAAATCGAGTAGAAAATCCTTTATATGCATGATAATGGCATGCTCAATCAAAATCAACAGCCCAACGGCTCACAAACAACCTATCGGCCATGCACAGGCTCACAACTACTCAACAAGCATAACCAGTCTAGAAGGATATTTCTATGTCCAAGACTCGAGGACATTCCCAATAACTCACCTTCTATGTTCTAGAGTTAACAAGGCCTCACAGGACCACAAGGGTGAATAGAATGTATCAAACAAGTACTACAAACATTGGTGGACGGAAAGTAGGCGGACATGAATAAAGCGGTCAAGGTATGTGGTACAAACCTAATAACCCAACTCAAGGATGCCAGCTAGTACAATTTTATCCGATATATGCTAAGTCTAGGGAGTTTAGACCATAACCTACATGTCGTCCGATGACAAGCTGCTGGGACAAAGATATCCAAGCTCGAAACACTCCGAGGACTCTCGCATGATAATCAAACTATCAACAATAGAATAAACACATCAAGATGAGCCTAACGATACCCATATTTCTATAATAATAGTCGAGCCAAAATTCGGGTCACCGGCGAGCCCGTGGACCCCGCAACTCGAAATCTAAAACAAAAAGGCACAATATGATCACCGAGACCATAGGGGAACATGCCTGAAAAATCAAGGAAATTGGGCAACATTTTTGGGCTGAACCAGCCCCTAATAATCAAGAACCCAATTTAAGGATTTAAGGAAAGAAAACCGGAAATTAGGCAAGAATTACCTACCAAGAAGCTAGAATTTAAGCCAAGACGGAGAATTCTTCAAACCCACGAATATGTACGAGCTAGGAGGCAGAATCTACCAAAAATTCCAAGCTTTGGGTATGAGCAACAATGGTGGATTTTTCAAGAAAACAAAAGGAAAAGCATGTTGGGGAAGAAGCTTACCAATAATCGAAGAATCACTAATAGACGATGACCAAATGATTTCCCCAAGGCTAGGATTGATATGGAGCAAGTTTGGGAGAGAGTTTAACTATTTTAGAGTTGGGAAAAGTTGAGCTAAAACGCTGGAAAACGAAATGGAAATGATATATACTGCCCAAGGGTCCTTCATCGTGATTGTGAAGGGACCTCTCGCGGTGGCGAGGACCACACTGGCTAGACTATTGCAATTGCTAGGACTAGCCACGCGGTCGCGAAGAACAAGAATGGAGGGGATTCATCGCGGTCATGATAAGGGACATCGTGATCGCGTGGAACAAGGAACCAGACACTTCATTACGGTCGCGAAGAAGGAGTCTCGCGATCGCGGTTAAGACCTGAGGCCTGCACCTGCAACAGCCCAAAATCTACAACTTTTCAAAACTCAACGGGGTATTCCGGGCACAATCAGAAACCGATATTCAAAAACCAATAATGCTAACAGAGTGGAAATGACATTCCGGACTCAACAAAATCAGCAAAACTTCCATACGAGGTCATTTTGGAGAAATGTTGACCCAAGTCAACGCTAACGAATAAGAACCCAAA
The DNA here is from genome assembly GCA_003996215.1 of Jaltomata sinuosa. Classification (NCBI taxonomy): domain Eukaryota; kingdom Viridiplantae; phylum Streptophyta; class Magnoliopsida; order Solanales; family Solanaceae; genus Jaltomata; species Jaltomata sinuosa. The sequence goes on from QJPP01006936.1 coordinate 861,653, forward strand.
GGCTCGAAATGAGCCTGGCTCACTCGAAACCCGGACCAACCACCTTCCTAACCCAAACTCATCATTCCAAAGCTGATGGAATCGTCAAATTTTGAATTTGACACTCCAATCGTCGAAAGCCACCCAAAGTTACACTTTCAACTCCAAATGGCCTGAAAACAGAGAAAATAACACAAAACCCACACCAGAAGTTCTCAGGCCTCAACTAAAGGTTCAAGTAGACCAAACTCAATGCTCCAAAGCTAAGGAACTGTCAGAATTCAATTCCGAACACGTTATCTAAGAATGTTGACTAAAGTCAATGATATTCTAAGTTAAACCTCTAAAACAGGAAAAAGGGAAAAACAACCAAATGAACGAGTAGGGCACCGAACTACCAGTCCCAGCAAGCTATAAATGACTTGGGGCTGCTACAGGAAGGCTCTAATAGTAAAATGAATGCAAAAATGCGAAGATGACCAGAAGGGTCATCACAACATCCACTACTAAAAAGACTTTCGTCCTCGAAAGTCAAGAAGAAGGGAGTACCTGAAGGCTCGAACAACTGCGGATACTGAGCACGCAACTCATTCTCGGTCTCCCAAGTAGCCTTCTTGACCAGATGGTGCCTCCACTTAAATTTCATGACCAAAATCTCCCTAGATCTCGACCTCCTAATATCTTTGGCAAGAATAGCAATCGGCTCCTTAACAAAGGATAAGCTCTCATCCAACTGAACTGAATCCCAATACAACACATAAGACTCATCTGGAACATACCGACGCAACATCAAGACATGGAAAACTGGGTGAACAACTAAAAACATTGGAGGCAAGGCTATCATGTAGGCAATACTACCAACCCTATGTAGAATCTCAAATGGCCCAATAAACCTGGGGCTAAGCTTGCCCCATCGACCAAGTCTCATCACACCCTTCACGGGCGATACTTGAAGGAAAACCAAGTCACCAACACTGAACTCCAAGGCACAAAGTCTACGATCAGCGTAGCTCTTCTGCCTACTCTGGGTTACTCTAAGTCTGTCCTGAATCAAACGGACTCGGTCCAAGGAATCTCTAAGCAAATATGTACTCTGTGGTCTGGACTCTAACCTATAAAACCAACCAATCGGTGATCTGCAATGCCTACCATACAAAGCCTCGAAAGGTGCCATGACAATGCTCGAATGAAACCTATTATTATAAGCAAACTCGGCCAATGGCACAAACTGATCCCATGAACCCCAAAAGTCAAGAACACAAGCCCGAAGCATGTCCTCTAGGACCTGCATAGTCCTCTTAGATTGGCCATATGTCTGAGGGTGGAAAGTAGTACTAAGCTAAACCTCTGTACCCAAATCTCGTTTAATAGCCCTCCAGAACTGAGTGTCGCGGTCCAAAATGATAGAAGCTGGGACCCCATGCAACCGAACAATCTCACGAAGGTAGATCTGGGCTAACCCTTCTGCACCATAATAAGTCTGAACCTGCAAGAAATGTGCTGACTTAGTCAGCCTATCAATAATCACCCAGATGGAATCAAACCCACGAGAAGTACGAGGCAAACCAACAATGAAGTCCATAGTAATACCTTTCCATTTCCAATCAGGAATGGGAAGTCGCTGCATCAAGCCACCTGGTCTTATGTGCTCGAACTTCACCTGCTGACAGTTTAATCACTGAGATACAAACTCTGCTACATCCCTGATATGCCCAAATTACACCTCCTTTTAGAAGCGTAAGAGGTCGCTGATCAAATATAAAACCCAACAAAGGTTGGGGTTGATCCCACAAGGAATATGGTAGGACTATGGTCGATTAATGTTTACTCACATTTTAGTCGTTTATTTCCCTCGAAAGGGGGGGGGATTTAAAGTAACAAGTATTAATCGTAACTAGAACGTAACAAAGTAACACGTGATAGTTTTAAGAGTTGTAATCAATGGGAGAGATGACTAGGGTAGTGTTCCCCATGAGATCATAACTTAATAGGGTGATGTACTTAGTAAACTAGTTTGGTGCTTAGCATGTAGAATCGGTAAGTTAGATTCACCTAAATCCATGGTCCGGCAGATAGATGAATTTCACCACACGCCTTGGTCCGGCCGTGGGTGTTAGTTGTACTAACCCTTACCCTGGATCCTAGATTAGCTATTCCCAGACAAGGTCAAGCTATTAGATGAGGGTTGGTAGCCTCAAATCTCTATTTTTAAACAACTCTTTTCCCATCCATTACCTCCTTGGTCCGATAAGTAAGGATAAGGCAATTTCTAACATTGCGCACTGTTAAAAAGCAATCAAAGCAAAGGGTAGAATAATACATGCATAAACACCGCCCTAGAGTACCCAAGTACTTTGCCTACTTCGTTAATCCTTCATGGTTCCCACAACCCTAGTTGTGGATTTAGCTGCTCATATTCATAAGTAAACAATCAAGAGTTATTGGTGTGTTCATGATCATATACTTACAATAGGAGTTAAAGAAATCCAGAATCTTGAATGGATGAAGATGGAAGTAAGAACAATGAACTATGAATGTGTATAACTCTCAAAAACCAAGAACAAAACAATATCATAATGTTCCAAATGTGTTTCCTACCAAATATCGTGCATAAAACGTAAAATAAAACCTAAGAAAGGTATTTATAGACAGTAAAAATCCTATCCTAATTAAAAAAGGAAACTGGCATCGGCAGCTTCCACGGACACAGTCTATGGTCCGTGGAAGTTTTTATGGGTCATCATCAGCACTCGTGAAACTCAGAGTATTTTTCATCTTGCAGATTCCTTTCCGCGAGAGCAGTCTATGACTCGTGACTTGAATCATGTCTTGTGGAATTGAGTCGTAGATCTCAGACAATTTTCTCCTTCTCTGATCAGGTTCCACGAGCAGGAATCATGACTCATGAACAGGTCCACGGCTCGTGGAAACCTTTCGTGGAACTCAGGCATTTTTCTCCTTCTCTAATTAGGTTCCATTGGAAGGAATCACGACTCATGAACAGGTCCACGACTTATGGAAACCTTCCATGGAACTCAGGCCCCACCTATATCTGCAGTATTCTTTCCACGACTGACTTTCACGACTCGTGGAATGATCAACGACTCGTGGTCTTGAGTCGTAGAAGTCAGTTTCATCCCAAATATTAGTCTTTCTCTGCACTTAAGTCTCCGAACCATGTTTTCCTGCATAAGACTCAAAAACACATCAAAGCTACTAAAAATCACTAAAAACATGCTCAAATTCCAAGATTTAAGCATCGAGAGTACCGCAAAACCATGGCACATCAACGCCCTCAACTTAAAACCATTACTTGTCCTTAAGTGACAAAACAAAACTATCCTAGAACGACGCATGAGTAAAAGAAAACCAGGAACTATGGCAATCATATGATCCAGCCCTTTGGCTTACAACAAGTATCCCCATCTCTTTTCAATACAAAACAAGTGTACAAGTTCCATTCATCAAGACAACACAAGAGGATCCATGGACGACATCACGCTATCAACAGACAACATAGCATACACATATGAGTCTTACCTTAACAGTTAACAGTCGATGTTACTCTAGTGCCCTCACAACAAAGAAGTCCCAATCGCACATTGATACAGTAAGGATTTCTGGGACTGAACTAGAACACTCACACTCACAAGGATATTCAAGCAATGCATGCATAATACCATAGGCTTGCCCTTATTTTCTATGCCTTGGGTTTTGAACAGTTGGGTTAGGATCATTATAGGACTTTATTCGGCTTGTAACGTAGGTTCGGGGATGGGTATGGTAGATATAGGAAGTAGTGACTAAGCCCTCCTTGACACTACGTTATGTTTCTTCAACTTTTCCAGACCAACTCTATCTTTTTTCTCTCCCTTTTTTCTCCCTTTTTATTCTTTCTTTTTCATCAAGTGACGGGTGCGGCTTTTGTTTCAGACTCAACTTATTTTCTCACTTTTTGTTTCTTTCTTTTTTCTTTTTCTTTTTCTTTATTTTAGTAACTCCACCACACCTATTATTTCCCTCTTTATCATTAACCATTTAATTTCATCCCCATATTTCACACTCACCTTCAGAGTAGCCACCCTTAACTTAGGCGATTTGCCTGAGTTGAGGTGCACAATGTCAAGGAGGGACTAGGGACAAACTGAAAGTTCATAGAAAACAGGGAAGGTGATTAGGCTAAACAATAAAAAAGGGTCAATTTAGGCTCTAATTCAGGGATCAAAGGGTATTCACATCATTTGGATGGTTATTTAGGCTAAAGGGGACTATTTCAAAAACGACCTATGATCCTTTCCGAACCAACCATCCTACACCCTAAGCAAGACTAACTGGGCAAGTTCTAGATTGGCACACAGTGCAAGACCAGTACGAATATCGCTCACACACACATGGCATAGAGTATAAAAATCACATGCTAACTATCAGGTTCATACTCTAGCTTAAGCCATTTATCAGATCGATTAGCCTAATGTCATACACAGATCCATAATGGTCAGTCTATCAAAATAGATCCTAATATGTCACATAAAAATTTGGAGGGGTCTCCATTTTTCAATAAATTTTAAATTAATATCCAGGTAAAAATCATACCATAGACTGTACTAAGTTTCTTTTCTTCTTTTACTACACAACCTATACTAAACGTGCCGGTTCAACAGAAAATAAAAATCCTTAGGGAAAGAACACATACAAGAAAACCCTAAGGACTCGGGTACCTTGTGAGTACCCTCATGGGTTTCCTCCCATGCAGTGCCTGATTTAACGTCTTAGAACGATGCGGGTCTTTTGGCTACTCAAACTTCGCCAAAATACAGACAACTGCTACCCCCACCCCACCAAAAAGCAACGTGCATTTCCCTCAATGCATCAAGAAAAGTAGAAACATAGGGAGGCAGGAACATACCTGTGGTGACAAGGTGTCATCATCCGATAAGGTGTGCAGAGTCGGTGATATAGCACACATCGCAGTGTCAGTGGTGACGGCGGTGGCCGTTGCGCTCAGTGTCTCAATAGTAGGAGAGACATCAGTAGACACCCTCTCAGTAGAAACCAAATATGGGCTCCCAAGAATAGAAGATGCGGATCCTCCACTAACTGGAGCTGAACTAGACGATGCACCCTAAAATCTCTGCAGCTCAGACTCCTCACAGAGATGCATGTCATCTAAGGAGTGCTGTGTGGTAATAGAAATGTCTCTCTTCAATCTCCTTGGGTCCTCCTCAACCACAGAAGTGCTGTCAATGTGCACTCTCTTTGCTCTATCACTCGGGGGCACAGGCTCCACTGCAGTAAACAAATCAACCACTCATCACGTGGGAGCTGGAACCTCAATAGAGATGGCGAGCATAACCGGAGTTTGGCTAGGGTCAACAGATCTAATCTCCTCGCGAAGTCAGGCCAGGTCATCCTGAATATGTCCCAAGTCAGGATTCTGTATGTACTGTAATCGAGTACTCACTCGGCGCTCGAAAGCATCGACCCGTTTGGACATCTCTCGTGCAACCCGATCGATCTCAACTTTCATCCTCTCCTCCGCGGCCGCTATAGTAGATCTCACCCAAGGTTGGATCTGGTCCAACAAATAATTTACTTATTTCTGAGTATCGGCTTGTCAGACAACCAAATTCTGTAAAAACTCAGCATCAATGATAATCCTACCCGAAAAAGCTGGGCGTGAAGGCGCGGTAGGGATGCCTACTAGTGGCTGAGAGGTCGAAGGCTCTGAAGCTAAAGTTGTGGATGTGGCACCTTCTGCAGCTGCACTTACCCCCGTATCATGCAAGTCTAATACGTCTCGTGCTACGGAGGACCCTTCAACTCTCATAGTACTAGCAGAAATGGAGTATGATGCTTATCGGTGTGCAACCAGGTTAGCCACATCTCGAATTAACCCAGCATCCTGAATCCTAGTCACATCCTTAGTATGGTCAATATCGGGCATCCACGAGACTACCAACTCCATGCATAGATGATGAATCAAATAGGGAAAGGGTATGCTAGTGTGCAGTCTGAACGCCCACTAATGTATCTCCTCCAATATACAGCGTGGGAAATTAATCTCATATCCAGCCATGATGCTAGCCACTAGTACTGCATGGTCAGGCATCAGAGAGTTGTCCACCTGAGTTGGATAGATGCGGGACTGGACAACAGCTTACCAAAACTTACTGGCAAAATTTAATATTGCCATTTTTATGTCTCCGCCATGAACCCATTTTGCATCTTCACCATTCTCAGCTATATAACCTGCAGCCCATCTCAATAAATCTGCTTGCTAAACCGGGTCCCTCATCTTTGTTTTATCTCGAACAATATTCATCGTGCTATCAAACTCAGATGTGTTGACCTATAACTCATGCTCTGGTCCAAACAAGAACTGCTGAATAGTACACTTAGAGATGTTCACAGGTGCATGCTGCACCAAAGTACTGGTGAGTGAAAGTAGATCCTGATATCATTGTCGCGGTCCCAGGAACTGACTGCCTGTGGCATTATATGAGTCATAAAATTTCCGAACTATCTTGGGATAATAGCTACTCGGGGGCTCAGCCATCTAACCCCATCGGTAGTGATTGAATATGGCTTGAATATCTAGAATGGATGCTAAGCCCTCTATTCAGATCTGTGGCTCCTAAAAAATGCCCCTTTTAGGCAGACCTCTGTCGGACTGAAAAATCCCCTGTCTGTATATAGTCTGCATCTCCGAAACACACCATCTCTGATTATCATGAGCCTCCGGTCTCTGTGCTTTGTTAGCCTCAGCCTGTGTCTGGGGTGCAACTACCGGGATGGCCAGATCATAAGCGCTCTTATCACCAGATTCTGACTCAACATCATCAGACTCATTTTCATTGTCAGTACCAGTCCCTGTGTTGCTCTCCCGGCTACCATCACCCTCATTGGATGACGTCTCTCCCTCTTCATACTGGGAGAAGTGGTTGTTGTTGGTGGTACTATGGTAATGGATAGATGAAGTGCAACTTCCTCAGCTACCTATTTTTGGGTCCCATGTCTCATGGTCTGATGCTCTACGTTCGGGTCAGGATGAACCTCATAAATTTCCTCCAATCTGCTTGATTCAGGTTCATGTGCGGCAGGCTCGTCAGGTTCATCATTGAGTCTAGACTTGAATTGAAGAGCTACCACTTTGAATGACTTTGTGTTCTTCAACCTCATGGTACCTGTGAGGGAAAGTATCAGTACAACAAAACCAAGGAGAACCCAAAAAAAATATTTAGATTTTTGCTGAAGTTGGGTTCCATGAGTGGGTTGCACGGTCCATGGAATGAACCACGACTCATGAAAATCCTTCTTCATTTCTGGGAAGCAAAATGTGATTGTAGGTATGAGTTCCACGAGTTGAATCAATGACTCATGATTGAAACCATGACTTGTAGATACCTCTCGTGGAAATCAGACCTCGTTTACAACCTGCAAGTCTGATCATCACGAGTGCCATCCATGCCTTGTGAAAATAACAAGACTCGTGGATGACCCTCGTGAAAGTCAGACCTGAGAACTAGGCTCTGATTCTATTTTCCATGATTGCATTCCATGGCTCGTGGAATGAACCACGACTCGTAGAATGCCCCCGTGATCACTGTGCAGCAAAAAACCAGATTTATTGATTTTGGTGAATTTCTTTCAACCCTATACACATTCATGCATAATTTCAGATATATATTACTCAATCTCTCCACAACCATCATCCCTTAGGGTTGTTAAACAATGCAATCAAGCAATTTTATACCCTAGGTCAAGTTGTGGTCCCCAGAATTTCAAGTAAGGTTTTGGAATGGCTTCATACCTTTGAAATTTAGGGAAGAGCAGGAGTGAGTGATTTGTTTGTGAGTAGAGATCGCAATCCTGACCAAAAAATGAAGTGCCCAATCGTTTGGTGGAAGAATAGTGGGGCGGCATATGTGGTGGAGAATTTACATGATCTTGGAGTGGATTTGTAGGAATTGTGGTGTTTTAATGGAAGTAGAAGGAGTGGTGGTCGGTTTTGATGGAAAAAAATGGGGGAAAAATTCAATTTTTAGGGTGATTTAAGAGAAAGGGTCACGGGTCGGGTCGGGTGAAGTGGGTGAACAGTGTTTTTAAAAAAAAACTTACTTGCATTCCATGAGTCGTGGAATTAACCACGGCTCGTATAACAGACCCATGGAACAAGTCCTGCCACTTCTATTTTATCTGAATTCCATGACCAGAAACCACGATTCGTGATTGTGGCCACGACTCGTGGAACTAGTTCATGGATTAAGTTCTGCATATGTCCATAATTCCCTGTTTTCTATGACCTAAAACCATGATCTGTAATTATAATCATGACTCGTGGAACTGGTTCGTAGATGTTGTTCTTTACTTGGCCATTTTTACCCGAGTTCCATGAGTTGGGTCTACAACCCGTGGAATGAACCACGGTTCGTGAACTTTGCTCGTGGAACTTGACTTACCCATTTTCGGAGTTTTATCTTTTCCAGCATTCTCCCTCCACTTGTTCCTACACACATAGGAAACATTAGCCTTGGGTTGCCTCCCAAGCAGCGCCTGATTTAATGTCACGGAACGACGCGAGTGTTTTGGTTACTTAGACTTCGCCAAAACACTTCTACAAAAGCAAAAATAGCAAGATAAAAAGAAAATATCCATGGGTTGCCTCCCATGCAGCACCTGATTTAACGTCGCGGCACGACGCAGGTTGCTTAATTACTTAGACTTCATCAAGTTCCTTGGGTGGGACAAATTTATCCAGGCTCCAGGCTTCAATTGTTTTAAGCTCCTCTACCGTGCCAAAATAAGCTTTAATCCACTTCCATTAGCCTTGAACCTTTTTCCTTCATGATTTTCAAGTTCAACTTCCCCGTGAGGAAACACTTGTACCACCTTGAAACTTCCAATCCACTTGGACTTCAACTTGCCAGGAAACAAGCGAAGTCTGGAATTGAAGAGCCCAAGTCACCCGGCTGGAAGTTCCTCTTTTCTATTTTTCGGTCATGGTACAATTTCATCCTTTCGTTATATAGTGTTGAATTCTCATATGCATTCAACCGAAACTCATACAACTCATTCAACTGCCCAAGCCGCTGCAACGATGCCTCAGACCAATCTAAGTTCAGCTTCTTCAATGCCCACATGGCCTTATGCTTTAACTCAACTAGAAGATTGCACGCCTTACAAAACACGAGCTGATATGGTGACATACCTATTGGGGTCTTGAATGCAGTCTGGTACGCCCACAAAGTATCATCTAACTTCCGCGACCAATCCTTTCTATTGGCATTGACAGTCTTGGACATAATCATTTTTATCTCTCTGTTGGAAACCTCCACTTGCCCACTCATCTGAGGATGATAAGGGGTTGCAACTCTGTGTTTTACTCCATATTTCACAAGCAAAGAATGAAACAACCTGTTGCAAAAGTGAGAGCCTTCATCGCTAATTATTTCCCTTGGCGTACCAAACCTGGAGAAGATGTTCTTTTTCAAGAACATTGTGACACACTTGCCTTCATTACTGGGAAGCGCAACGGCCTCCACCCATTTTGATACATAGTCAACACCCACCAATATGTAGCGGTTTCCATTAGCTGACACAAATGGTCCCATGAAGTCTATGCCCCAAACATCAAACAACTCAATCATAAGGATGGGATTAAGAGAAAGCCCATGCCTCCTTGATATACCTACTTCCCTTTGACATCTATTGCAAGCCTTAGCAAACTCATGGGCGTCTTTGTGAATAGCCGGCCAATAGTAGCCGCATTGTAAAATCTTGTGTGCAGTCAAAATACCACTATGATGACCCCAAACAGGGGATGAATGGCAAGCCTCTAATATCTACATCATCTCAGCTTCAGGCACACATCTCCGGATCATAGTATCAGTAAACACATGGAACAAGAATGGATCTTCCCAGAAGTATTTCTTGACATTAGACATGAACTTTCTTCTTTGGTGGACCGACATATCATCAGACACTAAATCACTTGCCAAATAGTTGGCAATGTAGGCAAATCATGGAATCAAATCTTGAGAAGTGGCTAGCACTTGTTCATCAGGAAACCAATCATCTATCTCCTTCTCATCATTCAGCTTCAACATTGCCTCTTCTTCCAGCCTAGACAAGTGGCCTGCTACCTAATTCTCTGTACCATTCTAGTCCTTGACTTCAAAATCAAATTCTTGCAGCAGCAACACCCATCTAATCAGCCTTGGCTTGGTATCCTTTTTCTCCATGAGATAACGAAGAACTGCATGGTCAGTATGCACCACCACCTTGGTTCCCAGCAAGTAAGATCTGAATTTTTCAAAAGCAAACACCCCAACAAGCACCTTCTGTTCAGTGACAGTATAGTACTTTTGAGCCGAATTAAGTGCTTTGCTAGCGTAGTATATAGGATGAAGAATCTTTTCGCGCCTTTGACCTAGGACTTCTCCTAGCGCCACTCCACTAGCATTGCACATAACCTCAAAAGGTTGAGACCAATCAGGAGAAATAATGATAGGAGTTGAGACCAACTTTTCTTTAAGGCATTCGAATGCCTTCAAACATGCATCATCAAACACGAACTTTACCTCCTTCTCCAATAATTTGCACAATGGATTAGCAATTTTGGAGAAGTCCTTGATAAACCTCCTAGACAGACCAGCATGCCCCAAAAAGCTTCGAATCCCTTTCACAGAAACTGGTGGAGGCAATTTTTCAATCACCTCAATCTTCGCTTTGTCGACCTCAATAGCCTTCTTGGAGATCCTATGGCTAAGCACTATGCCCTATTTCACCATGAAGTGACATTTTTCCTAATTCAGCACTAGGTTGCACTCTTCACATCATTTCAGTACATAGTTAAGATGATCTAGACAATCTTCAAAAGAGTCACCTACCATCGAAAAGTCATCCATGAATACCTCAATAGTGTCCTCCACCATGTATGAGAAAATGGACATCATACAACGCTGAAATATTGTTGGCACATTGCACAAACCAAGCAGCATCCTTTTAAAAGAAAATGTCCCATATGGACAGGTGAAAGTGGTTTTCTCTTGGTCTTCAGGAGCAATCGAGATCTAATTGTATCCCAAATAACCATTAAGAAAACAATATCATCCTCTACCAGCAAGACGGTCTAGCATCTGATCCATGAATGGCATCGGAAAATGGTCTTTTCCAGTCCACGTATTCAGCTTCCTATAATCATGCATATGCGCTAGCCTGTGACTGGCCTCATTGGAATCAACTCATTCTTTGCATTTAGGACTACAGTAATCCCACCCTTCTTTGGCACACACTGAACCAGGCACACCCACTTGCTATCAGAAATAGGATAAACCACACATGCATCTAGCCACTTAATGATATCCTTCTTGAAGACCTCTTGCATAGGCTGATTCAAACTACATTGGTGCTTAATACTCAGAATACAATCTGGCGCAAGATAATTATGTGTACATATTCCAGGCAGAATCCCAATGATGTCTATGATGGTCCAGCCAATAGCCCTCTTAAATTTCCTCAACACAGCAACCAGAGCTTCAACTTTCCCTTCACCTAAGTCTGTAGCAATAATCACTGGCAAAGTCTCATTAGCTCCTAGGAACACATATCAAATATGAGATGGAAGCGCTTTGAGCTCTAAGACCAGAGGCTCGTCAATAGATGGTCTGGCAGACGGTGTCTGTCTATTCTTCAAGTCCAAATCAAGCTTCTTTAGAGCATATATGTAAGACCCCATACCTGCTAGTGCTTCAACCATCTCGTCATACTCATCAATAGCATCTCCTTTAAAATTCATAATCACTGCAGCAAGTGCCTCAACATCAAGTCTCTCCTCAACCGGCAAAATCAACTGATCCTCATCGACCACATCAATAACTGAAACCACTCGCATGTCATCATGATGCTTGGAAGACATTAAAAGTAACTACCTCATCATCCAATCTGAACTTCATCTGCCCAGTATCTAAGTCAACAAGCGCGCATTCGATAGCAAGGAATGGTCGCCCCAAGATGATAGGAACCTCAAAATCCAACTCATAGTCAAGACTGATAAAGTACGCAGGGAATATGAAAGTATCAACTTTCACAAGCACATCATAGAGAATCCCTACAGGTTTTTTCACGGTGCGATCTGCCATAAGAAGCCGCATTGTAGTCAGTTTGGGGGCTCCCAAGCCCAACTATTTAAACATTGCTAGTGGCATCAGATTAATACTAGCACCCAGATCACACCACGTCTTAGCGAAGTAGAATGCTCCAATCATGCAAGGAATAGTAACTGCTCCCGGGTCTTCTTTCTTCTACACCAAAGAACGAGAAGTTATTTCATTACAATGGTGCAAATTATTAGCTGGCTCAAAGCTTACCATCATTTTCCTAGTCACCCGATCCTTTATGAATTTAGCATATCTAGGTATCTACTCCAATGCTTCAACCAAAGGAATATTTACTTAGAGTTGTTTCAGCATAGAGATGAACTTGTGACTCGTCCTCAACCTTCTTTTTCAATCTCTGAGGATAAGGTGAAGGAGGCAATGGCATGGGTTTCTGGACTAGTGTGACGTCTTTGCTTTTTGCTTTCAACTTAGAAGGTTGTCTCTCACTTGGCCCTTTACAACTAACCTTTTCTTCAGACTCGACCAAAATCTCAGTATCCTCCTTTTCAAATTCGGCTGGCTCATCCACAATTTTAGGCATGGGAGGATCAATGGTTTGCTTTTTGCTTTGAGTAGTCACCACCATAACATGTCGATCCTTCTTCGGGTTCTTAATGGTGTCACTTGGGAGAGTGCCCTTTTGACATGGATTCATGCTAGTGGAAATCTGGTGCATCTGCGTCTCAAGCTGCTTTATGGAACAGAATGGGAATCCACTCTCTGACATATATTTGAAAGCTCAGCTTTTATCTCTTTCATGCTTGCATCCATAGAGTCAACCTTTTGAAACACTTTGTTGAGCATCTCCCTCATGGTAGGTTGTTCAGGTCGCTCTTCGTGATTTCCAGGAGGGACATAAATACCACTTCTATCATTCTTGTACCCATCCTTTTTCTTCCAGTCACCATCTCTGTCTCTACATCTGCTCCTATCTCTGTAACCGGACCAATTGTAGTAGTCATCTCTGTCTCTGTTCCGACCTTGATTTCCTTGGCCAGAGGCCCAGAAACTCGCCCCTTGATCATTCAGGTAACTAACCTCCTCTTCGGATGACTAACCGTCTAGCCTAGGTGCTTTACCTTGTGAACCGATGGCTTTCACCTTCTCTACTCCCTCATCCAAGAATTTCTTTGCAAGTAACCTAACTGTCATGTTCATCTCAGCCACTTCCTGTTTGAGGTCTTGCAATCCATTTAAATCCATGGACTTACCAACTGCGTATGTACCTGCTGGGGTCTCTAACTCTCTAGTGTGCCATGCTCTTTTGGTCTTGGTAACCCAATCAAGAATCTTCAAAGCTTCATCATACGAGTTGTCCATGAATGCCCAACCAGTTACAGTGTCAGCTACTGCTTTGGTATTGGCATTCAGTGCTTTGTAGAAAATTTCCATTAGATGTCTTGAAGGGATTCCGTGTCTCGGAACTTGTTTCAACTTCTTCTTGAACCTCAGCCAAGCCTCATATAAATCCTCTGCAAGTAGCTTCTTGAAATTATAAATCTCCTGCTTCAATTGCAACATCCTTGATGGAGGAAAGAATCGCTCTAAAAACAGGGTCTTCAACTAGTGCCATATGTATATGGATATATCGGGCAGTTCTGAGAGCCAAACAGTTGCCTCATTGGTCAGTGAGAATGGAAACAATCTCAATATAATAGCATCCTGCCCTACTCCTACATACTATATGGCTTGTAAATCTGAGTAAAATTCTACACATGAAGATTTACATCTTCTGTTGGTTTTCCAGCATTCAGTCCCTTATTGTTCATCAACTGGATCATGGTGCTGGTGATGTCAAATTTCACCCCCTCAGTCAGTGGTGGAAACACTATGGGTCCAGTAATGCCCAATTCCTCCTCATCATCAGAATCATCATAATCATAGTAGCGAGGGTCTTGCCTAGGCTGCTGCATCTGTCGACCCCTATTCTGTCATTGCACGACTGGTCCTCTAGGAAAATTTCGGTGGGCAGCCCCGTCTGCTGTTGCTTGGGAATTTAGTGTGGCTTGATGAGCAGCTTGTTGTCTTGCCTGACTTGCTTGCATTCGCCGCATTTCGAGCTGCGAGGTCTGCTGCAATTGCAGCATCTTCAGCGGCAAGAGCATCTTCTCCTTCCCTTTTTCGTTGCTCTTCTTCGGCCAACAATCGGGCTATGATCTGCTCCTGTGTCTCGTGCTCTCCCTCTTTAGCCATGTTTCTTAAGGTTTTGGAGATCTCAGGATCGTACGGGATTAAGGGATTGCCTTGAATCCTTGTACTGGGCATGCACAAGTGTGCAATCTGTAGATCAAAACAAAAACAACAGAAAAAGTAAAATCAGGAAATAAGGACTAATAGTGAAATAAACAAAATCTCTCTTAATCCTAAATCGTATTCCCCGGTAATGGCGCCAAAATTTGATATTCCCAAATTACACCTCTTTTTAGAAGCATAAGCAGTCGCTGATCAAATATAGAACCCAACAAAGGTTGGGGTTGATCCCATAGGGAATATGGTAGGACTATGGTCGGTTAATGTTTACTCGCGTTTTAGTCGTTTATTTCCCTCGAAAGGGAGGTTTTAAAAGTAACAAGTAGTAATCATAACTAGAACGTAACAAAGTAATACATGACAGTTTTAAGAGTTGTAATAAAGGGAGAGATGACTAGGGTACTGTTCCCCATGAGATCATAACTTAGTAGGGCGATGTACTTAGTAAACTAGTTTGGTGCTTATCATGTAGAATCGGTAAGTTAGGTTCACCTAAATCCTTGGTCCGGTAGATAGATGAATTTCACCACACCTTGGTCCGGCCGTGGGTGTATGTTGTACTAACCCTTACCCTGGATCCCAGATTAGCTATTCCTGGACAAGGTCAAGCTATTAGATTAGGGTTGGTAGCCTCAAATCTCTGTTGTTAAACAACCCTTTTCCTATCTGTTACCTCCTTGGTCCGACAAGTAAGGATAAGGCGAGCTCTAACCAGATTGGTCCCCCATGGAGATCACAACACTGATGTATAACCAGATTATTCCAGACTCCATTAATTATTTGATAACGAAGATAGAGGAAGAAATGGAGGAAGACCCGGAGGAGGATCCGAAAGAAGATCCAGAAGAAGATCCAGAGGAAGACCCGGAAGAGGATCCGGAAGAAGACCCTGAGGAAGAGATGGAAGAAGACCCCGAGGAGGCTTCTGGAATCGGCTCCAACTTTTATGATCCTAACGATGGAGGGATGATAGAGACAGACTCGGAGCCCAGGTATCATCATTCCGCTGGATCTCCAGAATATCATCCAGCACCACAGGATGATAGTGATGATGGTCCTACGTGGCCTTAGGTTATCTTTTCTCATTGTACCCCTTTCATATTCCCTAAAAGTGCCTGACGGACCATCCTCATGTATTCCCTAGTGGCTATCCCATGTCTTTCATTTTCAGGCTCCCATCGGCCTATTTTTTGTAAGCTTTCGAAGCCACCTTTTGCTTAATGAAAAGTCATGTTTATCTCAAATCCAAATGTGTTTGAATGGATCATTTATCATCAAACTGATTGTGACGTAGGCCCATCTCTAGCAAAATGAGGCTCCATATTAGGATGCTTTTTCGTGTGAATATCGCTGACTTGGCATATATATTTGTTGTATATTCTAATATTTCCCAAACTAACATAGTTTCCTTTTTCTTTTCCGTTATTTTCTTTATATTTATTATCAATCCCCAAGAAAGTTGATTTGTGTCGATTTGCAAACTGGCTGACTCACGGTACAACCTTTGATCAAAAAGAAAGATGACTGATAGAGAAGAATTCAATGCACGGCAAACATAATCGTTCCGATAGAAGATCCTGAAAGTTCTCAAAGGGCATCAGACACTCGAAACGATGAGCAAATGGCTCACATGGAACAAGAACTTAAAGTATTAAGAGAATAATTGCACCAAGTATGAGACTTGACCAAACTCACGGCTATCGCATTCCCACCTCAATTTCAATTCCCATCTTTTGAAAAACCCATCCACTTTCCAAACGCTGACCTACCTCCAGTCACTCCTGCTGACTTACCAAACCTACCTAAACAAACCCCGCATGCTCAAGTCCTACTAGCTTCTCCACCCGCAGTCAAGACCGCACCTAATCTTCCATTACCTACTCAGAACCTTACCATGCCTGCCTATCAAGCAATACAACACATACCTGGGGCACACGTTGCCACTTCCTATGAGCTACCCGTGCCACCTATATATGCTGCTAGAGCTCCTACTTTCATGGTACCAGTTTCATACGAGGTCGATCAATATGCTAAAATAGAGAAGTATGCCCGATTGAATGAAGAAGACTTGATAGCCACTCAGCTCCATAGCTTAAGAAGGGCGTTGAAAGGCTTACAAGTCAGTAGAGGAACTGAAAGCCTAGACTATGATGACTTATGCAGCAATAACACCTAGTTCATTTCACAAGGATGGAAACAGGACTTTTGGACATTCTTAAATCAATCCCTAAGAAATGCAATTCATACAAATACTTAGACCAAAATACACAAACATACAATGCATACAGTAATCAATAACCATCACCTACCTTTATTCCTGGGGAACCTAACTTAGCCCTAACTCCCGTCCGAAGACTATATCTCATTCCCCCTTTATTAACACATCTTAGTAACTACATTGATTCCGAACCATTCCATAGATAGTTACAATGTGGAAAACCACTCCTTAACCTTGGTGATTTAGACACTCCTTATTATTCTAATCATATTCCCGAACCTTATCTAAGAGTTTCCCCATTTTTATTACCCATTTAGTTACCCCAGCATTTTTCAGTTCCGCGAACCTTTTCGACATCCTAGTCCCTCAAAATCCTGTCATTTCACCATACCAAGACAACATGAACAACCCAAAATATATTTCATCCTCCCACCATTCAATCCAATCAATTTCTAGTTCACACAAAACCAACACCGAATCCACCAGACTCCATGCTCGGAGGCCTAATCATGGATTTTCCTTTTCAACTATACATTAAGTACAAATGTAAACAAGTCTATCTACTCAAAAGTGAAAACCTAGCCTACCTAGATGCCGAGAAGCTCTTCCATGCCCTTTATGGCTCTGTGAAGGCGTTCCCTGATGATTTTACAGGACCAAATCCATAGTTTCACATCCCTTCAGTTGGAATCCCTCCTTCCCATAGCTCCCAACCTTGGAGCAGCCTAGAAAGGTTTTTGGAGAAACCCTCATATGATTTCCAACTGAGGAGGAGAATTATTTTATTAAAAACCTGATTTGAGGCTACTGCCCCCCGTCCCTCCGCTATAGTGATTGACCTTCCACTATGGCGGTACTGCTATAGTGAAATAAATACCACTATAGCAGAGTGACGTTTTCCCAGATAATTTCCAAAAATCTAAATTTTTTTGTCACATCACCCCTCTTAATACAACCGTAATTTTAAATTAATTCTTGAAATTTTTGACTTCATTACAGGCAAGCAGGCAGTGGCATGCAGGCAGTGATATGCAAACAGTGGCATTGGCTAGATGATGGAAAGACATGACTATAGCGTGAAGGCATGGCAAGGCAGAAGCTGGAAAATATTCTAAGTGTTGGCAAGTGGCAGAAATTATACTAAGTGTTGGGCATGAGAAATTCAGCTAAGGCATGAAGGCTGGCCATGTGCGTGGAACATGAGCGAGTTAAGTCAGATTTGAATTTTGAATATTATAGATGTTAGAAGAAGTTCTGTACTTAGTTTATTTTAGCCTGAAATTATGTAAAAGCCATGTGCTAGGTATGTGAGCAGTTGTAACCACTTGTAACTGCCTTTGTACAGATTTATATGTACGCAAAATTTGGCTAAGTCATTCAGTCAGTTTTGAGAGTGTTTATGCCTTAGACAAATTCGTGTGTCCTTTGTATTATGCTGCGAGTATCAATAAAAGGTTAGGATTAATTTCCTGTAAACACTTAAGTGTTCTTACGATTTCAGTGTAGCGTAAATTTGTCTAAGTCTTTAAGACTTGTGTGCGTTGAGTAGGCTGAAGTTGTGTTTTGTGCGTGACTTCCATGCAGTGGTGCCGAAGAAAAATATCAACCCTGTATCAACTATATCCGTGCCTCAGCCTGAATATTATTTTGTTCAATTTTATTCATTTTATTTTCAGCTGTAATTATTGTAATTTGTTGTATATTACGCCAATAATTTAAGGAGATTCAAGCCCACTGTGGAATAATCTCTACCGATCTAGCAGTATCTGTAACACCTCATAGATTTCAACGTTCCTTATCGTGCTTGTAAAACTTAGAAAAATGAGTTTGTAGGAGTCGAGTAACTTTGGGGATGTTGTTAGAGTGATCCGTGGAATTTTTGGGAACAAGAATCGCAAAAAGAAATATATTTCAGGGTCCAAAAATAGTGTGGTACCGCGTTATCCCTATACCATGGAGAATGGGGCCACGAAACATCAAATTTCAGGCATGAACCAGTGGGGGTCCGTGTTGGCAGCGTGTCACGAAGGTTGATCTCCGCGATCAGCTCCATGTCATGGAGGTTTCCCTGGCGCCCCTATTTTTGAGTTTCTACATGCATTTTAAAGGGGCTTTTTGGTCTTTTCCTTACCCAAACTCATTTCCACTTATTCAAAATGTCCCTAACCCTCCTAACGCACAACAAAACCCGACACAAAGAGCATTACTTCTCCTCTTTAAGTTCTTGAAGAAAAGGTGCCTAGGGTTAAAAGTTCTAAGGCAAAACTCAAGCGTTTCATAAATGTTCTTCATCAAAAAGGTATGTTGAACGTTCCCCTTTCAACTATACTCATAAGGATTATGTTTACTCCTACTTAGTCTGAAATATATGCTAGTATTGTATAATAATGGTTGAAGGGTTTTGAAAGAAAGAGATTTGCTTGAACTTTTGAATGTTTATTTAAGAAATCATCTGTATTCAATTACTATTTTGAAGTTATGGTTGAAGTGTAACTTTAATTACGAATTTGTGAATTTGGGATAGGTTTGAAGCCTTGAGAATCGATTACCACAGAAATTTTCTTACTATATAAGTAATTAAGTATTTGACGGAAATAGGAGGATCTTCTTAACTCCCTCAGTTTTGAAATGATCGCCTTAAAATGAATGAACTACAACCTAGATTGTGCTATATGTTAAATGAGTTAAAAGATCCTTGAATACGGACTATAAAGGTGTAAGTGATGAAGGCATAATATGATAAGTACGACTTGCAAGTCTTGGTATGATGGTACCAACCTACATATGCCTTAATAATGTAAAGGGTCCCAAAATAAATTATTGTGTTAAATGTTGAAGAGTTAAAATGTGGGCTTAAGAGGATTAGGTGGTTAACCGAGAAGGTATGAGTCGAACGGGGCTCCATGCCTGAAACTGTGTCATGCCAACACAGGTATGAGTCGAATGGAGCTTTTCCCTCTGAGTCAAATGGGGCTCTTTAGTGTACGCTTGAGTTATTCAGTTGTATGCAGTCATGAGGTGATTTTGATATGACGCTCTGATCCTTGTGGCAAATTAGATTAGAGGCTCTTTTGACCGAGTTGTGGTCAGACCCACATAGCCCGTGGTGAAATAAATATCGATGATACCATCTAGTCCAGAAGTAATATATTTATGAAATTTTTCTATTTATCGATATGGAAGTTGCCTCATCTTCTATGTTTATGATCTATTCTTTTGCTTTATGACTTGCTTTATAAATTATAATATCCCTTCCCCTGGGTTGCACGCCAGTACTTGCCGTACTTACTGTCTTTGGACGTTGCATCATTTCATGATGTAGGTTCAAAGACCTTTCCTCGTGGTTTCGTGCAGCACTAGGATCTTTGGGATTTTGATAAGCAAGTGGTGAGCCCTCCATACTTTCAGAAGGCCTATGTTTCTTGTTGTTAGTTATTTTGAGAACTCTGTTTTGTTTTATGGTATCACCAGGGCCATGTCCCGACCTAGGAGTTATTCTGGATATTAGAGGCTTTGTAGATTGGTGTTAGTAGGACGATTGTTTGTCATTTTATATGGTTGGATTTTTTTCATAATGGGCCTATTTCCGCTAATCTTTTATACTTGTGCATATGATGAATGCTAAGGGGTTACTCAGGCCTCCTTGGTCTGTGTTGGTCGTTACGTCTAGGGCCTAATCTTGGGTCGTGAAAAACTTGGTATCAGAGCACAGTTAATGGTCTTAGGGTGTCTACAAAGCTGTATCAAGTAGAGTCCGTTTTATGGGCGTGAAGCGCGCCACACTTATAACGTGGAGGCTATAAGGCATTTAGGAATGTTTCCCTTTCTTAACATTCTATTTTGTGCTAGATGAGCCTAGATCTAGGGAGATCATTCTAACTCTTAAATTTCTCACGTTTCAGATAATGCCTCCAAGAAGAACTACCTGATTAGGAACTACGACCGGAACCTCCATCCCCACTAGGAAGACTGCTGAAGAGGTCCGTCCTACTCATGGAATGCAGGTCTGTTATGGTGTCCGCACTGCTGGTCCCATTGCTCCTACGGGAAACCCACCAGTTCCACCTACTACCACCCCTGCTACTGCTCCTGCTATGACCCCTGCTACTGATCCTAGTACGGTCCCCACTCGAGCTCCTAGGACCGGTACTACTCGAACCCAGCCTCCACAGGGCGAGATTACTAATGCTGAGTTCAGGAAGACTATGCAGATGCTTGCCCACCTTGTGTCCTCTCAGGCTCACCGGTTAGGAAGTGTTAGTGCTAACACCGGGTTTTCAGATGCTTCTAGAGTGGGTCAGTTTATGCGACTGAATCCACCAGTCTTCACGAGGTCAAATGCTGAAGAGAACCTTCAGGAATTTGTGGACGAAATGGAGAAGATATTCAGGGTCATGCATACTAGTGACACCGAGGGAGTAGAGTTGGCATCCTATCAGCTGAAAGGGGTGGCCTATCAGTGGTCTGATGAATGGGAGGAGATGAGGGATGAGAATACTGAGCCTCCCATTTGGGAAGATTTTTTTGAAGCATTCCTTGACCACTACTTTCCGCAGGAATTGAGGGAAGCTAAGGCGAAATAATTTGTGAATCTGAGACAGGATAATATGACTGTCAAGGAGTATGCTATGACGTTTGACCAACTATCTCATTATGCTACAGAATTGGTATCTGACATGAGGGCCCGAATGAGGAAGTTTACTAATGGCATCTCCGATGATTTGGTGTTGGCGTGTAAAGCGGCTATGTTGAATAAGGACATGGATCTACCCAGGTTAGTGGTATACATATAACAGGTTGAGGAAGAAAAGAAATAGTAGGCGAAGGCGGAAGAGCGCCAAAATAAGAGGACAAGAGCTGCGGATCAGGAGTCATACCGTCAGCATGCTAGTAAAGGGGACAGACGTCGATTCAGAGAGAGATCTTGGGGTCATGCTCATTCATCTGCTAGTGCCCCAGCCCCTAAACCTTCAGGCTATCAGTGATCCCAGCATAATCAGGGCTCCAAGATGCCGAATACTCAGTCACAGGGCACTATAGTCCAGTCCGCGCCATCTTACCCTCCTTGCAGCACTTGTGGAAAATGCTATCACAGTGGTCGTACATGTTATGGATGTGGCCAACCTGGTCAAATTTAGCATGATTGTCCCTCGGCTAAAGGTACTTCTGAGATAACTAAGACCCAAGATACTACTTCTGCAGCTCCTCTTGCAAATGGTGCTACTTCGGGCACAGTGGAATTCGTAACCGTCTGTATGGATTGTTCACTCGCCAAGAATCAGAGGCTTCACCACACGTTGTCACGGGTATGTTATAGGTCTTTTCCCGTGATGTTTATGTGCTACTTGATCCTGGTTCCACCTTATATTACGTGACTCCCTATGTGGCGGTGAATTTTGGTTTTGCTCCTGAAAACATTCTTGAACCCTTCTTAGTCTCCACCCCTATCGGTGATTCCATTGTTGCTAAGAGGGTCTATAAAAATTGTGTGGTAACTTTTCTACTTAAAAATACGGTGGTAGATTTGGTAGAGCTTGATATGATAGAGTTTGATGCGATTTTAGGAATGGATTGGCTTCACTCCTTCTATGCTAACATGGACTGTAGGACTAGAAAGGTCAAATTCTATTTCCCTAACAAACAATTCCTCGAATGGGAGGGTAGTCCTGTAGGACCTAAGGGAATGTTTATCTCCTATATTAGAGCTCGGAAAATGATATCCAAAGGGTGCTTCTACCATCTAGTTGGGTTAGGGATTCTAATGTCGAAAGTCCTTCACTCCAGTCAGTGTCCATAGTTAATGAATTTCCCGAAGTGTTTCCCAAAACCCTTCTCAGAGTTCCTCCCAATAGGGAAATAGACTTTGGGATAGAACTTTTGCCGGACACTAGACCCATTTCCATCCCACCGTATAGGATGGCCCCCACAAAGCTGAGATAGTTAAAGGAGCAGTTAAAAGACCTCCTTTATAAAGGTTTCATCCTCCCTAATGTCTCTCCTTGGGGCGCTCCCGTACTCTTCATGCGAAAGAAAGATGGGTCCCTCCGTATGTGTATTGATTATTTCCAATAGAACAAGGTCGTAGTGAAAAACAAGTACCTCTTCCTAGGATCGATGACCTCTTTGACCAACTTCAGGGAGCTAAGTGTTTCTCAAAAATCGATCTTCGTTTGGGTTACCATCAGTTGAAAGTTAGGGAGGTTGATATTTCTAAGACTGCTTTTCTTACTCGGTATGGCCATTTTGAATTCTTAGTCATGTCCTTTGGTTTGACTAACGCTCCTGCACCATTCATGGATCTTATGAACATGGTGCTTAAGGAATTTCTGGATATGTTTGTTATTGTATTTATTGATGACATCCTAGTTTACTCCCGGAGTGAGGAGGAGCATGCCAATTACCTCCGTATCATACTTCAGACTCTTAAGGAGCGGGAATTAAATGCCAAATTCTCCAAGTGTGAATTTTGGCTAGACTCAGTGGCTTTCCTCGATCACATTGTGTCTAGTGAAGGAATTAAAGTGGACCCTCAAAAGATTGAGGCGGTAAAGAAATGGCCCAGACCCACGACTCTGACGGACATTAGGAGCTTCTTGGGTTTGGCAGGGTACTATAAGAGATTTGTGGAGAATTTCTCCTCTATAGCTGCTCCATTGACAAAGCTCATGCAAAAAAAGGCTAAGTTCATATGGTCCGAAGTTTGTGAAGGTAGCTTTGAGAAATTAAAGGACCTTTTGACTTCTGATCCTGTCTCGACCCTACCTGAGGGCATTGAAGGGTTCGTGGTTTATTGTGATGCGTTCCAGACGGGACTTGGGTGTGTACTTATGCAGCATGAGAAAGTTGTGGCCTATGCTTCTAGACAACTGAAGGTGCACAAAAAGAACTACCCAACTCATGACCTTGAATTGGCGGTGGTGGTCTTGGCACTCAAGATCTGGCGTCATTATTTGTATGGGGTGCACGTGGACATCTTCACTGATCACAAGAGTTTATAATATGTTTTCACCCAAAAAGAGTTGAATCTCAGACAGAGGAGGTGGCTTGAATTGCTGAAGTACTATGACATGAGCTTGCATTATCACCCAGGTAAAGCTAACATAGTTGCTGATGCTCTTAGCAGGTTGTCTATGGGGAGCCTTTCTCCTGTGGGAGAGTAAAAGAGAGGATTAGTGAAAGACATTCATCGACTTGCCAACCTAGGAGTCCGGCTGCTAGACTCAAAGGATGGTGGGATTGTGGTGCATGAGGTGGCTAAGTCATCCTTGGGTGCTGAAGTGAAAGAAAAGCAATCTAATGATCCCATCCTTATGCAAATTAAAGAGGATGTGGGGAAGCAAAAGATTATGGCTTTCGAAATAGGAGAGGATGGCATCTTGAGGTATCAAGGAAGAGTATATGTGCCGAACGTGGATAGCTTGCGCGAAAGAATCTTGGCCGAGTCTCATACTTCTAGGTACACTGTCCACCCTGGCTCTACTAAAATGTACCACGACTTGAAGGAATTGTATTAGTGGAGCAATATGAAGAGAGAGGTGGCTGATTTCGTTGCTAAGTGTACCATCTGTCAACAAGTTAAAGTTGAGCACCTAAGACCTGGCGGTACATCTCAAAACATAGCCATTCAGATATTGAAATGGGAGATGATATACATGGACTTTATCACCGGTCCCCCGCGTTCGCGTAGCCAATATGACTCCATTTGGGTCATTGTGGATAGAATGACCAAGTCTGCTCATTTTCTGCCGGTGAGGATGACGTATTCGAGGGAAGATTATGTGAGGTTATACATTCAAGAGATTGTTAGGTTGCATGGTGCACCGGTGTCCATTATATCCGACAGAGGTACGCAATTCACTTCTCAGTTTCGGAGAGCATTTCAGAAAGGTTTGGGTACGCAGGTGAACCTTAGTACCACTTTCCATCCTTAAATGGATGGGCAAGCGGAATGCACTATTCAGACCTTGGAAGATATGCTGAGAGCATTCGTCATCGACTTTAAAGGTAGTTGGGTGAATCACTTGCCTCTCATTGAATTCGCCTACAACAATAGTTATCACTCAAGTATCCAAATGGCACCATTCGAGGCTCTTTATGGTAGGAGATGTAGGTCTCCTATTGGATGGTATGAGGTGGGCGAAGCTAGATTGTTGGGGCCAGACCTTGTACACCAAGCCATGGAGAAATTCAAGACCATACGAGAAAGACTAAATTTTGCCCAGAGTCGTCAAAAGTAGTATGCGGATGTTAAGAGAAGAGAGCTAGAATTTGACGTTGGCAATTGGGTGTTCCTGAAAGTCTCTCCTATGAAGGGAGTTATGAGGTTCGAGCGAAAAGGGAAGCTCAGTCCTCATTATATTGGCCCTTATCAGATTATGAAAAAGATTGGAAGTGTCACTTATGAGTTGGAGTTACCTGTGAGTTTGGCATCTGTTCATCCAGTATTTCACGTGTCTATGCTCAAAAAGTGTGTGGGTGATCATTCGCTTGTAGTTCCTATAGAGAATATTGGAGTGAAAGACTCTTTATCTTATGAAGAAGTTCACATAGAGATTCTAGACCAACAAGTGCGAAAGTTAAGGACCAAAGAAATAGCCTCGGTAAAAGTGCTATGGAAGAATCAAAAAGTGGAAGAAGCTACTTGGGAATCAGATGAGGACATGAAGTCTAAGTATCCCTTTTTGTTTGACGCTCTAGACGAAGTCATTTGAGGTAATAAATCTTAACTCCTGTACGTTATTATTGTGCCTCTTTCGTGCTCTTATAATTCCAAATGCCCTTAATCATCATTCAGGGATGAATGATCCTAAGGGGGGATAATGTAACACCCCATAGATTCCAATGTTCCTTATCGTGCTTGTAAAACTTAGAAAATTGAGTTTGTAGGAGTCGAGTAACTTTGGGGATGTTGTTAGAGTGATCCGGGGAATTTTTGGGAATATGAATCACAAAAGAAATATATTTCGGGGTCCAAAAATAGTGTGGTACTGCGTTAGCCCCATACAACGGAGCAGGGGCCACGAAAAATTAAATTTCGGGCATGATCAAATGGGGGTCTGCGTTGGCAGTGTGTCACGGAGGCTGATCTCCGCGATCAGCTTCGTGTCACGGAGGCTGCCCCGGCGCCCCCATTTTTGAGTTTCTACACACATTTAAAAGTGGTTTTTTGTTCCTTTCCTTACCCAAACTTATTCCCACTCATTCAAAACGTCCCTAACCCTCCTAAGGCACGACAAAACTCAACAAAAAGAGTGTTACTTCTCCTCTCTAAGTTCTTGAAGAAAAGGTGTCTAGGGTTCAAAGTTCTAACGCAAACACAAGCATTTCGTAAACGTTCTTCGTCAAAAAGGTATGTTGAACGATCTCCTTTCAACTATACTCGTAAGGATTGTGTTTACTCCTACTTACTATGAATCTATGCTAGTATTGTATAATAATGGTTGAAGGGTTTCGAAGGAAAGAGATTTGCTTGAACTTTTGAATGTTTATTTGTGAAATCATCCGTATTCAATTACTATTTTGAAGTTATGGTTGAAGTGTAACTTTAATTACGGATTTGTGAATTTGGGATAGGTTTGAAGCCTTGAGAATTGATTACCACGGAAATTTTCTTACTATATAAGTAATTGAGTCTTTGACGGAAATAGAAGGATCTTCTTAACTCCCTCGGTTTTGAAATGATCGCCTTAAAATGAATGAACTACAGCCTAGAGGGTGCTATCTGTTAAATGAGTTAAAAGATCCTTGAATACGGACTATAAAGGTGTAAGTGATGAAGGCATAATATGATAAGTACGACTTGAAAGTCGTGGTATGATGGTACCAACCTACGTATGCCTTAATAATGTAAAGGGCCCCAAAATAAATGTTTGTGTTAAAGGTTGAAGAGTTAAAATGTGGGCTTAAGAGGATTAGGTGGTTAATCGAGAAGGTATGAGTCGAACGGGGCTCCATGCCTGAAATGGTGTCATACCAACATGGGTATGAGTCGAACGGGGCTCTTCTCTCTAAGTCGAATGGGGCTCTCTACTGTACTCTTGAGTTATTCAGCTGTATGCAGTCGCGAGGTGATTTTGATATGACGCTCCAATCCTTGCGGCAACTTAGATTGGAGGCTCTTCCGACCGAGATCTGATTGAAACCACATAGCCCGTGGTGAAATAAATATCGGTGATACCATCTAGTCCAGAACTAATATATTTATGAATTTTTTCTATTTATCGATTTGGAAGTTGCCTCATCTTATATGTTTATGATCTATGCTTATGCTTTATGACCTGCTTTATAAATTGTAATATCCCTTCCCCTGGGTTGCATGCCAGTACTCACCGTACTGACTGTCTTTGGATGCTGCATCATTTCATGATGCAGGTTCAGAGACCTTTTCTCGTGGTTCCGTGCAGCACTAGGGTCTTTGGGATTTTAATAAGCAAGTGGTGAGCCCTCCATACTTCCATAAGGCCTATGTTTCTCGTTGTTAGTTGTTTTGAGAACTCTATTTTGTTTTATGGTATCGTCGGGGCAATGTCCCGACCTAGGAGTTTATTCTAGATATTAGAGGCTTTGTAGACTGGTGTTAGCAGGACGATTGTTGGTCATTTTATAAGGTTGGATTTTTTTCATAATGGGCCTGTTTTCGCTAATCTTTTATACTTGTGCGTATGATGAATGCTAAGGGGTTACTCAGGCCTCCTTGGTCTGTGTTTCTCGTTATGTCCGGGGCCTAATCTCGGGTCGTGACAGTATTACTCTTGACTTGTCCTCTCCATGATAAAACAGTCCAACAACTTAAATAACTCCGGATTTAGTTGAAGAGTTCAAAGCTCCACAAAATAACACCTTCCTTCAACTTATATAAATAATCTCTTTTGTATAGTGAATATAGTTGGAGACTTAAAATATTTTCTTTGTCTCAACTCTCTCTTTCACTACACTCAACTCACTACATATTACAATATTTTTCCACACTTCAGATAATTTTTATCTTACAACACAAAGGAACAAACACCATTATTTATAGGTGAGGAATTCTTCTTTGTATTGAACAGAAGAATGTGGAGTAGTAAAGTGGGTAGATAAATGACTTGTAGGTTATATAAGTTACAAGCATAATGAGGTAAAACATGGTCTTGGAGGTTACACAACTTACACCCAGAATAATGACCACCTTCTTGTCAATTTATACCCACTAACACATAACATATGCACTTTAATATTTTAATTTAATATTAAAATGTATATAACACCAACAGTAACTATGAGAGAAATTCTGATGTGTGGGTTATGAACGATTATGGAGTGGAACCATCTTGGAAAAAGATGTTCACCATCAGTTGCCTTGATTATCCTATGACTTCTGACTATGACTATTTCCCACACTTGATCATGCCATTTTCCCCACCGTTTTACCCGTCATACAAGGGTGAAATTTTATATTTGTATCACTCACTTTTCATCATATATAATCCAAAGGATCATTCAATCAGACAGCAGAAGTTACCGATCTAGAGTGTAGTCTTGAGGCTGAAATTGTTGTTGAAAGCCTTGTTAATCCCCTTGAGATGCACTGACTGGCAGCCCATCAAGCATCAGCTAACTAATGTTCTTTAGGCTGTGAAGAAACAAAACATATAAGATCTGATGGGAGAACTTTAAAGATCACGGCTGAAGGAGGAAAAGTCTATGCTAGAAAATGAATAATGCCATTACACTTGCCATTTCTTGTTTGTTGTTTATCAGAGATGAACAATGTTGTGTTTTGTTCATTGTATCTTGTTATATTTAGTATCAGAGTGATATTAAGCTTGGATAAATATTGTTCTTCTGTTGTATATAAACCTGAATCCTTTTTTTTGATTGTTAAACTACATCTAGCCACCCCAATTCCTCTCCTCGGGAGAAAATAATGGTCCTTCTGCACTTTTCTCTCTCGGTGATTTCAAAACCGGTTTAAATTATATACGCTAACAGTGTAAATATTGTTTAAGCTATTAATGTAGTTTAATCTATGATGAGATGTTAGTTAACATTTGTACTATATAACCGATTAATACTTACCATAAATACCTATAATTATCTAATAAGTTACCTACTAATTGTGTAAATATTATTTTACAGTTTTAGTACATAAAACTTAAACTCTCTTAGATGTGTAACGTACAGGGTTGGGTTATCAGGTTAGCACTCCTCGTCACCTCTGTGTCTTTAAAACTTCACTCATGTGAAGGGATACATTAATTTATTTACATATATAGACAAGTTAATTATTACTTTACTTGTATAACATAATTTTTCATGAAAGGAATTCCTTTGAAACCCTTTATAACTACGTATCTTCGCCTCCAAAATTAGATGTTAGAAACACAACAAGAAATGGTCACGTGAAAAGTCTCTCCACATCTATTAATTAGTAGGAGTAAATTTCACTTTACACCCTTAATTATTTAATGGAGATACCAACAACGACGACAGAATATTCAATAACAATCTTTGAATATTAACTTCTCAATCATATCAAAATAAAGATGGATGATATCTATTTGCTTGCGTTAAGGCTAAACAATGAATCCATCAGCCTACAATCAACATTTTTGAAGCCTTTGATGAGGTGAATTTGATACTTCTAAACTCAATTGAGCTAATAATAAATTGTTTTTCCTAGACTTGTATTATCGAATACTAATATAAACACACCTTTGGAGATCTTTCTAATGAAACGAGGAGGACAAGAGATATATGTTGGTCCATTGGGTCACCATTCTTATCATTCGATCAAATACTTTGCGGTAAGTTGTCTAAGTGAAAGAGAACTTTCCATTTTCGAGCTTCTACGATAAATGCTAAACTAAGTTTTCTTGTATTTATTCAATGCTTGGGGAAAGTAAAATAAAATATGGATACAATCCAACAACTTAGATGTTAGAAGTCACAATCCCGGCTCAGGATATGATGTTAGGGGTTGATTTTACTGAGTTATACAAGTAATCAGCCATTTACATCCATTTACAGGAGGAAGAAAGCGTTTACTAGCAAACTCAGCATCCCTCATGATGGTACACAAGACCTGCATTTCGATAGTCAATACTTCCAGCCATTCTGGACCCAATGTACAACTTGTGTTTTGAAGCAACACAGGTCATACTGGCGTAATCCTATTTATACTGCAGTTGATTTCTCATCACAACCTTTTTTGCCTTGTTCTTGGGAGAAATCTTCTGGGATCTTGGTACTAAAGCGTAAGTCCAAAAATATGAGACAAAACAAGCATATAAACTGGAAAATACTATCAATGCTTAATGTTAAAAGGCATTTGTATTTTGTTACAGGGGTAAGAGCCATGATCTAGATACTGAGCGTATAGTATTTTACAGAGAAAGAGCTAATAGAATATATTCTGCCATGCCTATGCCTTACAAAGATGTTTATATTACAATAAGAACATACTGGTGTAGTCTCACAAGGCGGGATCTGGGAAGGGTAGAGAGTACACATACCTTACCTCTACCTCAGAGGAAGACCTTACATCGTTTGGGATCTGGGGTTCTGCTTTTGGTGCTTAATTTAACTTCTATGAATGAACTTCAATTTTCTTGTTAAATCTCTCCATTTTTAGCTTTCTGGGTGTAATTTTGGATCTGCTATTCATTTTATTTAAGGTCTACTGGTTGTGAGAAGAAAGTGGAAAGCATATCTTCTAATCAAAAGGGTTCAAGAATATCTCTCTCTAACTTCCTCAGCAAAAAATTGCAAAAAAGTCATGTTTTGCCCAGAGTAGTTCCAGTAATAAAGCTAAAATATTTTATATTCTGTCTTCTCATGAAAATTCTATAAATTTATAAAAACAAAAAAGAAGGAAATTTAAGGTTTTGATATGTATCTTTCTACTAGTAACCAACTTAGGTAGCCCAAGAAAGATTTTAAAAATTTGATGAACTGAAATTTTTTTCCTGTTTGTTTGTTGCCATAACTTCAAGATTTCACATTAGCATTATTGTGTTTCAGCTCTCGCACTATTTATTGTTATTACTATTCC
Organism: Jaltomata sinuosa; assembly: GCA_003996215.1. Classification (NCBI taxonomy): domain Eukaryota; kingdom Viridiplantae; phylum Streptophyta; class Magnoliopsida; order Solanales; family Solanaceae; genus Jaltomata; species Jaltomata sinuosa. The sequence goes on from QJPP01006936.1 coordinate 892,290, forward strand.
TTTTCTGAATGCTCTTCGCTGCTTTTCTTATCAGTTGCTATGTTTTCTTCATTGTCATTTTCCTTTTCATAACTACTTTGATTTATTGTATTTGAGCCGAAGGTCCTTCAGAAATAACCTTTGTACCTCCACGAGGTAGGGGTAAGGTCTATGTATACTCTACCTTCCCTAGACCCCACTTTTGGTATTTCACTAGGTATGTTATTCTTGTTGTTGTACTTTAAGATTTCACATTGCAGCTGAATGTAGAACTTGTAGTCCAATACAACATATAAGCAGTGGATGGACCTGCATCCACAATTTCAGGCTTAGTTACATGTGTAGAGAAATTTAAAGAATTTTTTTCAAGAATGATATTTTCTTCATTTAATGAACCCTTGTTGATTCTGGACTTCATTTACGGAAGTGTACTTAATGCCTTCAATGATGGACTAAATATGGTTACTACTTATGCTTCTCACGTTTCCCTTTCCACTTTTGCTCTCTAATTTAAGTAAAATTAAAACTTTCCCATGAAAATAAATTAAGTTCAAATTAAAAACACAAGGAAACATAAAATAATGGAAAAAAAAGAGAAGGTAAATGGAGTCCAGAGTTGAGTTGGGGATGGAGTACACAAAAAATCAAAGTCCTCTATTCGCAAGAATTATCTTTCAATCAACCACCAATATCTTTGTTTTATGTTTTTTTGCAACAACAAAAAAAATACTTCTTGTTGTCTGATTAAACAAAATTCTGTCAAAAAGTGAAAGAAACTGTAGTTCAAACTTTTGTTCAATGTTTTTGAAGCAAACACCTCTATTAGGTAATAGGTAGCCATATTTAGTATCAAGGTCTCTAGCTTTAGTAATTTCTTCTACTTTTCTCTCCCATGACTCAGGTAACACCTAACTAGTATTCTGACAGCCTTTCCATTGGGAATGTCTTCCCACAAGGAGTAAATTTCATTGAGGATTACAGTGAACCTTGTGTGCATGTCCTAGATAGTTTCACCTTCTTTCATTCTAAAAACGTCATATTAAATGGGTAAGTTATCAATCTTGGTTTTCTTGAATGTAGTAGTACCTTCATGAGTTGTTTGGACAGTGTCCCATATTTGTTTTGCGTCTTCACTGGAGGAGATCCTGTTGTATTCATTAGGCCCTATTCCAAAGATGACAAACTTCTTGCAGCTTTGGCTTCGGCTTCGGCTTTGGCAAATGATGTGATTGATTGATAAATTTTTTAGAAAAAATTTATTTTTCAGTCTCTCACTAATTATTTTTTTCCTTATATTAATTCAAGCAATTATTTAAAAACAAGCATGTCTGCAATGAACAGACATTTATCTTCCCAATAGACACCTCCCTTTCGAACTGATACCTTTGCACCTGTTAGTGACTATAAATTTCCAGACGCTTCGCCTCATTTCTTACTTACTGAAAACAAAAATCATCTTACTTCGAAATTAAAGTAGACAAAATGTTATCTTCATCTTCTGCAAAGTTTTTCTGTAAACTTTTTCAAGTTCAAAAATAGTAAGTGTCGTGTGATTCACTCTGTTTCTTGAGTTTGCTGAAGTTATGCAATTTCTATTGCCAGTATTGCAAAATAGTGTTCCATTCTGTCCTGGGAGGAATTAATCCAAAATCTTGGGCAATTATGAGGGGATTAAATTCTTTAAGGAAACACAATTTTATATGGGCTTGGAACTTTTATTTTTTATGATATTTTTCCGTTTCTGACTTGCAGGAATAACAAACTTAAAGAATTTATTTTATATTTCTGCTTCATCTTAAATTCTGGTTGGTTCTTATTAACTTGGTTTGAAGTCATAAAAACTTCATCAAGTTAATAAATTTTTTTGTTCAACATGATTCGAAGAATATAAAAACTTCATCAAGTTAATAGAAAAAAAAAGTTTTTCTTATTATGTATGTTTAATTCTATTTCTATTTTGGTAAACAAAATTAGGAGAGTCAACTGCTAATGTAAATGCTTCTGGTTCTGGAGAAACAAATGTTGCTTCATCAAGTCGTTCAATGCCTATTCCTGCTATGGTAGCGGCAGAAAAATTTGGAAAATTCGCAGGCTTAAATTTTAAGCGTTAGGAGATTAGGATGAGCTTTGATGAATAAAAGAAGAATTGGTAGAAATTCTCATAGGTGAAGCAATAGAAGATGTACTTTTATTTGACCACTCTTAGTCTGCAGAGGTTCATCACTGAAGATGTTCCATTTCTGTCTGAAGAAACTCCAGACAATGAACGATTTATTGTTACAAAGGCATGGACACATTCAAACTTTTTGTGCAAAAACTACATTCTGAAAGGGTTGGAAGATGGTCTTTACAACGTGTATAGCGTATGCAAAACTTTGAAAGAACTATGGGATGCTTTGGACAAAAAGTATAAGACCGAAGATACTAGACTTATGAAATTTGTGACAACCAAATTTCTAGACTTCAAGATGGTTAACAGCAAGACTGTCATGTTATAAGTTCAAGAGTTACAAGTAATTGTTCATGATCTCCTTGCCGAATGTATGATTCGTATCAATTATTTTATTATTAAATTTAATAATTATATTACTGATTTAAATTGTCCATTGAAGGTATGGTCATAAATGAAGCATTTCAAATTGCAACTTTCATTGAAATGTTGTCTCTTTCATGGAGGGACTTTAAAAACTACTTGAAACACAAACGCAAGGAAATGACATTGGAGGACCTCATTGTTCGTCTTAGGATCGAAGAGGACAATAGATCCGCTAAAAAGAAAGCTGCTGGAAAATCAATAATAATGGGAGCAAATATTGTTGAAACTCCTCCAACAAATTCAAAGAAAAGGAAAAGGCCTACCGGACCAAAGAATGTTCCAACAAAGAAGAAGTTCAAGGGAAATTGCTACAACTGTAGTAAGTTTGGTCACATGTCTTCAGAATGCCGTGCTCCAAAGAAGGAGAAGAAGAAAGGTCAAGCAAATATGGTTGAAAAGAATGAAGACATAGACAATATATGTGCCATGCTTTCAGAATGTAACTTGGTAGGTAATCCCAAAGAATAGTGGATAGATTCTGGTGCTACCCGCCATGTTTGTGCTAACAAGGAACTCTTTGCTTCCTATGTTTCATAAGGACGACAGGACCCGATGAGACCATCTTTATGAAAAAATTTTCTACTGCAAAGATTGAAGGAATGGGCAAGATAGGATTGAAGATGACTTTGGGAAAGATTGTGTGTCAAGACCCAATTTCTCGGTCATGATGGCACCTACAACCCCCAGTAGGCAAACCAATTCTCATAGCCCAGAATGGTTAGTAATGGGCTATTATCTAACAAGCAAGCGGAAGAAGCATAATATAGCTGGCAGAAGCAAGAGAGATACGATAAGTAATAAGCAATAAGTATACATAAGCGGAAGCTAAACCAAACCCAAAACCTAGTATCATAGTATATGAGCCGAAACTATATCAACAGAGTACAAAAGATCCAAACAATATATACATATATCTCTGAATAGTAAGTGAGTACATAATACAAAAGATAAATTAAAAGCTAAGATCTGACCGTCAGGAGCTCACCCTCAGTCTGGGATGGTCCAAAATCTCCTCGCATGAGTATCCACAAGATAACGATGATAGCCACCACTAGGATCTTCCCCAAAAGAAGCAGAGTGTAGTTTGAGCACCAATTGCAAAGCAACGGGTACCCAATAGGTATCATAGGCCGACTGAATACATATAAGATATAAAGACAGTAATATGGCAGATTAGAAGCAAGTACTCATAGAAAATAATGAATAAGTACACGGAAGCTAGCATAGAAGGATACAAGAGAAAAATAACATACTTGGCTAGCTACTAGGATATATCACATAGACACAGATGAAAAGAAGAATTAACACACCTGGGATCCTCGCAACAACAATATATATAAAGAGTTTCATAAATAAGTGGTATACCGGTAACCTCAAGTAAAAGGGGAAGGAAGAAAGAAGAATAACAATAAATGCTCGAAAACAGGATAAATAACCAAGTTATGCTGATAACACTACTCTCAAGTCAGGAAAGAATCGACCGGTAACCCATATGCAACTTATCAAGTGAACCAACTGCATATAATACAACCCTAAATATCCAATCATCATAGGTAATCACAATAGGGATCAATATCTCGACAGAGTAACAATGAATATACCTACAGTCCCAACGGCCGCCCATACAACCGAGGAATGCAATCAAGTAAAGACAAATCCTCTGGCATCCCATACTACCGGAGAATACACTCAACAAACAGCAAACAGGGGTGAAATCTCATGCAAATAGATTATATGATATGATATGATGAAACCAAGTGATAGTAGTGTTGTATGTTACCCCTTCTGGTGCCCCAAAGGCCCAATAGAGGCAGGATCTATGGAAGGAATGCTCCCGAGTACCTCTACTCCACCGTACATCCCTCTTTTGATCACCGTTGGCCCGTAGCACTTAGTCCGAAATGGTAGGGTCCATGGAGGTCTACTTGTAGACCACATACTAAATCTCATATCCGGAATATAATTATCTAGAGCATAGCCAGATCTAAATAAGTCTTCAAATCTCACAAATGCACACCCGGGGTTTTTACCCGGGTCTAGATCAGTGGATCAAGTCTCAAAAACCCCAAAAAGGATGCTTGGACATAACCGGGTCTAAAACAACAGTAAAACTAATTTGCAGCTCGGTCTGACTGAGTCTAGTACCATTTCAAGTCAATAAGAAGTCAAATCTAGCACTACGGCCCAGCCGAGTCTAGTATAAGTATGAAAACAGTGACAAAGTCATCCTTTTAACATTCTTACCCTAAGAAGATCCATAAAAGTCGGTTCCAAACCTTTTTTTTAACCATTTTTATCAAAAATGAGCCCTCGAGGCCATGCAAGGTTTAGAAAATCATCAAGTAGTAGGCCCAAATCCAAAACCATGGTAAAACATGCGAAAAACCTCTTATATTCATGATAATGGCATGCTCAATCACAAACATTAGCCCAATGGTTCACAATCAACCTATCGGCCCTGCATAGACTTTAATCACTCTACAACATAGATAACTAGCCTAAGATCATAACATCAATGTCTGGGACTCACGTACATTCCCAAAAGACATCACCAGGAACTCATAATGACCATAATGTGTCCGGAATATTGTCTTAGGGATGTCCTCCGCCCTAATCCTCAACTGGTGGTAGACGGACCTCAGATCTATCTTCGAAAACACGGAAAAACCCTGAAGCTGATAAAACAAGTCATCTATGAGTGGCATTAGATACCTATTTTTCACAGTCACCTTATTTAGCTGCTGATAATCAATACACATCCTCATGGACCCATCCTTCTTCTTCACGAAGAGAACTAGAGAACCCCAAGTAACACACTCAGTCTAATGAAACCCTTAGCTAACAAGTCTTGGAGTAACTCCTTAAGCTCTCTCAACTCAGTAAGAGCCATACGATAAGGAGAAATAGAAAAGGGCCTGGTGCTCGGCTCTAACTCAATAGCAAAATCAATATCTCTCTCAGGTGGAAGGCCTGGCAGGTTGGTAGGGAACACATCTAGGAAATCTCTAACCATAGGAACTGACTCAGGGGAAGAAGGGTCAGCACTAGCATCTCGGACATATTCTAGATAAGACAAACACCTGCGAGAAATCAACTTCCTATCTCAAAGATAAGAGATGATCCCAGATGGTGTGTGGCTGACAGAACCCTGCCACACAATCGGGGATACGTCGGGCACGACTATGGTAATGGTCCTGGCATAGCAATCCAAAACCACATGGTTAGGGGATAACCAATCCATTCACAGTATCACATCAAAGCCTAACATATCAAGAATCATCATATCACCCCAAGTCTCCAAATCACAAACAGAAATTATACAAGATCTCACAATCTGATCTACTACTAATGAATCACATACTGGGGTCAAAACAGATATAGGCACAAATAACGGCTCACTAGCCAACCCCAAACAAGGCAAATAGTAGGCAAAAATATATGAGCAAGTAGATCCAGGATCAAATAAAGAAAAAGCTGGCTGACGGTATACAAATATCGTACATGTGAACACAGCATCCGAGGCCTTTGCCTCCGGTCTCCCAGGGACCCTATAAAACTAATGACAACTACCACCTGAATGATTTCCATCCCTACCACTTGTCCTGCCATGTAGGGAACCACCTCTAGCCTGACCACCACCTTCTCTCGCCGGTGGTTGAACTACTCTAAATGGCTGAGCCGGCTGAGTGGCGGGCTAAACTGTACCCCTCTGGGGGTAATCTCTTGCATGATGCCCAATAACTCTGCACTTATAGCAAGCCCCTGCCGGTCTAGACTGCCGAGATAAACCAGCTGAACCTTATGGCCACCACGACCTGATGCCCCAGAAGCTGTACCCCTCGAAGACTAACCATTATAGCTTTGTTGGCTACTCTAACCTTGCTCAAATTGAGACCCACTATAAGACTGAAGTAAAGATTGAATCGGTCGACTAGACTGACCCTGGTGCTTCTATGGATAATAACCTCGGCCCTACTAGCTTGAACCCCTACCGCTATGATGGGAACCATTGTAGCTAGCCTGATGTCGAGGCCTCTTATCTCTGGCCCCTGGATCATGGCGATGTAAATCCTCTATGTTACAGACATACTTTGCAATAGCCTGACATGATCGACCACTGGCAACTAATATCTCAACTGGCTCTCTAAACTTTGTTCGCAATCCCCAAACAAACCTACTTACTCTGTCGGGCACGGTGGGCATAATCATAGCCCTAAATAGAGTAAGCTGATGGAAATGGGTCTCGTACTCCGATATGATCATGGATCCCTACATAAGCCTAGTGAACTGCTCCCTACAATGCTCTTTGTTGCTCTGTGGCAAGAACTTGTCCATAAAGGCCTCATAAAACTCTAACCAAGACAACGGAGGAGACGAAGATGGTCTGTAAGCAACCTGGTCCCTCCATCATAACTTAGCTGAACCCTCCAGCTGGTAAGTAGTATAGCCGACTCCGTGAGTCTCCAACAACCCCAAGTGATGTAGCATCTTCTCACAAGTATAATGAAATTATGTGGATCCTGACCAGAAGTACCAACGAACCTACGTGAAGCCAATCTCAAAAATTGACCCACCACCTTCTTCTCTATCTCTGTCATCACCAGACGGGGAGAAAGAGGCCAGAAGAACCTCAGCACGGGGAGTTCCAGTAGCAGGCTGCACTCTTGAACTCTTTGCACCCAGGGCTGCCCCCTGAGTGGATGTCTGTACTACCTCAGAAGGTTGATCCCCGATCATACCCAGAAGTTGTAGGAGCAAACCCCGAATACCTGTTGACTGAGTTGGGGCTGATGCAGAAGTTGGTGTTGAAGCTGGTGGCACCTGGGCTATCCCCTGTTCCACATGCTGCTGCTCGGGAACAAACTCGGGCTCATACTCATACTCAGGCCCAATCTCTGCTTTAGGAGATCTAACTAGTGCCGCTGCTCAGGCATGTCCTCTAGCTCTACCTCTGCGACCTCTCCAAGCCCTAGCTAGAGTCAGAGGTGTAGGGGTCGAAGGCCCTTCCTTGCCTGACGTTGACGATCTTGTATGAACCATTTGTGGAAGAGTGAACTAGAACAAGTGAGATTCAAGAAACTTTCAAGGATACTACACACGAGGTAGAAGCAAGAAAAGGTCCATGTTTCCTAAGATGCCACTGTAGCCTACCAAAGATTGATTACGGATATTTCTGCCCTGATCCATAGGACTCTACCAGATATTAGCTCCTATACCAATGACACCGGTGAACCTAGAGCTCTGATACCAAGCTTTCATGATCGATAAAATTGGGTCATGATGGCACTTATAACCCCTCAGTAGGCGAACCGATTCCCATAGCCCATAACGATTAGTAATGTGCGATTATCTAACGAGCAAGTGGAAGAAGCATATTATAGGCAGAAGTAAAAGAGATAAGATAAGTAATAAGCAATAAGAATACATAAGCGGAAGCTAAACTAAATCCAAAACCTTGTATCATAGTATATGAGCTGAAACTACATCAACAGAGTACAAAAGATCCAAACAATATATACATATGTCTCCGAATAGTAAGAGAGTACATAATACAAAAGATAAACTAAAAGCTAAGCTCTGACCGTCAGGGTCTCACCCTCATCTGGGATAGTCCAAAATCTCCTCACACGAGTCTCCACGAGCTAATGGCGATGGCCCACACTAGGATCTGCACTAGAAGATGCAGAGTGTAGTATGAGCACTAATTGCAAAGCAACGGGTACCCAGTAGGTATCATAGGCTGACTGGGCGCATATAAGATATAAAGGAAGTAATATAGCAGAATAGAAGCAAGTAGTCATAGAAAACAATGAATAAGTACACGAAAGCTAGCATAGAAGGATACAAGAGGAAAACAACATACTTGGCTAGCTACTAGGATTTATATCACACAGACATAGGTGAAAAAAAGAAATAACGCACCTAGGATCCTCACAATAATAATATATATAAAGAGTTTTAGAAATAGGTGGTATATCGGTAACCTTAAGTAAAAGGGGATGGAAGAAAGAAGAATAATGACACATGCTCGAAAACAGGAGAAATAACCAAGTTATGCTGATAACACTACTCTCAAGTCATGATCGAATCAACTGGTAACCATATGCAACATATCAAGTAAACCAACTGTATATAATACAACCCTCAATATCCAATCATCATAGGTAATCACAATAGGGATCAATATCTCGACAGAGTAACAATGAATCTACCTAGTCCCAATAACCGCCCATACAACCGAGGAACGCAATCAAGTGAAGACAAACCCTCTGGCATCCCATACTTCTAGAGTGTACACTCATCAAACATCAAACAAGGGTGGAATCTCATGCAAATGGATGATATGATATGATATGCTAAAACCAAGTGATAGTAGTGTCGTATGTTACCCCATCTGATGCCCCAAAGGCCCAATAGAGGCAGGATCCATGGAAGGAATGCTCCCGAGTACCTCTACTCCATCGTACACCTTTCCTCCGGTCACTGTTAGCCCATAACACTTGGTCCAGAATGATAGGGTCCATGGAGGTCTACTCGTAGACCACATATTAAATCTCATATCCTCAATATAATCGTCCAGAGTGTAGTCGGATCCAAATAAGTCCTCAAATCTTGAAAATGCATGCCCAGGGTTTCTACCTGTGTCTAAATCAGTGGATCAAGTCTCAAAAACCCTAACAAGGGTGTCTGGACATAATCGGGTCTAAAATAGTAGTAAAACTAATCTGCAGCTTGGTCTGACCGAGTCTAATACTATTTTAAGTCAATAAGAAGTCAAATCGATCACTACGGCCCAACTGAGTCTAGTATGTGTATGAAAATAGTGACAAAGTCATCCTGTTAACTTTCTTACCCCAAGAAGATCCATAAAAGTCAGTTCCAAAACTTTTTTTTACCAGTTTAATCGAAAATGGGCCCTCGGGGCCATGCAAGATTTAGAAAATCATCAAGTAGTAGGATCGAAGCCAAAACCATGGTAAAACATGCAAAAAACTTCTTATATGCATAATAATAGCATGCTCAATCACAAACAGTAGGCGAATGGCTCACAATCAACCTATCGGCCTTACACAGGCTCTAATCGCTCTACGACACAAATAACCAGCCTAAGATTGCAACATCGATGTTCAAGATTCCTGGACATTTCCAATAACCCACCATCTATGTTCCAGAGTAAAATACAAGGCCACACAGGACCATAAGGGTATTAATATCACTACAATGAATTCTACAACCAAATGATAGAAATAAAATGGATATAAAAGAATGGCCAAGGTCTGGGGTACCAAGTTAATAAACCCAACCCAAGGATGCTAATTAGTATAGTTATATCCTATATATGCGAAGTCTAAAGGGATTAAACTGTAACCTACCTGTCGTTCAATGACAAGATGCTAGAACATCGATGTCCAAGCTCGAACCACTCCGAGAAGGCTCTGAAATGAAATCACACTATCAAGAACATAAAATACACATTAAAACAAGAATAATGATACACATATTACAAGTTGTTGCTTCCGTATTGTCTTATCTCTATACTCGGTTTCCGCTTATTTGTGTTCATTGTGCATATTAGTTAGGTAGTAGCCCATTACTAACCATTTTGGTCTATGGGAATTGGTTTGTCTACTGGGGGTTTGTAGGTGCCATCATAACCTGAGAAATTGGGTCGTGATATCTAGGGATCAGAGCCACCTTCACCAGTGTCATGGTACAGAAGCAAGTGTCTAAGTAGAGTCTCGTGGATCGATACGATGATGTCTGTATCCTATCTGCGGGAGGCTACAGGGCATTGTTAGGAAAAGTTTCATCTTCTTGGCCTCTTATCGTGCGTTCCTGGCTCTATTGACTTCTAAACTTTGGTTGTTTCATTCCTCCTCAGATGCCTAAGATGAGTTTTACAGCGGGTGGTGTCGATATTCGTATTCGCCACCCCTATCACTTCTAATCATTTTGATTTTCTTGTTAAGTTATATTTCAACTTTATTTTTGTATTGCTTGAATGCATTGATTTCTTCATCTTTGCTATTTAGTAAATAAATATAGCAATATCGAGTACTATCATCAATAAAAGTGATGAAATACTTTTTCTCACCGCGAGATGATATTGACTTCATGTCACAAATTTCGGTATGAATTAAGTCTAAAGGATTTGAATTTCTTTCAATTGACTTATAAGGATGCTTGGCATACTTAGATTTCACACATACTTGACACTTCAAATTATTGTTTTCGAATTTAGGCAATATTTCCAAGTTAATCATTTTTCGTAAAGTTTTATAATTAACATGTCGCAAGCGCGCATGCCATAAATTATTTGACTCAAGCAAGTAAGAAGAAGCTGAAATTTTATTCATATCAACAGCAATTACATTGAGTTTGAAAAGGCCCTCAGTTAGGTAACTTTTTCCTACATACATATCATTCTTGTTAATTACAACTTTATCGGAAACAAATACGCATTTGAATCCATTCTTGACTAAGAGTGATGTCGAGAACAAATTCTTTTGCATTTCAGGTACATAAAAAACATTATTGAGGGTCACAATGTAATGACACTTTCGGTCATTTTTGCGTTTAGGCTTTCTTTGTACTGTTAGAGCTTACCTGTAGTGGCCCCAAGTCATTTATGCCTTGCTGGAACTGGTGGTTCAGTGCCCTGGACATTCATTTGGTCGTTATGGTTGTTTCCTTATTTTAGAGCTTAAGCTTAGGATATCATTTATTTTAGTCAACATTCTTGGTAAACGCACTCAGAATTCTGACAGTTCCATTAGCTTTGGAGCATGGATTTTGGTCTAGGTGGGCCCTTGGTCAGGGTCTAGGAGCTTTTGGTTTGGTTTTGTGTTGAGTTTTATGTTTTCTAGCCAGTTAAACTTAAAAGTTTGACTTCGGTCAACATTCAGAGAAGACAGCCTCGGATGGAAATTCTGATAGCGATGTTAGTTCTAGAATATCGACTTTGGGCTAGAGGGACCTTTGGTTTGGGTCCCGAGGCTTCTGAACTCGTTTTAGGCCATGGGGTTCTGTTTTGGAAATGTTGGCCTAAGTTGGCTCTTGGGTGTGGGACCCACTTTTCATTGTATCAACCTCTATTGGGATTTTCATCTATTTCGTTGAGTTTGAAATGCTATTTTTAGTCAAATAGCTTAACTCGTTTATGTCCGCGGGACCCCGAATGTGTTTCCGATGGTCCATCAGAGTCAAATTTCCAAGTTGGCATGATGTTGGCAGCTGGTTGCTGTCATGGCACCAGCAGGCCTTCGTCTACGTGTTGGTCGGCCGTATCTGCGTAGGGCAATGCCAGCCGCCCCATTTTCTCGGCCATCGCCTAGGTGACGCCCTAGCTGTGTCCGCAGGCCCGCGTGCGTGGTGGCCTGGCTGCGTGTGCGCTAGGAAAACGCTTGGCCTGGACAGTGCATGGCCTCCACGTTCGCCCATGTCCGCCCGTGTATGCATGGATTCATAGGCAGTGCCATGGCCGCGTACGCACAGGCATGCCTGGCAGCTTTAAGTGGTTCTCTTCATTCTTTCTTCCCATTTCTAAAACCTAACTCCATTTTCACCATTGATAACAACTCCCAAAACTCAAATTGCTCCACTTCTGGCCACCAATTTTTTGGAGTAGATTCACCATTGCTTCGTGACCATTTTCCTGTCATTCATCCAGTAAGTTCCTTGCTAAATTTTGATTTTCACTCCCTTAATTTTCCCTTTTGCTCTCTTGATTTGGATGTGCTGTTTTAGCCCAAAATTCATGCCCAATTCTTCCAAATTTCTAGGCATGCACTTTTCACGACCCGATTTCTCAGGTCATGATGGCACCTACAACCCCAGTAGGCGAACCAGTTCTCGTAGCCCGGAACGGTTAGTAATGGGCTACTACAACTAATACGCACAATGAACATAAATAAGCGGAAGTCGAGTATAGAGATAAGAAAACACGGAAGCAACAACCGGAAATATATATAAACAAATGATACTACACCAACCCCAAGACTTAGTATCGACAGTACAGAAGCTTCTAATAGAATACAAGTGCTAGAAGTAGCAAAAGATATGTACAACTGTCTCCGAATATACAAAGCGTAACAGTACGAAAGATGAGATGTGGTCAAGACCCGGTCGTCAGGCGCTCACCTTAGTCTCGAAGATCCAAAAGCTGCATGAGCCTCTAACGCGATCAACGGCGAAAGCTCAACTAATATCTGCACCAGAAAGATACAAAAGTGTAGTATGAGCACCAATTGCTAAGCAACGGGTACCCAGTAAGCATCATCGACTGACTGAGCGCATATAAGATATAAAAATAGTAAATAGCATATAGCAAGAAAGCAGTCACATAAAACAATGGATAAAGCACATGGAAACTAGCATGGAGAATAGGCAACCAAGAGTTATAAGCAAACAATGTTAGCACAGAAGATATAAATACACAAAATCACAGGTCAAGGAAAGAAGAACGCACCTGGAGTCCTTGCATAACAATATAAGTAAATAAAGAGAGAGAGAGTTGAGAAAATGGCGGTATACCGGTAACCTCAAGTAAAAAGGAGTGAAAGGAAGTAGGCAACATAATCAACTAGAAGCCATATAATAACAGAATCACACCAAAAACCACAAACTCTCAAGACAAGCATAAACCGGGATCAATCTCATAATTTATAATCTAGAAGGGAATAACTAATCCACAAGAACCAAGAGTCTCTACTCAAATCAAGATATAGAAAAGGATCTGAAACCCACAATCCGCTCAAAAGGCCACACTATAGTGCCTCAAAGATATAGAACTCACTGGACCCTCAATACTCAAGCCCAAACTCAGAGCCTCAATAGGCTAAAATTACCAAGCCACCAAGAACCAAGGACTATAACAATCTCTATAAAATGATGGAAAGTAATATAATCTACCTACAGTCCCAACGGCCGCCCATACAATCGAGGAACGCAATCAAGTGAAAATGAACCCTCCGGCCGCCCATACAACCGGAGCATACACTGAACACACAGCAAACAAGGGTGGAATCAGCGTTCCAAATGCATGATAATGATATGATATGAAAGTAACCCGTATGTTCCCCCCTTCAGGTACCTCAAGGGCCCATATAGAGGCAAGACCCATAGAAGGACTCTACCCTTGTACCTCTACTACGCCGTACACCCCTCTTCCTAGCACGCTGCGTCGGCCCATAGCCTGTGGCCCAGGAACAGAGGGTCCATGGAGGTATATTCATTAACCACATACATCGCCCAACAATCTCAAATAGTAGCTCAATACTCATAATCTCATAGTATATGCACGGGATTGAACCGGGACTAAAATAGTAGTAATAATCTCAAAATACCCTCTCAAGGGTGCCCAATGTATACTCGGGTCTAAATCAGTGATAAAAGTCTCAATAACCCTCTCGAAGGGTGCCCAGAGCGTATCCGGGTCTAAATTAGTAAGAAATAAGGTCTAGTGCTCTGCCCAACAGAGCCTAGTATCAGTAGAAAATAAAGTCTAGTGCTCTACCCAGCAGAGCCTAGTACTAGTAGGAAATCAGGTCTAGTGCTCTACCCAGTAGAGCCTAGTACCAGTAGGAAATCAGTGTGAAATCATCCAAAATCTCATGTCATTATTAGATTATACCAAAAATGGGGCCCCGGGGCCATGTAAGTTTAAGAAAAACCATTTATAGTGGCTCGCAGCCAAAATTGAAGTAAAACATGAAGGGAAAAACCTTTTTTATGGATGATATGCTCGCACACAAATATAAGTTAGATGATGAATGCTTTGTTAATAAGTTTTGGTTTGCCAAAAAACTTGTGGGGGGAAGCTATACTTACGGCTAGCCGAATACTCAATAGAATACCCCATAGTAAAAGAAAGTCTATTCCATATGAGAAGTGGAAAGGAAGAAACCCCAACTTGAAATATTTCAATGTGTGAGGTTGTTTGGCTAAAGTACAAGTTTCTAAACCCAAAAGGATTAAAATAGGACCAAAAACTATTGATTTTGTCTTCTTAGGATATGCACTCAACAGTAAAGCATATCGGTTTCTATTTTTTAAATTAGAAAATCCTGATATTTATGTGAATATGGTAATTGAATCAGATAATGCTAAATTTTTTGAAAATATATATCCGTATAAAAAGAAATATGAGTCGTCTAGTGAAAGATCTAAATGACCTCAGGAAGGAACAGAGGAAAGTATACCTAACAAGGAGAATTCAAGATGAAGTAAACATCAAAGAATATCTACTTCCTTTGGTCCTGATTTCTTAACATTCTTAGTGGAGAATGAGCCTCAAACTTTTAAGGAAGCAATGTCTTCCTCAGAAGTGCAATATTTGTGTGTCTGGGAACAGCTCAAACAAAGAAGAGTCTGGTCTGATCTGAATTCAGGCACGGCCCGCCCATATGCTGCTAGGTCTGGAAATGGCGACGGGCGAGGGCGCCGTTATGCCCCTTAATGAATCGAATGGTCCTTCGACCTTCGTTTGATTCCGACGGCCAGCATAGATCTCAACAAAACAAAAAAGGGCTACGCGAATAATAGTGTTAGTAGTTCGTTAGGCTAAATTTGAGCTAGATAGTGGATTGATGTTCATTGTAGCATTATCTGACCTTGAAGGTTAAGTTAGTGTACCATGAACTCCATCCCACATATTTTGGATGTTGTGGAATCAGTTATCTAGCTACATTCTATTACCGGTTAACACCATTTTGGAAAACTTTTAGAATCCATATTGAATAACCATATGAGAGAATTGGTTGATCTTCCTCCACGAAACAAACCTTTGGATTCCGAATGGATTTTTAAAAGAAAAATGAAAGATGATGGCACTATTGACAAATATAAGGCAAGACTTATTGTCAAAGGTTTCAGACAATGAGAAAGTTTTGATTATTTTGACACATACTCATCAGCAACAAGAATTACATCTATTCTGGTGTTAATAGCACTAGCCACCATGTACGGTCTTCAAATTAATCAAATGGATGTAAAGACAACCTTCTTAAATGGAGATTTAGAGGAAAAATTCTACATGGATCAACCCGAAGGATTTATAATTCTGGAAAAGGAAAAGAAGCTGTGTCGACTTTTCAAGTCACCGTATGGACTAAAACAAGCTCCCAAACAATGGCATATAAAATTTGACCAAACAATATTGACAAATAGTTTTAAGATCAATGAGTGTGATAAATGTGTTTACATTAAAAATACTCCAAACCACATAGTCATTGTTTGTTTATTTTGATGATATGTTGATAATGAGTAAAAACATTGCCGACATAAATGCTACTAAGCATATGCTTGCTAGCAAGTTTGATATGAAAGACTTAGGAGTTACAGATTTAATTCTGGGAATAAAAATTCATAGAACTCCTCAAGGTCTAGCATTATCTCAAACTCATTACGTTAACATGGTACTTGAAAAATTCAAATATTTGGACTTTAGAGTTACGAAGACTCCAATTGACGTAAATCTTGCTCTGACAAAGAACCAAGGTCAAAGCCAATCTCAATTGGACTATGCTTGAATGTTGGGAAGTTTGATGTACATAATGAATTGTACAAGACCAAATATAGCTTGTGCCATTAGTAAGTTGAGTCGGTACATAAGTAATCCGGATCAAACTCATTGGATGACAATGAAATGAGTTTTGGGATATCTAAAACATACTCAAGACTATGCATTGCATTAAAATAAATATCCTGCGGTAGTTGAGGGATATAGTGATGCAAATTGGATCACCAGATCATCTAAAGTAAAATACACAAGTGGATACGTTTTACCATTGGTGGAGGAGCAGTTTCTTGAAAAATCATCCAAACATACATGCATCTCTCGGTCTACAATGAAGTCTGAGTTTATAGCTTTAGATAAGGCTGGTGAAGAAGAAGAATGGCTAAGGAATTTCTTGGAAGACATTCCGTTTTTGCCTAAATCAGTGGCACCTATATGCATACATTGTGATAGTCAAGCTGCAATAGGATGGGCTGGAAATGTCATGTATAACAAAAAGTCTCGTCATATATGGCGAAGATATAATACCATTAGACAATTACTCTCTAGTGGAATTATCACAATTGACTATGTAAATTCAAAATATAATGTGTCGGATCCACTTACAAAAGGCCTAACTAGAGAGTTGATTGATAAATCATTAAAGGCAATGGGATTATGGCTGAGAACAAGTCATCATAATGGTAACTCTACCTAGCTGACTGGAGATCTCAAGATCTAGGTTCAAGGAGATCAAACAAAGTTATGAATGACGGTTCAACATTGTCACTAATTTGAAAATCCATTCTCATGATAATACAATGTTCAGGAATAAGGTTAATTGCTAAGACTTTTTAATGATTTCAAATTTTGACATGACATGATCAAATAGTGTATCTACGGATTACACATTCAGGAGTCATCTATGTGAGGTGTAAGCCGCCTCAAGGAGAATTAGTGTAAGACCAGTTCTCTACGTACTCATGAAACCAGGCGGTGTTCATGGCTGAAAAGAACACAACAATGAGAACCAAGAACGGTTAAAAATTAATTGTGTGATATACGCTGCCTACGTATACATCAAAGCTCGATGGTTCAAAGATACCTAATCTACCAATTGACCAAGTGTACCCGATGTATGTTCACTATGGAAAGTTAAAAGAGAAACCTACTTACCCAGATGTGATTAATTCTTATTTGTAAATCACACAGTTTTTTCAAACATGTTTTTTTTAATATAGCCATTCCTCATTCATGTGGGGAATTGTTTGGTTTCTTTAAAGGCTGAAGTCTTAAAAGAGGTGTAATGCGAATTGAGAAATGGTGAGAAATAAAATGGAGGGAAAGTGAAAAAGGCAAGCTAAAGTCATTTGTACCACATTGGTGGGAAAGAGGGAAACTTTTGTGTTTATATTGAGAAACACTCTTTCTAGCTCTTGAAGAGTTGAGAAGAGAGTCTTCCCTCGCGCTGTCGTCGTCGCTCGGCCTCGGCTTTTGCTTTGGCAAATGATGTGATTGATTGATAAATTTTTTAGACAAAATTTATTTTTCAATCTTTCACTAATTATTTTTTTTCTAATATTAATTCGCGCAATTATTTAAAAATAAATTTGTGGAATTAATTTGAACCGAAAAGACATAACTTTTCGTGAATAAACATTTCTCTTTCCAACAGACACCTTCCTTCGGAACAGGTACCTTTGCACCTGTTAGTGGCTATAAATTTCCAGAGGCTTCGCCTCATTTCTTACTTACTGAAAACAAAAATCATCATACTTCGAAATTAAAGCAGACATAATTTTTTCTTCATCTTCTGCAAAGTTTTTCTGCAAACTTTTTCAAGTTCAACATAGCAAGTGTCGTGTGATTAACTCTATTTGTTGAGTTCGCTGAAGTTCTGCAATTTCTATTGCCAGTATTGCATAATAGTGTTCCATTCTATCCTGGGAGGAATTAATCTAAACCTTGGACAATTGTGAGGGGATTAAATTCTTTAAAGAAACACAATTTTCCGTGGGCTTGGAACTTTTATTTTTTCATGTTATTTTTCCATTTCTGACTTGCAGGAATAACAAATTTTTCGATTGAATATATAAGTCTGGTGAAGGAAAGCAAAACGAGAAAATCGACTAATGGCTCTGCTAACAGAATCTCCCTCTTTATCCAAATGATTGAGTTTTTTAAGAGTTATCTTATCCACTCTTACGCATCACAAAAGCATCCTAATTAAATAATAGTACCCCATCTGGCTTACTTATGATAACCAATTACACTTCAAGCTTTAAGCAAGTTATTACACTGAAATACACCGTATCCATAGAGATCAGGTTAGTTTACTTAATGACACTTAGGGACCGTTTAGACATGCGATATGAAATCAGATTGATATGAAGTTGAAGTTTTATTTGGACATGCAATTTGAATTTTTTAAGTAGTATTTTTTTCATAAACATGACAGCCCCACAAGTTGTGAAAGCTATCAATTTTTTTTTAATTCTTATACAATATTACGGAATGAGCAAACCAATAAACTAAAGCTGAGTAAAGTACGGTAAACATGTAAATAAGCCAACAATATAACTAGACGACAAGTCTCTTCCTTAGCTTATCAACCACATGCAACCAAATGACAACCATTGACACACTCAGTGACAACAACATATATAACCTTTCCACATAGTCCAGACCCACCCCAGGATCCCCCTAACACCACCTAAGTGTAAGCATGCAACTTCGATTTACACTAAGACCAACCTCACAATTAAATATAATCACCCAACCTCTCATGGACCATATGTAATAATCACAGTTTAATAGCACAAAACGGTCCACTCATGGGAACTTCGAATAACATCAATGCAAGAAATCAAACCCGTACCAGGCGTGGTACCCGAACCAACCATTATATAACATGTACCAGGCGTGGTACCCGAGCCAACAGATAAGTAACTCGTACCAGGCGTGGTACTCGAGCCAACCAATAAGTAACCTATACTAGGTGTGGTACTCGAGCCAACCAAATATCACACAACAATCCAACAGTCAAAAATAATGAACAACAATACACTTGTAAAACCAACAAGCAATAACAACTAGTTCATTTCACAAGACTGATAATCAGACAATTAGACATTCATAAACCATTTCCTAAGCATGCAACTCATACAATACTAAGCATTAGTACATGAACACATGATGCATATTGGAAAACCAACAACCATCACCTACCTCAAATTATTCAAAGCTCGATTGAACCGGAGCCTTCTCGTTTTCCAAATTCCTTGCTTGTTCTTGGTCTAGAAACAAAATCATAATAACTACAATCAAATTGGCTGGCCTAAAATGCCCGGATTATGCAAAAATCCCAATCCCCAGGCCAAACTATGATCATTCCACCCCTTTTCCGGGCTTTTCCACCATAAATTCACCTAAGTTCATCATTTTTACGGATATTTTTAGAGAATCATAGCTAAGTGATCATAACCCAACAATAATATCAAGACCCAAGAACTACTACGCCCTAGAATTCCCTTTTTCCCTGGATTATTCCATTCCTAGTTTAACCACAACCTTTCCCCAAGTCCAAGACTAGCAATTCTACTCCGTAGGAAAGATAGTATTAAGTTAAGGGAGTAGAATCCTTACCTTTAGGCCGAAAAATGGTGGAAAATGGAGTAAGTTCGCCCAAAATCGCCTTGCCCTTCTCCCAAAATGTCTTGATAAAAACTGAACATTTTGGGGAAGTTTTCTGCATTAAATCCCGACTCGTCCGCTATGGCGGTCCACGCTCTGCTATAGCGGTATCGCCATAGTGGAACCGTCCACTATAGCAGTGCTGATCGACGTTGACTTCCTCTATAGCGGTAATTTCTCTGCTATAGCGAAGGTCGCGATAGCGATGTGACAGGGGACAGAAAGTCATAAAATTCTCCAAAAGTGGCAATTTTACAACACACCTTGAATTCCCCGACATCCTGGAATAACCCCTTCACGTCAACCTCGATACCAAGAGTTTCCCTTACCCGAATTCACTTTTGAAAAGTCCCCCGAACTCCTCTATGTCTTAGCTACAAGGAAAACTAGTTCAATATAATACACGTTACCCAATCCTCACCCGGATTGCCCTAGACCATACCTCACTCTAAAACCGGACGAAACTAGCCTAGCCCAGAATTTTCAACTCCCAAACCCGGAAGTTTTCTAACTCTAAACTTGGCACGAAACGTTTACCCGTAACGACGAACCCGATCGTTACAAATATATATTTTTATTTATATTTATTAAAGAAGATTGTATATACTTAGATCAAAAAAATAATTTAAAAGTATCTGTGTAAATTATCCTATTCAATTACAACATATATCATGTTAATTATTGTTAATATCTTTTTGTCTCTTTATTTTGAGTACTATATTATCTCATTATTTTAATATTTTAAATATGTCATGTACAATCTAAATTAAAGAGATGCAAAATATTTTATAACAAAGTTTTTTTTCTCAACATATTAAAAAGGAAAAAATTATACTTGAATGAAACAGGAAGAATAATTTAAATTTATTACTATATAGAAGAGCGATAACTAGGACGACCAAGGGTAATTTTATAATTCTAACTTTATTTAAGGGCAAAATGTAATTATATTATCAATAGTTAAAATGGAATTCTAGAAGTATCTAATTTTCTCTTTCAAAAATTTACTTCATTTAAGGTCAAAATTTAATTATAGCATCAATGATTAAAATGAAATTCTAGAAGAATCTAATTTTCTTTTTCAAGACCCATAATACACTACATGCATTTCTTTTCCTTTTTATATTATGGGATAAATTTTTATTCCATTTGTTAAACCATAAAATATTATAAATATCAAGATAAGCATTTTAATTTAGATTTATATTTAATTTTTACTTGCATAGTAATAGAATACTCTCTCCGTTTATATTACTTGTCCACATTGCTAAAAATATACCTTTCAAATTATTTGTCTTTAATTTTTTTATTTTACCTTTAAATTAATTATTTTTAAAAGTATAAATATTGTAAAGTTTCAAAATTGTTCTTTTAGTGTTAATCTTGGTGTTGATTGATTAGTCAAACGAATATAGAATGCCAAAAAAGGGTAAAATCAGTAAAAATATCCTTCTTATTTATGATTTTGAAGGGGTGTGTAAAAAATAAAGTGGACAAGTAATAGGAGATAAATGAAGTATTAAAGTATCGGTTAATATTTAAAAAGGTTTTTTTAATTCTATTCACGCTCTTTGAAAAAAATTCAGATTAAAATGTTCATATATAAAGGTAAATTAAGAAATAAGTTTTGTTAAACCTTAATATATTTAAAACTTTGTTGATTTAAATATTCAATATTCTATACTTTATAATTTAATTCAGATGACTTATTTCATTCTTCTTATATTAGGAGGACAAAACATATAAGTTTAATCAATATGAGAATTTAATATATACAATACATACTTCCTTCTTTCACGATAAATCTCGAATAATTAATAAATTCTCTTAAAGAATACAATAACAAGTAACATATAATATTTATCTCTTATCTCCTTAAAATATATATTTTTATTTATATTTATTAAAGAAGATTTTATATACCTAGATTGAAAAAATAATTTAAAAGTATCTATGTAAATTATCATATTCAATTACAACATATATCATGTTAATTATTGTTAATGTCTTTTTGTCTCTTTATTTTGGGTACTATAGTATCTCATTATTTTAATATTTAAATATGTCATGTACAATCTAAATTAAAGAGATGCAAAATATTTGATAACAAAGTCTTTTTTTTCAACATATTAAAAAGGAAAAAAATATACTTGAATGAAACAGGAAGAATAATTTAAAATTTAAAGGGAAATTATATTTGAAGTTTGTTCCATTTAAACATTAAATTTATTTTATATATATGAACTAAAATAAGTTTAATTTATTTTTCAAACTTATCAAAATAAAATTTGATAAATAGAATAAGTACATTTTGGATCTAATTTACATCACCGGATTTTTTTTTTTATACTTTAAAATTAACAAAATCAAAATTTTATATGTTATAGTGGTGCCTCCTTTGTTTTTCAAATTATCAACTATTTTTTAATATTACCATCATTTTTTCTCAAATAATAAGGGGAAAAAATTTCTTTTTATGTAATTTTTTTTTGAAATATTAATAAATTTCATAACATATTATATGACAAATTTGAGTTTTCACAAAATTTATGTTCATAGCCAAATATAATAAAAAAAATTCTTTTTTGCTATTTGGACTAAAGAAAATTTCTTTAAAATTTATTTTATATGTAATAATTAGTCGTAAACAAAGAAATCTTATTAAAAGATTTTATCAAATTTAATCTAAATAGAAAAATTACAAAAACACGCTTATATTCTAAAATTATATGTAATATTTCTCACTGATGACATTAATGACACAAATACTTTCAAGTATATACTATTTAATTAGGATCAAAAAATTTAAAATTAATATTTATCATGCTAACAAAGTAGATATATTATTTCAATAAATTTTTTTTATCTTTTAAGATAGACAAAGTAAATATATTTTTATTCAAAGTTTTGTTATATTATATTGTGATATACAAAAAGATTGAATAGAACTTTGGGGATGGTGCATGTTAGATAAAAAAAAATCGTATTTAGTATTGTAATAAGATGAATTAATTACTTAGCTTAATATATTGATAGCGCGTTAAATTTGTTAGTGAATTTCATTTCAACACTCGAACTACTGTTTGTTCCGATTGAGCATCTAAACACATGATAAGGTATTTTTATTATATTTTTTTTGTTCAAATTTTGAAAAAAGCTTTTTTGTGTACTCGTAAACGTCTATTAGATAGTTAAATTAACCGCATAAGACATACCTTCTTATTTAATTATACACATTCACCTTAATTGGACACATGCTTGTATTTTATAATTTTTTAACGCTAAAATATATAATTAAAGGAAGCAACGCCATATTTTATATTCAACATATGAAATTTGTACTTAAATATTTGTTATTTAATTCAATGTTTGTTCCTGATATAATGCTAAAATGAATATTAATTACGTAATCTTTTAATGTTTGTTGGGGCAATTTAAATAAATTATAAGTCATTGTTTAGTTTTATAGAAATAGAAAAGACAATCTACTGAAAAAAAATGTAATGTCCATTATCGTTTCCTGTCGTGTTTATCTGAAAATATTGATAATTAATCAATTTTTTAAGAATATGATTGAACACCTATAAATACTTCCTCCTTTCCCTTTTAATTGTGGTAAGATTTTACACAATTCTTAAGAAAAAATTAATTAGGAGTGTAGTTTGACTAAGATATCCCTTATTAATTCTTTAATCTTACTCTATATACGTGCTTTTTAATTTTAGAATAATTTATATTAAGGATAAAATTGAAAAAAAATAATTAATTCTCTTTTGATCTTTTAAATTGATAAGTATTTAGGAACAACGATATTAGAATATATGGCAACTTAAAATGAACCGGAAAAGTATAATTTAAGACTATAGTGTTGGACACATTAACGGGCTTTTTCATATCTAGTATTATATATAGAGAGATGGCCTACCATATTTCCTAGTGCATTCGGGAAGTAAATAACTTTTACTCCTAATAGGGCAAAGTGCATTTTTGAGGTTGTATTTACCATATTAAGCTTTTATTTGGACATGCGATATGAAGTCATGATTTCAAACTAGGAATACAAATCATGATTTCAAATTTCAAATTTTTCAAAAAAATATGAATTGGATTCTAAATCATGATTTGAATTTTTTAAAATGTAAAATTTGACTCATAAGTTTACATTTTATAAAATAACACTCATCCTTTTAAATTTTGTAAAATATAGGTTTGTGCTCGGCGTAAAGAGATTGTCCGTACCATGTGAAAATATTTTATTATAGAATAACTAGTTATTACTATTGTTGACTAGTGGATCTTTATAAAATTAAGTGTATTTGAAAGTTTATAATCACAAATATTTATTTATAACAGAAACATGGAGATATGTGATTTATCAATGCGGCTCTTTAGGATATTTATCTTATTTATTTGGAGCTGGCCAATGATCCTACCAGTACATGATGGTTGTGTACTGATTCTGCACTTGCTTTTCTTTTTGTGAGTACAAGCAATCTTTCAGCGGCTGACACGCGACCTCACTTGTAGTCCCAACATTTTTATATATCAAGGGTGAGTTGCTTCGGTCGAGCGACCTTGGTTTCTTCTTTTAGTTATGGCCCACTTATTTCGGGCTTGAACTCTCTTTTGTTTTAGGGTTGCATCCTCATATTTTTGACTTGGTAGATATTTTGGTATGATGACCTTCAGGTTCTAGGGAGGATTTTCCGCATATTCTCGTTATGATAGTGATTTGAGATAATGAAATGTTATTTGATTTTATGCATCTAGTTTTGAGCTGTTAGATTTTGCTAAGTGTTAGCTCAATGTTAGTCCGCTCACCCGGGGGTGTTGGGTGGGTGTCATTCACGGTGGGTTGGGTCGTGACAAAGATGGTATCAGAGCCCTAGGTTCATTGATCTCGTCATACCAAAACTGGTCTAGTTGAGTCTTGCGGAAGGGTACAGAGACGTTTGTACTTTTCTTCGAGAGGCTATAGGACTTTAGGAAAACTATATCTTCTTTCTTCCTTCGTGCTATAACTTGATTCCAATTGGTATCTGGTGATACAAATTGGTATCTAACTCACTCACTCTTCTGTCCGGAGATGGTTAATACGAGGAACAACAAAGCGAGACCAGCGGTCCTAGCAGCGGGCTCAGCGGTCAGAGGTAGAGGAAGGGGCAGGGGCAGGGGCCGAGGTAGAGCAGCACCTGCCAGGGATAGATCTCACGCAATTGCAGAAGCATGTGAGGTGACCTATCCCCTACCCCAGAATCAGGTTGAGGGGGAAGTTGAGGTCATTGTTGAGGAGGGCGCAGAGCAGGCAGAGGCAGCACCGGCTGGAGGTATAGGCCTTCCCACTATGACACCCGAGGAATTTCAGCAGGTATGGAGTTTTCTGAGTGGACTGGTTGGTGCAGGAGCCAATCCTGCGGATTGCAGATCAGGCTCTGGGCACCCAACCGGCGGTTACTGTAACTCCTAGGATAGATGCAGCGTCGGGAGTAGACGAATTCTTCAGGCCAATGCTAGGTCTGATTATTACAAGGAATGAGCACGAGATGTTGACCAAGTTCCTTAAGCTGAAACCTCCTACGTTTCAGGGTTCCGAGAAGGAAGATGATTATGAGTTCATATTGGATTATTATGAGAGGGTGCACAAGTTGGGCATTATGCAACAACATGGGGTTGAGTTCGTCACTTTTCAGCTGCAGGGTGATGCTAAGAAATGGTGGAGGTCTCATGTGGAATGTCAGACATCGACCTTGCCTCCACTGACTTTGGAGAAGTTTCATTCTCTCTTTTTTGAGAAGTATGTGCCCCGTACCTTAAGGGATCACAAGAAGGATGAGTTCCTGGGTCTGGAACAGGGTGGCATATCAGTCTCTGCTTATGAGGCCAAGTTTCATGCCTTGTCTCATTTTGCTACTCAGTTGTTGGGTTCTAAGGAGGAGAGCATTCGACTGTTTGTGAAGGGCTTGAATACTGAATTGCAGGTGTTGTCCGTGCACATGACTTCAGCAGGAAAGAGCTTCAACGAGGTCATAGACTATGTTAAGAAGTCAGAAGGGGTCAGGCAGGTTGGGCAAGCTAAGGTGTTAGCCAAGAAGTCTCGGAATGATGGAAATTTCAGTGGTTCTTACTCCAGGGGCCACAATCAGCAGGTGTACTATGCCCATCCTATTCAGTCAGTTATGCCATCTGCCACAGGTGGTCATCCGGGAGATAGTCAGCAGTTCTCAGATCCTAGAGGCCAGGGATCTTCTTACATATCTACCAGCAGGCCTACATTTGATCGCGGTTATTTCTATTGTGGTGATCTGGGCCACATTAAGAGGGAGTGCCCTCAAAGGCAGATAGGTACTCAGAATCCACAGCAGTCTAAGGTTGTGGTTCCGACAGGTAGAGGTTGTTATGCTAGAGGTCATCCACAGGGTGGGCGAGGTATTTTTCTAGGAGGTCAGAGAGGCAGAGGTAATGGTGGAACGATCAGGGGTGTGGCGCAGCCAGATAGGGAGGTTGCTCGAATTGATGACCGGGCTCACTTTTATGCTTTTTCGAAGAGGTCTGAGGCTGAGGCATCAGACGCGGTGATCACAGGTACAATTCTTGTTTGTGATAGGATGACTTCTGTACTTTTTGACCCCGGTTCTACATACTCTTATGTTTCAGTGAAATTTGCTTTGGGTCTGGACTTGAGTTGTGATATACTTGATTCCCTTATCCATGTTTCCACCCCAGTTGGAGAGTCTGTGATTGTGACTCATGTTTATCGTACTTGTCCTGTGGTATTAGTGGGGTCGTAGACTTGGTAATTCTGGATATGGTAGATTTTGATGTTATATTGGGTATGTCCTGGTTTTCTCCTTATCATGTTGTATTGAATTGTAACACTAAGACTATGGCTCTAGAAATTCCAGGTAAGGATAGAAGGTGTGTATAGTCCTAAGCCGGCTAAGATCATATCGTTTATTCAGGCTAGAAAACTAGTGGGGAGAGGGTGTTTGGCCTTCTTGGATCATCTCTGTGATGATAGTGTGGAGTCTTCATCTATTTAGTCAGTTCCCGTGGTGTCAGAGTTTGAGGAGGTGTTTCTGGTGGATTTTCCTGGTATACCTCCGGACAGGGACATTGATTTTTGTATTGACTTGGAGCCAGGAACTCGCCCAATTTCCATTCCTCCTTATCGCATGGCTCCGGCAGTGTTAAGGGAACTTATGACTCAGCTCCAGGAACTTTTAGATAAGGGTTTTATCCATCCCAGTGCTTCACCTTGGGATGCTCCAGTATTGTTTGTGAAAAAGAAGGATAGTAGTATGCGGATGTGTATAGACTACATATAGTTGAACAAGGTTACCATCCGAAATAAGTACCCTTTACCCCGTATAAATGATATTTTTGACCAGTTACAGGGTGCATCTATGTTTTTGAAAATTGACTTAAGGTTAGGGTATCATCAGCTAAAGATTAGGCCCGAGGATATTCCTAAGACTGCTTTTCAAACTCAGTATGGGTATTATGAGTTCCTAGTGATGTCGTTTGGGTTAACCAATGCGTCGACAGCATTCATTAGCTTGATGAATGGGGTATTTAAGTCTTATTTGGATTCGTTCATCATCGTGTATATAGATGATATGTTGATCTACTCAAAGAGTAGGGAATAGCATGCTAAACATCTCTGTATTGTGTTGGATATATTGAGGCACCAAAAGTTATATATGAAGTTCTCCAAGTGTGAATTTCGGTTGACTTCAGTTTCCTTCTTAGGGCATGTGGTGTCAGAAAGGGGGTGATGTCAGATCCCAAGAAGATTGAGGCAGTCAAGAGTTGGGTCCGGCCGAGCTCTGTGACTGAGGTGAAGAGTTTTGTGGGGCTTGCAAGTTACTACCGTAGATTTGTCAAGGATTTTGCGTCCATCGCTACTCACTTGACAAGGTTGACTCAGAAAGAGGTACCATTTGTGTGGTCCGACAAGTGTGAGGAGAGCTTCCAAAATCTCAAGACACTTCTTACCACGGCTCCCACTTTTTATTGCCGATTGAAGGTAAGGATTTTATTGTATATTGTGATGCTTCACATTCGGGTTTGGGTGTTGTGTTGATGCAGGATAGGAATGTGATAGCATATGCTTCTAGGCAGTTGAAGGTTCATGAGAAAAACTATCCAACCCATGACTTGGAGTTGGCAAAGGTGGTGTTTGCACTCAAAATTTGGAGACACTATCTTTATGGTGTCAAGTGTGAGGTGTTCACCGATCATCGTAATATGCAGCATGTATTTACTCATATGGACTTAAATCTGAGGCAGAGGAGGTTGATGGATTTGTTGAAAGACTATGATGTGACCATACAGTACCATCCAGGTAAGTTTAATATGGTGGCAGACGCATTGAGCTGGAAGACAGTCAGCATGGGAAGTTTGACTTATTTGGGGGTGTCCAAATGATCATTGGCAAGGGAGCTTCAGGCTTTGGAAGCTAAGTTCATGCACTTGGGTATCTCGGAACGGGGTGAGATGTTGCCCAGTATTGAGGTCAAATCCACATTTATAGAAGAAATAAAGGCCAAGCAATTTCAGGATGCACAGTTGAGCAAGCTTCGAAGCAGGGTAATATCTGGAGAGTCCAAGGATGGTGCGTTGGATGCTAGTGGGGTGATGAATTTCAGAGGAAGGATTTGTGTTCCTTGGGTTGATGATATAATTCAGAAGGTATTGATAGAGGCTCATGGTTCGCGGTATTCGATTCATCCGGGCATAACCAAGATGTACAGGGACTTGAGGCAACTTTATTGGTGGTCGGGGATGAAAAAGGACATAGCTAATTTTGTGTCCAAGTGTCATAATTTTCAGCAGGTCAAGTATGAGAACCAAAGGCCTGCATGACTACTTCAGAGGATGCCAATTCCCGAATGAAAGTGGGAGAAGATAGCCATGGATTTCGTAGTGGGTCTTCCTAAGACTTTGGGAAATCATGACTCTATTTGGGTCATTGTGAAAAGGCTGACCAAGTCAGCTTATTTCATTCCGGTCAGGGTGGTTTATAATTCACAGCAGTTGGCTAAGATCTATGTGAAGGAGATCGTGAGACTGCATGAGGTACCACTGTCCATCATTTCAGACAGGGGCACACAATTTACCTCTAAGTTTTGGGGTAAGTTACATGATGTGTTGGGCACTCAACTCACTTTCAGCACACTTTTCATCCTCAGACTGACGGTCAGTCGGAGAGGACAATCCAAGTGTTGGAAGATATGCTGAGAGCATGTGTGATCGACTCTGGGGGTAATTGGGACCAGCTCCTGTCGTTGTGTGAGTTCTCATACAACAAAAGCTACCACTCCAGTATCGACATGGCCCAATTTGAGGCACTATATAGGAGGGGTTATAGATCACCTATAGGGTGGTTTAAGGCAGGTGATGTGAAGCCTCTTTGCGTAGACTTGTAAGGGAAACGCAGGAAAAAGTAAGTGGCATTCAGACCAAGTTGCTAGCAGCCCAGAGCAGGCAGAAGGAATACGCAAATCGTAAGGTAAGAGACATGGATTTTCAGGTTGGTGAGCAAGTGCTATTGAAAGTGTCCCTAATGAAAGGAGTTATGCGTTTCGGTAAGAAGGGCAAGCTCAGCCCTCGGTTTATCGGTCCATTTGAGGTTCTCGAAATGGTAGGGCCAGTAGATTATAGGCTAGCACTGCTGCCCAGTTTATCTGGTATCTATCCAGTATTCCATGTATCCATGTTGAAGCGGTACCATGGGGATGGAGATCACATTATCAAATGGGATGAAGTATTACTAGACAAGGACCTTTGATATGAAGAGGAACCGGTTGCGATTCTTGATGGGGATGTCCGAAAATTGAGGAAAAAAGAGATCAAATAGGTGAAAGTTCAATGGAATCATCGTTCAGATGAGGAAGCCACTTGGGAAACTGAGAAGGACATGCGAGACAAGTACCCTCAATTTTTTGAGGATTCAGGTACTACACTTTCCCTCTTTTATGCTCCATATTTTCAGGTTTGATCATTCTGGGATAAATGATGGGTAAATTGGTATATGTTGTAACGATCGGGTTTGTCGTTACAGGTAAACCTTTCGTGCTAAGTTTAGAGTTAGAAATTTCTGGGTTAGGGAGTTGAAAATTTTGGGCTAGGCTAGTCTTGACCGATTTTGGAGCGAGGTATGGTCTAGGGCAATCTAGGTGAGGATTGGGTAACGTGTCTTGTATTGAGCTAGTTTTCCTTGTAGCTAATACATAGAGGAGCCCGGGGACATTTCAGAAGTGAATTCAGGTAAGTGAAACTCTCAGTATCGAGGTTGACATGAAGGGGTTATTTTGGGATGTCGGCGATTCAAGGTGTGTTGTAAAATGGACACTTTTGAGAAACTTTGAATTTCTATCCCGTGTCAACTTCTATAGCGGTTTACACATTGCTATCGTGACCTCCGCTATAACAAAGAAATTATCTCTATAGCGGAAGTCAACATCGGTCAGCACGACGATAGCGGATGATTCTGCTATAGAGGTACCGCTATAATGGAGCGTGGACCGCCATAGCAGACGAGTCGGGATTTAATGCAGGAAACTTCCCCAAAATATTTAGTTTTCATCAAGAACGTTTTGGGAGAAAGGCAAGGAGATTTTGGACGAACTTACTTTGTTTTCCACCATTTTTCGTCCTAAAGGTAAGGATTCTATTGCCCTAACTTAGTACTATCTTTCCTACGGAGTAGAATTTCTAGTCTTGGACTTGGGAAAAGGTTGTGGTTAACCTAGGAATGGAAGAATCCAGGGAAAAAGGGGATTCTAGGGCGTAGTAGTTCTTGGGTCTTGATATTATTGTTGGGTTATGATCACTTATCCACGATTCTCTAAAAATATCCATAAAAATGATGAACTTAGGTGAATTTATGGTGGAAAATCCCCAGAAAGGGGTGGAATGATCATAGTTTGGCCTGGGGATTGGGATTTTTGCATAATCCAGGTATTTTAGGCCAGCCAATTTGATTGTAGTTATTGTGCTTTTGTTTCTTCACCAAGAACAAAAAAGAAATTCGGAAAATGGGAAGGCTCTGGTTCAATAGAGCTTTGAATAATTTGAGGTAGGTGATGGTTGTTGTTTTCCAAATATGCATCATGTGTTCATGTAGTACTTCTTTAGTATTGTATGAGTTGCATGCTTAGGGAATAATTTATGAATGTCTAATTGTCCGGTTATTAGTCTTGTGAAATGAACTAGTTCTTATTGCTTGTTGGTTTTACAAGTGTATTGTTGTTCATTATTGTTAAATGTTGGATTGCTATGTGACATTCAGTTGACTCGGGTACCACGCCTAGTACAAGTTACTTATTGGTTGGCTCGGGTACCACACCTGGTACGGGTTACTTATCAGTTGGTTTTGGTACCACGTATGGTACAGGTTACATAATGGTTGGCTCGGGTAACACGCCTAGTACGAGTTTGATTTCTTGCATTGATGTTATTCAAAGGTCCCATGACTGGACTGGGTTGTGTTATTGAACTGTGATTATTACATATGGTCTATGAGAGGCCTGGTGATTATATTAATTGTGAGGTTGGTCTTAGTGTAAATCGGGGTTGCATGCTTACACTTAGGTGGTGTTAGGGGGATCTTGGGGTGGGTCCGGACTATGTGGAAAGGTTATATATGTTATTGTCATTGAGTCTGTCAATGTTTGTCATTTGGTTGCATGTGGTTGATAAGCTAAGGAAGAGACTCGCCGTCTAGTTATATTATTGGCTTGTTTACATGTTTATCGTACTTTACTCAGCTTTAGTTTATTGTTCATATCTTATTTATTTGGAGCTGGCCGATGATCCTACCAGTATGTAATGATCGGGTCCATCATTACGGGTAAACTTTTCGTGCCATGTTGTAGAGTTAGAAAAACTCCCGGTTTGGGAGTATTCTGGGCTAGGCTAGTCTCGGCCAGTTTTGGGGAGAGGTATGGTCTAGGGCAATTCGGGTCAGGATTGGGTTTGATGACTTGATGTGAGCTAGTTTTACTCATAGCTAACACATAAAGGAGTCCGGGGGACTTTTTAGAATCGAATTCGGGTAAGTAGAACTCCTGGAATCTAGGTTGACGTGAAGGGGTTGTTCTGGGACGTCCGAAAAATAAGTGTGTTATAAATTGGACTAGTTTTGGAGATTTTAAGACTTTCTATCCCGTGTCAACTGCTACAGCGGTTGACACTCTGCCATGGCGACCTCCACTATAGCAGAAAAATTACCGCTACAGTGAAAGTCAAGTCGGTCAACCTCCGCCATAGCGGTTGACTCCGCTACGGCGGTACCGCTATAGCAGAGCAGACCGCTATAGCGGAGCCTGATGGGATTTAATGCAGAAACTTCCCCACAAACATTCATTTTTCACAAATTCGATTGGGAGAAGGGCTAGGGTGATTTCAGGCATTTTTCGTCCATTCTTCAATATTTTTCTTCCCTAAGGTAAGGTTTCTACTCCCCGAACTCCGTAATACATTTTCTATGCGGTAGAATTGTTAGGAGTGGACTTGGGGAAAGGATTGGAATGACCTAGGGTGGGTAGAATCCAGGGAAAAGGGGGGATTCTATGTGTAGAAATTCTTGGGTGTTGCTAGTTTTACTATTTTATGATCATATGACCCTAATTTCCTAATTTTATCCGTAAAAATGGTAGAACTAGGTGAATTAATGGCGGGGAAGCCCGAGAAAAAGGGTAGAATGATCTTGGGTGGCCTGGGGTTTAGGATTTTGCGTAATCCGGGTAAATTGTAGGCCATATAAATTGATCCTTGCTTTATTGTGTGTTGTTTTAGACGAAGAACTGGCAAGAACTTTGGAAAACGGGAAAGCTCCAGTTGTGTAGAGCTTTGGATCATTTCGAGGTAGGTGATGGTTTGCTTCTTGTATGCTTTGTGTGTTTAAGTACTCCTATCTAAGTATTTGTATGAGATGCATTGCTTAGGGAATGATTAGAAATGTCTAATAGCTCTGTTAACGGTCTGGTAAATTGAACGTTGTATTGTGCTTGTTGGTTTATAAGTTGATTGTTCATTTTTGTGACTGTAAATTTTTTGACTTTGGTTGGCTCGGGTACCACCCCTGGTACGGGATAATACTAACGGTTGGCTCGAGTACCACGCCTGTTACAGAATAATACTAATGGTTGGCTCGGGTACCACGCTTGGCACGGGTTTACTTTCTTGTATTTCTGCATCTTTATTTAATGATTCCCTGAGTGGACCGGGTTGTGAACTTGAATTGTGGTTGTGTATTTTGGTCCTTGAGAGGCCGGGTTGTTATAGTCCTCTACGAGTTGGTTTTGGTGTAGACTGGGTTGTGGTTGACACTTAGGTATTTTCTAGAGGGGATCCAGGGTGGGTCCGGGATATGTGATGAGGCATAGTTTTTATTGTTGTGGGTTGTTGATCATGACTGTGAAGTGGTTTACATGTGGGAAAATTTAGGTAGAGACTTGTAGTCTAGGAATACCTGTTGACTTGCCTATGTGTTTATGTACTCTTACTTGATTTTTCTACTGCTCATACATTATTTATTTGGACCTGGCTGATAATCCTACCAGTACATGGTGGTTGTATACTGATCCTGCACTTGATTGTCTTTTGTGAGTATAGGAAATCTTTCGGCGGTTGACGCACGACCTCACTTGTAGGCCAGACTTTCCGAGATATCAAGGGTGAGCTATTCGACTGAGCTGCCTTGGTGTCCATCTAGTTTGAGTTGTGGACCATTTGTTTAGGCTTAGACTATTTTATTTGTTTTGGGGTTGCATCCCCGTACTCTAATATTTGTTAGATGTTTGGTACGATGACTTTCAGATTCTAGGGAGGGATTTCTGCAGTTTATTTTATCTCTAGAGTTGATTTTTACTATGAGTGAATGCTAGTTTACATTTCTGCACTGGTTTTAAGCTGTTAGGCTAGGCTAAGAGTTGGACTCTATTGATTCGCTCATCCGGGGGTTAGGTTTGTGTCACTCACGATGGTCGGGGTCGTGACAAAGATGGTATCAGAGCCCTAGGTTCGTTGATCTCGTCGTACCAAAACAGGTCTAGTAAAGTCTTGCGGAATGGTGCGTAGACGTCCGTACTTTTCTTCGAGAGGCTTTGGGACTTTAGGAAACTATCTCTTCTTTCCTCCATCATTATATAACTTGATTCCAATGGGTATGTGGTGATACAAATTGGTATCTGACCCTTTCACTATTCTGTCCGCAGATGGTTAACACAAGAAACAATGGAGCTAGACTGACGATCCCATCAGTGGGCCCAGCTATCCGTGGTAGAGGCAGGGGAAGGGGCAGAGGACGCGGTAAAGCCATGCCTGCCAGGGGTGGATCTCAAGCTGCTGCAGGAGCATGAGAAGCAACCCCTCCCCCACCTCAGGAACAGATTGTCGAAGATGTGGAAGTTGTTGTGGAGGATGATGGGGCGCAGGCTGAGGCAGAGGCGGCACCGGCTGGAGGTGAAGGCCTTCCTTCTATGACACCAGAAGCATTTCAGCAAGTTTGGAATATCTTGAGTGGTTTGGTTGGTGCTGGATCCATACTCGCTGCACTTATGAATCAGGATCTAGGCACTCAGCCAGCAGATCCTACGGCTCCTAGGATGGATGTTGCTTCAGGCACAAGCGACTTCTTCAGGCCAATGTTAGGCCCAGTGATGACAGGGAATGAACATGATATGCTGATCAAGTTTCTCAAACTGAAACCTCCTACGTTTCAGGGTACTGACAGGGAAGATGCTTATGAGTTCATACTAGTTTGTTATGAGAGACTGCACAAGCTGGGCATTGTGCAACATTATGGGGTGTAGTTCATCACGTTTCAGCTGCAGGGTGATGCCAAGCAGTGGTGGAGATATCATGTGGAGTTTCGGTCATCCGTTTTACCTCCACTGACTTGGGAGCAGTTCCATTCTCTTTTCTAAGAGAAGTACGTACCACGTACTTTGAGGGTTCGGAAAAAGTATGAGTTCTTGAATTTATAGTAGGGTAGCATA
The DNA here is from genome assembly GCA_003996215.1 of Jaltomata sinuosa. Lineage (NCBI taxonomy): Eukaryota > Viridiplantae > Streptophyta > Magnoliopsida > Solanales > Solanaceae > Jaltomata > Jaltomata sinuosa. The sequence continues at coordinate 927,058 of QJPP01006936.1, forward strand.
TCAGTCTCTGCTTATGAGGCAAAGTTTCATGCTTTGTCTCATTTTGCTATGCAGTTGCTAGGTTCCGAGGAGGAGCGGGTTCGATTGTTTATCAAGGGTTTGAATATTGAGCTTCAGGTATTGTCTGTGCACATAACTTCTTTAGGGAAAGGCTTTAATGATGTGGTAGATTATGTAAAGAAATTTGAGGGAGTCAAACAGGAGGTACAGGCTAAGGCGTTAGCCAAGAAGCCCCAGAATGAGGGAAATTATAGTGGTTCGTACTCCAGGGGTCAGAATCAGCAGGCATACTCAGCCCGTCCTATTCAGTCAGCTCTTCTAGCTGCTACAGGTGGTCGTCCGGGAGCTAATCAGCATGTGGTGATCTGGGCCATTTTAAGAGGGAGTGCCCTCACAGGGAGACTGGTAATCAGGTTCAGCAGCAGCCCAAGGCTGTGGTCTCAGCAGGTAGAGGTGGTCATGCTAGAGGTTGTCCACATGGTGGGTGAGGTAACTTTCAGGGAGGCCCGGGAGACAAAGGGAATGGCGGCGCGGGAAGGGGTGCGGCGCAGCCGGCCAGGGAGGTTTCCCGGATTGATGATCGGCTCACTGCTATGCGTTTCCAGGGAGGACCGAGGCTAAAACATTAGATGCAGTAATCACAGGTACCATTCTCGTCTGTGATAAAATGGTTTAGGTGTTATTTGACCCAGGTTCTACATATTCTTATGTGTCTGTGAATTTCGCATTGGGTCTGGACTTGGTATGTGATATCCTTGATTCCCCTATCCATGTTTCTACCCCGGTTGGAGAGTCGGTTGTGGTGACTCATGTTTATCGTAACTATTCTGTTGTTTTTATGGGGTTACATACTTGGGTAGACTTGGTAATCCTGGATATGGTTGACTTTGAGGTGATTTTGGGCATGACCTGGTTATTCCCTTATCATGCTGTGTTAAATTGTAACACCAAGAATGTGGCTCTAGATATTCTGGGTAAGGAGAGGCTAGAGTGGGAAGGTGTGTACAGGTCTAAGCTGGTAAGGATTATATCATTTGTTCAGGCTAGGAAGCTAGTGGGAAGAGGGTGTCTAGCCTTTTTGGCTCATCTCTGGGATGATAGTGTGGAGTCCCCCTCTATTGAGTCAATTACAGTTGTTTCAGAGTTTCGAGAGGTGTTTCCAGCGGATTTGCCTGGTATGCCTCCGAACAGGGATATTGATTTTTGTATTGACTTGGAGCCGGGCACTCGTCCCATTTCCATTCCTCCATATCGTATGGATCCAGCATAGTCAAGGGAACTTAAGACTCAGCTTCAGAAACTCCTAGATAAGGGATTTATCTATCCAAATGCTTTGCCTTGGGATGCTCCGGTATTGTTTGTAAAGAAGAAAGATGGTAGTATGCGATGTTCATAGATTAGAGGCAGTTGAACAAGGTTACCATCCGGAATAAGTACCCTCTATCCCATATTGATGATATGTTTGACCAGTTACATGATGCATTGATGTTTTCAAAAATTGACTTGAGGTCAGGGTATCATCAGTTAAAAATTAGGCCTGAGGACATTCCTAAGACTGCTTTATGGACTCACTATGGGCATTACGAGTTCTTAGTAATGTCGTTTGGTTTGACCAATGCACCGGCGGAATTCATGAGTTTAATAAATGGGGTGTTTGAATCTTACTTGGATTCATTTGTCATCATTTTCATTGATGATATTTTGATCTACTCCAAGAGTAGGGAGGAGCATGTTGAATATCTTTGTATAGTGTTGGACATTTTGAGGCGTCAAAAGCTTTATGCGAAGTTCACCAAGTGTAAGTTCTGGTTGACTTCAGTAGCATTCTTGGGGCATGTTGTGTCAGAAAAGGGGGTGATGGTAGATCCCCAGAAGATAGAGGCAGTCAAGAGTTGGGCCCGGCCTAGCTGTGTGATCGAGGTGAGGAGTTTTGTGGGGCTCGCAGATTATTACCGGAGGTTTCTTAAGGATTTTTCCTCCATCTCTACTCACTTGACAAGGCTGACACAGAAAGATGTACCATTTGTGTGGTCCGACAAGTGCGAGGAAGGCTTCCAAAAGCTCAAGACACTTCTGACCACGACTCCTATTTTGTCCTTGCCTATTGAAGGTAAAGACTTTATTGTTTACTGTGATGCTTCACATTCTGGGTTGGGTGCTGTGTTGATGCAGGATAGGAATATAGCCTATTCTTCTAGGCTGTTGAAGGTGCATGAGAGAAACTATCCTACTCATTATTTAGAGTTGGCAGCGGTGGTCGTTGCACTCAAGATTTGGAGACAATATCTCTATGGTATCAAGTGTGAAGTGTTCACTGATCATCGCAGTCTGCAACATGTCTTCACTCAGAAGGATTTGAACCTGAGGCAGAGGAGGTGGATGAAATTGTTGAAGGATTACGATGTGACTATTCAGTACCATCCGGGTAAGGCTAATGTGGTGGCAGACGCATTGAGCTCGAAAATAGCTAGCATAGGCATTTTGGCTTGTTTGGGGGTGTCCAAACAACCACTGGCAAGGGAAATTCAGGAATTGGAGTCCAAGTTCATGCACTTGGGTATTTCAGAGCAAGGTGGGATCTTGGCCAGTGTTGAGGTCAAATCCACATTCATAGAAGAGATAAAGGCCAAACAGTTTCAGGATTCACAGTTGAGCAGGCTTCAAGGCAAGTCAATATCCGGAGAGTTCGGGGATGCCACATTGGACTTTGGCAGTGTGTTAAACTTTAGAGGAAGGATATGTGTTCCTCGAGTCGATTACATGATTCAAAAAGTGTTGGCAGAGGCTCATGGTTTGCGGTACTCAATTCATCCGGGTGTAACAAAGATGTACAGGAATTTGAGGCAACTTTATTGGTGGCCTGGTATGAAAAGGGACATAGTTGATTTCGTGTCCAAGTGTAAGAATTGCCAACAGGTAAAGTATGAGCACCATAGACCTGCAGGACTACTTCAGAGGATGCCCATTCCAGAGTGAAAGTGGGAGAGAATAGTCATGGATTTCGTGGTGGGTCTCCCCAAGACCTTGGGGAAGTATGATTCTATTTGGGTCATTGTTGACAGACTGACCAAGTCAGCTCACTTTATTCCGGTCAGGGTGGATTACAATTAGCAGCAATTGGCTAATATCTACGTGAAGGAGATTGTGAGATTGCATGGAGTGCCACTGTCCATCATTTTAGACAATGGTACGCAGTTCACTTCCAAGTTTCGGGGTAAGTTGCACGAAGAGTTGGGCACTCAACTCACCTTTAGTACAACCTTCCATCCTCAGACTGATGGTCGGTCGGAGAGGACAATACATGTATTGGAGGACATGCTGAGAGCATGTGTGATTGACTTAGGGGGTCATTAGGACCAGTTTCTACCATTGTGTGAGTTCTCATACAACAATAGCTACCACTCCAGTATTGACATGGCACCGTTCGAGGCTCTGTATGAGAGTAGTTGTAGGTCACCGATTGGATGATTTGAGGAAGGCGATGTGAAACCTTTGGGCGTAGACTTGGTAAAGGAAGCGTAAGAAAAAGGTAAGAGGTATTCAGGCCAAGCTACTAGCTACCCAAAGCAGGCAGAAGGAATATGCGGATCGCAAGGTCCGGGACATGGAATTTCAGGTTGGTGAAAAAGTGCTGCTGAAAGTGTCACCAATGAAGGGAGTTATGCATTTCGGTAAGAGAGGCAAGCTCAGCCCCCGGTTCATCGTAGCTTACAAGTTAGCACTACCACCTAGTTTGTCGGGTATCCATTCGGTATTCCATGTATCCATGCTTAAGCGATAACATGGGGATGGGGACTACATCATCAAGTGGGATGAAGTGTTACTTGATAAGGATCTTCTCTATGAAGAGGAGTCGATTCTGATTCTTGATCGGGATATCCAAAAATTGAGGACAAAGATGATCAGTATGGTAAAGGTTCAATGGAAGCATCGTCCAGTTGAGGAAGCCACTTGGGAAACCGAGAGGGACATGCGGGACAAGTACCTTTACTTGTTTGAGGATACATTTACTACTCTTTCCTTCTTTATCTTTCCGTGTTTTTGGGTTGATCGTTCAGGGATGAACGATGAGTAAATTGGTATATGTTGTAATGATCGGGTCCGTCGTTATGGGTAAACTTTTCGTTCCATATTTTAGAGTTAGAAAACTCCGAGTTTGGGAGTTTGAAATTCTGGGCTAAGCTAGTCTCGATCGGTTTTGGGGCGAGGTATGGTCTAGGAAAATCTGGGTAAGGATTGGGTTTGATGTCTTTATGTGAGCTAGTTTTCCTCGTAGCTAACACATAAAGGAGTCCAGGGGACTTTTTGGAATCGAATTCGGGTAAGTAGAACTCCTGGAATCGAGGTTGACGTGAAGGGGTTGTTCCGGGACGTCTGGAAAATAAGTGTGTTATAAATTGGACTAGTTTTGGAGATTTTACGACTTTCTATTCCTTGTCAACTGCTACAGCGGTTGACACTCTGCCATGGCGACCTCCACTATAGCAGAAAAATTACCGCTACAATGAAAGTCAAGTCGGTCAACCTCCGCCATAGCGGTTGACTCCGCTATGGCGGTACCGCTATACTAGAGCCTGACGGGATTTAATGCAGAAACTTCCCTAAAAACATTCAGTTTTCACAAGTTCATTTGGGAGAAGGGCTAGGGCGATTTTAGGTGGTTTTCCTCCATTCTTCATCGTTTTTCTTCCCTAAGGTAAGGTTTCTACTCCCCGAACTCCGTAATACTTTTCCTATGTGGTAGAATTGCTAGGAGTGGACTTGAGGAAAGGTTTGGAATGACTTAGGGAGGGTATAATCCGGGGAGAAAAGGGGATTCTATGTGTAGAAGTTCTTGGGTGTTGCTAGTTTTACTGTTTTATGATCATGTGACCTTAATTTCCTAATTTTATCCGTAAAAACGATAGAACTAGGTGAATTAATGGCGGGGAAGCTCGGGAAAAAGGGTGGAATGATCATGGGTGGCCTGGAGTTTAGGATTTTGCGTAATCCGAGTAAATTGTAGGCCATATAAATTGATTCTTGGTTATTGTGTGTTGTTTTAGACCAAGAACCAGCAAGAACTTCGGGAAATGGGAAAGCTCCGGTTGTGTAGAGCTTTGGATCATTTCGAGGTAGGTGATGATTTGCTTCTTGTATACTTTGTGTGTTTAAGTACTCTTGTCTAAGTATTTGTATGAGATGCATTGCTTAGGGATTGATTAGAAATATCTAATAGTTTTGTTAACAGTCTGGTAAATTGAACATTGTATTGTGCTTGTTGGTTTACAAGTTGATTATTTATTTTTGTGACTGTGGATTGTTTGACTTTGGTTGGCTCGGGTACCATGCTTGGTACGGGATAATACTAACGGTTGGCTCGGGTATCACGCCTGGCATGGGATAATACTAACGGTTGGCTCGGGTACCATGCCTGGTACGGGTTTACTTTCTTGTATTTCTTCATCTTTATTTAATGGTTCCCTAAGTGGACCGGGTTGTAAACTTGAATTGTGGTTGTGTATTTTGGTCCTTGAGAGGCCGGGTTGTTACAGTGATTTACGAGTTGGTCTTGGTGTAGACCGGGTTGTTGGTTGACACTTAGGTGTTGTCTAGAGGGGATCCAGGGTGGGTCCGGGATATGTGACGAGGCATAGTTATTATTGTTGTGGGTTGTTGATCATGACTGTGAAGTGTTTTACATATGGGACAAGTTAGGTAGAGACTTGTAGTCTAAGAATGCCTGTTGACTTGCCTATGTATTTCTGTACTCTTACTTGATTTATATAGTGCTCATACATTGTTTATTTGGAACTAGTTGATGATCCTACCAGTACACGGTGGTTGTGTACCGATACTGCACTTGCTTTTCTTTTGGGAGTAGAGAAAATCTTTCGGCGGTTGACGCACGACTTCACTTGTAGGCCAGACCTTCTGAGATATCAAGGGTGAGCTATTCGACCGAGCTGCCTTGGTGTCAATCTAGTTTAAGTTGTGGCCCATATGTTCGGTCTTAGACTATTTCATTTATTTTGGGGTTGCATTCCCATATTCTAGTATTTGTTAGATGTTTGGTACGATGACTTTCAGATTCTAGGGAGGAATTTCCGCAGTTTACTTTATCTATAAAGTTGATTTTTACTATGATTGAATGCTAGTTTACATTTCTGCGCTGGTTTTAAGCTGTTAGGCTAGGCTAAGAGTTGGACTCTATTGGTTCGCTCATCCGGGGTTTGGGTGGGTGTCACTCACGATGGTCGGGGTTGTGGCACAGTACACGATGGTTGTGTACTGATTCTGCACTTGCATTTATTTTTGTGAGTACAGGCAATCTTTCGACGGCTGACGTGCGATCTTACTTGTAGTCTCAGCGTTTCCAGATATCAAGGGTGAGCTGCTTCGGTCGAGCTACCTTGGTTTCTTCTTTTAGTTGTGGCCCACTTGTTTTGGTCTTGAACTCTCTTTTGTTTTGGGGTTGCATCCCCGTATTTTTGACTTGGTAAATATTTTGGTACGATGACCTTCAGATTCTAGGGAGGATTTTCCGCAGATTCTCGTTATGATAGTGATTTGAGATAATAAAATGTTAGTTTATTTTATGCATCTGGTTTTGAGTTGTTAGATTTTGCTAAGTGTTGGATCGTGTTGGTCTGCTCACCTGGGGTGTTGGGTGAGTGTCACTCACGGTGGGTTGGGTCGTGCTAATATTTTAAGGAGATGAGAGATAAATATTATATGTTACTTGTTATTGTATTGTTTAAGAGAATTTATTAATTATTGAATATTTATCGTGAAAGAAGGAAGTATGTATTGTATATATTAAATTCTCATATTGATTAAACTTATATGTTTTATCCTCCTAATATAAGAAGAATGAAATTAGTCATCTGAATTAAATTATAAAGTATAGAATATCGAATATTTAAATCAACAAAGTTTTAAATATATTAAGGTTTAACACAACTTATTTCTTAATTTACCTTTATATATGAACATTTTAATTTGAAATTTCTTTTCAAAGAGCGTCAATAGAATTAAAAAAAACCTTTTAAATAGTAACCAATACTTTAATACTCCATTTATCTCATATTATTTGTCCACTTTCTTCTTTACACGCCCCTTAAAAATCATAAATAAGAAGAATTTTTTTACTGATTTTACCTTTTTTTTGCATTATATATTCGTTTGACTAATCAATCAACACCAAGATTAACATTAAAAGAACTTTTTTAAAACTTTACAATATTTATACTTTTAAAAATAATTAATTTAAAGGCAAAATAAAAAAATTAAAGACAAATAATGTGAAACATATATTTTTAGCAATGTGGACAAGTAATATAAACCGCGAGAGTATTATATTACTATGCAAGTAAAAATTAAATATAAATCTAAATTAAAATGCTTATCTTGATATTTATAATATTTTATGCTTTAACAAATGGAATAAAAATTCATCCCATAATATAAAAAGGAAAAGAAATACATGTAGTGTATTATGGGTCTTGAAAAAAAAAATTATATTCTTTTAGAATTTTATTTTAATCATTGATGCTATAATTAAATTTTGAATTTAAATGAAGTAAATTCTTTAAATAGAAAATTAAATCCTTCTAGAATTTCATTTTAACTATTGATAATATAATTACATTTTTCCCTTAAATAAAGTTAGAATAACAAAATTACCCTTGGTCGTCCTAGTTATGACTCTTCTATATAATAAATAATAAATATAAATATATATAATATTAAATTTATATATACATATATATATATATATAAAGGAGGGTTATAGAGAAGGTGATGTGACACCTCTCCATGAACTTCATTCATATTTATCTTTTTTCTCCATTTTTTGGCAATATATTTTTCATTTTTCTTCATAATTCACTTACTAATTGAATTTAAAAAGGCTTATTACATTAAATATCTATCTATCTATATATATATATATATATAAAGGAGGGTTTTGGATGTGGCACCCTCAAATCACAGGAATCGTATTTATCTATTATCTCAGAATTTTGCAGTTTTCCCCTCATTTTATTTTAGTCGCTCAGTAAATTTTTTAAAATTTGTTTCGTTAAACAAAACACAAAAAGTCGCGCTAAGAATTTCCGTTAAGAGGAAACCCAAAAGCCGCCAACTTTGTCCACTCAGTTACCCATTGCTTTCTTCTTCTTCCTTCACTCATTCTCCTCAATCTGTTAATTAGGAAAGTTATTCTTCTGAAGTTGCTGATCTTTGATGATGCAGAGCCATCAATTTCTCCCTTGCAGTGCTAAGGATTTACATCTACTTGTGAAACAGGTACTATTATAATTCGACACCGATTACATATTGTTGTGAGAAGTTTATTGTTCTGTACAGCATAAAACGCTACTATTCAATTGAATGTTGAAGGGGCAATGTCATTGTGCCCTCAATTGAATGTTGTTGGATAGGAGTAGTCTCATGTATCTTCAGTCTTTTATTTGCAACCATTGCTTGCTTGTATATACTCTTTAAAGTTAGATACATGATTTATATGTGACCCATTATGTTGTATTGGAACAATTGTTGCTCCGGGTATGTCTAAATTTTATTTTTCATAGATGGTGATTGACTTACGGTATCTAATGAAAGTGACCGTTTTTGTTTTATTCTCTTTTGATTATCTTAATAAGGAAAACTATCCTGAGAAGTGGTAAAATTCTCTTTGATAAATAATCTACACCAAATGTAATTTTGTAGCAAATCTTCTGTGAGTACATTTTGATTACAGTTTTCGCGTTCATTTGTCCTGCGTTAGAGCTTGAAATAAATGTCTTGCCTTCAAATGGGGTTCTGGTTGGACTCTGGATGTCTTATTTTGATGAAATACTGTACATGTGCTCTTTACCTTTTACCACAGGCAAAGACATAAATCTGGACAATTTTCATAAGACAATAGATGATAGAACTATAAGAAAACTCATCTTTTGTCTCCAAATCATATTTTTCCTAATTTGACAGTACAGTGCACAAATTAGAATTCATTGATCTCTAGATGTGCTACTAAGAAGCAAGATAGTCATTGAGAATTATTTGCTAAAAGATATTGTCAATCACATAAATAATTTAAAGTGGCTTTAAAATAAATTTATCATATGGGACAATATCTTACACTTCAAACTACAATCCAAGAATATTCACTATTAGCACTACAGGATGGCGGACATGGAGTTCCAGAATGTAATGCACGTGGATGATAAAGGGTCTTCTTTTAAGGCCACAACCATTATAATGTAAATTACAATTTTTCAATCTCTATACCTTGATTTCACATTTAACCAGAGGCACCGACACTGCTATACAAGTAATGATGCTTGATAGCATCTTCCAAATAGACTTGGACAATGAAAATATAACTCTGTTTCACTGCATTCACCCCTAATTAGTGAATTTCGCTTTTTTCAAATGCAACCTCCTTATTCTCTCCTTTTTTGTCTTTGTAATCCCTAAAAATGTTAAGGCCTTTTTTAGCACTTTTTTCCCTCCTTAAGGCATAGTGATCAATAAAGCAGAGAAAGATATACTGACATATGCAGACACCCTATACCTAAAGCTAGTCACTGAAAAGTCTCATGTTTTCAAGTATAAATATCAAAATGTGTAGATGGCAATCTTAAGTTAGAAAGTTACCTGATCAATATATCACCACATTCTATCTACGAAATCATTCTTGAAGCAATTTTTTTATCCTGAGTAAGAAAAACTTTGTTAGAACTGATATTAGTTACGCATAGGCGAAGGTAGAGGAAGCCCATAAAATCAAGCAAAAGTGAAGAATAGAGAATACAAAAATACATGAAACACCAATAGAACATGGAAACAGCGGAGTACTGCCAACACCATAAAGTAAAAATTACCTTGTGAAGGACTTAGGAGAGACTGAAAGCAACCTGGAAAAATAAGAGGAAGAAGAGGAAAAGATGCAAGCGATACAAATTTAAGAGATGTAAGGACGCTAAAGACAGGCAGACATAGATGATTAGGCGTAAATAAGAGGATTTAATACGATGCCTGTTAAATCCATGTCCCTCCCGAACCTTGCGCATAGCGAGAGCTTTAGTGCACCGGGCTGACCTTTTTTTTTTATATATTAGGCCTGATGATAAAGAATTTTAATAAGACATGAAATCAACAGGATATACTTTGATTTACTAAAACCAATATAAAGATTCAGCTGAACACAAAGTACGAAAGGATTTATTTGATTGTCAATCAGATAAACTTGTGGTGAGATTCAAAGTAATATTGAACTTATCGAAGTAGTTATCAAACTATAGCGAGATCATATGAGCTAATTGATGTAACTGCTGCAATAATCAAAACAACTTAGAAATAGAAACACCACATCAGTCTCTCTCACTCCACCAGTCCCAATACTTAAGAATGGAACTAATTGATTCTCGGGGAACAATGTAGAGATGAAGCTAAACAGGGGAATCAAAGAGATGAGAACAGAGGCAAATCGGGCATAATACTTTTTGAAATTTCATAGCAATTAGGACATTCATTTATCCAACTTTTATTGAGTTCAACTTCTAGTATTATTCCTCTAATCTCTCAAACAGTCTATTTCCTTATATCTAATACTATTACATCCTACTGGAAGGGGTAAGCCTAGCACCTTCTTTTTCAAGTCTCTAAGTTGCGCAGATTCTTCACTTTGATGCCGCACCCGTATTAAATTCTTCAAAAATACACTACTTCTGGAGAATTCATTGCACACCTGTTGACTTTGAAGAGTCTGAGCAACATAAAATCAGAGACATTTTTGCTCAATTTGAAAAATTTGTTTGAAGAAAACAGATACAAAGAATGTATAGAGCTTGCAAAATTGCTTTTGATTTTAGTGTTTGAATTTTCTTGATGAGTCTTTCATGATGAATTACAGAAGGTGCAATGATATCTATAGTGGGGTGATAAGAAACTTAAAATGTATAAGTATTGAGTCCTGTATATGCCCTTTCGACTGTATGGGAGGTCCATTTCATTCTAACTGTGTTTCAAAGTAAACTAAGGTTATCAAAAGTTTAGTTGTACAGATTTAAATTTGTTGTCATGTGTTTGCAAATTCAGTTAGTTTAAATGGTAATTAATTTAAAATTCATGGTTGAATTATTATTGTTTGCAGATTTATCATTGTTTTCTCTCAAAATGAGACTTTGGCTGATTTTATGGCTGGTGCAAGTGCAACAAGTCACTATTTCAGTGCAACAACTAAAATGGTTGCCAGGGGTTGCCCACTTCACAAGCCATGTATAAATAGTTCATGTATTGTCTTCTTTTTCAACTTTTTTCCAGCACAAAAGATGAAGGACGAGGATTATTGGAAGAACATTGTGCTCTGCAATATCTAATTAAGATTATCATTGTTTTTCTTTTTCAGTGTGTTGTTTATTATCATGGAGTACTTGGGAACAAGTATAGTGTACGATGTGAAATTCTATCAGGAAATGTAGAACAGTTAAAATTGATCAAAGAGGAAGAGTTATGCAATCATTTATTAGAGGTTCTTGAGATATTTGACAATGACAGGTCTATTAATTTATATTGAAATATTTTACAGTAGTATATTTAACTTCAATAAGAATTTGTCTTTTTGTTATTTGTAAAATTTAAATAGAGAAAATATATAAAGTCCCCCTAAAGTTGGTCGTGATTTGGAAATAGACACCTAAACTTCACGAAAGTCCTATTAACCCCTTATTCTTGTTCAAAGGTGATTATATTCCTGCTTATGACCCTAAATAACGTGGAGAGTGTATTTCACTCTCCAATAGAGCGTGAAATAAGTTGAAATTCAATATTTAATTTTTTTTTCCAGCATCTCTTATGGTAGAAATACTTTTTTATCACTTTATTTATTTTTTAATTCTTTTTTCCTTCATTTCTTGATTTTTTCCCATTTATTTCATTTCTCTTTTCCTTTCTTGTTTCTTCTTCTTCCATTACATCTCTATGCAACTTTCACCATAATTTTCCTTCTTCATCCCTTTTTTTCTTTCTTTTATTCTTCCTTTCCTTCCTTTCTTTTTCTATTACAACAACAAATTAAGACTTAATATGTAAAACAAATTTGTGGCTTTGCATCATAACTTTTTCTTTGATTTTTAAAATTAAAAATTAAAAAGATTTCAATATTTACAATGGCAGCTCGATTTGATGGCATTTTTTTATTTCCTTATTCTTTAATATTCGTATTTGGTGGATTTAGTGGTGATCTACAAATTTTGATTTTTGATTGAATGGTAAGTTAGATTTTCAGATTTTCGATCTTTGGTGGGTTTGTGATGAATTCGATGATGGTTTCTGATGATTTTATTTTAGTGGTTTGATTTTATTTTTAGTCGAGATGGTGTTGACGTTGTCGGAGAAGAAGGATTGAAGAAAAGAATAGAAAAATAAAAACAAAAATAAAAATATAAAATGAAAAGAGTGAATAAAAGGGGAAAAAGAAAGAAAAGGATAAGCAAAAACAGTAAATAAAAACATAAAAGAAAATGACGTGGCATAATCTGATTGGTGTGTGTAATACACTGACTTTTTAAAAGTGGTGGTGGCCACAAAAGGTGATATTTATGGCATTTTGAACAATAATAAGAGGGTGATAGGACCCCCGTAAAGTTTAGGTGTCTACTTCCAAATCACGATCAACTTTAGGGGGGTACCTTATGCATTTTCTCATTTAAATATTAGAAAATGAACTCTCATAAGTTTATTTACGACCGGGCGTAGCGTGGACAAGTTACCTAGTAACTAGATAATTTAAGGCCAGTGATACGGGCCCAATATAACTGATTACAAACTTTAGATCAATTTCATATAATAAAAAAAATTGAGTTTTCACTATTATTTTGCCCATTTAAAAAAGTTAAAAAGTTATTTACAAAAATATATATAGCATTTTGACTTATATTTTATTTGTCCCGATCAATACTTTAGCATAAATAAAGTATAGTAATAAAATAATTTAATCGAGAATATTTTCAAGTATTGTTGGCATTAATTATGAAAACATCCATTTTTTACACTGTAAAATAATTGAGATCTCACCTTTAATTTACTTTTTACTATCACATAATGACATGAATTTATTAGGATTCGAAGATAATCAATTTGTTAGAATAAATTGAATTATATAGAAATCATGAGCCATTATATGTTACTGTCGAAGGCCAATATATTTAACTTATTACTCACAAGTAAAATTAGCACTTAGAAGCGCGAATATAAAGTTTCAACATGTAATATATCTTAATTGACCACAAAAATATTTGTAGCATGACATAATATTTGTTGATTCTTTTTCATGTAGAATAATATATAGTTAATAAGTACTTCTATTATTTATATCAATTTAATGAAAAGATATCATATAGTCTCAAATCATAAGTGCATTTTAAATTTTTTTATTTAAAATTAAAATTTAAATTCTTTTATTAAAGTTTTGTAAGTATACGATATATATAGTTATATATCAAATTTATTTATTTTTCCTAAATATTTTTATTTTTATGTCAAAATTTGTTTTTGTCAATGTGGGTTGATTATGTAATTTTTCAAATTACAACTATGCATTTATCATTTTTATCATTTTCTCTAAGTAGTAATCCGCTTAAATTCATTTACTTCTCTAATTGTTAATAAGTTGTATGCTTAAAACATGTTCAATGCAATAGTTTATTTTCTGTATTCAAAACTTTATTTTATTAATGTGTTCTACAAATATAACGTTTGTGAAAACTCAAATTCCTCAAATATATAATTTACATGGAATTTTTAAATATTTTTTTAAAATGAGATAACTTTCTTAAAAATAAATTATTTTCCCACTTTTATTTAGACAAAAAGAATAACAATATTAGGTTATAATTTATGTATTAATAAACTAAATAAAAATATATGAACACTTATGTTAAAAATAAAATATTATATATATTTTAAAAAGATATTATAAAGATGAAAGCTTGTGGGATTGTATTAAGTAAGTTGTGTTGTTGTATTACATAAATGGAAGGTTTAATTATTAAGGGTAAAACAGACATTGCATACGAAAGGGAAATATATTTCTTAAAGGTGAGGTGAGAGTTCAATTTTTAAAACATGAGGGGTGTAGATACTTTTAACACTATAATTATGTTTAAACAAATAATTTTTTTTATATTTCATATATATTTTGTTTGAAAAAAAGAGGAATAGAAATGAGTATACACTTGGAACAAGGCTTTTGTGGCTCTTGAGAAAGAATTGGAATCTTCTAGAATTTCATTTGATCACTAATTATACAATTATAATTTTACCTTTAAATGAAGTTATAATTATAAAATTGTCCTTGGTCGTCCTAGACTTGACTCTTCACATTCATTTTTTACATTGTAAGATAATTGAGATCTCACCTTTAATTTAATTTTTACTATCACATAATGACATGAATTTATTAGGATTCGAAGATAATCAATTTGTTAGATTAAATTGAATTATATAAAAATCTAAGCCATTATATGTTAGTGTCGAAGGCCAATATTTTTAATTTATTACTCACAAGTAAAATTAGCACTTTGAAGCGCGAATACTAAGTTTCAACATGTAATATATCTTAATTGACCATAGAAAAATTATTAGCATGACATAATATTTGTTGATTCTTTTTCATGTAGAATGATATATAGTTAATAAGTACTTCTATTATTTATATCAATTTAATGAAAAGATATCATATAGTCTCAAATCATAAGTGCATTTTAATTTTTTTATTTTAAATTAAATTTTAAATTCTTTTATGAAAGTTTTGTAAGTATATGATATATATAGTTATATATCAAATTCATTTCTTTGCCTAGATATTTTTATTTTTATGTCAAAATTTATTTTTGTCAATGTTGGTTGATTATGTAATTTTTCAAATTACAAGTATGCATTTATCATTTTTATCATTTTCTCTGAGTAGTAATCCGCTTAAATTCATTGGCTTCTCTAATTGTTAATAAACTATATGCTCAAAACATGTTCAATGTAATAGTTCATTTTCTATATTCAAAACTTTATTTTATTAATGTTTTCTACAAATATAATGTTTGTGAAAACTCAATTCCTCAAATATATAATTTTTATGAAATTTATTAATATTTTTTAAAATGAGATAACTTTCTTAAAAATAAATTCTTTTCCCACTTTTATTTAGACAAAAAGAATAACATTATTAGGTTATTATTTATGTATTAATAAACTAAATAAAAATATATGAAGATTTTTGTTAAAAATAAAATATTATATATAATTAAAAAGATATTATAAGGATGAAAGCTTGTGGGATTATATTAGGTAAGTTGTGTTGTTGTATTACACAGATGGAAGATTTAATTATTAAGGGTAAAATAGACATTGCATACGAAAGAGGAATTTATTGCTTAAAGGTGAGGTGAGAGTTCAATTTTTAAAACATGAGGGGTACAAATATTTTTAACACTATAATTATGTTTAAACAAATAGAATTTTTTTATTTCATATATATATATATATATATATATATATATATATATATATATTTTAAAAGAGGAATAGAAATGAGTATACACTTGGAACAAGGCTTTTGTGGCTCTTGAAAAAGAATTGGAATCTTCTAGAATTTCATTTGATCACTAATTAGACAATTATAATTTCACAACTATGCATTTATTATTTTTATCATTTTCTCTGAGTAGTAATCCACTAAAATTCATTAACTTCTCTAATTGTTAATAGGCTATATGCTAAAAACATGTTCAATGTAATAGTTCATTTTCTGTATTCAAAACTTTATTTTATTAATGTTTTCTACAAATATAACGTTTGTGAAAACTCAAACTCCTCAAATATATAATTTTCATGAAATTTATTAATATTTTTTAAAATGAGATAACTTTCTTAAAAATAAATTATTTTCCCACTTTTATTTAGACAAAAAGAATAACATTATTAGGTTATTATTTATGTATGAATAAACTAAATAAAAATATATAAAGATTTATGTTGAAAATAAAATATTATATATAATTAAAAAGATATTATAAGGATGAAAGCTTGTGGGATTATATTAGGTAAGTTGTGTTGTTGTATTACATAGATGAAAGGTTTAATTATTAAGGGTAAAATAGACATAGCATACGAAAGGGGAATTTATTGCTTAAAGGTGAGGTGAGAGTTCAATTTTTAAAACATGAGGGGTGCAAATATTTTTAACACTATAATTATGTTTAAACAAATAGAATTTTTTTTATTTGATATATATATATATATATATATATATATATATATATATATATATATATATTTTTTTTTAAAAAAAAAAAAAGAGGAATAGAAATGAGTATACACTTTGAATAAGGCTTTTGTGGCTCTTGAAAAAGAATTGGAATCTTCTAGAATTTCATTTGATCACTAATTATACAATTATAATTTCACATTTAAATAAAGTTAAAATTACAAAATTGTCCTTGATCGTCCTAAACTTGGCTCTTCACATCCATTTTTTACGTTGTAAGATAATTGAGATCTCACCTTTAATTTAGAGATCTCGCCTTTAATTTACTTTTTACTATCACATAATGACATGAATTTATTAGGATTCGAAGATAATCAGTTTGTTAGATTAAATTGAATTATATAAAAATCTGAGCCATTATATGTTACTGTCGAAGGCTAATATTTTTAATTTATTACTCACAAGTAAAATTAGTACTTAGAAGCGTGAATACTAAGTTTTAACAAGTAATATATCCTAATTGACCACAAAAACATTATTAGCATGACATAATATTGATTGATTTCTTTTTAAGTAGAATGATATATAGTTAATAAGTACTTCTATTATTTATATATTTAATGAAAAGATATCATATAGTCTCAAATAATAAGTGCATTTAAATTTTTTTTATTTAAAAATTAAATTTTAAATTCTTTTATGAAAGTTTTGTAAGTATATGATATATATAGTTATATATCAAATTTATTTCTTTGCCTAGATATTTTTATTTTTATTTCAAAAATTATTTTTGTCAATGTGGGTTGATTATGTAATTTTTCAAATTACAAGTATGCATTTATCATTTTTATCATTTTCTCTGAGTAGTAATCCGCTTAAATTCATTGACTTCTCTAATTGTTAATAAGCTATATGCTCAAAACATGTTCAATGTAACAGTTCATTTTCTATATTCAAAACTTTATTTTATTAATGTTTTCTACAAATATAATGTTTGTGAAAACTCAAATTCCTCAAATATATAATTTTCATGAAATTTATTAATATTTTTTAAAATGAGATAACTTTCTTAAAAATAAATTATTTTCCCACTTTTACTTAGACAAAAAAATTACAATATTAGGTTATTATTTATATATTAATAAACTAAATAAAATATATGAAAACTTATGTTAAAAATAAAATATTAGATATAATTAAAAAGATATTATAAGGATTAAAGTGTGTGGGATTATATTAGGTAAGTTGTGTTTTTGTATTACATAGATGGAAGGTTTAATTATTAAGGGTAAAATAGACATAGCATACGAAAGGGGAATTTATTGCTTAAAGGTGAGGTGAGAGTTCAATTTTTAACATTATTTCATATATATATATATATATATATATATATATATATATATATATATATATATAGAGGAATAGAAATGAGTATACACTTGGAACAAGGCTTTTGTGGCTCTTGAGAAAGAATTGGAATCTTCTAGAATTTCATTTGGCCACTAATTATACAATTATAATTTCACATTTAAATAAATTTAAAATTATAAAATTGCCCTTGGTCGTCCTAAACTTGACTCTGGTATATAATAGAATAGAAATAAAAATATAAATAATATAATAGAAATATTTCAATATTGTCAATAAATTTGATTCCCCAAAAAAATTAGGAATGCAACTTATTAATTTTTCACATGAACTATGAATATAGTTTATTAATTTTCTAAATATAATGAACTAGGAATACAATTTATTAATTTTCCAAATATAATGAACTAGGAATATAATTATTAATTTTCCAAATGAAATAGAAAATATGGTAGGCCATCTCTTGGTATATTTCATATTGTCAATAATTTGATTCAAAAACAAATTAGGAATGCAACTGATTAATTTTCCACATGAAATATAGTTTATTAATTTTCTAAATATAATGAACTACGAATATAATTTATTAATTTTCCAAATATAATGAACTAGGAATATAATTTATTAATTTTCCAAATATAATGAACTAGGAATATAATTTATTAATTTCCCAAATGAAATAGAAAATATGGTAGGCCATCTCTATAAATAGGTCAGTGTCACTCGAACTTATTATACATTATTTTCTGCTACTTGTGTTCCTTTCAAGAACTCCAAGACATCCCAACATTGTTTTTGTTTAATTTGTTCTTTAATTAGTGTTATTGAACAATGAGTAACTCACATGCTAATTCTTATGTTTCAAATACAATTAACGTGAGTGATCGTAATTCAGTAGATGTATATAGTTTCTTAAGGGCAGGTGTAGGAGAGAATCTGCTAGACCGAACCCCACAAAATTGGAGATCTACCTTAGAGTTGATTAGAAGGTCTTCTCATCGTTATCAAGAGTCTTACACGGAGGAGAAAGAGGAGGATGTTATATTGAGGTATTTTAAAACAAGAACTCATCATGTTGTTGTGCCTACAGATGGAGTAAATAATCCAATGAAAATTGAAGAGATCTGTGTCATATGTCATGTAGAATTTGAGCACGAAGAGACCATAGGGACACTTGGGTGCGGACATGAATATCACGCAAGCTGCATCAAACAGTGGTTGCTAAGGAAAAAAAATTGTCCCATATGTAGAGCTTCAGTTTTTCCATTCACATCAACAGAGACTATACAAATGCATAACATCTAAAGATTTATTCTGAAATTCTGTTGTACTAGTATGAACTTTGCTTTCCCTAAGTTTGCAAGACCAATAGTTGTTTGTGTACATATATTTTAAAGCTCATCTCATTAAACTTATTAATTAAGATAAATTATTTTTAAGTTATGGCTGCCATGCACTATACGTCTTTGATACATACAAGAATGATTTGTTTCCTGTCCTAAATATCGTTAAGAGACAACGATTTACAACATATATCATTCTACTGATTGACATTCAGTGTCTATGTAGAAACTCAAACATATACATATATTAGGAAAATACGTATGGTAATAGTTTAATTTTTTTTGGAAAAAGACATAATTACCCCCCTAAACTATAGGCGAAATCTCAGCGACATACATTAACTATACGGGGGTCCTATTACCCCCTAAACTTTTCTTTTCCTGCATTTCACTTCACCTTATGTGCTGACGCCAAGTCATAACCCTATCCAATTAGTTGTGGGGATACACACGCACCACCACGTGTATAATTTTTTTTAAAAAAATTCTTCTTATTTTTTTCCTTCTATTTAAAATAAGCCGATGCACATACTTTTTTTTATTTTTCTTTTCCTTGTATTTATGATTTTCTCAAAATAACGTAACTTTTTATTTTTCTTTGCCTACTTATTTTCTTTGCCTTGTAGTTATACTTTTATCAAATACATATAATTTTTTTTTTCATTTTTTACCTTTTTTCATATTTTTTCGCTTTTTGTCTATTGCATTTATTTATTCTTTTTATTTTCATTTCCTTTCTTTTGGATTTAGTTTCAAATTTAATTGTAAATGCCTTGTATTTAAAATAAGTTAATTTTGGACGGATACCCAAAAAGTGAAGGAAATCAAATTTTAAAAAATAAAAAATAAAAAAGTTAAAGTTTAAAATAAATCACTTTAAAAAAAAAAGATACATGTATTTTTTTCAAATTAATTAAAAGTGAAAAAATAAGAAATTAATGAAAGAGAAAATAAAATAAAAAGGTAAAAATGAGGAGGGAAATAAATATTATACAAAGAAAGAAAAAAAACAATAACTAAATATATATAAGCTTTAATGGTAATAATTATGTGTTGTCACGACCCAAAAACGCAAAAGTTGCGATGACACCTACCCCAACCCAACTATGGTAGGTAAACCTAACTCAATATGCAAGCAACTTAAAAATAAGGCGAAAAGCAGAATAACACGATGAATATCCAGTAATAACTCAAATCAACAAAATAATCAAGGGGAAACTGAACGGTAGACTCTAAAACATCCCGAGACTTAGCTGTCACGAATACTAGAGCGACCACTAAATTCGAAAGTCAAAATTTTAATACAAGTTTTCCAAAAATAGAAGAGATAGAAATAAAGATAGATGAAGCTGGAACAAACTCCGAACTCAGGAGCTCATCACAACTTCAAAAAATAGCAGCTTCGTACGATCTCTAGCCACGGGGTTCGCTCGTACCAGGATCTACATCAGAAGGATGCACAAAAGTCGGAGTGAGTTTAGTCCACTTGTACTCATAAGGCATCATAGGCCGACTGAGCTCAAGCAGTTACTATAATGAATAAAGAATACTAAAATAACTCTGCAAACAAAAAATTCCCAGCAGTTCAACATCAATAACAACATGGTGTATCTCAATCGAAACAACAACCCAAATGATAATGCAATGCAATGCAATGATATGGGATGATTTGCAATGGCCAATTCCTACGTACACCCTCCAAGCATATTTGCTTCCAGGATGAGATCTATGAGGGACTCACAAGGTATATATACCAACCTATCTCATCAATATATCATTGACTTGAACTCTAACCGAGACTAAAATTATTTATTTCGTTCGATCAAGGCTTTCAAGACATTTTTTTTTCAAAAATCCAATCATTTTATATTTCTATGAACTATGAGATGTATGAATATGCATGCACATGAAACAAAAACAAGTCAATTACATAGATATGATCAAAGTCTCCGAGTCTCAATAAGTTCATAAGCACCGGCTACGAGCCTCAATCTCAAACTAGGAATCTAAGTTCCTTATGACCCATCCAGTATAAGCCCCAATTTGGGCATCACAATGAAAGTTCAACTCATTCAGTACCCAATTCCACAATTTCACCTAATCCCATAGCATGTTTTATACAATAAGTTTCCATCAAATCAAAGTCTAAATAAAATTAAGCCATAACCTACCTCGAAGCCGAACTACAAAACTCTACACGATCACACTTGAGCGTTTCCGTGAGATCCCGTGTTTTTTTGTGTAATATACGTAGCGTGGCATGCGTGTATGAGGTGTATATGACTTGGTGTAGCACGTCGGGAGAATAAGGCTGCAAAGGGGTGTTAATATCGTAGAATTAAACTAAAGTTATAGGTCAATGATGCCCTTAAACAAGTTTGAGTTAAAGAAATGCCTCATGTAACACCCTGCCTGTTCGAAAGATTTAAATTAACCCGTACCCTCAGGGTAAGATTAAGAGTGTATTATATACTAAGAAGGATGTGTTATGAGGTAATATAATATCATAATGGTCATATGTTAAATTTTGAATTCAAGCTAGTTACGAAATAAAAGTCCGCAAAATTAGTGTAAGTTTCTTTAATAAACTTTCTAAAATTTGGGTAAAATATCTTGGAGATTTTATACCAATATATAAAAAGTTAGAGGCCCTCCAACCTACCAAATTGAAGGTCTACGAGTCTAGTTTCCAATACACTAAACCGTTCATCTATACGACTTCAGAATAGAGAGATATTTGCATTTTCGTGGGACTGCACAAGCAGGCACGTGAAGGTGGGCCCCTAGCCCCTATGTTGGTTTAGATTTATAAAAGATGTTTTCACTTCGTTTTAACTCAGAACATTCAGCAAGAACCTTAGAAAATCAGAGCCCAAGACTCTAAATCAACCATGGACTTTGATGCTTTCAATTCGGAAGTTTAACAAAGAAAGAAACTTGGGTTGCCTCCTAAGCAGTGCTTGATTTAACATTACGGCACGATGTTGCTACCTAAATCCTTTATCATTCTTTGGGTTGGCGATGGTGTCGCTAGGCAATGTCCCTTTCATCCTTGGGTTCATTTGGCTTGAGAGGTGGGTCATTTGGGCCTCAAGATGCTTGATCGAGGCGTTGTGGGAGCTCACCGTTTGGTGAAGTGTTGAGACCTCACTCTTTAGCTCGATCAATCCTGTATTTGTGGTGTCCACCTTCTTGAGAACCAAGGACAACATGTCCTCTAACTTGGATTGGCCGGGGTTGCTTATGCCCGGTTAGTAGAGAGAATCCAATTTGTTTGGGGGGATGTAAGGATTAGATCTTCGATGATCAAAGCGATCACCATCCTTGTCTCTATCACGCCAATTTCCATCCCTGTATTTGTCTCGAATCCAACCTTGGTTCTCCTCCAATGGGAGATAATACCCAGGGCGAGAACCTGTTGACAAAAACACAGCTTTCCATCAACCATAATCATTAGCTCGTCATCACTATCTTTGATTTCCAGTGTACTCACCGCATTCAGTGACTTAGTACCGCCAGCTCCCATCACATGCTTGGCCATCAAGTCAATTTGTGTCATCATTTTGGCCATTGTCTCATCTCTCTCTTCATCCTTTTTCCTCATTTCATTTATCAAGATGGATGAGGGTCCTCCCGAAGATGGCACATCTGCTTCTCTTATATGCCAAACTTGATTGGTCTTTGTCATTTGCTCTAACAAAGTCGAGGCTATGGGAAACTCCAAGTCCATGAAGGTACCACCTCCAAGATTGTCAGCTACCAATTTGTTCATAGAGTTCAATGATCGATAAAAGCTTTGTAGCAGCCCATTGTTTAACAACTCATGATTTAGATACAAGAGAAGCTTCTTTTTGAATCTCAGCCAAACTTCATGAAGAGGCTCATTCAGGAGCTGCCTAAAGTTGGTAATCTCATCTCTTAGTTTCATCATTCGAGATAGAGGAAAGAATCTCAAGGTAAATGCCTCAACCAACTCGGCCCAAGATGTGATAGAGTCATCCAACAATTCTTCCAACCACGCCGTGGCTTCCCCCGTCAAGAAAAAAGGGAATAGGCGCAATCGGATGGACTCTTGGGAGATATGTTGGAAGATGAACGGTTGGCAAATCTCCATAAAATTCCGAATATGCCGGTTGGCATCTTCATGTGCTGCTCCACCAAATAGACCTTTCATTTGGATTAAGTGGAGCATGGTGCTAGTCACATGAAAAACAACATTTCCACTGTGGGGGGGTGGGCGGATTGCACCTACACCCCCTTGCATCATAGGCTCAGCCTCATCGGCTTCCATAAAACCGCCAACACTCTCATTGTCGTCGGCTTCGTTCATAGGCTAGCCTGCTTAATCACAACATAAACAACAAACAAAATTAAAAGAAATAAGTACTCTCAAGATGATTTCAAAACAACAATCAAAAATAGCTATCAACTCAAGTCCCCGGCAACGGCGCCATCTTTGATGAACGCTCAAATTGTGCTCTCCAATTAGGAGGCCATGGTGATCATGCAACAAAACAAAATTTATAAACCCAACGGATGTTGGGGTCATACCCAAGGGACTTGACTTAGCCAACTAGAGATTGTATGAGTTGATTTGAAGGCGAGAGTAATTTCTCAAACTAAAAAAAAGTAAAAATTGGGGGAATTGGGAATGTTATCACTACAAACGCAATTCAATTAAAAGCAATAAAACTAAAGGCGGGTGTACCAAGATTGATTAGATGACTAGGGATGCATATTCGATGGGGCATTAACTATAGGATGGAGTAATCATTAATTCACGTCTACTCTCACCTATTGACATGAATAACACTGGTCATAGGTATGGAATGCTATCTCTCAATCAACATTCATATTTCCGATGATTTCGATTAGAACATCATCGATGTGATAAACAATCAACCAACATTAGTTTGGGGAGGTCGTCATATTTCTAGATCGGACCCTTAAATGGGAGATTCCTGCGATTAAAGCTATTTCTAGCCTCCAATCTAGATGGATTCCCAAGTACCCACTAGCAATTTCACATCTACAACTATGAAATTCTCTCCCGAGCAATCACATAGTCGAGTAATGCACATTAATGTTTGCAACCACCAATTTTAGGATTAAAACTTGGTAAAATTACTAGACCCATGTCAAATAAGCAATTATAAAGGTGAATTAATAGCACCCACACCCATTGGCTAAGCACCCATCATCAATACACCCCTAGACAAGAGAATTTAGACACTCATAGTAGGAGAAAAAGAGATACCATCTGGGTAAGTCAAATTCTCATCCATTATAGATAAATCTCAAGTTCTAGAATCAAATTAGACACACAAATTGTTAACCAAGAGATTTGGATTGGAAACCCTCTCTCAATGAAGGTGGAAAATTGTTTACAAAGAAAAAACTATTCCCCAAGAATTAGGTATGAAGTGTTGTATGTACAATTTGAGCCTAAAATGGCCTTTTATATGTTCCCAAGTCATCACATAAAATTAGGACAAGTTTGATCTTCGGGAGGTGTGCGGTGTGACGTGCGGTTCACATGTTACAATGTGCGTGTTGCACACCTGCTTCAATTCAACCAGTGACTTCAACAGCATTAGTGAGCTTCGTGAAAAGGTGGTGTGCTTTGCACTACGGGATGTGTGCATCGTACAGCGGCCACACTCCTTAGCAGAATCTTCAGCAACTTTAGCAGCTTCATGTAGAGGAGGTGTGAACCACACCTCGACTTGTGCGTGTCGCACAACCACCGCATCTTGGTTTAGATTCTTCAACTTTTCTCAACGCTTCACACTTAGCTCCTTTTTGGCTCTTTTTGGGTCCATATCCTTGCTTTTCATCTTCTATCAAAAGTACCTGGATAGACATCAATAAAGGCCATAAGAACCTCTAAATCGATTCAAAACATAGCAATAATTCATGGATATAGGCTCAATAAGTTGGTAGATTACCGACTTATCAGGTGCATTTACCATATTTTCCGAGTTTAAGATATTGATGCTAAGCAATCAACTCTTCAGTTTATTCTAGTGGTTAATGAGTTTCTAGATTCGTTTCCAAGCGAGCTTCTTTGTATTCCCCTAGAATGGGAGATTGATTTTTCTATTGATACATTACTAGATGCCCAATTGATATCAATTCCCCTATATAGATTTGCACCAGCAAAATTAAAGTATTTGAAAGAACATTTGAAAGATCTATTAGATAAGGGATTCACCAGGCCTAGTGCGTCACTATGCGGTGCACCAGTGTTATTTGTGCAAAAGAAAGATGACTCATTTAAAAATAGTATAGACTACCAAAAACTGAATAAGGTGACTATAAAGAACAAATATCCACTACCAAGGATTGAGGTTTTTTTTGACCAACTACATAATGTTCGATGCTTCTCAAAGATTGATTACCATTTAGGGTATCACTAGGTACTTTTTCAAGAGAGTGATATTCCAAAGACAACCTTCAAGCTTAGATATGTCCATTTTGAGTTTGTTGTAATGTTTTTTGGGTTGACAAATACCCCAAAAATATTTATGGAACTGATGAATAGTATATCCATGCCGCTTTTAGACTTCTTCATCATTGTATTATTTAATGATATTTTGGTACATTCTCGATCAGAGGCCAAGCATAGAGATCATCTCCAAGTAGTGCTTCAGGTACTCTGAGGTTAGAGGTTGTACGCTAAGCTCTCGAAGTGTGAATTTTGGTTACATTTCATGGTCTTTTTGGGTCATATTGTATTAGATGCTTCAGGTTGACTTATAGAAGATTAAGACCATGAAGACTTGACCTAGACCCATGAACCCGACAGAAGTTTGTAGATTTCTGAGGGTTAGTAGGGTATTACAGAGGGTTTACAAAAAGATTTTCTTCACTTTCGACACCCCTGAAAAAGCTACTCAGAAAGAAGCTAAGTTTTAGTGGGCCATAGCGTGCGATCGGAGTTTCCAAGAACTAAAAGATAGATTGACTTCAGTATAATTTCTGACATTACCAAAGGGTCCAGAGGGCTAAGCAATGTATTGTGATGCTTCAAGCGTTAGCTAGTTTGTGTTCTGATGCAACAATAGAAAGGTAATTGCTTATGCTTCTAGACAGTTAAAGAAGAATAAGAAGAACTACCTGATCCACGATTTAGAGTTGACTGCAGTTATTCATGCTTTGAAGACTTTGAGGCATTACTTGTATGTTTTTAATGTTTATATTTATACAGATCATAAGAGCCCTCAATATATTTTTAGACTAAAATAGTTGAACTTACGATAGCGCCGATGGCATGAATTGCTAAAAGACTATGATGTGGATATCTTATATCATCCAAGGAAAGACAATATAGTAGAGGATTCCCTGAGTCATAAGTCTATGGGCAGTCTATCGTATTTGGGAGTTTGGAAGTAGAAGATGGCCCAAAATCTCCATCAGCTAGCTGGTTTAGTGGTTAGATTATTAAACTTCGATGATACTGGAGTCACAGTTCAGGACTCAGTAATATCATCTCCAGTTGTGGAGGTGAAAGCACGACAAAACGAGTATCCCAGCTTAGAGCAGTTTAGAGGCAAGGCTCAGCATCTAGAGTCTTTAGCCTTTAATAAAGCAGGAGATAGAGTCCTCATATTCAGAGATCACTTATGTGTTTCAAATGCCACAAAGATTTTACAGTAGATTATAGGACAGACAAACCATTATCGCTACTCTATTCACATAAGATCCACGAAAATGTATCATGATATTAAGGATATTTATTGGTCGCCAAGGATGAAGAGGGACAAAGCTATGTTCGTGGAATAGTTCCTAAATTGTCAGAAGGTAGAGGTAGAGCATTAGAAGCCTAGTGGGCTGACTCAAGAGATAGCTATTCCATTGTGGAAGCGGGAGGAGATAGATATGAATTTTGTCCCATGTTTTCCTCGTTTGCAATGGAAGTTCAATTCCATTTGGGTGATTATTGATAGGCTGACAAAATCAGCCCATTTCTTACTAGTCAGGGCTATATTCTAACTAAAGGTTATGTTGGGATGTACATTACAAACATAGTTAGTCTTCATGTTGTCCCAGTATTGATTATTTCAGATAGAGGGGCATAGTTTACATCACATTTATAGAGTTATTTCCAGAAGGGTTTGGGGACTCAAGTTAATCTTAGTATGACTTTTCATCCTTCGATTAATGGACAAGCCGAATATATGATCCATATGCTCGAGGACATGTTATAAGTGTTTGTGCTAGATTTCAGTAGGAACTGGTATGATCATATGTCACTTATTGAGTTCCCTTATAATAACAGCTTCCAAGCTAGTATTCAGATGGCTCCTTACGAAGCACTATACAGGCGAAAGGGTAGGTCACCGATTGATTGGTTTGAGTTTAGGAAATCAGAGTTTCTAGGTCCCGATCTAGTCCAGCAAGCGATAGAGAAGGTAAAGATTATTAGAGATTAATTGCAGATAGCACAAAGTTGGAAGAAGTCTTATGCAAATGTTTGATGGCGAGACTTAGAGTTTGATGTAGAAGATTGGGTTTTCCTTAAAGTATCACCTATGAAAGGTGTCATGCAATTTGGTATGAAAGGGAAGCTCAATCCCATGTATGTTGGGCCATATAAGATTGTTCAGAGGATTAGCAGTGTGGCTACGAGCTTGATTCGCCTTCAAAATTGGAAGAGGTCCATCCTGTGTTCCATGTATCTATGTTACAGAAGTGCATTAGAGGTCCTTCGCATATTATGCCCATTAAGGATATTCACGTCACTAAAGACTTGTCTTACGCTGAGGTGCCAGTGGCTATATTTGATCGGCAGGTAAGAAAGCTTTGGACTAAAGAAGTGGCTTCCATGAAAGTGTTAGGGAGAAATAACAACGTCAAGGAAATGACTTGGGAAGCTAAGGAGGAAATGAGGAATAAGTACCCCCAGCTATTTATTACTTAAGGTGAGTCGCATTTCAATAATTGTCAATTATTCCTTTACAACAACTTAATTGGATTTTAAATAACTAGAAAGTACAATTTATATGTCTTGTCGCGAGGTAGCTATACAAAGCCTTGTAATTGAAATTTTCAGAATTGGATTTAAGGTTTGAAAACATAACAAATATAGCATCGCAAATAACATATTAGCGGAAAAGAAATGCAACCAAGAAATTGTTTTTATCCATTCGCGGATGAATGTTCTTAAGGGGGGAGGGGAGAATGTGAGACCCCGTGTTTTTTTTTTGCATAATATATGTAGCGTGGCATGTGTGTATGAGGTGTGTATGACTTGGTGTATCATGTAAGGAGAATAAGGCTGCAAATGAGTGGTAATATCAAAGAATTAAAATAAAGTTTTAGGTCAAGGATGCCTTTAAACAAGTTCGAGTTAAAGAAATGCCTCATGTAACACCTCGCCCGTTCAGAAGGTTTAAATTAACCCGTACCCTCGGGGTAAGATTAAGAGTGTATTATATTCTAAGAAGGATGTGTTATGAGATAATATAATTTCACAATTATCGTATGTTAAATTTTGAAGTCAAGCTAGTTACGAAATAAAAGTCGGCAAAAGTTAGTGTAAGTTTCTTTAATAAACTTTCTGAAATTTGGGTAAAATGTCTCGGAGATTTTCTCCCAATATATAAAATTTAGAGTCCCCCCAACCTACCAAATTGAAGGTCTACGAGTCTAGTTTCCAATTCACTAAACCATTCATCTATACGACTTCAGAATAGAGACATATTTGCATTTTCGTGAGACTGCACAAGCAGGCACGTGAAGGTGGCCTCCTAGCCCCTATGTCGGTTTAGCTTTATAAAAGATGTTTTCACTTCGTTTTAACTCAGAACATTCACCAAGAAACTTTAGAAAATTAGAGCCCAAGACTCTAAATCCTCCATGGACTTTGATGCTTTCAATTCGGAAGTTTAACGGAAGTTGCTCTACATCGCGAGCTCATCGTTGTTGTATAATTTTCTCATTGATTTTGACTCCGTTTGTTGTTAAATCAAAAAATAAGGTCGTGGGTTTTACATTTATCTACTGTTATAATCCATTTATTGGTAGGTAAGAGTTCTAAATCCTTGAATCATTCTTAATTTAATCTTTAGAGTCAATTCGGAGGAGGAGCTTATCGTTATCGGCATGTTTGTCATGTTTTCTTTCTGTATATTGTTACAGCTCGTGGTAGGTTCTTCTAACAGCTTGTTTAGATTGGTATTGCAAAGCTTTTTGTTGAGGTAATCTTCCTTCTATGAACCTCCTTCATAATTTCATGTTGTAGTATCATTTTTATAGATTTTCAAGTACAGGGTAGTGTTTTGGATATTGTTGCTCCGGGCAGCCCCTTTCTCTTATTGAGTTGGGTTATTATTATTGTATATTAATGGTGTTAAGGTGTTGGAGGGACTGGAGGGTTAGTGTGATTCTTATTGCAGTCACTTATGATGGTTGTTGGATTGAACGACCTGAAGTACGTCTTGTTATATTTCCTCGGGAGCTTGCCGCTCTTGTGAGATGTTGATAGCTTCTTGTCATGGTTATTAACTTCTGGTTTGGTAGAGATTATGATGTCATTTGTTGAGTTAGATAGGGCTGGTCATAGTGATAACATTAACGCTTTATCAATTGTCTGTGGCTCATTCTTGTAGCCTTGTTGATTCTAGCAATTGTTGCGTTACTATAGGTTGGTCGAGCTTCATAGCGACACCTTTGAGGATTTAGTTGAAAGGTATGTTAAGGCTAAGCTTCTTCCTTCCTTTGAGCTTGAATTTTAGAAAACTATTAAATCATCAAATGTGATATTTTTACTATTCTATTGCTAGAAAGATATTCTGTGAAAGGCATTGGGATTGCAACTGAAGTATTTTCATGATTCTATTAAGTTGATATCCTATTCGTTCGGTTATATAGGGTATTCAACATCTATTTGTCATTTTGCCGACTTCCTTGACTCTATGTCCATATGTATGAATTATTCTTCTTATTTAGGTGTTGTGACTTAAAAAGATTATGAGAGAACAATAAGAATTTGCAACCAGTCCTCCTTCCTCGCTAAAGTGTTTTATTTAGAAAACTTTAAAATAATACGTCGATTTCCAAAATTCTCAAATGTAGCTCGTATGTTTAAACTACTAAAGGATATGGTTTTTGAAATGCTTTCTATTACAAACTATTAGGGAAAAATACATATAAACTAAGTGAAGCACCTTAAGCTCTTTATGAACATCCACAGGTTTAAGTTACCTTTCTAAAATCAAGTCAAGTGTTCAAGTTTATCCTAATAGCACATGAGGTTCTACGAGGCATATGCATATTACACGAAAGTGATTACGAGATTATGAGAATAAACAGTACCAGCAGGCCAAGATTGACAACATGATTATGATGACATTCCTGTATTACACATTCATAACATGACATGTTATGCATTCTACTCCCGAGCTATAATTGGGAGGTATGAGGCCTATTGCCTATATTTATACGTATGAGACACAAATGGCCACAAGTTGGCAAATATGATGCCGGTTAGCTATCGGGAGACACCACCATTGCTAGCATTTGGTTGGGTATGACATGCATTTGTATTTATATATATATATATATATGTACTCAACACATACGATTATACGAGCAGACCATGCATATTTGATTACTATGAGGTCGAATGTCGGTCATGGAGGCTATCAGAGTTTCAGTTTCAGGTGGTACCTCTATTACTCTTTTACATCAGCTATTTATGATCTTACTTTTTGCCTTACATACCAGTACATTTTCATTCGTACTGACATCCTGTTGCCTAGGGATGCTGCATTTCTGTTTTGTGCGTGCAGGTCTAGGTAGAGATTCTGATCGACCCCTCTGCTAGGATTCGGGGTTCAACGGTGAGTTTGTAAGCTCCACCTCTTCATGGACCTTTCATAGGATATTTACTTTTATTATACAATTTGGGTATAGTCATGACCTTGTCCTGACTGGTGCTTATGACACTCTCAGAGGCTATTATGGACACAATATTCTGGGTTTCTTTCTGCAGCTTCTAGTCTCCAGCCCCATAGACTTGGCATGAATATGTATGTATGTATGCATGTATGTATGTATGTATGTCTTTAGTTGCGGCCTCATCGTCCAACTAGTACTTCATTATTTTTGGCTTGTATACCTTCGTCTATATGACTTGCTGTCATTCAGGTTATGACCTTAATGGTCCATGTTTAGTATTTTAGATATTATGTTGCCCGACCTTCTGGGCCCATAATTGAGTCAATTAGTATGTTTCAGTGGCTAAATCGGTCAAATAAGGTATTGAGTGCCAGTTGCAATTCCTAGTTTGGGGCGTGACACTTTCCTTTATGAATCACCTCCAAATGCAACCACTATACCAAAAAAAATTTCTATGCATAAACACGAGTCCAACGATACCCATATAACTAAGATTCTAAATCGGGTCAAAAAGGTCAACCTAAAAGTCAACCCCAAGCCCGCAAGTGCAAAACTGAAATTTTATTAGAAAATCAATTTATCCAAAGCTTAAAGATTTCAAATATGAAATTTCATCGAAAACGAGAATAAAGTCGAGCTTGAAATCATCAAAATATCGATTTTTAACTTTACCGGGAAGACCCTAAAATTTCAATTTAAAAAAACAAAGATTTAAAGATAAAATCATGAAATAATCATTGGGATTGTGTAAAAGTAGTATAAAAATTTACCCAATCAATCAAATCTCGAAATTCCACTTTGAAATCGCCAAACACCGAGTTCTAGAGCTCAAAAAATGAGTGTGCAAAGTGACTTTTCAAAGAAGAAATAAGATTTTAAAAAGTCCCCAGGTACCGCAAAAGCGGCCCATGTTCGCAAATGCGGCAGAACATCGCAAATGCAGCACATGGCATGACATAAAATTTCCGCAAAAGCGAACCCTGATGGATAAATCAATGACCGCAAATGTGTGGATAAAGCAGTGACCGCAAATGTGGCCAACCACCTCATTTGCGGACACCAGACACCAGTAATAACCAACTTAGAAAAAAACTTGGTTTTGACTGTCGGAACTCATTCGGAATCTCATGAACACAAGCCAATTGTGTTACTAGAACAAAATTAACATTTTAGAGTCAATGGATTCATCGGATTCACCAACAGAGGTTATTATCACCGAATATTGACCAAAGTTAACTATATGCCAAAACATTCAACTTTCTAACCAACTACTCAAAACGCACTTGAATGCCTCGGGAACCAAACCAATAATGCTACTAGCCTAAAAATGGCATTTCGGATCTAAATGAACTGATAAAATTCTCATACGACGTCCCAAACTCCTAATGTTGACCAAAGTCAACCATATCAACTCCAAAGCCTTCCAAAATGAAAAAGTCTCTTAGAATTCAACCAAACACCTCGAGAACCATCTCATCTACTCCCGCAGACCATAAATAGCATAACACAATTACTGGGAGAGGCAAAATAGTCAAAATACAAGAAAATAAAAAAATCACTATGAGAGTTGTTACATTATCCACCACTAAAATACACGTTCATCCTCGAACATAAGAGTAAGGAAGGAACCTGAATTGTCAAAAAGTTAGGGATATCTACTCCTCATGTCCGACTCTATCTTCCAAGTATCCTACTCAACCAGATGATGCTTCCACTGAAACTTCACTAATGATATCTCCTTGGAACTCAACTTTGTAGTGTGCCTATCCAAAATAGCAATAGACTCTTCCTCAAAAGTCAGATTCTGATCCAAATCCACTGAATCCCAACTAAACACATGAGAACCATTAGAATGGTGCTTCTTCAACATTGAAACATAAAAAAATAGGGTTCACATTTGAAAGACTCGAAGGCAAAGCTAACTCGTAAGCTATCTCCCCAATATGCTAAGAATCTCAAAAAGGCCAATAAACCTCGGACTAAGCTTGCCCTTCTTTTCAAACCTCATCACACCTTTCACGGGTTATACTTTCAAGAAAACCTACTCACTCACCATGAACTCAAGGTTGTGAACCCCCCATAAGCATAACTCTTCTGCCTACTCTGGGCTGCCAAGAGTCGGTCCTGAATTAACTTCCCCTTATCTATAGAATCCTGCAACAAATTCGTACCCCAAGGCCTAACCTCAAAGGAATCAAACAAACCCACTGGTGATCTATACTTTCTTCCATACAAAGCCTCAAATAGTGCTATCTGAATGCTGGAATGATAGTTGTTTTTGTAGGCAAACTCCACCAAAGGCAAGAACTGGTCCCAATGACCACCAAAATCAATTACACAAGCCAGAAGCATATCCTCCAAGACCTGAATGGTCCGCTCTGACTTCCCATTCATCTGTGGGTGAAAAAATATACTTATCTCCAATTGATTACCCAACCCATGCTGTATAGAACTCCATAAGTGAGATGTGAACTGAG
Source organism: Jaltomata sinuosa (assembly GCA_003996215.1). NCBI lineage: Eukaryota > Viridiplantae > Streptophyta > Magnoliopsida > Solanales > Solanaceae > Jaltomata > Jaltomata sinuosa. The sequence goes on from QJPP01006936.1 coordinate 960,399, forward strand.
TACCCCTATCTGAAATGATGGAAATGGACACACCATACAACTGAACTATCTCTTGAATGTACACCTTTTCCAACCTCTCTGCATTGTAGGTCACCTTCACTGGAACTAAATGGGCTGATTTGGTCAATCTATCCACAAACTTTCCCAAGGTTTGAGGAAACCCAACTACAAAGTCCATAGTGATACGCTCCCAAATCTACTCAGGTATAGGCATCCTCTAGGTAATACCATCCAATCTCTGGTTCTCATATTTCACTTGCTGGCAATTCAAACACTTAGCCATAAACTCCACAATATCCCTTTTCATCCTACACCACCAATAATGCTTCTTCAGGTCATGATACATTTGGCTTCCCCCAGATGAATAGAATACCTCAAACTATGAGCCTCCTGCATGATCAATCTAGCCAAGTCACCTACTCAAGGAACACAAATCTGACCCTTGATCCTCAAAATACCCTCTGGATCAAGAATCACTTCCTTAGCTTCACTATTCAATACCTTGTCCCAAACCATGCATAAATTTGCATCCTCAAACTACCTACCCTTAATCTGCTCCCATAATAAGGACCGTTCCTCGACATAAGAAAGAATCCTACCCAACTTATAAATATAAGGTCTCAAAAAGCTATTAGCCAAACACTAAACATCCATGGCCAAAGGTCTATCCTTAGCTACCAACATAACAAGACTACCCATAATAACTGCCTTCCAACTCGAGGCATCCCCCATTACATTGGCCATGCCTGGATGATAGAGAATAGTCATGTCATAGTCCTTTAAATACTCCAACCACCTGTTGTATCTCAAATTAAAATCCTTATAGTTGAAGATATACTATAGGCTATGATGATTGACGTACACCTCGTAATGAACTCCATACAATTAATGTCTCCACAACTTTAAAACAAACACTACCGCTGGTAACTCCAAATCATAAGTAGGGTAGTTCTTCTCATGAGTCTTCAACTATCTCGAAGCATAAGTTATCGCCTTACCTTTCTATATCAAAACACCACCAAGTCCAACTCCCAAAACATCACAATACATAGTAAAACCCCCACCTTCCACCAGTAGTTTAAAATAGATACTGAAGTCAACAAGGCGTTGAGCTTTTGAAAACTCTCCCCACACTCGTCGGACCACTCAAAAGTCACATTCTTCTGGGTCAACTTAGTCAAAAGAGCTATAATAAAAGAGAAACCCTACATAAACCATCTATAATAACCAACCAACCTAACAAAACTCCTAATCTCAGTAGGTGAAGTAATGTAATAACCCTTCTGGTTATCTTCGCATTTACGCTTTCCTTGTACTGTTAGAGCTTTTTTGTAGTGGCCCCAAGTCATTTATGGCTTACTCGGATCGGTGGTTTGGTGTTGTAGTCATTCGTTTGGTCATTTTGGCCGTTTGCCTATTTTGGAGCTTAAACTTAGAACATCATCAACTTTAGTCAACATTCTTAGCTAATGTGCTTGGAATAAAATTCTGACAATTTCATTAGCTTCAAAGCATTAAGTTTGGTCTAATTGGACCTTTAGTTGAGGCCTGAGACTTTCAGTGTGGGTTTTATGTTGGTTTTTCTATTTTCAGTCTATTTGGAGTTGAAAGTGTAACTTTGGTCAACTTTTGATGATCAGAGCATCAGATTCAAAATCCGATGATTCCATCAGCTTTGGAATGTTGAGTTTGGGTTAGATAGATGGTTAGTTTGGGTCTCGGGTGAGCCAGGCTCATTTCAAGTGTTTGGTTAACAGTGACTTGGGTCAACTTTTCTCCAAAATTACCTCGTATGGAAGTTTCAGTGATTCCATTGAGTCTGTAGCATCGTTTTCACACTGTTAGCATTATTGGTTTTTGAGTATCGGTTTTTTATCATGCCCGTAATGCCCTATAGAGTTCTAGAATTATTGCAAGTTTTTTCTATTGTAGGTGTAGGCCTCAGGCCTTAATCGCGATCGCGAGGCTCCTTCCTCGCAACCGCGATGAAGCACCTGGTCCCTTATTCGTTACGATTGTGACATCCTTTGTTGCGACCGCGATGAGGCCTTCTCTCCTATGTTCTTTGTGACCGCATGGCTAGTCCTCCCAATCGCGATGGTCTAGCCAGCGTGGTCCTTGTGACCGCGAGCTGTCCCTTCACAATCGTGATAAAAAACCCCTGGGCAGTATAAATATTTTCCCATTCATTTTTCCAGCCTTTTTGTTCATTTCTCCCAACACTAATACACCAAATACTCTCTACCAAAGCCTTAATTCAGTGTTAGCTTGGAGAATTCGTTTATACCTCAGAAATTCTTACTCCCTTGGCATTTTGGTAAGTTCTCCTTCTTTCCCCAAGTTGTCTTCTCCATTGTTGATTTCACTATTGTTCTAAACTCTTGGAGTTTGGAATTTCTTGTAGAATCTGCTCCTTTGGGACTGCATGCCCCGTGAAACCATTGAGTTCATTTTCTTGGTGTGTTTTCTCATTTGTGGTAAGTGTTTTCCCCGCTCAATTTACGATTTTCATCCCTTATTTCCCCTCTTGGGTTTCTTGACTTGTAGGGGCTGTTTTAGCTCGAAATCCTTGCCCAATCTCCTTAATTTTTCTGGGCATGTGCTCCCATGGTCATTGTGACCATTTTTTTTGCTTTCATTTTTGGTTTCAGGCTATGGGTCTCACGGTCCCGCTTTTGACCTGAATTTCAGCCCAACTATTATTATAGCGATATGAGTATTGTTAGACTCGTTTTGATGTATTAGTTATGTTTTTGATAGTTTGATTATCATTTGGGATTTGTTGGAGCAATTCGGGCTTATACATCGTTATCCCAACAGCTTATCATCGGACAACGGATAGGTTACGATTTAACTTTCCTAGACTTCACATATATAGAATAAAATTGTTTCAATAGGGATCCTTTGGTTGGGTTTAATAGTTCAGTACCACACACCTTGACCGCTTCTTCATATCCAATTCGTTTCCTTTCTCCAATGTTTGTAGTATTTATTTTATACGCCATTATCACCCTTGTGGTCTCGTGTGGCCTTGTATTAACTCTGGAACATAGATAGTGGAGTATATGGGAATGTCCGTGAGTCCTGGACATCATTATTATTGTTATAGAGCTGGCTATCTGTGTTGTAGAATGATTGGAGCCTGTGCAGGGGTGATAGGTTGATTGTGGGCCATTGGGCTACTGATTGTGATTGAGCATGCCATTATCATGTATATAAAGAGCTTTCTATATGATATTTTCTATGGTTTTGGCTTCGGGCCTACCCTTTTATGTTTTTCTAAATCTTGCATGGCCTCGGGGGCCCATTTTCAGTAAACATGATTATGAAATAGTTGGGTACTATTTAAATGGATCTTCTTGGGATAAAAAAGGTTAAAAGAAAAAGTTATCACAGTCTTCATACTTATACTAGACTCAGTTGGACTGTAGTGCTAGACTTGACTTCATATTGATTTGATATGGTATTAGACTTGGTGAAGCCTAGCACTGAACTTGTTTTTCTATTATTTTAGACCCAGATATGCTCGGGCACCCTTGAAGGAGGGGTTTATGAGACTTATTTCATTGATTTAGACCTAGAAAGGATTCAGGCATGCATTTGAGCATTAAAGAACTAGTTTGGATCTGGTGGCACCTCAGACTGATATTTCAAGGTTTGAGTGTAGTATATGGTCTATGAGTAGACCTCCATGGACCCTGTCATTTCGGAAAAAGTGCTACGGGCAAAAAGGTGACCAGAGGGAGGGGTGTACGGCAGAGTAGAGGTACTCGAGAGAATTCCTTCCATGGATCCCGCCTTTATTTGATCTTTGGGGCACTAGACGGGGTAACATATGACACAACTGTTACACTTAGTTCGGCATATCATATCCTATCATTCATTTGTGTGAGATCCCACCCTTGTTTGCTATTTGTTGGGTGTATGCTCTGGTAGTATGGGCTACCAGAGGGTTTGTCTTCACTTTCTTATGTTCCTTGGGTGTATGGGCGTCCGTGGGACTGTAGTTAGACTTATTATTACTATTTTATGGTATTGGTTCCCTTTATGGTTCCTTATGATATTGGAGATTATTAAGGTTGTTCTTGGGCTTCCAGTGGTTAAATTCTTGACTTGAGATTAGTATACCTATTTGGTTTATTGCATCTTGTATTCGAGCATAATTACTATGATTATTCTTCTCCTTCTCTATTCATTTGAGGTTACCAGTATACCTCCTACTTCTTGAATCCCTCTTTATATACTTGTTATTATGAGGATCCCAGGTGCGTGTTCCTTCCTTTCACCTGTGATATGCATTCTAATAGCTAGCCATGTATCTTGTTCTTGATTGTGTTCCTTCTGTGCTAGCTTCGATGTGATTCTTCGTTGTTTCAGTGACTACTTGCTTCTATTCTGCTTATTACTGCTCTTTTATCCTATATGTGCCCAGTCGGCCTATGATACCTACTGGGTACCGGTTGCTTTGCAATTGGTGCTCATACTACACTCTGCATCTTTTCGTGCAGATCCTAGTGTGGGCTATCAACGTTAGCTCATTAATACTCGTGCAAGGAGATATTTTGGGATATTTTAGACTGAGGGTGAGCTCTTGGAAGCCAAAGCTTAGCTTTAGTTTATCTTTTGTATTATGTACTCTATTTCTACTCGGAGACATTTGTGTATATATTATTTTGGATCCTTTGTACTCTATTGATGTAGTTCTTGCTCTATACTATGATACCAGGTTTTGGGTTTGGTTTAGCTTCCGCTTATATGTTATATATTCCTATTGTTCACTTTGCTTACTTATTGCCCTTGCTTCCGCTATTTAAGATGTTCTTTCACTTAATTATTAGATAGTAGCCTATTACTGACTGTTCTGGGCTATGTCAATTAGTTCTCCTACCAGGGGATTGTAGGTTTCATCATGACTGAGAAACCGGGTCATAAAAACTTGGTATCAGAGCTCTAGGTTCACTGGTGACATCAGTATAGGATCCAATTTCTAGTAGAGTCCTGCAGATTGGGGCGGAGATGTCCATACTCAATCTTTGGGAGGCTACAGTGACAGCTTAGGAAACATGGACTTTTCTTGATTCTATCTTGTGCATAGTATCCTTGAAAGTTTCTGGAAATCTCACTTGTTCTGGTTCACTCTTTCACATATGGTTTATACGAGGTCTTCAGCTTCTGGCAGAGAAGAGCCTTCGACCACTGCACCTCTGGCTCCAGCTAGGGGACGGGGTGGTTGCAAGGGTAGAGGTAGATGTAATCCCAGAGCAGCGGCACCTGCTAGAGCTGCAAGAGTTGAGATAGATCCTGAGATTGATTATGAGCCAGAGTGTGCTTCTGAGCTGCAATATATAGACCCGGGGATAGCCCAAGTGCCACCAGTTCCAGCACTAGTTCTGTGCCAGCTTTAGCCCAAGCTCAGTCTTTAGATATTCAGGGGTTACTACTTTAGTTTTGGGTATGATCAGGGAGCGACCTTCTGAGGTAGCACAGACATCCACTCAGGGGGAAACCTTGGGTGTTCAGAGTTCAGGAGCGCAAGATGTTACTGTAGCTCCCCGTGATGAGGTTATTCTAGTTCCAGCAGTTACAAAGCCTCTTGCTCCTCACCCAACTATGACAGATGGGGAGAAGAAGCCATTGAGTAGATTTCTGAGATTGGCACCACCGAGGTTTGCTGGTACATCGAGTCAGGATCCACATGACCTCATTACCACCTGTGAGGAGATGTTACACCATCTGGGTTTGCTGGAGACTCAAGGGGTTGGATATCCTACGTATCAGCTGGAGGGTCCAGCAAAGTTATGGTGGAGGTCACAAGTAGCTTGCATACCTTCTACATCACCTCTGTTGCCTTGGTTCGAGTTTTATAAGGCCTTTATGGCCAAGTTTTTACCTCAAAGTGATCGAGAGCGCCGCCATGAGCAGTTCACCAGGCTTATGTAGGGATCCATGTATATATCTGAGTATGAGACTCGTTTCCATCAGCTTTCTCTATTTGGGGCTATGATCATTCCTACCGAGCCAGACAGGATTCACAGGTTTGTTTGGGGATTACAGACAAAGCTTAGACAGCCATTTAAGATATTGGTTTCTAGTGGTCGGTCATTCCAGGCTATTACAGACTACGTCCATACTGTAGAGGACTTGCATCGACATGATCAGGGGGCTAGAGATAAGAGGCCTCATTATCAGGGTGGTTATAGTGGTTCTAGACATGGTGTTAGAGGTTCAGGCTAGTGGGTCCTAGATTATCAACCACAACAGCACCAGGGTTAGTCCAGCCGATCGGTTCAGGCTTCACTTCAGACTTTGGGTGGTCCTCAGCTTGAGCAGGGTCAGTCTTTGAGGGGTGCAACTTCTGGGGCATCAGGCCATGGTGGACATTCAAGTTCTGCTAGCCTATCTTGATAGTTCAGGCCATCAGGGCCTTGTTATAATTCTGGAGTTATGGTTCATTATGCTAGAAATTGCCCCCAGTAGGGTACAATTTAGTCAGCCGCTCAGCCGGCCGAGCCTTTGTGAGCAGTTCAGCCTCCAGTTAGAGGGGATGATGGTCAGTCTAGGGGTGTTGCCCTGCATGGCAGAGTAGGTGGTAGGGATGGTAGTCGCGTAGGTAGAGGTCATCGTCAGTTCTATGCGGTCCCTGGGAGATCGGAGGCAAATGCCTCAGATGCTATTAGTACAGGTATGATTTTTGTGTGCCTTCAGTCTGCTATGGTTTTATTTGATCTTGGATCTACATGTTCATATGTATCTTCCTACTTTCTTCCTTGTTTGAGGTTGTCTAGTGAGCCATTATCTGTACCTGTATCTGTTTCGACCCCAGTAGGAGATTCTTTAGTAGTAGATTGGATTGTGAGATCATTTATGATTTCTGTTAGTGATTTGGAGACTTGGGGTGATTTGATGATTCTTGATATGTTGGACTTTGATGTGATACTAGGCATGGACTAGTTATCCCCTCACCGTGTGGTTTTGGATTGTTATTCCAAGACCATTACCATAGTTATGCCCAATACATCCCTGGTTGTGTGGCAGGGTTCTGTTAGCCGCTCACTGTCTGGGATCATCTCTTGTCTTCGAGCTAGAAAGTTGATTTCCCATGGATGTTTAGCTTATCTAGCATATGTTCGAGATGCTAGTGATGTCCCTTCATCTCCTGAGTCTATTCCTGTGGTTAAAGACTTCCTAGATATGTTCCCCACTGACTTGCCAGGCTTTCCACCTGAGAGATATGTTGATTTCGCTATCGAGTTACAGTCGGGCACCAGGCCTATTTCTATTTCTCCTTACCGTATGGCTCCAGCTGAGTTGAGAAAGCTTAAGGAGTAGCTTCAGGATTTGTTAACTAAGGGGTTCACTAGACCTAGTGTGTAACCTTAGGGTGCTCCTGCTCTATTTGTGAAGAATAAATATGGGTCGATGCGGATGTGTATTGATTATTGATAGTCGAATAAGTTGACAGTGAAGAATAGGTATCCGATGCCGAGGATTGATGACTTGTTTGATCAGTTTCAGGGTTCAGCCGTGTTTTCAATAATTAATTTGAGGTCTGACTACCATCAATTGAGTATTAGGGCGGAGGATATCCCTAAGAAAGCACTTAGGACACTTTATGACCATTATGAGTTCCTGGTGATGTCTTTTGGGTTGACTGATTCCCCGCAGCCTTTATGGATCTGATGCACAAGGTGCTTAGCCCGTATTTGGACTCATTTATGATCATTTTCATAGATGACATCTTGACATACTCGCGGAGTAGAGAAGATCATGAGCAGTAGTTGAGGACAGTACTTCAGACCTTGAGAGATCATCGGCTTTATGCGAAGTTCTCAAAGTGTGAGTTTTGGCTTGAGTCAGTTGTATTCCTAGGGCACGTGGTATCTATGTATGGGATTAGAGTCAATCCGTGTAAGATTTCAGCGGTTCGTGATTGGCCTAGACCTACTACTGCTATTGAGTTTCACAGCTTTGTTAGGTTAGCAGGTTACTATAGGAGGTTTGTTGATGGATTTTCTTCCACAGCAGAACCCTTGACTATGCTGACTAGGAAGGATGTTCCATTTCAGTGGTCGGATCAGTGCGAGGATAGCTTCCAGAGGCTTAAGCCCTTATTGACTTTAGCTCCAGTTTTGACTTTGTCGGTTGAGGGTCAGAGTTTCTCCATGTATTGTGATGCTTTTGGGGTTGGTCTTGGTTGGGTATTGATGCAGTAGGGTCGAGTGATGGCATATGCATCGAGGCTGCTAAAGGTTCCCGAGCATAACTACCCCACTCATGACTTGGAGTTGGCGGAGGTAGTCTTCACGCTCAAGATCTGGAGGCACTACTTATATGGAATTCATTGTGAGATATTCACCAATCATCATAGTCTTCAGTACATTACGAGTCAGCGAGAGCTGAACTCGAGGTAGAGGAGATAGATTTAGCTACTAAAGGACTATGATTCCACTATTCTATATCATCCGGGCAATGCAAATGTGGTAGCGGATGCCTTTAGTCGGAAGGTGGTGAGTATGGGCAGCCTAGCTTCACTTTCAGTTTCTAAGCGACCATTGGCCTTGGACATTCAGTGCTTAGCTAACTATTTTGTTAGGCTTGACTTGTCAGATCCTAGCAGAGTTCTTGCCAGTATTGAGGTTCGTTCTACTCTAGTTGATCAGAGTTTGTGTGACCTTCGTGATTTGGTAGTTCGAGGTGAGGCCAGCCGGGCTACGGGGTTCTGAGGTTTGACAGTCGTCTTTGAGTTCTGAGGGTTGGAGATTTGGTTCAGCTGATACTTTTTAAGGTTCATTGTTCTATATACTCCATTCATCCTAGCGTAGCAAAGATGTATATGGACTTGAGACAACTTTACTGGTGGAGTGGTATGAAGTGGGACATAATGGAGTTTGTATCTCGGTGCTTGAACTGTCAGCAGGTTAAGTTTGAGCATATGATATCGGGTGGTTTGATACAGCGACTTCCCATTCCTGAGTGGAAGTGGGAATGGATTACTATGGATTTTATAGTTGGGTTGCCTCATACTTTGGAGGTTTATGGGATCAGTTTGTGCCTTTTGCTGAGTTTGCTTATAATAATAGCTTTCATTCGAGCATCGACATGGCACCTTTCGAGGCTTTATATGGTAGGCATTGCAGATCGCCGATTGGTTGGTTTGATGGTTTAGGGTCTAAACCCCATAATACAGATTTACTTCAAGATTCCTTAGACCGAGTCTGTTTGTTTCAGGATAGACTCAGAGCAGCCCAGAGTAGACATAAGAGCTATGCTGATCGTAGATTTCACGCCTTGGAGTTCAGTGTTGGTGAGTTGGTATTCCTTCGAGTATCGCTCGTGAATGGTGTGATGAAATTTGGTCGGCAGGGCAAGCTTAGCCCTAGGTTTATTGGGTCGTTTGATATTCTACAGAGGGTTGGTAGTGTTGCCTAAATGTTAGCCTTGCCTCTGATGTTTTTAGTTGTGCATCCTATTTTTCATGTCTCGATGTTGCACCGGTATGTTCCAGATCTCATGTGTTGCTTTGGGATTTGGTTCAGTTAGATGAGAGTTTATCCTTTGTTGAGGAGCCAATAGCTATTCTGGCCAGAGATATCAGGAGATTGAGATCTAGGGAGATTCCGATTGTGAAAGTTCAGTGGAGGCTTCATCCAGTCGAGGAGGCTACTTGGGAGACCGAGAGCATCGACTATGATGCCATATGTCACATATATCACATGCCACTATAGATTCTGGGTAGCCCCATAGAACACTAGTATACAAGTAGGCCATATCATTGTAAGCAGCAAAAAGGAAATACAAGTTTTATTAGTTGGTGGCTTAAAATCAAACTACCAATCATACTAGCCGAGTCACGAGGACTTCTTCTTCTACTCCCTTCCCGGAAGATAGAGGGAACTTAGCCTCTAACAAAGTAGTAGCTGACATAGGAATAGAATGCTCAGTACCTATAGTTGTTCGAGCCTTGAAGCACTCCCTTCTTCTTGACTTTCGAGGACAAAAGTTCTTTTAGTAGTAGATGATGTAATGACCTTTTCGGTCATCTTCGTATTTATGCTTTCCTTGTACTGTTAGAGCTTTCCTGTAGTGGCCCCAAGTCATTTATGACTTGTTGGGACCGGTGGTTCGGTGCCCTGGTCGTTCATTTGGTCGTTTTGTCCGTTTGCCTGTGTTACAACTTAAACTTAGAATATCATTTACTTTAGTCAACATTCTTAACTAAGGTACTCAAAATCGAATTCTGACAGTTTTATTAGCTCTGGAGCATTGAATTTGGTCTAGTTGGACCTTTATTTGAGGCCTGAGGACTTTCAGTGTGGGTTTTATGTTGGTTTTTCTGTTTTCAGGCCATTTAGAGTTGAAAGTGTAACTTTGGTCAGCTTTTGATGATTGGAGCATCAAATTCGAAATCCGATGATTCCATCAGCTTTGTAATGTTGAGTTTGGGTTAGGTAGATGGTTGGTTTTGGTCATGAGTGAGCCGGGCTCATTTTGAGTGTTTGGTTGCTTGTTGGTTAACATTGACTTGGGTCAACTTTTCTCCGAAACGACCTCGTATGGAATTTTCATCGATTCATTAAGTCCAGAGCATCGTTTTCACTCTGTTAGGATTATTAGTTTTTGAGTATCGGTTTTCGGTCGTGCCCGAAATGCCCCGTAGAATTCTAGAATTGTTGTAGGTGCAGGCCTCAAGCCTTAATCGCGATCGCGAGCCTCCTTCCTCGCGACCGCAATAAAGCACCTGATCCCTTGTTCTTCGCGATCGTGATGAGGCCTTCTCTCCTCTGTTCTTCGCGACCGCGTGGCTAGTCCTCGCGATGGCGATGATCTAGCCAGCGTGATCCTCGCGACTGCGAGGGGTCCCTTTGCAATCGAGATGAAGGACCCCTGGACAGTATAAATATTTTCCCATTCATTTTTCTAGACTTCTTTTTCATTTCTCCCAACACTAATACACCAAATACTCTCTACCAATGTCTTAATTCAGTGTTCGCTTGAAGAATTCGTTTATCCCTCGGAAATTTTTACTCCCTTGGTGTTTTGGTAAGTTCTCCTTTTTTCCCAAAGTTGTTTTCTCCATTGTTGATTTCACCATTGTTGTAAACTCTTGGATCTTTGAATTTCTTGTAGAATCTTCTCCCATGGGATTGCATGCCCTGTGAAATCATTGAGTTCGTTTCCTTGGTGTGTTTTCTCATTGTGGTAAGTGTTTTCCCCGCTCAATTTACGGTTTTCATACCTTATTTTCCCTCTTGGGTTTCTTGACTTGTAGGGGCTGTTTTAGCTCGAAATACTTGCCCAATCTCCTTATTTTTTTGGGCATATGCTCTCATGGTCATTGTGACTATTTTGTCTGCTTTTATTTTCAAGTTTGGGTTGTGGGCCCTGTGGGCTCGCTTTTAACCAGAATTTTGGCCTAGATATTATTATAGCAATATGGGTGTTTTTAGACTCGTTTTGATGTATTAGTTATGTTTTTGATAGTTTGATTATCATTCAGGGTTTCTTGGAGCAATTCAGGCTTGGATATCTTTATCCTAGCAGCTTGTCATCTGACGACAGGTAGGTTACAGTTTAACTTTCCTAGACTTTGCATATATAGAATAAAATTATATTAATGGGCATCCTTGGGTTGGGTTTACTAGTTTGGTACCACAGACCTTGATCGCTTCTTTATATCTGATTCATTTCCTTCCTCCGATCATTGTAGTATTTGTTTCATACGCCATCATCACCCTTTTGGTCTTGTGTGGCCTTGTATTGACTCTGGAATATAGATGGTGGGTTATACGGGAATGTCCGTGAGTCTCGGACATCATTATTATTGTTATAAAGTTGGCTATCTGTGTTGTAGAATGATTGGAGCCTGTGTAGGGCCAATAGGTTGATTGTGAGCCATTGGGATACTGATTGTGATTGAGCATGCCATTATTATGCATATAAAGAGCTTTCTACATGATTTTTACTATCTTTTTGGCTTCGGGCCTACCCTTTTATGGTTTTCTAAATCTTGCATGGCCTCGGGGGACTGTTTTTGGTAAACATGATTATGAAATGGTTGGGTACTGTTTAAATGGATCTTCTTGGGGTAAGAAAGCTTAAAAGAGAAAGTTATCACAGTCTCCCTACCTATACTAGTCTCGGTTGGACCGTAGTGCTAGACTTGACTTTGTATTGATTTGAAATGGTATTAGACTCGGTGAAGCCAAGCACTAGACTTGTTTTTCTATTATTTTAGAACCCGATATGCCCGGGCACCCTTGAAGGGAGGTTTATGGGACTTATTTCATTGATTTAGACCTGGATAGGATTAAGGCATGCATTTGAGCATTTGAATACTAGTTTGGATCCGGTGGCACCCCAAACTAATATTTCAAAGTTTGAGTGTAGTATGTGGTTTACGAGTAGACCTCCATAGACCCTGTCGTTCTGGACCAAGTGCTATGGGAAAAAGGGTGACCGGAGGGAGGGGTGTACGGTAGAGTAGAGGTACTCAGGAGAATTTCTTCCATGCATCCTACCTTTATTGGACCTTTGGGGCACCGGAGGGGGTAACATACGACACTGCTGTTACACTTAGTTTGGCATATCATATCATATCATTCATTTGTGTGAGGTCCCACCCTTGTCTGCTGTTTGTTGAGTGTATGCTTCGGTAGTATGGGTTGCCGAAGGATTTGTCCTCACTTGCTTGTGTTCCTCGGGTGGATGAGCGCCCGTTGGACTGTAGTTAGACTTATTGTTATTATTTCGCGATATTGGTTCCCTTTATGGTTCCTTATGAGATTGGAGATTGTTAAGGTTGTACTTGGTCTTCTAGTGGTTAAATTCTTGACTTGAGATTAGTATGCCTATTTGGTTTATTGCATCTTGTATTCAAGAATGATTACTGTGATTATTCTTCTCCTTCTCTATTCATTTGAGGTTACAGGTATACTACCTACTTCTTGAATCTCTCTTTATATACTTGTTATTGCGAGGATCCCAGGTGCGTGCTCCTTCCTTTCACCTGTGATATGCATTCTTATAGCTAGCCATGTGTATTGTTCTTGATTGTGTTCTTTCTGTGCTAGCTTCGATGTGCTTCTTCGTTGTTTCAGTGACTACTTGCTTCTATTCTGCTAATTACTGCTCTTTTATCCTATATGTGCCCAGTCGGCCTATGGTACCTACTAGGTACCAGTTGCTTTGCAATTAGTGCTCATACTACACTCTGTATCTTCTGGTGAAGATCTTAGTGTGGGCCATCGCCGTTAGCTCATTGGAGACTCGTGCGAGGAGCTATTTTGGGATATTTCAGACTGAGGGTGAGCTATTGGCGACCAGAGCTTAGCTTTAGTTTATCTTTAGTATTATGTACTCTGTTACTACTCAGAGACATTTGTGTATATATTATTTTGGATCCGTTGTACTCTGTTGATGTAGTTTGACTCTATACTATGATACCGGGTTTTGGGTTTGGTTTAGCTTCCACTTATATGTTATATATTCCTGTTGTTCACTTTCTTTACTTATTGCCCGTGCTTTCGCTAGTTTAAGCTATTCTTCCGCTTAATTGTTAGATAGTAGCCCATTACTGACTGTTCCGGGCTATGGGAATAGGTTCGCCTACCGAGGGGTTGTAGGTACCATCATGACTGAGAAATCAGGTCATGACAAGTAGGCCTAGTCCAATCTCAAACGACTTCAATTTTGGACGGGTCGACCATAATACCATCATTGGACACAATATGTCCCAAAAATGCCACAGAACTAAGCCAAAACTCACACTTCAAGAATGTAGCTTACAACTTCTCATCCCTCAATCTCTGGTGTACAATCCTCAAATGTTTCACATGATCCTCTTTGTTCTTGGAACACACCAATATGTCATCATGAGCACAATCACAAAGGAACAAAGATATGGTCAAAACAACCCATTCATCAACTCCATAAACATTGCCAGTGCATTTGTCAATCCAAAGGACATCACTAAAAATGCATAATGGACATACTGGGTCCTAAAAGCTCTCTTAGGGATATCTGAAGCCCTAATCCTTAACTGATGATACCCTAATCTCAAGTAAATCTTCACCCAAGCACCCTAAAGCTAATCAAACAAATCATTAATGCACGAGAGAGGATACTTATTCTTAATGGTCAGTTTGTTCAACTGCCGATATTCAATACACGTACGCATCGACCCATCCATTTTCTTCACAAACAAAACCAGAGTAACCCTAGGGATAACACTAGGTCTAATGAAACCTTTACTCAACAAATTCTGAAGCTAATCCTTTATCTTTACCAGATCCATCCTATAAGGGCGAATGAAAATGAGCCTAGTTCTCGACTCTAAGTCAATAGCAAAATTGATATCCCTATCCGAAGAAACACTTGAAAGGTCCATAGAAAACACATCCTGAAACTCACTTACCACTCTCTCTATCTCTAAAAAAGGTAAGTCAGCGCTAGTATCATGCACATATGCTAAATAAGAAAGGCAACCCTCTCAACCATCTGCTGATCCCAAAGAAAAGAAATAATGCCCTTAGGATACGAACCTTGAGAACCCTTCCACTTAACCTCGTGTCACGCCCATAGGCTACCCCCTAGATGTAACATTGGACCTGGGACCATAAGTGATCCCTAGCTAACCATTGGCCTTAGCGTGACTTAAATATAAGGGACATAAATATTTAACAGAAGCTTAACTGAAAGGTAATGATGAACTAAATCTATTATATAATTATAAGTTTAAGAATAACAATCTGAGTTAAGCTGAATATCTGAATCTATGGCTAACTCTATATACTAAAAACTGAAAGAACTAAAATACTGAAATAAAGTTAAACTCCAAGTCCTTGAATAAAGAGGACTCACCAAGCTGGCTGGATGTGGTACTGATGTACTATCCATGAGTCTGGTAGCGAGTCACTGAATCTACATCATGATAGGATACAACACAAAGAGGTATGCAATCAGTACTATGGAATGTACTGAGCATGTGAGATATGCATATGTCATGATAAAATTACTTGAAAGCATATTTAAAGCTGAAATCATGCATTAGTAGGAGAAATCATAGTGTATAGACTTAAAGTAAAATCATAAGTAAATACCATGGTTTGTGCATAAGTCATGAAGCAATAAGTCTAATCTTGAAAGCTGAAAGTCATGTAACCTTAGTAATTTAAAACTATTCCTGTGAGAGTTTCTTATAACCGACATAAAATATGTTGAGCACTATGGAGTCCAGTGTCATACACCCACACTGAAAAAGGTAGACCTAACCGGCCAAAGTTAGAACCATAAACATAAGGATCCTGAAGTGTGCCAAAAAGGTGCAAACCTATGGTGGCAACGCAGTTCTTGACTTAGGGTATCTATAATCCTCATCAGCTCGATGCTAAAAACTACTTCCATAATATAGATATAGCTCATACATATCATGTAACATATCTAGATGTTAAAACTGTTCGTAAAGCATGTGGACATATCTAGATGTCAAAGCTTACTCATAGTCATAGATGGCAAACCTGGATGTCATACTACTCATGAACCTTGCATTTGAAAAATGGTTCATAAGCATTGATGGCATGTCAGGATGTCATGTCATTCATAGAAGAATATATCTTAAATGTTTGCATAGCACTAGTTCAAATACATAAACTGATTAAAATTTATAACTTGAAGAACTAGGCATGCAACATCTTGAATACTTGAGGTTATGTTATCTAAACATGCCAATTTTGCTTGAAAACATGTAATGATGTCAAATCATGATAGGTTTGCTCTCAAATCATGGAAAATTTACTTAAAACATGCATAGCTTCATAAACTCTAAAAAAATTAGGAGTTTTTGATTCATAATATCATAAAGGCTCTAAGATCATGCATAATCAAGTTTTTAGTAAGAGCCATGATTATAAAACAACAAATTGAAACTAAATTTGAAGAAGTAGTCATAGTTGGATAAAACCCCTAAATCATGGAATTAGAAATACTGGTAGAAACTCATGCATAATCATTTAAATAAGAGTAGAATTCATAAAGCATTGTGAGTAAATCAAATTTACAGGAAATCTCATAATTGGGTAAGAACCCTAATTTCCTAATTTCCTAATTTTATAATTTCATAATTTCAAAGTAAAACTTGAGGTTTTGGGTATAAGGGTGAAAAGAAACTCTTATTGGATACCCGCATACCTGAACTTGAAGCTTTCTTAACTAGAACTTGAAGATGAAGACTTGGAGAGGAATCCCTAGGTCTTGAAGCTTGAGAGAAGAATCCTTTGCTTTCTTCTTGAGATTAGATTGAAGGAATGAAGAGGAATACAACTAAGTATGAATAAAAACCCTTCTAAATAGGCCTAAAATGACTTAGTATAGGAGTTAAAAAGGTGGAAAATTACTCAAATACCCCAGGGAAAAGAGTTTAAAAATTGTTGAAAATTTCATCATAGGACTCCACGGGCATGAACCACAGCCCTGGAATCAACCACGGTCTGTGGATGGAGGGTCGTGGTTCCTGGACACTTTTCAAGCCTCTAGACTGATTTCCACGAGTGGGTTTCATTCCCGTGGATCATTCCACAACCTGTGGAACCCCCTCGTGGTTTAAGGCAAAAAAATTAATTACAGGACTGATTTTCACAAAAATAAAGCACGGTCTATGGTTTGTTCTAAGAGCCATGGATACCTTTCGTGGTTACCGTCTGCCATTTTGGCAGACATGCACATTTTAGTAAAACACTGATAATATTTTGCTTCAAACTCAGATTAATGTGTGGTCATTGGCATTGGAAAGAAAACTCAAAGACCTTTAATTTGGTAGGTACTAAGACATCTAAATCTTCATATTCTAGGAGTTATGATTGTTCAAAGTTGACCCTAGTTGAGTCTTACATGAAAACCTAATCGGTTGGGGTGCTTTCAACTCAACTTTGAGTTAGGGGTTCTTTATGACCTTAATTCATATCTAATACACTTTCCATACTTAAGGATTGACATTAATTCCTATGTTTCATTAGAAATCATCGTGTTCGGGTCTAACAACATATGAAGAAAAGTCCGGATCTTAGCTTAGAATTTTTGGGGTGTTACAATATCTCTCCCTTGGGATCATTTTCCCTCGAATAAAGACTAACTAATATGAGAGGGTAGGGAAAGAGCTGCAATCCCACCAATTGAGTTTTACAAGCTGAAGTATTTACATGGTAACTGATTTTTGACTGAAATATAAACTGAGCTGAATTCATGAGACAGGTAACTTTGTTAGAACTAACAAAGTTTATGAAATCCATGATTGTTTCACCACACAATAAAATTCCTCTAAAGGTTACAAGCATCAATATATTCGATCCTAGGTTGATTTCGGGTGAATAATGATCAATAAACTATCAATTATTATCTTCCGATCTAAAATTGGTCTATTCTTCACATATCTTCCCAAATGAAATAAAGCATAATATTAAGACAACCATAATAAGTTAAGTAGAATTAATGTATTCCTATGAAATCCCATTAAACAAGGATTAACTCCTTGAGTTTTCAGCCATTAACAATTCCCAACCTAAATGAGCCCTTCTGGAAATGCACTAAAGTTTAAGGGCATTCAATTAACGTTTGTACTGCTAATTTCTCACAATTCGATTGTTAACGACTCATCCATAACCTATTCATTTCTATATCGACACTTTTTCCCTAAGATTCATTCATTGCTTAGATTCACAATCCTAGAATTAGGGTTTAGTTACCCATGCTATAAAGAAAAACAACAACAATAATTGAAAGGAACATACTTACGAATGAAATTGATTGGGTAGTAGAAAATTGTATTTCCAACAGAGCACCAAAAGTAGCGCCCAAACTTTCTTCAAAACTCCACACTAAAGTAACGTAATATTTCCAGAAAGCGTGTAAAACTATATGCTAAAAAGTTTCTGCAAAAATACCGAAATCCTATATATAATCAAGTACAAATCAAATCCGGATTGGTCTAGGGAAGGAAAGACGCGTCATTCTGCACGAAAGCCAAAATGATCTGTAACAATCCACAATGGACTATTTCTTGTACCGTTATAACTTCTACTTCTGGGAAGCTTTCTGATTCTTGAATCGATCAAAAAAATGGACTGTTATTGATGAAATCAATCTATTATGCCAACCGTTATAAACCTCCTTTTTGTGCCAACTTTTGTATTTGACGTTGAGTGCAATGGTTGTACCAATTTCTCGTTTTAACTCAAAACGATCAGTAAATCTTGTCATTTTTGACATATCTATGCCCTTTTGTTGAATCAAGTCTATCTTTCCTAAAACACAACCAAAGAACATTAATTTGCACAATATTTACTTGAAAACTACAAAACTTCTTCGTTAAAAGCATTGAATGTGCCATAAAATCCAGACACATCAACATCCCCAACTTAGAGATTTTTCTTGTTGTCAAGCTAACAAAACAAGATCAACAAAAATGACTAAACACAATATATACCCACATATGTTTAACTATCAGAAAACACAGGATGTCTACAACAGTTCTATCAGGTAACTTTAAACATGTTCTCATATCAACTCCCAATCCCAATTTCTATGCCACAGTAAACAAAGTTCACTCTGAGATATGCGAATCCAGACATAACATCATATTATTAAGAAATGATAATGCAGGTCAAGCAGTTTAACCAACTCATCTTATAGTTAATCAGAAATCACTATGT
Organism: Jaltomata sinuosa; assembly: GCA_003996215.1. NCBI lineage: Eukaryota > Viridiplantae > Streptophyta > Magnoliopsida > Solanales > Solanaceae > Jaltomata > Jaltomata sinuosa. The sequence continues at coordinate 979,100 of QJPP01006936.1, forward strand.
GCCCTCACTTTAGACCAAAGAATGTTCCTTGTTTTTTTATATTAAGCACACAGGAGGGACTGCAAGACAAAGGAAAAGATAAAACACTCATGCTCACAATGAATTACGCATGCAACAATCGATGAACCATAAGCTTGCCTATAACACCCCAAAACTTCCAAGCGCAGACTAAGCTCAGAAAACCAGTAGAAAATAATTTTTTTTTCAGAAAAACTCAAGTTCCCAGGAACCACTGTTCAAAGTACGGACTATAGTTTGGAACTATGGCCCGTCATCTTGAACCGTAGTTCATGCTCTAGTAGCCCAAAAATCTTATCCCAGGGACCACGGTAAGGAGTACGGACCGTAGTTTAGAACCACGGTCTGTCGTCTTAAACCGTAGTCTAAGTTCCAGTAGCCTTTAAAAATATGTCCCAGGGATTACGATTTGAACCACAGACCATTATTTAGAACCACGGTCTGTCATTTCAAACCGTAATCCCAAGTCCAGTAGCCTCTCAGTTCTATCTTTAGAAACCACGAGTCCAACGATGGTCCATACTTCAGAAGAATGGTCCGTCCTTTGAGTCATGGAAATCCCAGGCTAAGTCAAGACCCAGGAACCACGAGTCACATGACGAACCGTCATCCAGGAATACAGTCCATCTTGTTAAGTCATAGTTCCTGAGATCAGAGATCCCTACCACTGTTAGGTAAAACCATGACTCAGGTTGACGGTCCATCATCCAGGAGTACGGCCCGTCAACCAAGCCGTGATCACTGGGTCATAATTTTTAACAACTTTTTCTAATTAAATTCCAAGGGCATTCCAGATATTTCCTACCCAATCTAATGCCTAAGATACGTCATTTGATGTCGTCTAAGCCTAATTAAGTAGTCTAAAAACTAACTAAACCCACATTCTCCTAAAAATCATCGGACTTAGATAAAAAGGAGTCAACAGAGGCATAATATCTCTCAAGAACAAGAAGAGGCCTTCACCAAGTTCAGCCCCAAAAATCCAAGGATTTCTCCATGGATTTCTTTACCAGTTATGTGGGATTTCACTAGTGAGTTCCTTTCACCCATTAGGTCCCTAGATTCCAACCAGTTTTCAGTTTCTTCCATGAATTGTCAAACCTAGGTTTTCCTAGAATTTAGAGATTTTTCGTAATTCAGTTTTTATAATCTCAATGGTGTTGACTACATGTTCTTGGAGAGTTAGTGTAGTTCCAGGTATAATGTTCAGAAAACCTAGTGGTGTACTTCCAGTATTTCATGAATTAAGTTCACTAGACATGCTAATTATATGTTCATGCATCAGGATTCTAATGCCATATCTCCCAGTATATTTATGTTGCATTCTCAGTTGATTTTCGGTATTTTAAGCTATCTATCATTTTAGTACATTGTTGTTAACATTCAGTTGGGTGTAGACTTAACACCGAGCTAACTAAGGGATAAAGGTCACCCGTCAGTTTTAGGCTGAGACCTTTAGCAGAAATCCCTAAGTTACAGAACTACGGCGCCACCGTATGTTCTAAAGGGGTCACCCGTCAGATTTGGATTGACACCCTTGTCCCTTGCGGACATCAATAGTGGATCCAAGTCAGACTTGTTCATACTCTTGGCAAGGTATGAACACCCTTCCATCCAAGGTTACAGGTTGGCCCCAGAGTTTGCTCAAATTAGGGTATGTCGGTTAGTAGTGTCTCCCACAATCAGATTCATGTGCATTGACCTTGTATCCAGTATTTATGTTCAATATTCAGTTCAGCATGCTATTTCATGATTTATACTTGGTCATTGCATTCAGTTCATCTTTCAATTATGTTGTAGTATATCTATCTTCATGTGCAGTTCTATATTGACAGCTTTGTACATATATCCTGCATGCTCAGTACATTCAAAGTACTGACGCATACTCTTGTGCTACATCATTTCACGATGTAGGTTCAGGTACTCAGCATCTAGACCGCGCTTAGCTTGATTCCCCAGTTCATACTCAACACTTTAGTGGTGAGTCCTCCTTAGTTCAAGGATGATAGACATGCTTCATTTCAGCATTTACTTTCAGTTTTAGCTTTGCAGAGTTAGCTGTGGGCATGTCCCAGTAACTCCCATTCAGTTAGATGGCTTTCAGACATAGACTAGACTCAGCAGTTGTTAGTGTTGTTTTCAGTCAGCATTAAACTATATTTTTTATTGTATCCCTTTTCAAATATGTTGGGCTCTCATCTTGCTTTAAATATATTGAATCACTTTAGTTTTTAGCACAGTACATATCTTTAAACTGGTTTTACTTAGATATGCCATGCCATGGGTTAGCTTAGGGTCACTTGTGACACTAAGCACCGTGTTACATCCAGGGGGTAGCTTCGGGCGTGACAAACTTGGTATCAAAGCATCAGGTTCAAGTGTCCTAGGATGTGTGAAAGCCGCGTCAAGTAGAGTCTTGTTCATGAGTGTGAAGCACGCCACACTTATGGGGGAAAAGAATTGAGACGTCAATAGGAATAACTTCCCTTCTTTATTTTCCAGTTCGTGCTATAGAGTATAAAATCTATTTAAATTCTCCTCTATTCTAACTCATGCTCTTCGCATTTCAGAAAAATGCTTCCTAGAAGAGCAAACGCTAGGAATCAGCCAGCACAAACAACTCCATCAGACCCATTGAATGAGAAGGTTACGCATGCCAAATTCAGGGCTACTTTTCAAGTACTTGCTCAGGCCATGACCGCCCAGGTCAACCAGCAAGCTGTGGCTCAAGCACCGGTTTAGGTCAATACTACTTCGGCCAGAATCTAGGATTTCACTCGGATAAACCCTCCAGCATTTCATGGGTCCAAATCCGAAGAGGATCCCCAAGAATTCCTAGAAGATATTCAAAAGGTGACAAACATTATGAGTATCACTTCAATAGAGAGTGCATACCTAGCTGCTTACTAGCTGAAAAGGGTAGCTTATAATTGGTACCAGCAGTGGAAGGAATCTCGTTGTGCCAATGTAGAATCAGTGATGTGGGATCTTTTCAAGACTGCATTTCTGGACCGGTTCTTCCCACTAGAGCTCAGAGAGTCCAAGGTTCAAGAGTTCATCAATCTGAGGCAGGATGACATGAGCATGAAGGACTATGCTCTGAAGTTCACTCAGCTATCTAAGTATGCCCCGGCAATAGTAGCTGACTCTAGAGCTCATATAAGCAAGTTCGTCTCCGTGTGTCTTATGATGTGGTCAAGGAATGCAAGACTGCAGTGCTCATGAAGGAAATGGACTTCTCCAGGTTAGTTACTTATGCTCAACAGATGGAGGAGGAAAAGAGCAAGGAAAGGGGAGGTGATGCTAAGAGGACTAGGACAAGTGAGTATAACTACTCTCAGTAGAGGTCGGAGGGTGGCAACCGCCCTCATTATCGCTAGAGGAATTTTGCCCCAGCTCCATCTTCTACTAGTGCCCCAGTGCCCAAGTTTAAAAAAGATAGACGAGATATAGCATCTGGCTCTAAGTCCCACAATACAGTTACTAGTGGGCGCACTAACCCAGTGTGCAAAAAGTATGGTAGGAACCATCAAGGTGAGTGCCTAGCATGTAGTGGAAATTGCTTTGGGTGTGGTAAGCCAGGCCATAGGATGAGGGAGTGCCCTAAAAATTCTCAGAAGGGCAGGGACACTCGTTCGCAGAATCAAGCCAGCTCTAAAACAACTCCAGCAGGTCACCCCACTCAGCAGGTTACCTCATCTGGTACAAGTGGCGATCAGTGCCAGAATAAGTTGTATGCTCTTCAGGGTCTACAGGATCAGGAGGACTCTCCTGATATGGTTACGGGTACGTTACGAGTCTTTAATACTAATGTTTATGCATTGTTAGACCCAGGGGATACACTTTCCTTTATAACTCCATATATAGCAGTAAAGTTTGATGTCAGTCCAGAAACCCTCATATAACCCTTCTCAGTCTCTACTCCAGTTGGTGACCCAGTTATAGCTAGACGGGTATACAAAAATTGCCCAGTCACAGTTTTCCTGAAAGTCACCTCAGCAGATCTTGTAGTGTTAGAAATGGTAGACTTTGATATCATTCTAGGCATGGATTGGTTACATTCCTATTATGACTCAGTCGATTGTAGAATTAGGATCGTTCGGTTTCAGTTTCCTAACGAGCCAGTCCTAGAGTGGAAGGGTAGTAACTCAATGCCTATAGGACATTTCATCTCCTACCTTAAGACTAGAAAAATGATCTCCAAAGGATATATCTATCACCTTGTTCGGGTTAAGGATTCAAACTCTGAGACCCCAACTCTAGAGTCAGTCCCAATGGTGAGTGAGTTTCCAGAAATGTTCCCAGAAGATTTTCCCGAAGTTCCTCCCGAAAGGGAAATCGACTTCGAAATTGATTTCCTTCCAGATACCCAGCCTATTTCAATTCCTCCCTACAGAATGGATCTAACTAAGCTTAAGGAATTGAAAGAACAGTTGAAGGACCTGCTAGATAAGGGCTTCATCAAACCCAGCATCTCTCCATGGGGTGCTCCAGTGTTGTTCGTGCATAAAAAGGACGATTCCCTCAGATTGTGCATTGACTACCTTCAGTTGAACAAAGTCACAATCAAGAATAAATATCCCATCCCCAGGATTGATGAATGTTTTGACCAGCTTCAGGGTGCTAGTTATCTTTCCAAGATAGACCTCAGATCCGGCTATCATCAGCTCAGAGTCAGTGATAGTGACATCCCAAAGACAGCCTTTCGAACGCGGTATGGTCACTATGAATTTGTTGTTATGTCTTTTGGACTAACCAATGCTCCTGCAGATTTCATGGACCTAATGAACAGGGTATTCAAGTAGTATTTAGACTTTTTCATCATTGTCGTCATTGATGATATCCTTGTTTATTCTAGAAATAAGGAGGAGCATGAGACTCATTTGAGGGTTGTTCTCCAGACCCTAAAAGATCTCCATCTATTCGCTAAGTTTAGCAAGTGAAAATTCTGGTTACACTCTGTCGCTTTTCTTGGTCATGTGGTATCCATAGAAGGGATCCGTGTTGATTCCCAAAAAATTAAGGCAGTAAAGGACTGGCCCAGACCCACCTCTCCGACAGACATCAGGAGTTTCTTGGGTTTGTCTGGTTATTACAGGAGGTTTGTTGAAGGATTTTCATCCGTAGCTGCCCCATTGACCGAGTTGACTCAGAAAAGGTCAAGTTTTAGTGGTCAGAGAAGTGTGAGAAGAGTTTCTTATAGCTGAAGACTAGGTTGAATACAACTCCTGTTTTGACCCTACCAGATGGTTCAGACGGTTACGTGGTTTATTGTGATGCATCCAGAGTCAGCTTGGGTTGTGTTTTGATATAGCAGGGTAAGGTTATAACTTATTCTTCTAGATAGCTTAAGGCCCATGAGAAGAACTACCCGACCCATGACCTCGAGCTTGCAGCAGTTGTGTTTGCCCTAAAAATTTGGAGGCACTATCTGTATGGTGTTCATGTTGATGTGTTCACATATCACAAGAGCCTTCAGTATGTGTTCACCCAGAAAGAGTTGAATCTTCATTAGAGGAGATGGCTTGAATTCCTCAAGGATTATGATATGAATGTGCTCTACCATCCGGGTAAGGTCAATGTAGTGGTGGATGCTCTCAATAGACTATCTATGGGTTGTGTATCTCATGTTGAGGAAGAGAAGAGAGAATTGGTTAGAGATGTTCATCGGCTTGCTCACCTAGGAGTTTGCCTTATGGACACGACAGATGGTGGTGTGATCATTCAGAATGGGTCAAAAGCTTCTTTGGTAGCTGAAGTTAAGGAAAAGAAGGATAGTGATCCCATACTAATTCAGCTGAAGGGTACAGTTCATCAGCAAAGAGTAGAGGTTTTCTCCCAAGGAGGAGTTGGTGTACTCTTTTATCAAGGTTGCTTATATGTTCCTAAGGTGGGTGAGTTGAGACAACAGATCCTTTTAGAAGCCCATAATTCCAGATATTCCATCCATCCAGGTGCCACTAAGATGTACCGTGATCTACATGAAGTCTATTGGTGGAACGGCATGAAGAGGGACATCGCAGATTTTGTGGCTAAGTGCCCCACCTGTCAGCAGGTAAAGGTAGAACATCAGAAACCTGGAGGTGTGACTCAGGAGATTAGCATTCCTACTTGGAAGTGGAAAGTGGTTAACATGGATTTCATAACAGGTTTACCCCGTACTCGCAGGCAGCATGATTCTATTTGGGTGATAGTGGACAGACTCACTAAGTCAGCTCACTTCTTGGCAGTCAAGACTACAGATTCAGCGGAGGATTATTCCAGGGTCTACATCAGTGAGATAGTCAGACTGCATGGGGTTCCCTTGTCTATCATTTCAAATAGATGTCCTCAGTTTACATCTCATTTCTAGAGATCTTTCTAGAAAGGTCTTGGTACTCAGGTGAACCTCAGTACAACATTTCATCTGCAGATGGATGGTCAGGATGAGCATACCATTCAGACGTTGGAGGATATGTTGAGAGCCTACGTGATTGATTTCAAGGGTAGTTGGTATGATCACCTACCTCTCATAGAGTTTGCATACAATAACAACTTCCATTACAGCATTTAGATGGCCCCATATGAGGCCCTCTATTAGCGTAAATTTAGGTCACCTGTTGGTTGGTTCAAAGTGGGTGAAGAAGCTTTGATTGGACCGGATTCGGTACATGAGGCTATGGAGAAAGTTCAGCTCATCCGAGATAGGCTAAAGACAGCTTAGAGTCGTCAGAAGTCCTAGGCAAATGTTAGAATGAGGGACTTAGAGTTTGAAGTTGACGATTGGGTCTTCCTGAAAGTGTCACCCATGAAGGGTGTAATGAGATTTGTCAAGAAAGGAAAGCTCAGTCCCAGATATATAGGTCCTTATAAGATCCTGAAAAGGGTTGGTGATATGGCTTATGAGTTAGAGTTACCATCAAAACTAGCAGCAGTTCATCCAGTCTTCCATATTTCTCTTTTGAAGAAGTGTGTGGGTGATCCGACTTCGATAGTACCCTTAGAGAGTGTGGCTGTGAAGGATAGCCTCACCTATGAAGAGGTTCCAGTTGAAATTCTTGACCGTCAGGTTCGTAGGTTGAGGAATAAGGAAGTCGCATCAGTTAGAGTTTTGTGGAGGAATCAATCCGTAGAGGGAGCTACTTGGGAAGCAGAAGTAGCCATGATGTCCAAGTACCCCATCTCTTTCCATCCGATTCAGTTTCAGCTTGAGGTAATTAGTTCCTCTCCAGTCTCTCAGTTTACTCTTGTGTAATTCAGTCTCAGTACCATTGTTTCATCAGTTATCCTTGCATTTCAGCATACATGCATGTTTATGGGACTCAGTTCAGTAGATGTCCGTTTCCAGTACTCAATTGGTAGGGATTCAACTCTTCCCCTCCAAACTCAGCTGGTTCAGTCTTCATTCGAGGATGAATGATCCCAAGGGGGAGATATTGTAACACCCCAGAACTTCTAAGCCCAGACTAAGCTCAGAAAACCAGTAGGAAATATTTTTTTTTAGAAAAACTCAAGTTCCCAGGAACCACGGTTCAAAGTACAGACCGTAGTTTGGAACTATGGCCCGTCATCTTGAACCGTAGTTCAAGATCCAGTAGCCTAGCAATCTTGTCCCAGGGACCACAATTAGGAGTATGGATCGTAGTTTAGAACCACGATCCGTCGTCGTAACCCGTAGTCCAAGTTCCAGTAGCCTTTCAAAATATATCCCAGGGATTATGGTTGGAACCATGGACCGTTGTTTAGAACCACGGTCCATCATTTAAAACCATAATCCCAAGTCCAGTAGCCTCTCAGTTCTAGCTTCAAAAACCAAGAGTCCAACAACGGTCCGTACTTTATAATAATGGTCCGTCCTTTGAGTCATGGAAATCCCAGGCTAAGTCAAGACCCAGGAACTACGAGTCACATGATGAACCATCATCCAGGAATATGGTCCGTCTTATTAAGTCGTAGTTCCTGAGATCAGAGACCCCTACCACTATTAGGAAAAAGCACAACTCAGGTTGACGATCCGTCATCCAGGAGTACGGCCGATGAACCAAGCCATGATCACTGGGTCACAATTTTCAGCAGCTTTTTCTAATTAAATTCCAGGGGCATTCCAGATATTTCCTACCCAATCTAATGCCTAAACTACGTTGTTTGATGTTGTCTAAGACTAATTAAGTAGTCTAAAAACTAACTAAATCCTGATTCTCCTAAAAATCATCGGACTTAGACAAAAAGGAGTCAATAGAGGCGTAGTTTCTCTCAAGAACAAGCAGAGGCCTTCACCAAGTTCAGCCTAAAAAATCCAAAGATTTCTCCATGGATTTCTTTACCAGATATGTGGGATTTCACTAGTGGGTTCCTTTCACCCATTAGGCCCCTAGATTCCAACCAGTTTTCAGTTTCTTCCATGAATTGTCAAACCTAGGTTTTCCTAGAATTTAGAGATTTATCGTAATTCAGTTTCTACAATATCTATGGTGTAGACTACATGTTCTTGGAGAGTTAGTGTAGTTCCAGGTATAATGTTCAGAAAACCTAGTGGTGTACTTCCAGCATTTCATGAATTAAGTTCACTAGATTTGCTAATTATATGTTCATGTATCAAGATTCGAATGCCATATCTCCCAGTATATTTATGTTACATTCTCAGTTGATTTTCAGTATTTTGAGCTATCCATCATTTTAGTACATTGTTGTTAACATTCAGTTGGGAGTAGACTTAGCACCGAGCAAACTAAGGGATGAAGGTTCATCCGTCAATTTTAGGTTGAGACCTTTAGCAAAAATCCCTAAGTTCCAGAACTACGGCGCCACCGTAGGTTCTAAAGGGGTCACCCGTCAGATTAGGATTGACACCCTTGTACCTTGCGGACATCAGTAGTGGATCCACCTTAGACTTGTTCATACCCTTGGCAAGGAATGAACACCCTTCTATACAGGGTTACAAGTTGGCCCCACAGTTAACTCAACTTGGGGTATGTCAGTTAGTAGTGTCTCAACAGTCAGATTCATGTGCATTAACCTTGTATCCAGTATTTATGTTCAGTATTCAGTTCAACATGCTATTTCATGATTTATACTTGGTCATTGCATTCAGTTCAGCTTTCAGTTATGTTGTAGTATATCTATCTTCATGTGCAATTCTATATTGCCAGCTTTGTACATATATCCTGCATGCTTAGTACATTCAAAGTACTGATGCATACTCTCATGCTACATCATTTCATGATGTAGGTTCAGGTACTCAGCATCCAGATCGCGCTTATCTCGGTTCCCCAGTTCGTACTCAGCACTTCAGTGGTGAGTCCTTATTAGTTCAAGGATGATAGACATGCTTCATTTCAGTATTTACTTTAAGTTTTAGCTTTGCAGAGTTAGCTGGGGGGATGTCCCAGCAACTCCCATTCAGTTAGATAGCTTTCATACATAAACTAGACTCAACAGTTGTTAGTGTTATTTTCAGTCAGCATTAAACTATATTTTTTATTGTAGACCTTTTCAGATTTGTTGGGCTCTCATCTTGCTTTAAAGATATTGAATCGCTTTAGTTTTATGCATAGTACATATCTTTAAACTGGTTTTACTTAGATATGCCATGACATGGGTTAGCTTGGGGTCACTTGTGACACTAAGCACCGTGTTGCATCCAGGGAGGTAGCTTCGGGGCATGACATTTCCCATAGTGTGATACTCTACTAATATAGAAAATGTCAAACTTAGGATCAAAAAGGACTTTTTGGTGGTTGTAATGTCAACTAACGGACGAGTAGGATTCGTGTGGCACAAATCGTGGCTATCCTCCCTAAGCCCTTTTAGTACACTACATGCTTCACGTTCAGTCCATATTTTATTTCTCATTTCCTTTCCCATCTTCATTCACACCTAATGCAATGGCAAGGAGCAACTTTATTCAACTACAAACATCAACACCAAATTTACAAAAGCAACACTATATTAAAACAACATTTTTTTATTATTGCTCAATGCCAATACTACTTTTCAATACCCTTACTCATCCACGTTAATTCTTTCCGTTGCTTCTCTTTTCTCAAAAATTTCAAGAAAAGTGCTTAGGAGGTTTTTGGGTAAATTACAATGGCTTAAAACAAAAAGGGTAGGCTTTGTCTGCGGCTGCCAAAGAATAGGAGGTTCAAGGCTCAACAGGACTTACCATGGTAATGCACTAGGTGGGTCAAACAAGGAATGAAAATAGGTTCATCAAAGAATGCCTCGATCATTTCCTACGTTTAACTTTCCTCATTTCGCTTCACACACACATTGGGAAAGTTCTAAACATCAAAATGCAGCATGGATCAACAAAGTATTACACACACATGGCACATGGTTCTAAATATTAACTACCAAGTTAAATGCACTTGCTCAAATACACACAGTCATTATCCTCAACAATTATCATTTCATATGTAGAGCCACACAAATCCGAGTTTCAGTTTATCTAGCATACTTGGCAAAAAAATTAGGGAGACGGATCACAAAACAATACAAACATGCTTCTATTTACAAGAAATCACTGCTTTAGCCATCCTGGTTTTCTTCAAATTAAATAGAATAACTACCTACACTACATAGGCCAATTTAACAAGAAATAAAATACCCTCGGGAAAAGAAGTCATCAGGAAAAACCCTAGGACAGACATTCGGGTAGCCCCACCCGCACTAAAAATGTTGCATTGTCCCCAATGTAAAGAAAATAAAGCAAGGGAAGTGAGACTTACCTGCGGTGCCCTAGATGCTACCGTTCGGTGTCTGCGTATCCACCATATGTGCAACAGGATCTGAAGGTTCTAGAGGGGTACTGTTGTAGCCTATCAGCTTAGGATCTGCAACAACTGATGTGCTGGATGATGCACCCTCTCCTATGGGTCTTGTAAACTCATCCAATGACTCACGCAGTCCTAACTTAAGTAGTATGTCCTCTTTTTGCTCTACCTCAAGTTGTGTTAACTCGGTGCTATTATTATTGCGTGATCGCTTCTCTATATTTTGTGGAGATGGAATAGGGTAGAACAACTGAACAACCAGAGGTGCAAGTGGTATAGGTACAACTGGGGTAGGCACAACAGGATCACAAAATATTGGTACTGGATGAGACTTTAGCTCTAGAACCTCCTCCTCGTCTGAGCTATTTCTTCCCTCAATGTATGAATGGTAGATAAAGATGAAGTTGAGTTGATGGACTCATTTAGATGAATCTCAAAACCATCTATTTGGGCATGCAACTTCTCAATAGATGTCTTAAGTGGTGTCAATACTGCATGAATTGCACTCGTAACAAATAGTCCTAGGTCATTCAGCAAATTATGAACCTATTTGTCTGCATAATCGACCTTGTAGGCCACCAATATGAAACCCTCTTGAGTATAAGCATAGGGTACGACTGGCTATGGAGGTTGTGCAACAGATGTGCTCAGAGCAACAATAGAAGACGCAAGTGGTGGTGCCCCCATAGGCTGTGAATGAACTGCTACACTCTGCTCTCCTGGTAGGTCAGGTATCTGCTTCAATGTTGTACTCTCTGACGTGGACGCTGCTCTTACTACCCTTGCCACTACACAAGTCTCATCTTTGGTCTTGTCGATGTCCTTCTTCCTAGTCACCTCTAACAATTGATCAAAACTAGTGAACAGAGGTACCCCGGTATCTTGACATGTCCCAGTGATAAGGCACTGAAAAGGCATAGAAGTACTCAGTCTAGCGGACCTCTCACAGATCTCTAAAGCAATCAGATTCCCAAAGTTAATTGGTAATTTAGACATCAAACTGGTAACTAGTACTGCTTGATCTGTGGTCAGGTAATTATCACTAATCGTAGGCATCAACCTTATGTGAACTGTCTTCCACAAAAATTTAGCAGCAAAGATTAGTGTGCTCTTATTAATGGTAGGTACTTTTTACCTCAACCAATGTGGCTCTTTTTCTGTAAGAACTAAAGCTAGCCACTTTTGCTCAAACTTTTGACGATTGAGCTTTCTCGTGTACTCTAGAGTAGTTGTGGGTGCTATGTATTCTAGACCAAAGTAGAACCGATTAATGGTTCTTTCAGAAATATTAATGTCTATCCCCCGAATCAGCACACTATCTAGAGTTGGTAGTGATTTGAGCATTGCGTCTTTCAATACACTACTTTGTAAGGTGTCCAGATAGGTAGCATAAAACTCACGAACAAGAGTGGGGCAGTATTGAATTAGTGAGGCACTCATCTATTCAAGTTGATAGTGTTGGTATAAGGCATAGAGTATCGGCTAATCAGCAGACCCACTGAGTTGATCTGTATTTCATATGCAATTCCTCTCTTCAGATTTCTCCTCTTGCTGTGATTCATCCAGGCTATGTAAATGTCTTTCATATTGACAACTCCCTAATAGATACTATCTTGATACTGGTTATCTTTTTGTTGCTGCTCATTTAGGCATTGTTCTTCAGTACTGGGGATTGCCTTACCTGAGGCCTCAGCTTATTATTCAGATGCTTCCTCGGCCTTTTGAGTAGACTTTGATGGTGATGAAGTTAATGAACCCCCCTCTTCAGAATGGGAGGGTTCGGGGAGAGGACTCATACGCTACACCCTATGTCTCATTCGGGACCTCACTAGTGGGGAAACTTCCTCTACTGATTCTTCCAACTCATCTCATAGTTGGGTCTCGATTTCCTTTCCCCGACTAGCAGGTCCTCTACTGCTGCTTCCTCTCCTTGGTGGATTTTTATGGACCATACCTGTGGAGGGCATGTTAGTATCCATATGAAACAATGATCACAAGATATAAGAATCAGGAAATGGTTGGGGTAACAAACCGTTCTAAGGGAGAATGGACCATTTCCTCAACCATTTTTAGTTAGCAAAATGTGTAAAAAAAGAAAAAAGTAATAACGGTTGATGAAACAGACCACTTTTGTAGGAAATGGTTTGTTATCTCTTCCATTTTACTAAGACAGAAACAAACAAAATTTAAAAGTTAAAACGGATAGGGTTATGAGCCATTTTGAATGAAAACGGTTTGTTTCCCTTTTCATTTTGCAAAAATAGTAAATACCAATAATCAGCATTACGCTTCAAGAAACAATCCGTTATTGGGTAAAATGGGTCATTTCATGAATCATAATGTTGAATTAAGGCCCCCAATCCCAAATTTTTGTCCTTATGATTAAGGTTAGGATCCATAGATTACTTCTATGGGTCCTAATACTCATCATAGGGAGCAAAACTACAAGTTTGAACTAAGTTCATACGGGAAACCACAAACAAAATATACACTACGATCATCGAATTGCAACTAGTGCACCCCTCACATAATCACCAACCTAAGTTATACCCAAAAGCAACACACAATAGCAACAAGATATATACACATGCTACTCAGACTTCAAATGGTTTCCCCAAGTCGAATCAAGCATTGTCACCCCCCAATTCCATACCACATCAACAAAATATCCTCCCGCTAACCCAACCCCATCATGATTCTCAACATTAGCAACTGGGTTTCCTAAAATAACAATCCATTAATATATGAACCCTAATTTCTGCTAGAGAGATAGAGAATGGGATGGGCTTACCACAATAATTCAATGAATGAAGTAAGGAAGACAATACCTGGTGAGTGTTAACTTCTTTACTTCGGCCACAATGAAAAATGAGAGAGAGAGAGAGAGAGTAACAGTTCATGCATGTGTATGTATGCAACTAGCATTGGATGAAAAGGAAAAGAAAATTAGGGAAGAAGATTTATAGGGAGAGAATCATGGGAGAGGGATTTAAGGGATATGAGAGTTAAAAGGGGCGGATACCTTTTTTTTGTTGGAGAAGAATTTAAAATAGGTGTTTAAAACCTTTTCTCGATTTAAAGCAAACAATTTTATATTTTTTATACACCCGTACAGTTGCCAAAATGGATTGTTCTTGGTAGAAATGGACCATTTTGGTGGCCGTTTTCATGATGCTACAAAATACTGGCCTTCCAGTTTTTGGAAGTTATTACGGTAGCTAAAATGGTCCATTTTCATGGAGAACGGTCCATTTTGTTTCCCGTAATGACTTACCCGACTTGCCATATATCAAGAACCAAATCACGTCTTGCCCCTATCCTTCTCTACACATTGTACACCCATAACTCTACTCCAACTACATAAATTTACAACTAAAAGTACAATAAAAATGGTAAACTTGGGTTGCTTCCCAAACAACTCCTGATTTAACATTGTGGCATGACGCATTACCCATAATTATTTCAACTCTGGTCCGTCCTTGAGAAAGAGTTCCTCAATCAGTTTGTCTCTATCAGAAATGCCTAGGTAGTGTTTCACCCTCTGGCCATTAACTTTGAAAGTCCGAGAACCATCTTTAGACTCCAGCTCAACCACTCCATGTGGAGATATGCTCACGACCTTGAAGGGTACAAACCACTTGGATTTTAACTTCTGAGAAATAGCTTCAACTAGGAATTGAAAAGCAACACAGAGTCTCTAGGTTGGAAATCCCTATTCATGATCTTCCTATCATGCACCAGTTTCATTCTCTCTTTATACAGCGCTGCACTTTCATATGAATAAAACTGGAACTCCTATATTTTAGTCAGTTGTGACAACCTGAACTTCGCAGCTTCATCCCAATCAAGATTTATTTTCTTCAACGTCCTGAGTGCCTTATGCTCTAGTTCAACTGGCAAATGGCAGGACTTTCCAAACACCAATTGGTATGGAGATGTGCCAATTGGGGTTTTGTAGGCCGTATGATATGCCCATAGAGCATCATCTAGCTTTTAGGACCAGTTGATCCTGTTGGCATTAACAGTTTTGGTGAGAATGCTCTTGATCTCCCTATTTGATACCTCAACCTGACCACTTGTTTGAGGATGGTAAGGGGTGGCTACCTTGTGCTTGACTCTATACTCCTCAAGTAGCCCATAAAATTCTCTATTACTGAAGTGACAGCCACCATCACTAATTATGTCACGAGGTTTGCCAAAACAAGTGAAGATGCTTTTTTTGAGAATAGTTGTGACGCTTCTAGCTTCATATTTGGTAAGGCAATTGCTTACACCTATTTAGAGACATAGTCTACTGCAACAAAGATGTACTTCATGCCTTGTGAACAGACAAATGTTTCCAGGAAGTCGATCCCCCACACGTCAACGAGTTCAACCTCTAGTACAAAGTTTAGAGGCATCTCATGCCTCCTAGATATGGTACACTGTCGCTGGCATTGATCACAGCTCCTTTCCAGTCAATTTGCATCATTGTACAATGTTGGCCAGTAGTAGCCATGCTCCAAAACCTTGGACGCCATTCTATTCCCAGAGGGGTGACCCTCGACTGGAGAGTCATGACATGCTTTCAGGATTGGGAGGAGCTCCTCTTCAGCAACACATCGCCTGATAATATTATCTACACATATTCAGAACAAATAAGGTTGCTCCCAATAGTAGTTATGGACCTCTCGCAAGAATCGCTTCATCTGGTAGTTCTTGGCATCTTCTGGTACAACATCTGCAACTAGAAAATTAGCAAAGCCAGCATACCAAGGGACTGTGTCATGAGACACAACCAACAACCTTTCATCAGGAAAGGCATCATCAAGATCTAGATCTTCAGCCGACTGTGAATTCTCCTCCAATTATGACAAGTGATCAACAACTTGATTTTCTGTACCCTTTCTCTCCTTCACCTCAAAGTCAAACTCTTGTAGTAAAAATACCCATCTGATCAACCTAGGTTTGGCATTCTTTTTTGACATCAAGTATTGAATGGAAGCATGATCAGTGTATACTACTACTTTGGAACCCAAGAGATATGCTCTGAATTTCTCAAAAGCATAAACAATCGCCAACATCTCTTGTTCGGTCACTGTATAGTTTTTCTATGCCCCATTCAGTGATTTGCTCGCATAGTACATAGGATGCATGATTTTGTTTTAGCGCTGGGCAAGGACTGCCCCAACTGCATATCTGCTTGTATCACACATGAGCTTAAATTGCAAAGACCAATATGAATCTACAATAATTGGTGCCTCAATCAACCTTCGCTTCAACTCCTCAAACGCTTTCACACAATCCTCGTAAAAATTGAGTTTTGCTTCCTTTTCAAGAAGCTTACACATGGGCATGGAGATTTTAGAGAAGTCCTTGATAAACATCCTATAGAATCTCGCATTCCCCAAGAAGCTTCTAACTCCTTTAACAGAAACGGGTGGTAGTAGCTTGGTAATAATATCAATATTTGCTTGGCCCACTTCAATTCCCTTCTTAAACACCTTATAACCCAGAACAATGCCCTCCTGCACCATGAAATGACATTTTTCCCAATTGAGCACTAGATTGGTTTCCTCACATCTTGCTAGAACCTGCTCCAGATGATTGAGAAGTCATCCATAATCACCAATGAACACCTCTAGATAATCCTCAACCATATCAGAAAATATAGACATTATGCAATGCTGGAAGGTTGCAGGAGCATTGCAAAGACCAAAAGGCATTTGACTGAATGCGAATGTCCCATATGGACAAGTGAATATGGTCTTCTCCTAATCTTCCTGTACAATATTAATTTACTTGTATCTAGAATATCCATCAAAGAAGCAGTAATAGGCTCGCCCAGCTAACCTGTCCAGCATCTGGTCAATGAAGGGCATGAGAAAAGGGTCCTTATAGGTTTCTTTATTGAGCTTCCAGTAATCCATGCAAACACGCCATCCGATGACAATTCTGGTTGGTATCAGCTCATTCTTGGAATTCTCTGCAATAGTTATACCTTCCTTCTTGGGCACACACTACATTGGGCTAACCCACAGACTATCAGCAATGGGGTAGACTACCCCCACATCCAGCCACTTGATAATCTCCTTTTTACCACTTACTGCATAGCTTGGTTAAGTCTCCTTTGGTGTTCAACACTAGGTCAGCTATCATCCTCCAACTTGATCTTATGTTCACATATGCCTGCTGGAATTCCACGGATATCAACTATTGTCCATCCAATAAATTTTCTATACTTCCTTAACACTGCTATCAATCTTTTCACCTGCACATCAAAAATCAAACTGGAAATAATAACATGTAAAGTTTCATTAGGTCCCAAGAATTCATACCTGAGGTGGGAAGGCGATTGCTTTTGCTCAAGTTTAGGAACCTCAATGATGGATGGCTTTGTTGGTGGAGTAGCTCTATTATCCATGTCCAGAGCGATCTTCTTTAGTATGTAACTATAATAACCAAGCCCTGTAAGGGCATTCACGATCTCCATATATCCCTCCATGTCTTCCCCATAAAAATTGACCAAGATTGCACTTCACCAAAATTGTCCTCCTCTACTTCTGCTTCAATCGCTTTCTCTATTGCGTCCTCTACCACATTTATTACTGAGATACTGTGATACTTGTTTGGTAGGGATATTCCCTTGCTGGCATGAAAAATGACTTCTTCATCATTGATTACAAATTTAATCTCATTCCTCTTTGAGTTTATTCGTGCTCTTCCAGTAGCTAGAAAATAGACGTCCCAAAATTATGGAAATTTCATTGTCCACCGCACAATCGAGTATCACAAAATCAGTCGGTAACATGAATTTTCTATTTTTTACTAGTACATCATCTACAATACCCACCGGCTGTTATACTGACCTATCCACCATCTGTAACCACATGCTAGTGGGTCTGGGGAGTCCATGTACAGACTGCTTGTATATCACCAACATCATCAAATTTATACTGGTACCATTGTCACATAGTGCCTTAGCAATCTCTCTTACCCTGATGGTGCAAGGTATCGTGAATTCACCCGGATTACCCTTCTTCTCAATTGGGTAGTGTGAAATAATGGATCTTACCCTGTGAGTGAGCTGTACATCCTCCTCCTTCGCAGACCCCTTCTTCTTTAGTAATTCTTTTAAGTATTTTGAAAACCCAGACTTCTCCAGGAAAGCATCAAGGAATGGTATACTCTTCGATAGCTTCTTCAATTGATCATAAAACTTTAGGCATTTATCATCCTCCATATTTTTGACCAACCTTTGAGGGAATGGTGGTGGACACTTAAATGTCTGAACAATCTTCTTAATAGGCCCTTTTTTCACCTCATCACCCTTCTCTTTACTTGGAGCTTCCTTTTTAACTACAACATCTTCCTCAAGAATGACCTCTGCTTCTTCTACTGGATCATTTATTACGTTATTATTTGCTGTGGTGAGACCACTCCGGGTGGTGATAGCTAGACATTATGAGGTGCTACCCCCACCCTTCGGATTAGAAATGGTATCACTTGGTAGTTGACCCTTCAATTTTGGGTTCTTCTCCCGTGATAAATCCCCAAACTCTTGTTCTAGTTTTTGAATAGAAGCCGTGTGAGAACCTACTACCTCTGCTAGATTCGTTGCTGAGGTGTCTACTTTCTCATGATTGTCAAGGATCCTCTCAAACATACTCTCTATTTTGGAGGGCCCTTGTTGTTTCTGATATCCCCTTGGGGGACATATGGATTTCCACTTTTGTGATTTAACCCATTTATCGGAAACAGCCTCTCTACCTCACCTCTGAGGTAGTGGTATGGTCTGCGTACACTCTACCCTCCCCAGACCCCACGCTGTGGGAATACACTGGGTATATTGTTGTTGTTGTTGTTGATTTAACCCATTTGCATTATCAAAGTTTCCTTGAACTTGCTATTATGGTCTCCATTGGGTTTGTTGTTGTGGTCACCACTGAGCTTACTGTTGTGATTTCTATTGGGCTTGTTGCTGCACCTTCCACAGATTTTGATTTTTGTAGCCCTATCATTGATAAAACTAACACTATCTCTGCTGACCCCAAGTGTTTGTTACAAAGTTAACTTCTTCATCCTGCATGGTATGCATCTCCGAGTACCCAACTTTCTCAGAACTGAATCCAGGTGCTTGTTGTAGAGGTATGCTCTCTACCACATTCACCCTTTTGGTGTCATTCTCAGTTAACTTCTTGTTCAATAGGTCAAGTATGGTGACCAACTTGGTGATGGTCGCATCTCTCTCATGATTGTCCTTTGCCAGATTTACCAAGGAAGGAGGCATATGCCCTGCATTAGTTCCATTTGACTGCTAGGCCTGATTATGAGCTGTCAACTTGTTCATCATTTGTGTTACCCTGGCCAGTGTTTTATCTATGAAGCTACCCTCTGCTGTATTATTGAAAACTGACTGAGAGATGGGCTCCAATCCCATTTAGAACTTCTCCATCAAGATGTTGTCCGGAAATCCATGCCCTGGTGATCTCTGGAGATACTGCTTGAATCTTTCCCAGGCTTCATACAATTGCTCACCAGGAAGTTGCTTAAAAAGAAAATCTTGTTCCTTAGCTCTGCTTTCTTTCTATAAGGGAACCATTTCTTCATAAACATATTCACCAACTCGTTCCAAGTGTGGATTGATTTTAATGGTAGATTGTTGAGCCAGGTACGAGCTTCTCCCATCAATGAATACTTGAATAGCCTCAACTGGAAAGCTTTATCCGATACATGATTCTGCTTGTACATCCAACAAACATCTATAAAGTTTTTGATGTTCATGAGGATCGTTGTCGGTCGAGTTTCAGAAAAGACCTTCTGCCCTCAGCTTGCATAGGCTCTTTGCGCAATCTTAAATGTGGTAGCATCCACTCGCGGTAGGACAATTGCACTACCATAATCAAGTTCAGGGACCTCCGAAACAAAAATATTAACCTCCTCATCAAACAGAGGATTCTCCACGTGCATATTCCCATGGGCATTTTGTTGATTGTTTCCTTGGTTCATTCGATCTTGAGCAGCCATAGTTGCCTGCAATTAATACAAAAGAGACCAAGTGTGATGGTATAAGTAAGAGACACAAAGTAAAGCAAGAATTACTTTAAGCAAATTTCAAAACCGTATTCCATGGCAATGGCGCCAAATTTGATATGTTCAAATTACACCTTTTAAAAATTGTAAACGATCATTTCCAAATATAATAACCCAACAGCTAGGCTAGGGTCGAATCCCACAGGTAATAGGGTAAGAAATATAATACTTAAAGCAGTTTATTCACTTAACTTTATGTCGAATCTTAACCCTTAACGAAATAAAAGTTGTTGTATTGAACTTTAAAGCTAACGAAATACAAATGTTTAGAACTAACAAAGTATATGAAATCCAAGATTGTTTCACCACACAATAGAATTCCTCTAATGGTTACAAGCGTCAGTATAGTCGATCCTAGGTTGATTCCGGGTGAACAATGATCAATAAACTACCAATTATTATCTTTCGATCTAAAATTGGTCTATTCTTCACGTATCTTCCCAAATGAAATGAAGCATAATATTAAGGCGACCACAATAAGTTAAGTAGATTTAACGTACTCCTACGAAATCCCATTAAACAAGGATTAACTCTTTGAGTTCTTAGCCACTAACAATTCCCAACCTAAATGAGCCCTTTCGGAAACACATTAAGGTTTAAGGGTATTCAATTAACGTTTGCAACCGCTAATTTCCCACAATCCAATTGTTAAAGACTCACCCATAACCTATTCACTTCTATATCGATACTTTTGCCCTAAAGTTCATTCATTGCATGGATTCACAATCCCAGAATTAGGATTTAGTTACCCATGCTTTAAATAAAAACAATAACAATAATGGAAAGGAACATACTTATGAAAGAAATTAATTGAGTAGTAGAAAATTGTTCTTCCAAAAGAGCACTAAAAGTAGCGCCCAAACTTTCTTCAAAACTCCATACTAAAGTAACATAATATTTACTGAAAGCGTGTAAAACTATATGCTAAAAAGTGGCTACAAAAATACCCTAGAAATCTAATTTATGTTCAAGTACAAATCAAATCCGGATTGGTCTAGGAAAGGAAAGATATGCCATCCTGCACGGAAGCCACAATGGTCCGTAATAGTCCATAACGGACCATTTCTTGGACCGTTATAACTTCTACTTCTAGGCATCTTTCTGATTCCCGAAATAGTCAAGAAAATGGACCGTTATTGATGAAAATAGTCCGTTATGCCGACCATTATAAACCTCCTTTTTATGCCAACTTCTGTATTTGAAGTTGAGTGCAACGGTTGTACCAACAACTTGTTTCAACTCAAAACGGTCAGTAAAGCTTCTCATTTTTGAATATCTACTCCCTTTTGTTTAATCAAGTCTATCTTTCCTTAAACACAATCAAAGCACATCAATTTTCACAATATTTACTTGAAAACTACAAAACTTCTTCGTTAAAAGCATCAAATATGCCATAAAAATCCTGACACATCAAGGACTCTAGTATTTTGCAAGTTGAAGCTACCAAACATATGATATAAGCACCCTGGGTAGGGAGTAAGAACAAGACTATTCCCGCCTTAACAATACAATTGACAACTTTTAAGCTTAGGAACAACTTTTAGCTGCACCAACTTCTCTGAATACCACACTTACTACTTGCAACTGAGAATTTTCACCAACACATATAGATTCTAAGGTCTAACTGTAACTACCTTCTTTCACTATGTTCAAGCCTATCCCAACTAAATCTCTTACGTATAGAGTTATCTCCCAAGAATAGTATTTCTTCTTATCACAAAAATCAATTAACCTTGAACTCTAATCAATGGTTCACTAGTCACACGAAGTAAGGACCCACATGTATCTCATCATGATATTTAAGCCTATCACTATGGTCACCTTATAGTTTTGTAGCTCACACTATCCAAGACTTTTCTCCTTTTCCCTAGCATATCTAGAAGCTGCAACTTGAAGAACTTCTATAAGGAGACATACCAAAATTTTGCATCTAACTATTACACATGAATAATCTTCACCCCATAATTCATACACACCTAGAAGCTAAGGTGGAACAAGCACACCAAAAAGGAATATCTACTACTTCTTATCTAAGTACTACTTAGCTTCCTCTACTAACACCTATGACAACATAAGCGAAAATCACTGAAGGAATAGAGTGGGAGAATGAGCATCACAATTGAAGGATTACTGATTGGTCTTGACTTGCACTTAGCGTGATCTAGACATTCAAGGTGAGTTTTGAGAAGTCAAGTGCAATGGCATGAGTGTCTCACATCCTGGACCTAATAAGCATGGTTAGAGTAAGGAAATCATAAGCAAGATCTGTTTAAGAAATCTGGTCTGAGCATATACATGACGTAGCATGATTTCCTTAGCCATTAAGGCATATCTTAAGGACTGAACAAAGTACATAGAACTGAGCATACTGTGAGACATGAGTTTACATATTAACGAGTCTTAGGGCATAAAGCTGGGATTCACAGAATCATAGAGTAAGACTAGAATCATTTTCTAAAGCAATTTCTTATCATTCTTGGAGCTATGTATGGGCATGAATCTACATGAAGTGCGTGAATTTGAATTAGGACCATGGAACTAGCACACAAGACATGAATAGGGTGTTGTAATGACAAAAGTATACTTAAGATACTAGGATTGAAGTAAGTCTTTGCATCCCCATAACTTCGTTCTAACACTCATTAGCATCACTACCTGAGTCTCAAAATTTGACTGATTCTATATCCTACCATCTCCCTTTTAGATATATGCTGCCTTTCTAAGTCTGTGGACGTCTCACTAACCTCTAAACTAAACTATGATCATTTAACTTTAACAGAGCAAACACTACTCTAGAAGCTAGTCTGAGTATACACTTCCTTCTATAGTCTAAGGCTCTCACTCTCCTAAAAGTCTTGGCCTCAACCTTTCAATCTCATATAAGGGTTGTACATACCACACTCATAACTTCCAACCTATCCCTCACAATGACATGTAAAGCTTACATGATTCTAACTCCCAATGCTCTCTCTTCCTACTACCCACCAAACCAAATGCATTAATTCCTATACTAAGAGGCTCAAAATTGTCTATCCTTCTCTAGCCCGCACATGTAACTCATGATCATACATTCACACTAGTTGTAGGTTATCACCTTAAACTTTTGCATTACACTATATCACGCCTACCAGATAAATCCCGTAAAACTATCATTATCACTCTCATACTATCATCCTTTTGTGCACATCCTATGCTTGGTCTATACTAGCACAATAACTTATTACACGTTAATCCACACTAAGGGATGTATCATCCCATTACTTAACAAATAAAACACACT
Organism: Jaltomata sinuosa; assembly: GCA_003996215.1. Classification (NCBI taxonomy): domain Eukaryota; kingdom Viridiplantae; phylum Streptophyta; class Magnoliopsida; order Solanales; family Solanaceae; genus Jaltomata; species Jaltomata sinuosa. The sequence continues at coordinate 1,002,224 of QJPP01006936.1, forward strand.
TTCTACTTTTTTCTCACTGCATGATTTATATGAGTAAGGATTCATCATTTTGAATTGATAAACTTAGACGCACTGTTGGGCTCCTCTCAAGCCCTTGTGCATCCTCTTACTTTCTGAAGGCTCTATCTGAGAGCACCTCACTGAGAGAAATCTGAGATTTACTGCTCCTATCACTTCATATATGAGGCATAGATGGTGGAACTGGAAAAACACATGAATTTGGAGAATAAATAAAGTTAAACTTTATCACACAATAAAGAACATGAATGAAGTGAAGTTTTCCTAAGAACGTCTCATAGCCTCTCCCTCATAAGTATGGCATGCTTCATGCCCATGAAAAAGATTCTACTTAATGTATCTTTCGGATACCTTAGGACTCTTGAAGTTGATGCTATGATACTAAGTTTTGTCACACCCTGAGGCTACCCTCTGGACATAACACAGGACCTGGGACCATAAGTGATCCCAAGCTAACCTCTACTACTGATGAGCTACTGGGACAAATCCCCAGCTAGCTTTAAATACTGAAAACTGAATGAAAGAACTAAAATACTAAAATGAAGTTAAACTCCAAGTTCTCGAATAAGAAGGACTCATTAAGCTGGATAGATGTGCTGCTGATTTACTAGCCATGAGTCTGGGAGAGAGCTACTGAATCTACATCATGACAGGATGTAGCACAAAGAGGTATGCAGTCAGTACTATGAAATATACTGAGTATGTAAGATATGCATATGTCATAATAAAATGTACTTGAAAGCATATTTAAAGCTGAAATCATGCATTAGTAGGAGAAATCATAGTGAATAGACTCAAAGTAAAATCATAAGTAAATATTATAATTTGGGCATAAGTCATAAAGCAAAAATTCTAAGCCTGAAAGATAAAAGTCATGTAACCTTAGTAATTTAAAACCATTCTTGTGGGAGTTTCTTATAACCAACATAAACCATGTTGAGCACCATGGAGTACAATATCATACACGCACACTAAAAAGGTTGTCCTAACTGGCCAAAGCTAGAACCATAAACATAAGGATGCTGAAGTGCGCCAAAAAGGGGAAAACCTATAGTGGCAACGTAGTTCTGGACTTGGGTTATCCAGAACCCTCGTCAGCTTGGTGCTAAATACTACTCCCAAAATATACATATAGCTCGTATATATCATGTGACATGTATAGATGTCAAAACTGTTCATAAAGCATGTGGACATTTCTAGATGTCAAAGCTTATTCATAGTCATAAATGGAAAACCTGGATGTCATACTACTCACGAACCTTGCTTTTGAAAAATGGTTCATAAGCATTGATGGCATCTCAGGATGTCATATCATTCATAGAAGAACATGTCTTAAAGGTTTGCATGGCACTAGTGCAAATACATAATTTGATTAAAATTCATAACTTGAAGAACTAGGCATGCAACCTCTTGAATACTTGAGGTTATGTTATCTAAATATGCCATTTTTTCTTGAAAACATGCAATGATGTCAAATTATGCTAGGTTTTCTCTCAAATCATGGAGAATTTCCTTAAAGCTTGCATAGCTTCATAGACTCTAAAAAAATAGAGTTTTTGATTCATAATATCATAAAGGCTCTAAAATCATGCATAATCAAGTTTTTAGTAAGAGCTATTATTATAAAACAACACATGGGAACTAAATTTGAAGAACTAGTCATAGTTGGATAAAAACCCTAAATCACGGAGTTAGAAAATACTGGCAGAAACTCAGGCATAATCATTTAAATAAGAGTAGAGTTCATAAAGCATTGTGAGTAAATCGAATTTACAGAAAATCTCATAATTGGGTAAGAACCTTAATTTCATAATTTAAAAGTAAGAATTGAGGTTTTGGGCATAAGAGTGAAAGGAAACCCTTATTGAATACCCACATACCTGAACATGAAGTTTTCTTAACTAGAACTTAAAGATGAAAACTTGGAGAGGAAGCCTTAGGTCTTGAAGCTTGAGAAAAGAATCATTTTCTTTCTTCTTGAGGTTAGATCGAAGGAATAAGGAGGAATATAACTAAGTATGAATAAAAACCCTCTATATAGGCCTAAAATGACATAGTATAGGAGTTAAAAGGGTGGGAAACTACTAAAATACCCTAGGGAAAAGAGTCTGAAAACTGCTGAAAACTTTGTCACAGGCTTCCACAGGCATGAACCAGGGCCTGTGGAATAAACCACGGCCCGTGGAATGAACCACGGTCCATGGATGGAGGGTCGTGGTTCTTGGGCACTTTTCAGGCCTATGGACTGATCTCCACGAGTGGGTTTCATGACCCATGGAACCCCCTCATGGTTTTAAGGCAAAAAAATTAATTGCAGGACTGATTTTCATGAAGCTAAGCCACGGTCCATGGTTTTATCCACAATCTGTGGATACCCTTCATGGTTACTGTCTGTCATTTTGACAGATAGACATATTTTAGTAAAATGCTGATAACTTTTTACTATAGACTCGGATTAATGCACGGTCGGTGGTATTGGAACGAAGACTCAAAGTCCTTTAATTTGAAGGCCACCTAACGCTTCATATTCTAGGAGTTATGATCATTTGAAGTTGATCCTAGTTGAGTCTTACATGGAAATTTAATCAGTTGGGGTGCTTTTAACTCAACTTTGAGTTAGGGGTTCTTTATGACCTTAATTCATATCTAATACACTCTCCACACTTAATGATTGATATTAACACCTACGTTCCAATATAAATCATCGAGTTTGGGTCTAACAACATATGAAGAGAGGTTTGAATCTTAGCTTAGAATTTTTGGGGTGTTACACCTCGGCACACCTGGCATAACCAAAGTAACAGTCTTGGCTTGACAATCAACAATAGCATGATATGGGGAGAGCCAATCCATACCCAAAATGACATCAAAATCTACCATATCAAGAATGATCAAGTTTATCCAGGCATCATACCCCAAAAGATTCACAATACAGGATCGGTACACCCGATCTACCACTAAAGAATCAACTACGGGGGGTAGAGACGCAAATAGGTATATCAAGGGACTCACACATCAAGTCAAAACCCAAAGTGAAATATGCTGATACTTACAAATAAGTAGAACCAGGTTCAAATAGTACTAAAGCAGGCCAATGGCAAACCAAGATGATACATATAATAACTGCATTAGAGGCCTCCGCCTTGGGTCTACCCGAGAATACATAACAATGAGCACGTTCGCCTTCTGGATGAATAGCTCAACGTCCACCTCCACGAGCCACCAGGTTCCCACCCCTGGCACCCTTAGATCCATCCATAACACTCAGTTCACCTCCTCTAGCCTGTGGAGCTGGTGTATGATAAGTCCACATTTAAGAACCCTGTTGTGGATGACCCTCTCCATACCTGGGGTAATTTTGGGCATAGTGACCAAACTCTCCATATTCAAAACATCCACAAGAAACAACAGACTGCTAGAATGACCATTGCAGCCTGATGACTTGGAGTGATTATAAAACCCCAGGAAAATTCTAAGCCTAGAACCAACTCAAAAATCCTAAGTGTGAACTGTCAAAGTGATAGTCTAGGAACCACGAACGGTGTTCACAGACCATGGAAGGGTCCATGGGCCGTGGATGGTGTCCATAGAAAGATACCTTTAGGCTAGGCCTTTGTTCCTTAATCCATGAGAGGGATCCACAGACCATGGATAGAACTATAGGTTGTGGTTTCCCTCCGTGGAATCAGACCTACGGGTCAGCTTTCCCCCCTAGAACCACGGTGAGCTTCCACGAACCGTGGAAGGGTCTATAGACCATAGATAGGGGTCATGGAAATCAGACCCTCAGCTAGTCAAAATGGCCCAGGAACCACGATAGGTTTCCACGGCTTATGGAAATTTGATACGACTAAATAACACCTCCAAAAGGAAGTATAAAGTGGTCGTTAGTCAAATATAGAACCTAACCAAGGTTAGGGTCGATTCCATAGGGAATATGATAGGACCTAGGTCAACTACGTGCATTTTCGCTCTTAGCCATGTTATTTCACTAATGGGGGGTTTTAAGTAAAAAGTAATGTTTGCAAAATATCAAGTAACAAGTAACAATAAGTATTAATTTTGTTGTGATTTAGAGAGAGAATGGACTAGGACTGTGTTCCTCATGAGTTCATAGCGCAGTAGGCATTGCAATAGTAATTTATTCTGGTGCACAGCATGCAAGACCGGTAAGTTAATTTTAACTAAATAGTTGGTCCCCTAGATAGAAGAATTTCACCAGGTAACTTGGTCTGTTTACGAGTGTATGCTTTACTAACCCTTACCTTTGATCCCAAATTAGTTATTCCCCAACAAGGTCAAGCTATTAGATGAGGGTTGGTAGCCTCAAATCTCCATTGTAACAAACCTTTTCCATTACTTACCCCTTTGGTACGGCAAGTAAGAATAAGGTGAGTTCTAATATTTCACACCATTAAAAAGCAATCAAAGCGAAGGGAATAACAATATATGCATAAACACCTTCCTAGAATCGCTAAGTACTTTGCCTACTTTGTTAATCTGTCATGGTTCCCACAACCCTAATTATGGATTTAGCTACTCATGTTCATAAGTAAACAATCAGAATTTATTAAAGGGTTCATAATCATATACTTACAAGATGGAATAAAGAAATCTAGAATCTTGAATTATTAATTTATAATAAATAATCAAGAGCCAATGGCTAAAAATAATCTCCCCAAAATCAATAATAAAGTAGTACTCAATGTTTTCTAAGTCGTCTCTAACAAATAATAGAGCATAAAATGCAAAAGAAAACCTAGGAAAGGTATTTATAAACATTACAAACCATGTACTAATCAAACTAGGAGAATTGGGTACGACAACTTCCACGGACACCATCTATGGTCCGTGGATCCATCTACGGATCGTGAAAATCCATCATAAATCTCTGAGGTTTTATCTTCTTGCATGTTCAATTTCATGAAGTCATTCCATGACTCGTGGGTTGGTCCACGGATCGTGGACTGGCTTCGTGGAAATCAAGATTTTTGCTCATCCTCATATTTATTTCCACAAACAGAAACCATGACTCATGGATGGGTCCATGGATCGTGGATGCCTATCGTGGAAATCAGGCCTTTTTTACTCTTCCTCTGAACCAATTCCATGAACAAGAGACACGACTCATGGATAGGTCCACGACTCATGGAAACCTGTCATGGAAATCAGGCTTCATACACCTTTGCACTAATCAACTCCACAAGCCTGTTCTACGACCCGTGGATCAAATGACATCTCATGGAGTGTAGTCATCAAACTCAGTTTCTGGGCTTTATACCTTCTTTTTCCTACACTTAGCTTCCGAACCTTAATTTCCTGCACAATACTCAAAAAAACACATCAAATCTACTAAAAATCGCTAAAGAACATACTCTAATTCCAAGTTTTAAGCTTCAAAAGTGCCGTAAAATCATGACAAATCAACACCCTCAACTTAAAATTATTGTTTGTCCTCAAGAGACAAAACAAAACTATCCTATAATGATGCTTAAGCAAAAGAAAACTAGGAACTACGACAATCACATGGTTCAAGCGATTCAGCTCATAACTAACACCCCCTCCTTATTAGTATAAAACAAGTGCACGTGTATCGTATATCAAGACAACACAAGAGGATCCATGGATGACATCACGATATTAATAGATAAGCTGACATACATAGGTGACACTTACCCTAACAATCAACAAATAATGTTACTCTAGTGCCCTCACGGCAAAGAAGTCCCGATCACACAGTAATTCATTCAATACACGGTACTGGAATAGAACACTAACTCTCACAAAGAAGTTCAAGCAATGCATGCATAATACCATAGGCTTGCCCTTATTTTCTATGCCTCGGCTTACAAACAGTTGGACTAGGATCACTATAGGACTTTACTCGGCTTGTAACGTAGGCTCGGGGATGGGTATGGTATATTTGGGAAATAGTGGTTATGCCCTCCTTGACACTATGCTATTTTTCTTCCACTTTCAGACCAACTATTTTCCTCTCTTTCTATTATTTCTTTTTCATCAAGCGATGGGTGGGACTTTTATTTAAAACTCAACTTTTTCATCATTTTTTTCTTTTCTTTCTTTTTCTCTTTTTCTTTTTCTTTTTATTTTTCTAGCACATATGCCACACCTGTTATTTCCTCTTTTTATCACTAACTTGCTCTTTTCATACCCCATCCATTCTTATTTACCTCTATAGTAGCCACTCTCAACTTAGGTGATTTGTCTGAGTTGAGGTGCAAAATGTCCAAGGAGGGACCAGGGCCAAACTAAAGGTTCACAGAAAATTGGGGAAGGTGAATAGGCTAATCAACAAAAAGGGTCAATTTTATGCTGAAAATCAGGGATCAAGGGATATCGAATTCATTTGGATGGTCAATTTAAGCTTAGTGGACTTAAATAAAAAATGTCATATGAACATTTCCTACCCAACTATCCTACAACAAAAGCAGCACTAACCGAGCAAGTTTTGTATTGGCACACACATCAAGAACGATGCAAAAATAGCTCACACATATGACACATCAGCCTCTAACTTAACTCTTGAATCTGCGAGCTTAGAAACCGACTTTCTGAAGTGGGCCTTGCATTTCCCTCTTTGAGTTGGCCTATCAGAAAGAAAAAACGAGTGAATGCGCTCTTTGTTTGTTCGACTGACCGATTCGAATCGATTGGGCTTCATTCCGGGTAATGTTTAGTCATAAGACTGTCTTTTTTGGTCTTCACTTGTCTGCTTTCATTCCATTCCTTTCCAACTCATTTCTCCGGTTCAACAATTTCAACACCGCGCACAGACTAATTAATCATATCGGTCGTATTCTTGAATTTGGAATGAAAAGAGGAGTAATGCTTCCTAGCACGGGACAAAGAATAAGACCACTTAGACCAGAATAGCATTCACAGAAATGTTCTAACATAGATGAGATTAGGCTTTGTAAATTAGATTGAGTTCCACGAATATGCAGGCTGCAAAGTCTCTTTGAAGAATTTTGAAAAAAAATTTAGCAAAAAAAGCAAAAACAATTCTCAACGCAGGCAGGCTGAAACTCTGCCCCAACAAAGTGAAACTAAGGGTTTGAAAGAGTTCACGATATGATCTATGGGGTCAAGCAACTAAGGGTTTGAAAGAGTTCACGATCTGATCTATGGGGCCGGCTTTACCCTAAGATAAGAGGAGGATATAAAAGCAGATTTAGTTGCAGGTAAGAGCGAGTCTACCCTGCAAAGCGGCTTCTCGCTTATCCCTATTTTCAAATGAGGAGATCCGACGTCAAGTGCAGGAATTGCTGTCAAAGGGGCGGGAGAGTCTCAGTCCGTGTTCAACGCCTGCTTGACTAGCTCAAAAGGAAGCAACTGGAGTGTGTAGAGTTATACTATCAATTTTCTACTATCATGTTCATGCCCTATCTTAAGTTATTCATCACATCTATATACATAATGTCATGCAGAAATCCATAGTGGCCAGTCTATCAAAAATGGCTAACATGTTACACAAAAATTGGAGGGGTCTCTATTTTCCAGTCAAAAGCAATTTCAAAAATAAGCCATAGACTAGGCTAAGTTCCTATTCTTTTGTTACTATACACATCCTACCTAAACATGCTTGTTCAACATAAATAAAGGTCCTTGGGGAAAGAACACAACAAGAAAACACCACGGACTCAGATACTCAATGGTACCCTATTTGGGTTGCATCCCAAGTAGCACTTGATTTAACGTCACGTAATGATGCGGGTGTATTGACTACTCAGACTTCACCAATATACCCATCCAAAACACATAGACAGCTTCCTCCACCCCACCAAAAATAAATGTACATTGTCCTCAATGCACTAAGAAAAGTAAATACGCAGGGAGGCAGGAACATACCTGTACTTTCTAGGCGCTAGCATCTGGTGATCTAGACGGGGCCTGTGGTATGGCAACATAGAAGTGGAAGTGGCATCGGTGGTTGATGTTGCACTCAAAAGGTAAATAATTGTAGGGACTACTGGAGGTGCCCTACCTATAACACCCTAAACATTCTAAGCTAATATCCGAACCTTTCTTAATATGTTGTTAGACCCGAACCCGATAATTTCTAATGGAACATAGGTGTTAATATCTATTCTTAAGTGTGGGAAGTGTATTAGACATGAATTAAGGTCATAAAGAATCTCTAGCTCAAAGTTGAGTTGAAAGCACCCCAACCGATTATGTTTTCATATAAGACTCAACTAAGGTCAACTTCAAATGACCATAAATCCTAGAATATGAAGAGTTAGGTAGTATAGTACCCAAAATATTAAAGGTATTTGAGTTTTATTTCCAACGCCACTGACCACAAATTAATATGAGTACGGAGTAAAAAGTTATCAGCATCTTACTAAAATGTGTCAGTCTGTCAAAATGACAGACAGTAACCACGGGAGGAATCCACGGCTTGTGGATTAAACCACGGCCCATGGATTGCATCCATGGAAATCAGTCCTGGAACTTAAATATTTGCTTAAAAACCACGGGAGGGTTTCACGGGTTGTGGAATGATCCACGGGTCATGAAATCTACTCATAGAAATCAGTCCAGAGGCCTGAAAAGTGCCTAAGAACTATGACCCCCATTCCACGGACTGTGGTTCATGCCCGTGAAACCCTGCGTTGAGTTTTTTTTAGCAATTTTTATTTAGTTTTTTGAGGGGTATTTTAGACTTTTCCCACCTTGATTTTAATTCTGATACTTGGTCGTTTTAAGCATATTTTAAGGGATTATAATTAGACATAAAATATATTTTTCTCATTCCATCAATTCAAGCTTCAGAAAAAGAAAAGAACGTTGTCTTTCATGCCACAGACGTAGGTCTTCTTACCCAAAGCTTCAAATATCGATTCTAGTCCAGATTCTTCAACTTTCAGGTATGTGGGATTTCAATGAGGGTTTCCTTTTACCCTCATGCCTAAAGTTTCAGATTTCAATAAGATTTTTATAAGTTATGATTCTAGGGTTCTTACCCTAATATGTGTTTTGCTAAGAATTTGATTTCTTGATGATTCGACATGACTACCATCCTTGTTAGAATGATTTTTACATGAATTCCTGCAAATAGATTTCAAAACCCATGATTTTTGGGAGAAACAAGTTTTAGCATGATTTTACAATATTTTCTCAGAATTTAGCTCTTCTTCCAGAGTTGATTTCAGCTAATCAGCATTCAGTCTAAATGAGTTAAAGTTTCCTCAAGATGATTTTGACTATGAATTTTGTTCCCAAACAAGTATGCATAATTTTGAATCTAGTTATTGTAGTACAAAAGAATTATGATTATGAACTACATATTTTATTCAGATTCTAGAATGGTTAAAAGTAGTTCAATTCCTCAGGATAGTGGCTTATGAACACCCGATCAGTTTAGGATTTCATGCATTTTCAGTTAGTTGCTCAGTTCTTCAGAATTACATGATTAGAATGCTTTTAGTCATAGCATTATATATCATTCTTAGAAAGCCAGTATTTTGAGCTATCCAGTATGTCTGTTTATTACATATTCAGTTGGGGGTAGAACTTAGCACTGAGCAGGCACGGGGATGAAGGCTCATCTGTTAGTTTAGGATGAGACCTTTAGTAGCAGTCCCTAAGTCCTAGAACTATGGCGCCACCATATGTTCTAAAGGGTCACTCGTCAGATTAGGCTTGACACATTAGTCCTTTTTATACATCAGATTAACGAATACATGCCAGACAATGTCCATACCCTTGGTAAGGTATGAACACCCTTCCAGCTAGGGTTACAGGTTAGCCCTATAGTTGGCTCAGCTTGGGGTATGTCAGTTAATAGTAGCTTCCATAGTTTAAACTCAGATATTGCATAACTTTGTATTTAGTTTGCATTCAGTACAGTATATCGGTATCTTCAGCATGCTCAGTAGAAGAAACTCCCCTATGAATTTACTTTAAATATGATATTTGGCATGACTCATGGTTTTCAACTCGGCTGAACTATTTCATGAGTTACAAACATAATTAATCTTTTTAGTCTATGGATTTCCAAGTAACAGTTTTTACTTATCTTTAAATAGCATGATCTCACAGTTACAGTTCAAAACATGATTTACACTCTTTTCAGTAAAAGAGTTTATATCTACAGTTTGACTTATGCATTCTCACTTGTTTATATTTAGTACAGTTTTTAGCCATGCTTTTAGTATATACATATTTCTCATGATTTTTAAGTTAGTGCATATCTCACATGCTCAGTACATTCAAAGTACTGACCGCATACTTCTTTGCGCTATATCTTATTATGATATTAGGTTCAGGCTCTCAATCTCATTATCACAGTTAGTGCAATCAATCACCACATCAGTAGTTACAAGGGGAGAGTCCTCATTATTCGAGGATGAACTTTTATGACATTTATTTTTAGTATTTTCAGTTTCAATATTTCGAGTTAGCTGGGGACTTGTACCAGTCGCTCGTTAGTAGTAGAGACTCTCAGACATAGATTTAGATATTCAACTTATTTTTAGATTGGGTTTTACTTTTTAGATGTATATAATCTTCAGACGTTTTCAAATAAATTCTAAAACTTATGTTTTTATCAGTTTAGCTTCTGCTCAGTCTTATTTATATATAGTATTTAGTATTATGCCAGACCATGGGTTAGCTTGGGGTCACTTATTTCTCTAAGCACCATGTTACATCTAGGGTATAGGCTCGGGGCATGACAAACTTGGTATCAGAGCACAAAGTTCAAGTGTCCTAGGGTGTCTGTGAAGCCGTGTCCAGTAAAGTCTTGATTATGGGTGTGTTGTGCACCACACTTATATTTAGGAGGCTACAGGGTATTTAGGAATTTTTTTCCTTCTTTCATACTCCAAATTGTGCAGTAGAACTATTCCTTAAGAAACTTATGTAGATTCGTGCATTAATCCAATTCCTGCAATCATGCCTCATCTTTGAGGTGGTGGAAACAGTAAAGTTCATATTCTTATCAGTGTGATACTCTCATATAGAGTCATCCGAAAATTTAAAAGACTGCACAAGAGTTTTAGAGGAACCCACTAGTGCACTAAAGTCTACTAATCCAAAAACATGTACCATTTCCCACTCGTGCAATTTGAGCCTATGGTAGAATATGCTCTCAGACCCTCTTCCAAAAACTTTACTACAAATGGCACCCTTAGCCTTAAAGTATGGTTTTCTAAGTTCTTGGGTAGTATAGTCACTCAAGATTTAATATGAATTGAGATGTTATGGGCCATAAGTAGCATAGTGACCCCAGAGCTAGGTGTATGAATTTAGAAGTATAGTAGCAATAAGATTTGGATAGTGATGAACTGAAGTATGAAGCCATAGTCATGTATCAATAAGGTGAGTATTGGGTTGATTAGTCTTTGGCATTAAGGGAAGAGTAATAAGTTATGTGTAGGTTCCATGATAGTATGCAGAGAAAGAATGGTCGGTTAAGATAACTTAGAGCATGTTTGAACTAGGTGAAGGAAATCCTTGAATAGTAGAAAGGTAGATGTGTATCCAGAGTAGTATGTTGTTGCATGATATTCAAAGACTCTAAGGTGCTATGTGTGAGTAGTTTAGAATTCTTGGGTTGTTAATTATGGAGAAGGTTGGGTGTATATTATATGGTGTTCTTAGAGATTAATTCAGGAGATTATAGATAGATGATGTTGAGTCCCATAGTATGGTTTTAATTTAGTTGATTTCGGTGGATGTGAACATAGATATGTGATGTTAGTAGACAAATCAGTGAAGGTCAGATTGATAAGTGTTAGAAGAAGTGGTTAGGTGAACCAGTAAGAGTATGAGTCCTCTAGTGATATACTTAAGGGTAAAGAGGAAGCTAAGATATGCCTTAGAAAAAGATTTAGCATCTTCAGTTATAGCCTATCAAGGAGAGTTTAGCGTCTGGGATTACAGTGATACCCTGACCTTACAAGAGTTAGTTGATTATAGCGTAGTTACGGAAAGTGATCCGCAGACTTAGATGGGTGATGTTTGGGCTAAGAGGGAGATGATAGAATGAATATCCAGGTCAAGTCTTGCAACTCAACTAGTATAGAATTCTAGAAAGAGCTATGATGGGATTTCGACCCATTCTTATTCCAGCGAATAACCTAGAACTTCTGTCAATATGACACTATAATCAGACACATTTGTGTCACATTCATGACCAAGTTCATGCACTTCAGATAGATTCACGCCCATGCTCAACTTCTAAAACAAACAAAAATTGCTCCAGATAGCGGTTCTAGTCTTACTCTATGATTCTATGAATCCCATCTTTATGTCATAAGACTCGTTATGTATGTAAACTCATGTCTCATAGTATGCTTAGTTCTATGTACTCAGTTCAGTCCTCAATACATGCCTTAATGGCTAATGCAATCATGCTACGTCAGGTATATGCTCAGACCAGATTTCTTGAACAGTTTGTGCTTATGATTCCTTACTCTAACCATGATTCCTACGTCCAGGATATGAGACACTCAGGCCTTTGTATGTGACTTCTTAGACCCCACACACTAAGTGTAAGTCAAAATCGATCAATATTCCTTCATTCGTGATACTCATGCTCCCACTTTATTCCTTCAGCAATCTTGGCTTATGTTGTCATAATTGTTAATAAAGGAAGCTAAGTAGTAGCCTAGATGGGAAGTAGTAGATTTTCCCTTTTTGGTGTACTAGTTCCACCTTAGCTTGTAGGTGTGGATTAAAGGCAAGGTAAGGATTATTCCTGTGTAATAGTAAGATGAGAAATTTTAGAGTGTTCCTTTATAGAAGTTCTTGAAGTTGCAGCTTCTAGATATGTTAGGGAAGATGAGAGAAATCTCAGGTAGTGTTAGCTACAAAGAATCCATACGATGATCATAGTAATAGGCTTGAATGTCATAATGAAATACATGTGGGCCTTTGCTTTGTGTGACTAGTGACCCATTGATTAGAGTTCAAGGTTAGTTGATTTTTGTGATAAGAAGGAATACCATTTATAGGAGATAACTCCAAGTGCAAGAGATTTAGTCGAGATAGGCTTTAATATGGTGAAAGTAGGTAGTTAGACATAGACCTTAGCATCTATATGTACATTGATGAGAATTTTAGTTACAAATGGTAAGTGTGGTATTCTGAGAAGTTGGTATAGTTAAAAAGGGTGTTCCTAAGCTTAAAAGCTGTCAAACATATTTTTTAAGGAGGGAATAATCTTGTTCTTACTCCTTTCCCAGGGTGCTCATACCTTATGTCCAGTAGCTTCAGCTAGCAAGATAGTAGACTTCTCATATCAGATCAGTTCAGACCTGCCGATAATCATCCCTAAGGCTAGAAGGCCCTACGTTCAGTTCAGTCTATGATAGTAAGTTTAATTTAGAAGAGAATAGTTTTCTCGTATAGCTACTCCTTTCAGTTTGATGTCCCTTTCAGTTAACTATGATTTCTAAGAATGTGTTCATTCTTTATGAGCTTCAGCTGAGTCCATACTCTTAATCCCGACCAGATATCATGTTAGATATTTAGTTTCATGTACCATCAGTTGTTCTCATGCCCTCAATGTGCATATATGCCTCATGAATTCAGCTTAGTTTATATTTTAGTCAGAAATTAGTCACCATATAAATACTCTAGCTTTTAAAACTCAATTAGTGGGATTTCAGCTCTTTCCCTACCCTATCAGCTTAGTTAGTCTTCATTCGAAGATGAATGATCCCAAGAGGGAGATATTGTAACACCCCAAAAATTCTAAGCTAAGATCCAAACCTTTCTTCATATGTTATTAGACCTAAACCCGATGATTTCTAATGGAACATAGGTGTTAAGATCCATTATTAAGTGTGAGAAGTGTATTAAATATGAATTAAGGTCATAAAGAACCCCTAGCTCAAAGTTGAGTTGAAAGCACCCCAACCGATTAAGTTTTCATGTAAGACTCAACTAGTGTCAACTTCAAATGACCATAACTCCTATAATATGAAGATTTAGGTGTCCTAGTACCCACCAAATTAAATGTCTTTGAGTTTTCTTTCCAATGCCACCAACCATGCATTAATATGAGTCTCGAGTAAAAGGTTATCAACATTTTACTAAAATATGTCTGTCTGTCAATATGACAGACAGTAACTATGGGAGGAAGCCACGGCTCGTGGATCAAACCACGGCTTGTGGATCAAACCATGCCTCGTGGACCAAACTACGACCCATGGATTGCATCCATGTAGATTAGTCCTGGAACTTAAAGTTTTGCCTGAAAACCATAGGAGGGTTCCAGGGGTCGTGGAATGATCCACGAGCCATGAAACCTACTCATGGAAATCAGTCCAGAGGCCTGAAAAGTGCCCAGGAACTATGACTCCCATTCCACTGAGAGTGGTTCATTCCATGGGTTGTGGTTCATGCCCGTGGAAACCTGCGATGAGTTTTTGCAGTAATTTTTATTTAGTTTACTTATGGGTATTTTAGACTTTTCCCACCTTGCTTTTAATTCTGATACTTGGTCATTTTAAGCATATTTTGAGGGATTATAATCATACTTAGAATATATTTTTCTCATTCCATCAATTCAAGCTTCAGAAAAAGAAAAGAACGCTCCCTTTCAAGCCACAGACCTAGGGCTTCTTCCCTAAAACTTCAAATATCAATTCTAGTCCAGATTCTTCTACTTTCAGGTATGTGGGATTTCAATGAGGGTTTTCTTTCACCCTCATGCCCAAAGTTTAAGATTTTAGTATGATTTTTACAAGTTATGATTCTAGTATTCTTACCCAAATATGTGTTTTGCTATGAATATGATTTCGTGATGATTCTACATGACTACCATCCTTGTTAGAATGATTTTTACATGATGTAATGACCGGGTCCATCATTACGGGTAGTCCAATCATGCCAAGTTTTAGAGTTAGAAAACTTCGGGTTTGGGAGTTTGAAAATTTTGGGCTAGGCTAGCCTCGGCCAGTTTTGGAGCGAGGTAGAGTCTAGGGAAATCCGGGTATGGATTGGTCTAGGTGTCTTCTTTTAAGCTATTTTTCCATGTAGCCAAGACATAAATGGCTCCGGGAGACTTTTCAAAATCGAGTTTGGGTAAGTAAAACTATCAAAATCATGTTTGACGTGAAGGGGTTGTTTTGGATCATCGGGAAAAGAAAGTGTAATGTGAAATGGCCAAAACTGAGATATTTCTGGATATTTTATCCATGACGAGTGCAATGGTCCATGGTAGCGACCTCCTCTATAGTCCATGGTAGCGACCTCCTCTATAGTGGTGGAAAATACCGCTATAGCGGTGGTCAAGGCGGTCAACACCCACTTATTACCGTTATATCGGCGACCGCTATAGCAGGCCGGCGGGTTTTTAATGCAGAAACTTCCCCAAAAAAGTTTAGTTTTCTAAAAAAAATTTGGGAGAAGAACTAGGGCGATTTCAGGCAATTTTCCTCCTTTTTCCTTCGAATTTCTTCCCTAAGGTAAGGTTTCTACTCCCCAATCTTTGTACTATGTTTCCTATGGGGTAGAATTGCTAGGAGGGAACTTGGAGAAAGGTTGGAATAAACTAGGAATGGTAGAATCCAGGGAAAGAAGGGGATTCCAAGCATGAATGTTCTTGGGCATTGTTAAAAGTATGTTATTATGATCATAGGTTGTTAAATTATCTATTTTTATCCATAGAAATGATAGAAGTAGGTGAATTAACGGTGGAAAAGCCCGAGAAAAGGGTGGGATAATCATGGGTGGCCTGGGGTTTGGGGATTTGGTGTAATCTGGGTACTGTGCAGGCCTTGTGTGTTAATTGTATGTATTTGTGTGTTATTATAGACCAAGAATGAGAAAGGAATCCGGAACACGGGAAAGCTCGGGTTGAATAGAGCTTTGATCATTTCGATGTAGGTGATGGCTTACGAAATCTGTGAATGTTTTATATTCTTGTACTTATATCTAAGTGATTGTATGAACTACATTGCTTAGGGAAGTTGTGTAGAATGTCTAAGGTTCCTTCTTTACAGTCTGTGATTTGAACGGTATTTGCTTATTGGTTTACAAGTTGTTTGTTCATGCATTTGACTATGGATTATTGACATTCGGTTAGTTCGAGTACCACGCCCAGTATGGGTACAACAAATGGTTGGCACGGGTACCACGCCTGGTACAGAATATACTAACGGTTGGTTTGGGTACCACACTTGGTACGGGTTTACTTTTATTGCATCATTGCATTTTTATTGTTGTGTTGCATTGACTGATATTGGTCCCGTTAGTGGACCGGTCTGTTTATTGAAATGTGTTTATTGGTTTGGTGGCCCTTGAGAGGCCGGGGAAATTCTGTATAACTATTGTGTTGGTCTTGGTTTAGACCAGGTTGATTCAAGGTACATTGTGTTGTCTAGAGGGGATCCCAGGGTGGGTCCGAGCTAGACGGAAAGGTATAGTTAATGGTATATGGTTGTGGCTTAGAGTTAGGTAGTGGATTTCATGCGAAACGGGCTAAGTAGAGACTAGTAGTCTAGGCGTGTCTGTGGCTATTGTTGCATGTTTTCCATACCTTTTACTTGATATTGTTGTACTGCTTATACACTGTTTATTTGGAAACTGGCTGATGATCCTACCAGTGCACAGTGGTGGTGTACTGATACTGCACTTGCTTTTGTTTTGGTGAGTACAGGAAATCTTCCAGCGGCTGAGACGCGACCTTATCTTTAGCTCCGACGATTTCTGACTTCAAGGGTGAGCCGTTTGATCAAGCTACCTTGGACTTATCTTTAGAGGTGCAGTCCACTTGTCTCGGACTTGAAACTATTTCCGTATTTTCTTTTGGGGTTGCATCCCCGTATTCTAGATATTGGTAGTGATGTTTGGTACAACAACTTTCAGCTCCTAGGAGGGATTTTCCTCAGGATATATTAAAGCTTTAGTTTTTGCATTGCTTAATTGCTAGTTTATTTTCTGTTTACTGGTTTTAGGCTGTTAGTCTAGGCAAAGGGTTGAACTCTAATGGTTCGCTCATCCGAGGGTTGGGTAGGTGCCACTCACGATCGTCTGGGTCATGACAAAGGTGGTATCAGAGCCCTAGGTTCGTTGATCTCATTGTACCAAACAGGTCTAGTAGAGTCTTCCGGAATGGTACAGAGATGTCTGTAATTTTCTTTGAGAGGCTATGGGGCTTTAGGAAAAAACTATCTCTTTCTTCTTTCCTTCATGCTATAACTAGATTCCAATTGATAACTGGTGATACAAATTGGTATCTAAGTTCACTCACTCTTCTGTCTGCAGATGGTTACTACAAGGAACAATGGAGCAAGGCTAGCCGTCCCAGCAGCGGGCTCGGTAGTTTCTGGCAGAGGTAGGGGAAGGGGCAGGGGATGAGCTGGAGCCGCACCCGCCAAGGGCAGAGCTCAAGATGCTGCCAAAGTTCATGAAGCAACCCCTCCCCCACCTCAGGATCATGTTACGGAAGGTGAAGAAGTTGTTGTAGAGGATGAAGGGGTGCAGGAGAAAGTGGCACTGGTTGGGGGTGCAGGCCTTCCTACTATGACGCCGGAAGCCTTTTAGCAGGCTTGGAACATTCTGAGTGGGTTGGTTGGCCCTGGAGCCATACCCACATCTTATGCAAATCAGGTCTTGGATACTCAGCCAACGGTTACTACAACACCTAGGATGGATGCAACTTCGGGTACGAATGATCTCCTTAGGACAATGCTAGGTCCAGTGATGACAGGAAATGAGCATGAGATGCTGACTAAGTTCTTTAAGATGAAACCTCTGACGTTTTAGGGTACAGACAAGGAGGATGCCTATGAGTTCATCCTAGATCCATGAGAGGTTGCACAAGTTGGGTATTATACATCAGCATGGGGTTGAGTTTGCCACTTTTTAGCTGCAGGGTGATGTCAAGCAGTGGTGGAGGACTCATGTTGAGTGTCAATCTTCTGTTCTACCTCCACTGACTTTGGAGCAGTTCCAAGCATTGTTTCTAGAGAAGTACGTTCCCCATGCTTTGAGGGACCGAAAGAAAGATGAGTTTCTGAACTTGGAGCAGGGTAGCATGTCGGTCTCGGCTTATGAGGCTAAGTTCTATGCGTTATCTCATTTTGCTACATAGATGTTGGGTTCCAAGGAGGAACAGGTCCAATTGTTCGTCAAGGGTCTGAATAGTGAACTACAGGTACTGTCAATGCATATGACTTCTTCAGGAAAGGGTTTTAATGATGTGGTGGATTATGTGAAGAAGATAGAGGGAGTTAGGCAAGCAGGACAAGCTAAGGCTTTAGCCAAGAAGCCCTAGAATGAGGGAAACTATGGTGGATCATACTCCAGGGGCTAGCATCAACAAGCTTACCCGGCTCGTCCTATTCAATTAGCTCTACCAGCTACTCTAGGTGGTCGTCAGGGAGCTCAGTCTTTAGCTCCTAGAGGCCAGGGAGCTCCTATCAATCACCTAGCAGACCTACTCTTTACTGCGGTTGCTTCCATTATGGTAAGCTGGACCACTTTAAGAGGGAGTGTCTATATAGGCAGGTAGGTAATCAGGGTCAGCAGTGGTTCTGGCAGGCAGATGCGGTAATGCTAGGGGTCGTCCATAGGGTGGGCGAGGAAATTTTTAGGGAGGTCGGGGAGACAGGGAGAACGGCGGTGCAGGTAGAAGTGTGGTGCAGCCAGCCTGGAAAGTTGCTCGAATTGATGATCGGGCTCATTTCTATGCGTTTCCAGGGAGGACTAAGGCAGAAGCCTCATATGCGGTGATCACAGGTGCCATTCTTGTCTACGATAAAATAGCTTCGGTATTATTTGACCCAGGTTCTACATATTCTTATGTGTCTGTGAGTTTTGCTTTGGGGCTGGATTTGATTTGTGATATCCTTGATTCCCCTATCTATGTTTCTACTCCGGTCAGAGAGTCTGTGATTGTGACTCATGTATATCGTGACTATTCTGTTGTGTTTGTGGGGTTGCATACTTTGGTAGACTTGGTAATTCTTGATATGGCTGATTTGATATTATCTTGGGTATGACCTGGCTATCCCCTTATCATGTTGTGCTGAATTGTAACACTAAGACTGTGGCTTTAGAGATTCCGGGTAAGGATAGACTAGAGTGGGAGAGTGTGTACAAGCCTAAGCCAGTTAAGATAATATCATTTGTTTGGGCTAGGAAGCTAGTAGGGAGGGGGTGTCTTGCCTTCTTGGCTCATCTACGGGATGATAGTGTGGAGTCCCCGCCTATTGAGCCAGTTCCAGTGGTTTCTAAATTTTTAGAGGTGTTTCCAGCATATTTGCCTGGTATGCCTCCGGATAAAGATATAGATTTTTATATTGATTTGGAGCCAGACACTCATCCCATTTCCATTCCTCCGTATCGTATGGCTCCGACAAAGTTAAGGGAACTTAAGACTCAGCTGCAGGAACTCCTAGATAAGGGATTTATACGTCCCAGTGCTTTGCCTTGGGGTGCTCCAGTTTTATTTGTAAAGAATAAAGATGGTAGTATGTGGATGTGCATAGATTATAGGCAGTTGAACAAGGTGACCATCCAAAATAAGTACCCTCTACCCCATATAGATGATTTATTTGACCAGCTTCAGGGTGCATCAGTGTTCTCAAAAATCGACTTGAGGTCCGGGTACCATCAGTTAAAGATTAGGCCTAAGGACATTTCGAAAATTGCTTTTTGGACTCGGTATGGGCATTACGAGTTTCTAGTAATATCGTTTGGTTTGACCAATGCGCCGGTAGCATTCATGAGTCTGATGAATGGTATGTTTAAGTCCTACTTGGATTCCTTCATTATCATGTTCATCGATGATATTTTGATATACTCTAAGAGTAGGGAGGAGCATGCTAATCATATTCGTATTCTGCTGGATATCTTGAGGCACCAAAAGCTTTATGCAAAATTCACTAAGTGTGAGGTTTGGTCGACTTCCTTGGCATTCTTGGGGCATGTAATGTCAGAAAAGGGGGTGATGATGGATCCCCAGAAAATTAAGGAAGTCAAAAGTTGGTTTCGGCCTAGATTTGTGACTGAGGTGAGGAGTTTTGTTGGGCTCGCGGGGTACTAGCGGAGGTTTGTTAAGAATTTTGCTTCTATTGCTACTCACCTGACCAGGCTGAGACAAAAGGAGGTACCATTCGTGTGGTCCGACAATTGTGAGTAGAGCTTCCAAAAGCTCAAGACACTTTTGACCACAACCCCTATTTTGTTCTTGCCGGTTGAAGGTAAAGACTTTATTGTTTACTGTATTGCTTCACATTCTGGTTTGGGTGTTGTGTTGATACAGGATAGGAATGTGATAGCATATGCATCCAAGAAGTTGAAAGTGCATGAGAGGAATTACCCGACTCACGATTTAGAGTTGGCAGCGGTGGTTTTTGCATTGAAAATCTGGAGACACTACCTTTATGGTATCAAGTATGAGGTATTCACAGATCATCACAGTCTGCAGCACGTATTCACTCAAAAGGATTTGAATTTGAGGCAGAGAAGGTGGATGGAGCAATTGAAGGACTGCGATGTGACCAGTTAGTACCATCTAGGTAAGGCTAATGTGGTGGCAGACGCATTAAGCCAGAAAACTATTAGCATGGGTAGCTTGGCTTGTTTGGGGGTGTCCAAACGACCACTAGCCAAGGAAATTCAGGATTTGGAGGCCAAGTTCATGCACTTGGGTGTTTCAAATCAAGGTGGGTTGTTGGCCAGCATTGAGGTCAAGGCCACCTTCATAGAGGAAATAAAGACGAAATAGTTTCAGGATCCAAAACTGGGTAAGTTGCAAGGTAAGGTAATATCTGGGGAGTCCAGAGACGTCATGTTAGACTCTGGTGGAGTGTTGCATTTTAGGGAGAGGGTTTGTGTTCCTCGGGTTGATGATATAATTCAGTAAATCTTAGCGGAAGCCCATGGTTCGCGGTACTTGATTCATCCGGGTGTAACTAAAATATACAGGAACTTGAGGAAGCGTTACTGGTGGCCCGGGATGAAAATGGACATAGTTGATTTTGTGTCCAAATGTCAGAACTGCCAGCAGGTAATGTATGAACATCAAAGACCTGCAGGACTACTTCAGAGAATGCCAATTCCAGAGTGTAAGTGGGAAAGGATAGCCATGGATTTCATGGTGGGTCTTCCCAAGACATTAGGGAAGTATAACTTAATTTGGGTCAGTGTCAACAGGCTGACCAAGTCCGCTCATTTCATTCCGGTCAGGATAGATTACAATTCGCAGCAAATTGGCTAAGATCTATGTGAATGAGATTGTGAGACTGCATGGGGTACCACTGTCCATCATTTCAGACAGGGGTACGCAGTTTACTTCTTATGTTCTGGGACAAGTTACATGAAGAGTTGGGTACACAACTCACTTTTAGCACGACCTTCCATCCTCAGACTGATGGCCAGTCAGAAAGGATGATGCAAGTATTGGAAGACATGCTGAGAGCATATGTAATGGACTTCGAGGGTCATTGGGACCAGTTTCTACCATTGTGCGAATTCTCGTACAATAATAGCTACCACACAAGTATTGACATGGCACTGTTCGAGGCATTGTATGGGAGGAACTGCAGATCACCAGTTGGGTGGTTTGAGGAAGGCTATGTAAAGCCTCTGGGCGTAGACTTAGTAAAAGAAGCACAGGAAAAGGTAAGGGGCATTCAGACCAAGTTGATGTCTGCTCAAAGCAGGCAGAAGGAGTATGCAGATCGCAAGGTCCGGGACATGGACTTTCAGACTGGTGAACATGTATTGTTGAAGGTGTCACCAATGAAAGGGGTTATTTGGTTTGGTAAGAAGGGCAAGCTTAGCCCTCGGTTCATCGGTCCGTTTGAAGTTCTTAAAATTATGGGGCCAGTGCCCTACAGGTTAGCACTGCCACCTAGTTTTTCAGGCATCCATCCGGTATTCTATGTATCCATGCTTAAGCGATACCATGGGGATGGGGATTACATCATCAAGTGGGATGAGGTACTTTTCGATAAGGATCTTTCTTATGAGAAGGAACCAGTTTTAATTCTTGCTCAGGATGTTCGGAGGTTGAGGACAAAGGTAATTGATATGGTGAAGGTTCAGTGGAAGCATCGTCCGATTGAGGAAGCCACTTGGAAAACCGAGAAGGACATGCGGGACAAGTACCCTCAACTGTTTGAGGATTCAGGTATGATATTTTCCCTCCTTTTATTTTCGTAATTTTGGGTTTGATCATTCGGGGATGAATGATGGGTAAATTGGTATCTATTGTAACGATCAGGTCCATTATTACGAGTAGTCCAATCGTGCCAAATTTTAGAGTTAGAAAACTCCGGGTTTGGAAGTTTGAAAATTCTGGGCTAGGCTAGCCTCGGCTAATTTTGGAGTGAGGTAGAGTCTAGGGAAATCTGGGTAAGGATTGTTCTAGGTGTATTGTTTTGATCTAGTTTTCCACGTAGCCAACACATAAAGGAGTTCGGGGGACTTTTCAAAATCGAGTTTGGGTAAGTAGAACTCCCGGAATCACGTTTGACGTGAAGGGGTTGTTTCGGATCATCGGGGAAAGCAAGTGTGCTGTCAAATGGCCAAAATTGGGAGATTTCTGGACATTCTGTCAGTGACAAGCGCAACGGTCTATGATAGCAACCTCCGCTATAGCGATGGAAAATACCGCTATAGCGGTGGTCAAGGCGGTCAACACCCACTTAAGACTGCTATAGTGGAAGTCATCCGCTATAGAGGGACCGCTATAGCGGAGCAGGGAATGCTATAGCGGGCTGATGGGTTTTTAATGCAGAAACTTCTCCAAAGCAGTTCAGTTTTCTACAATTCATTTGGGAGAAGAACTAGGGCGATTTCAAGCAATTTTCCTCTTTTTTCTTTCGAATTTCTTCCTTAAGGTAAGGTTTCTACTCCCCAATCTTTGTACTGCATTTGCTATGCGGTAGAATTGCTAGGAGGGAACTTGGGGAAAGGTTGGAATAACCTAGGAATGGTAGAATCCAGGAAAGGAAGGGGATTCCAAGCATGAATGTTCTTGGGCATTGTTAAAAGTATGTTATTATGATCATAGGTTGTTAAATTCTCTATTTTTATCCGTAAACATGATAGAAGTAGGTGAATTAATGGTGGAAATGCCTGGGAAAAGGGTGGGATGATCATGGATGGCCTGGGGTTTGGGGATTTAGTGTAATCCGGGTACTGTGCAGGCCTTGTGTGTTAATTGTATGTACTTGTGTGTTATTTTAGCTATGAGGACTCACCACTGAGCTACTGAGTAGGAACTGGAGAATCACACTAAACGCGGTTTGGTTACTGAGCGCCTAAAACTACATCATATAAGATGTAGCACAAAAGTATGCATCAATACTTGGAATATACTGAGCATGCAGGATATATGCAAAGTTGTACATACAAATACTGAAAAGATAGTAGACATACAGAACATGAAAGATATATATAAACATGATACTGAGAAGATAAACTGAAGCAATGACCAAGTATTTAACATGAACTGTAATATGTTGAACTGAGATGAATAACTGAATACTGAATACAAGGTCAATACATGTACTAAATCTGAATTGCTTGAGCTACTATTAACCAATATACCCTAAGCTGAGCTAACTGTGGGGCCAACCTATAACCTTAGATGGGAGGGTGTTCATACCTTACCAAGGGTACAAACATAACTAGCATGGATCAACTAATCTGATGTCCAATCAGAGACTAGGGTGTCAAGCCTAAACTGATGTGTGGCCCTTTTAGAACCTATAATGGTGCCATAGTTCATGGACTTAGGGACTTCTCCTAAAGGTCTCAGCCTAAACTGATGGGTGATCCTTTATCCCATCATCCACATGGTTCTAAGCCTACTCCCAACTGAATATACAAGTAATGAATACAATGAAGTACTACATAGCTCAAATACTGATTTCTCTGATAATGCAATATAATAATACTTAAGACTGGTAGAATGTTAAGCCTGAAATATAACCAACTGCAATATCTGTTTAGCATGCATAAGTTTAAGGCATTGAAATTAACAACATGCTAGGGTTATAGAGTTCAGAGCACATGACTATCCTAGATTCCCAAGAAAATCAGTGATGAACCCCATACACAACAATAGAAACTGAATTATAATAAGTGCATGGAATTAAGGAACCCTAGGTCTGAATAACTAACTGGAAAGTGAGGAATCGAACTGTAAATAGGGACTCAATGGGTGAAAGGAATCCGTTGATAAAATTCCACATACCTGGAAGTACAATCCATGGAAAAATCCTTGGATTTGGGGCCTGAACTTGAGAGAAACTTCTGCTTGTTCTTGAGAGGAAGAAGCATTTCTTTTCTCTTAATTTTTTGTTAAGTATTGGTGTAGTCTGAGGGAATAAGGGGTTTAGGGTAGTTTTAGGCTTAAAATTATCCTTAGACTTAGTGAAATGACATATATTAGCTTTTAAAAAGGATAGTAAAGGTTTGGAACACCCTCAAAATTAAAATAAAAACTACTGCAAAATTTGCAACTCAGGTTCCATGGTCCGTGGATGCTTCCACAGCTTGTAGAACCCTGTTGTGGTTCTTGGGACTTTTTATCAAACTGCAGGTCTGAGATCTACGAATTGGGTTCACGACTCATGGAACTATTCACAGTCTGTAGAACCAGTTCGTGGTTTCTGAGGGATTGATAACCCTCAGGTCTAAGTTGCACTAGTGGAATCCATAACGCATGGACCGTTCCAAGGTCTCTGGTTCCATCTTGTGAAGTTAACCCTAAATGAATGGTCTCTGTCTGAGTTCCATAAAGGCCTTCCACGGCTCGTGGACCCTTCCACGGTCCGTGGAAGCCATCCGTGGTTCTGGCTGGGACTTAGAAAATTTCATTTTCTTTTTTTTGTGTTAATTCTAGGATTGGAAGTTCTGAGGTGTTACAAATAGCTTAGGAGATCTTACTAGATTGACCTAAAGGTTATATTTCGGTACTAGGACTTGTATAAGGGATAATAAGGAGTACTTACGTAGAGGCCCCGTAGTATGAGGGATGGGTTAGGAATAAAGTTAATATGAGTTGTGATCTCATATCCAGAAATCCAAACATTTTGCTAGTGTCATAAGGGGAAGGGAATGCTTCGTCAGATATAAATAAAAGTGTAGAACCAACCAGTATGGAGAGCGAGTTTGGTAAGGGCTTGTAAGTACTCATTCGAGATGAATTTATGACTCACCTTATGAATGTGTGTAGTGAGATTGTGTAACTCATGATTGGTCTTTTGACATTGTTGTATTATATATATATTCCCTGTAATGCTTGTATTAATATGCTAAATGAATTGGAAGTGATGAGTGAGCCAAAGTGGGTGAGTATGAATAATGTCTTGGACATCGTATTTATACATATGCAAATGCATGCATACATCAGATACAAGCCCTAGAGCCTAGTTGCATTTGTTATTGTCAATATTATTACTATGGAGTAGATACCACGCCTATATGGTACATAGATGCCTAGAGTCCCCTATAGGTCGTGGTTAGTTGGAAGAAATAAGACTCATAGCTTGTATGTACACATTCTTGCATATATCATTGCATATGTTAATGCCTTATTATTATGTGATACATTGTATTACCTTGTGGTCAGTTGTATGAGGTGGCTACATAACTATGAGCAAGATCTGTGAGTACTGAGTATGTTAATGAGTGAGCGGTAAATGAGCTAGCTCCCTTATGAGGGCATTTTTTCAATTGTCTATAGTGACTTTCTATGATTTAGATGTAGGTGGTTACACTGTGTGAACCTAGATCGAATAACCTGGGAGGGTTGGTAGTTACTGGGTGAACTAGGATAGTGGGTAATGCCTTACCACTAAGCATAATTATGTAATTAATGTCTGATTTGAATAAGAGGAAGTTAGTAGGGACTAGAGGATAATCTTCTATTGGGATAAAGGGTAATGGGTCGGGGATGGTGAGAAGTGCTTATAGATGACCATTCACATGATTTTTGTATGTTGAAGTGGTAGTATCTGTTTAGTACTGATTTCTATATATATGATTTATGTGAACTAACCCTGGTTGGACGATTATACCTATAAGTATGTGTGGTTAGACTGATGCTAATCTTGCTACACCTTTGGTGTAGATGTTTGATAGGTTGACTGAAGTTCGATCTTGGATTGAAGAGTCTCCATGAGAAACTTGCATTCTCTATTCTTCAGGCGGGAGTTATATCTCTATGTTTTGTCATATCCTTTCTTTAGTAGCTCTTGTACATGCTTAGGCTAGATCTTGGGGGAAATTGAAGTATATTGAGTATTTGGAAGTCCATGTATATTAACTTGTAATGAATATTGAGATTTATGCAGTTGCTTTTTATATCATTACATTTGAAATTGCTTAAAAAGACTTCATCATGTTAAAGGTGGGGTGGTTGTAGGGTTCTCCTACCTGGATAGGTTAGAGTACGTTCATGCACGGTCCCATCGTATTTTGGGGTCGTGACACACATAGCCTAATGAGACTCCTGCCATGATGTAGGTGTCAACAATCTCCAAGAAGTTCTGGAGTACACCTGCGGGTCCGCATATGTTAGATTTATAAATTGCCTGCTTGAGTGCAGTAGCTACATCATGTTTTGATTCAACTCCCATTTTCCAATGACTGTCAATTTAATAATGCTGAAGGTTACATTACCGATGAGTACGACTTCCACATTGCAAACTTTAACTGGAGCTGGTGGGTTATTCACCACTGCATCATCTTCCATTATTGTTGGTGACTGATTATTTTGTCTCTGCAATAAAGCTTTCTCCTTTAAACATTTCTAGAAGAACCTATCTGGATCTGATTGGAATTGTGTCAGGCTCTTTTCGAATTTGAAATGGTTTGCATTTTTGTAAGAACTTTTGCATAAACTATAACCTACAATAATAAGCTAATATCAAGTTGTTAACACTTACAAAAACAAAAATAATAGCAAAATCTTAACTTGTCAATACTAAAATCCCCGACAACGGTGCCAAAAACTTATTAGTGTCGGTCACAAGACCTCACAAAATCATATGTAGTCGCAAGTAATAAAGTAATTATAAAACAATTGGGTATGTTGATCCCACGGGGACTTAGTTTCATACAAGCTAGTAAAATGCTATTATGGTTGTGAAAATAAGTGTTTCTAATTCAAGATTTTGTTAAGCATTTACTATAGATTCTGTGAATAATATTAAAGCAATTGCGAGTAATATTTAGGAGTTCTTCACAGAGTTGTTAAGACCTAGAGTTATGGATCTTACATAATTCCATCATATTGTATATATATTCATTAAACGTGATTAGTACATCTACTAAATTGGTGAGTCACAGGGTTAATAGTATGGTCATTGGTTCTTGCTCCCCTAACCGCCTGCCTAAATTAGCCTTCTAACTACAACATTGAGAAAGTATAGTCAAACTAATCCAAATGAAATAAGTTTTTATCCTACATTTGACCCAAGTAGGGCGATCTAAGGACGTGTCAGTCCTAGCTGTAAATCCATCAATTGACGCATCCTACTTTCCTTAATCCATGTTCTATTTTTAGTCTCTGTCTCTCGAGTTCCTTTAGAAATTATCCATTTATCCTATTGGTCACAAAGCAATAGTATAGTAATCACTAGTTTAAGAGAACAAAACGTAATGGTAGATTTTGCAAAACAAACTATATTTAAATTATTATATTCATATTATGGCCACAATCATAGATGGAGGAGTTATAGCCACTTATAATTTGATTACAAGGAAACAGTAATGAATAAAAAATAAATTATGCTAAGTTAAAAAGTATAAGAAATAACCCTAAGAGTTGTGATGAAGCTTTGTTCACCTTTAATCTTCCTCTGCCAAAATCTGCGCTAAAAACAACCTAAGGGGGTATTTTTAGGAATTAAAAACGCCTAAGAGACCCTTCCAAGTAGGACCAGGAAAAGAAGAAAATTTGCCTCTTTCATGATCAACTCGCAGTGCAAGTCTCCTTCACTCGCACTGGAGATTGTATCGCGATATCCTCTCACTTGCCCCAGGAGTATTCTATGTATTGTATAAACTTTCTAGGTTGTAAATTTTACCCCCATTCACTTTGAAACTTGCTCTGTGACCCTACAACTTTGCCTTGTACTTTTTCTTTGCAAAACTAGCCATTTATGCTCCACTTTAGTTCTATTTTATTTCTTTTACCTAAATTGCACAAAACACCTTTAATAAGTGATAAATTATGAAATAAAGCATAAACCATAAGTATCAAGTCAAATTATCCTCAAAACAAGGCACAAATGTGGGAAAAATAGTGAAAATGAGTATATAATATCCCACATCTATCATTCCATTTATTAACCAGATGTTGGACAATATAGCATGATAGGAGTACTATTGTTTTATAGACTGGTACTCAGGTTACAATCATAATGGCATTTCTCTGGAAGATCAGAAGAAAACAACATTCACCTTTCCTTTGGGACAAATGCCTTTAAATGCATGCCCTTTAGATTGTGCAATGCACCAGCTACATTCTAGAGGTATATGCTGGCTATTTTCTCTGAGATGGCAGAAGACTTTATCAAAGTCTTCATGGATGATTTTTTTCGTGTTTGAGAGTTCATTTGAGGTATATCTGCATAAATCGATAAAGTTTTAGCGATGTGAAGAGACCAACTTGGTGCTCAACTAGGAAAAGTGTAACTTTATTGTGAAGGAAGGAGTAGTTTTGGGAAACAAGGTATCTAAGAAAGGTCTTGAGGTGTTCAGAGTGAATATTGATATGATTGAGAAGTTGACGCCTCCTATATTTTTCAGAGTTATTTGGGTCATGCACGATTCTACTGATGATTTATCAAGAACTTCTCAAAAGTCTCCAAACCCTTTGTAAATTGCTTGGAAGTATGTAAAGTTTGATTTTGATGAAGTTTGTTTAGCAATATTTAAAGAACTAAAATGTACACTGGTTTTTGCACCAGTCATGATTGCACCAAACTACACACTGCCCTTTAAATTAATATATGATACAAGTGATTTAGGGATCAGTGTAGTCTTTAGGATAGTGGAGAGAAAATATCTTCCACTTGATTTACTTTGCTAGAAAGACACTAGATGGAGCTCAGTCCAACTACACTGTGATAGTGTAGGAGTTAATTGCAGTGGTCTATGCATTCAAAAAATTCCAATCTTATCTTGTTGGGACAAGAGTAGTTGTGAACATTGATCATGATGCAGTTAGATATCTTTTTGCTAAGAAGGATGACAAGCCTAGGATAATTTGGTGGATCTTCCTGCTACGGGAATTTGATTTTGAGTTTAGAGACCAAAAGTCTTGTGAAAACCAGGTGATAGATCACTTGTTACGCTTAGAATGCAAAGACCATGTGGTTGAAGATGAAGCAATTAGAGAGGAGTTTCCTGATGAGCAACTTTTTGCTCTGAGCATTGATAAGTTTCCCTAATATGCAGATATAGTGAATATTTTCATAAGTGGTGTCTATTTGCCTGGTGTGAGCTTTTAGTAGAAGAAAAGGTTCAACCATGATTCACGGTTCTACCTATGGGATGAGCCTTATTTGTTCAAACATGGACCAGACCAGGTAATCAGAGGGTGCATGTCCCAGATTAAGATTAAATAGGTACTTAAGAGTTGTCATTTCTCTCCTTATAGGGGATACCATGATGGAGAGAGGGAGGCTGCAAAGGTACTGAAATATGGCTTTTTTGACCTACACTCTTAAGGATGCATATTTGTTTGCTAAATGTTGTGGTGGTATCAATGAACATGGCATATTTTAGATGGTTTGAGATGCCATTGCAGAACATACTAGGGGTTGAGATTTTTGATGTTTGGGGCATTAATTTTATGGGACCATTCCCTCATTCTTTTAGGGATAGATATATTTTGTGGCTATAGATTACGTGTCTAAGTGGGTCGAGGCCATTGCTCGTCCCACTAATGATGGAAATGTAGTAGTGAAATTTGTGTAGAAGACAATTTTTACTTGATTTGACACTCCAAGGGCTTTGATTAGTAATTGAGGGAGCCACTTATACATCATTTTATTAAGGACTGTCACGCCCCGAACCTACACTTTGGAAGCGACACGGTGCTTAGAGTTATAAGTGACCTCAACCTAACCCTTGGCCTGGCATACTACTGATATGTAGACTGAAAGATAATGCGGAAGCTAAAATGTGCTGAGCTCTTCAAAGAAATATTAAAACAAAATAAAACTTTCATAAACTGAGATACAATAGCATTAGAAAGTTGATACAACTAACTGGTTGACTGTCTGACTGTTTATGAAGCCTCTATTAAAACTGACTACAGTTAGCCGAGACATGACCCCCAACTATCTCTAATCAATATAAAAGAACTGAAAATAAACTACCATGACTACTACTGACCAGAGTTCCCGAATAAGGAGAACTCATCCCTTTCCGACTGGAAATTGCGATCTGTCTGACCATGATCCTTGGAGCTAGCACTGAAATCTACATCATAAAATAATGCAGCACAAGGAAGGTATGCGATCAGTACTTTAAATGTACTGAGCATGTAAGCTATGCACTAACTTCAATATCATGAGAAAATACGTGTATACTGAAAGCATGGCTAAAAACTGGACTAAGTATAACATCTAAAGTGCATAAGTCGAAACTATAGAATATAAGCTCTTTTACTGAAAGAGGTGTAAATAATGTTTCTGAACTATAATTGTGAGATCATGATATTTTAAGGTAAGTAAAACTATTACTTGGGAATCTATGGACTGGAAAGATGAATTATGTCTGCAAATCATGAAATAGTTCAACTGAGATAAAAGTCATGAATCATGCCAAAAGTCATGTTTAAATAAATCTTTAGGGCAATCCCTTCTACTGAGCATGCTGAAATTACTGAAATAGGTGAACTGATGCAATGACCAAGTAGATAAAAAGAAACTGAATCATATTGAACTAAATAACTGACTACAAGGTCATGCACTAACTGAGTTTGAACTGTGGGAGCTACTATTAATTGACATACCCCAAGCTGAGCTAACTGTGGGGCCAACCTATAACCCTAGATTATTAAGAGTGTTCATACCTTGCCAAGGGTATAAACAAATCTGACATGGATCCACTAAACTGATGTCCATAAGGGACAAGGGTGTCCAGCCTAATCTGACAGCTAACCCCTATGATACCTATGGTGGCATTGTAGTTCTAAAACTTAGGGACTTCTACTAAAGGTATCATCCTAATATGACAGCTGAGCCTTCATATCTTAGTCCGCTCGGTGCTAAGCCTACTCCAAACTGAATATAAAGTAATGAATGCAACTAAAATACTGGACATATTAAATATACTGATGTTCTGAGAATGCAAAATATTAATGAGGCTTAAGCATTCCAATCATGTAATTTTGACTGACTGAGTGCTTGACTAATAATGCATGAGTATGGTTTGTATGGTGTGACATATCTGAATGTCAAAACTGTTCATATTTAAAACATATTTTGTAGATCATACTGAAGGTAGGCCGAAGCCTGCTAAATCATGCATAGTTCTTTTGTATTTAAAACAACTAGGCTGAAGTGATTGGGAATCATGAATACTTGTCTGGAAATCAAAACCCATAGTTAAAATCATCATGAGGAAACTTAAACTTGTTTAGACTGAATGCTGACAAGATGAACTAAATTTTGAAGGGAGAGCTAAGTTATGAGAAAACATTGCAAAATCAGGCTAAACATGCTTCTCCCGAATATCTTGGGGTTTGAAATCTATTTGTAGGAATTCATATAAAAATCATTCTAACAAGAATAGTAGTCATGTATGATCCTCAATAGATCGAATTCATAGTAAAAAAAATGTTTGGGTAAGAACCCTAGAATTATAACTTATAAAATCATACTGAAATCTGAAAATATGGGAATGAGGGTGAAAGGAAATCATCATTGAATACCCACATACCTGGTGGAATATAATCCTTGAAGAGAGCCTAAAGTTTTAAGCTTGAAGGAGAAGCCCTAGGTCTGAACTTTGGAGAAGAACACTCTTTTCTTCTTTGAAATGGACTCTAGAGAAAGAATGGGGAAAACTGATAGTTTGGAGGTATTTTACTTAATAAAATAAGACTCCAACTATTTATAGTCAGGGAGAAAAGAAGAAGGAATGGTCTGAAATACCTCTGGGAAATTAATTTAAAAACTGCTTAAATTCTCAAAATATCAAACCACTGATTGGTTAACGGGCTGTGGTTTTGAATGATAGACCATCAATTGAGTTGTGGTTCTGTCCTTGAGTTTTGGGTTTCTATGAAGGTGATTCCACGAGTTTACAGGATGGACCATCATTTGAAACGATGACCCGTGAAGTACCCGTGGAAATCTGGAAGAAAGGCTGAAAATTGAAAAACCACGGGTCATACTATGGACTATGGTTTTGGTCTACGAGTCGTGAACCAACTCATTATTTTGAAGGTGAAAATTCTGAGTTGTAGGTTTGTTTTCATGAGACACAGTACGGACTGTGGTTCCGAACCACGGTTCATCATCCCGTTCGTAGTCACTGATAGTGCTGTAGTAAAATGCCTATAACTTGTTACTTCGGACACGGATTAATGCGCAGTTGGTGGAGTTGGAAAGAAGACTCAAAAACATTTAATTTGGTGGGTAGTAGGCTACCAAACCCTTCATATTTTAGGAGGTGTGGTCATTTGAAGATGCTAAACCCTTTCTTGGTCAGTCTTTCATGAAAACTTCTTTGGTTGGGGTGCTTCCAACTTAACTTGCTTCTAGAAGTTTCTTATGAACATGATTCACATCTAAAGCATTCACGAC
Source organism: Jaltomata sinuosa (assembly GCA_003996215.1). Lineage (NCBI taxonomy): Eukaryota > Viridiplantae > Streptophyta > Magnoliopsida > Solanales > Solanaceae > Jaltomata > Jaltomata sinuosa. Next base: position 1,035,013 of record QJPP01006936.1, read on the forward strand.
ACTAGGAAAATGATCATTACACTCATTGAAATGGTTTGGGTCTTAGCTTAGAATTTTTGGGGTGTTACAATATCTCCCCCTTGGGATCATTCGTCCTCGAATGAAGACTAACTAGGCTGAGGTTGTGGGGAAAAAGTTGCAATCCCACCAACTGAGTTCTAAAAGTTGAAGTACTGACATAGTAAATGATTTCTGACTGAAATATGAACTGAGCTGGGTTCATGAGGCATATATGCATACTGAGAGCATGAGAACACTGATAGGACATGAAACTGAATGTCCAACATGATAACTAGTCTTGGGTGAGAGTAGGGACTTAGTTGAAACTCATTAAGAATGAACGTGTTCTTAGGAATCATAGTTAGATGAAAGGAACATAAAAATGAGAGGAGTAACTATATGAGAAAATTGTTCTCTTCTAGACTGAACTTACTAGCATGGACTAAACTGAGCTTAAGGCGTTATAGCCTTAGGAATGATTACTGGCAGGTCTGAACTGATCTGATGTGAGAATTCTACTATCTTTCTAACTTAAGCTACTAGATATAAGGTATGAGCACCCTGGGCAGGGAGTAAGAACAAGACTATTCCCACCTTAACAACATAGTTGATAACTTTTAAGCTTAGGAACACCCTTTATAACTACACCAACTTCTCTGAATACCACACTTACCATTTGCAATTAAAATTCTCATCAACACACATATATATGCTAAGGTCTGAATCTAACTACCTACTTTCACCATGTTCAAGCCTATCTCAACTAAATCTCTTGCACCTGGAGTTATCTCCCAAGAAGGATATTCCTTCTTATCACGAAAATAAACTAACCTTGAAGTCTAATCAATGGGTCACTAGTCGCAAACCCACATGTATTTCATCGTGACATTCAATCCTATTACTGTGATCATCTCGTGGATTCTTTGTAGCTAACACTACCGGAGTCTCATCTCCTCTTCCCTAGCATATCTAGAAATTGTAACTGCAAGCATTAAAAAGAGGGAAATCGTGTTCTTCCCATCTAGGCTAGTACTTAGCTTCCTCCACTAACTGCTGTGAAAACATAACACAAGATCACTGAAGGAATGGAGTGGGAGCATGAGCATCACAACTTGAGGAATACTGACCGATCTTGACTTACACTTAGTGTGATCTATCCACTCAAGGTGAGGTCTGAGAAGTCAAGTGCAAAGGCCTGAGTGTCTCACATCTTGGACATATAAAGCATGGTTAAGGTAAGGAAAATCATACGCACAAACTGTTCAAGAAATCTGGTCTGAGCATATACATGACGTAACATGATTTCACTAGCTATTAAGGCATATCTCGAGGACTGAACTGAGTACATAGAACTAAGAATACTAGGAGACATGAGTTTACTTATATAACGAGTCTCATGGCATAAAGCTGGAATTCATAGAATTATCGAGTAAGACTGGAATCGCTGTCTGGAGCAATTTCTGTTTGTCCTAGGAGCTGAGTATGGACATGAATCTGTATAGAGTGCATGAACTTATCTGTGAGTATGACACAAATACGTCTGAGTATAGTGTCACCTTGAGTGAAGTACTAGGAAATCCGCTGGAATAAGAATGAATCAATATCCCAACATAGCCCTTTCTAGAATTCTGTACTGGTTGAGTCACAAAACTTGACTTGGTTCTTCATTCTATCATCTCCCTCTTAGCTTGAAAGTCACCACTCTAAGTCTGCGAATCTCTCTCCCAAACTAGTCTATAATAAACTAACTCTTGTAAGGTTGGGGTATCACTGTATTCCTGGATACTAAACTCTCCCTGATAGGCTATAACTGAAGATGCTAAACCCTTTCTAGGTCTTCTTCTGAGACATCTCTTAGCTTCCTCTTTACCCTTAAGGCTATCACTAGAGGACTTATACTCTTACTGGGATATAACCACTTCTTCTAACACTTAACAATCTGACCTTTGCTTATTCGTCTACTAGCATCACATCTCTAAGTTCATATCCACCCAAATCAATTGAATTAAAACAATACTAAGAAACTCAACATCGTCCATTCGTAATCTCCTGGGTTTACCTCTAAGAACACCATATAATATACACCTAGCCTTCTCCATAATTAGCAACCTGAGAATTCTAAACTAGTTCACACATAGCACGATAGAATGTTTGAATACCATGCCACAACATACTACTCTGGATACACATATACCCCTCTACTATTCAAGGATCTTCTTCACTTAGTTCTGGGATCGTTCGGCTACTTATGGCCCATAACAACTCAATTCGTACTAATTCTTGAGTGACTATACTACCCAAGCACTAAAAGAACAATACTCTTCGGCTAATGCACCATTTGTAGTAAAGTGTCTAGAAGTGGGTCTGAGAGTACATTCTATTACTATCAACTGCACGAATGGAAAATTATACATGCTTTTGGATGGGTAGACTTTAACGCACTAGTGGGCTCCTCTCAAGCCCTTGTGCAGTCTCTTAACTTTTCTGATGACTCTATCTGAGAGCATCTTACTAATAGGAATCTGAACAATACTGTCTCCACTATCTCAAAGATGAGGCATGATTGGAGGAATTGGAACAATGTATGAATCTGCATAAGTTTCTGACGGAACAACTTTACTGCACGATCTGGAGTATGAACAAAGGGAAACATTTCCTAAATGCCCTGTAGCCTCCTGATTATAAGTGTGGTGCAAAACAAACCCATAAGCAAGACTCTACTAGACACGGCTTTATAGACCCTAGGAAACTTGAACTCTGTGCTCTGATACCAAGTTTGTCATGCCCATAGTCTACACCCTGGATGCGACACGGTGCTTAGAGTCAAGCTAACCCATGGCCTGACATACTACTGAGATACAGACTGAAAGATAATGCAGAAGATGAAATGTTCTGAGCTCTTGAAAGAAATATTAAAACAAAATAAAACTTTCATAAACTGAGATAAAATAGCATTAGAAAGCTGATACAACTAACTGGCTGACTGTCTGAATGTCTATGAAGCCTCTATTAAAACTGACTACAGTTAGCCGAGACATGACCCCCAACTATCTCTAATCAATATAAAAGAACTGAAAACAAACTACCATGACTACTACTGACTGGAGTTCCCAAATAAGGAGAACCCATCCCTTGTTGACTGGAATCTGCGATCTTTCTGACCATGATCCTGAAAGCTAGCACTGAAACCTACATCATAAAATAATGCAACACAAGAAAGGTATGCAGTCAGTACTTTGAATGTACTGAGCATTTGAGATATGCACTAACTTCAAAATTATGAGAAAATACATGTATATTGAAAGCATAGCTGAAAACTGGACTAAGTATAACATCTGAAGTGCATAAGTCAAAACTATAGAATAAAATCTCTTACTAAAAGAGGTGTAAATCATGTTTCTGAGCTATAATTGTGAGATCATGATATTTTAAGATAATTAAAACTGTTAATTGGGAATCCATGGACTGAAAAGATGAATTATGTCTGTAATTCATGAAATAGTTCAACTGAGATGAAAATCATGAATCATGCCAAAAGTCATGTTCTAATAAATCTTTATGGCAGTCCCTTCTACTGAGCATGCTGAAAATACTGAAATAGGTGAACTGATGCAATGACCAAGTAGATAACATGAAACTCAATGATACTAAACTGAATAATTGACTACAAGGTTATGCACTAACTGAGTATGAACTGTGGGAGCTACTATTAACCGACATACCCCAAGCTGAGCTAACTATGGGGCAAACCTGTAACCCTGGATGGAAGGTTGTTCATACCTTGCCAAGGTTACAAATAAATCTGACATGGATCCACTAAACTGATGTGCACAAGGGACAAGGGTGTCCAACCTAATCTGACAGCTAACCCATTTGATACCTATGGTGGCGCCGTAGTTATGATACTTGAGGACTGCCACTAAAGGTCTCAGCCTAATCTGACCGCTGAGCCTTAATCCTTTAGTCCGCTTGGTGATAAGACTACTCCCAACTGAATATAAGGCAATGAATGCAACTAAAATACTGGATAGCTCAAATATACCAATGTTCTGAGAATGCAAAAGATTATTGAGGTTGAATCATTCTAATCATGTAATTCTGATAGACTGAGTGCCTGACTAATAATGAATGAGAATGGTTTGTATCGTGTGACATATCTAAATGTCAAAATCGTTCATATTTAAAACATATTTTGTATATCATACTTAAGGTAGGCCGAAGCCTGCTAAATCATGCATAGTTCTTTTGTATTTAAAACAACTTGGCTGAAGTGATTGGGAATCATGAATACTTGTTTGGAAATCAGAACCCATAGTTAAAATCATCATGAGGAAACTTAAATTTGTTTAGACTGAATGCGGATAAGCTGAACTAAATTCTAAAGGGAGAGCTAAGTTCTGTGAAAATATTGTAAAATCAGGCTAAAACATGCTTCTCCCAAATAACTTGGGTTTTGAAATCTATATGCAGGAATTCATGTAAAAATCGTTCTAACAAGAATAGTAGTCATGTAGGATCCTCAAGAGATCGAATTCATAGTAAAACACATGTTTGGGTAAGAACCCTAGAATCATAACTTGTAAAATCATACTGAAATCTGAAACTTTGGGCATGAGGGTGAAAGGAAATCCTCATTGAATACCCACATACCTGGTGGAAGATAATCCTTGAAGAGAACCTGAAGTTTGAAGCTTGAAGGAGAAGCCCTAGGTCTGAACTTTGGAGAAGAACGTTCTTTTCTTCTTTGAAACGTTCTTGAGAGAAAGAATGGGGAAAACTGATAGTTTGGAGGTATTTTACTTAATAAAATAAGCCTCCAACTATTTATAGTCAGAGCTAAAAGAAGAAGGAATGATCTGAAATACCCCTAGGACGCGTGACTATTCCTCGCGATCATGATGGTTTGACTTTTTGTTGACCATGATCGTGGCACTACTCCTCGCAATCGCGAGGGTTTGAATTTTGTTTACCACGATCGCGAAACCTTTCCTCGCAATAGCGATGGCCATTTTCCTGCCAGTTTCACTTTCTTCCTAGAAGGCTCCATTTTGACTTATTTTCACCTGATTCCTTATCCGTTCACTTTTAAATCACATAAACCAATAAAATAGAAGTAAATCTTATCACATGCACTATTTTTCTCAATTAGGATAGCAAAAATCTAAGCCTAAAATCTAAATAAGTTGATAAAATACCAGCTAAGCAAACTCCCAAACATGAACTATTTCTTATCCTTAAGCAATGCAAAACACTCATTTATCTTCAAGGGACACAAAAGCACAAGTGCACTAATAATATGCTAAGTTAAGGAGAATCCACCTTAAGCACAAACGCATGACTTCGATTGGTACCAACAATTAATCCAAAACATATGAATCACCACACTTCTTCAAAATTTTTGCTTTCAAATTGGGTGCTCAAGCAACACATTAATCAAAGTAACAATCAAATTATTACACTAAAGCTTCAAAATTTGCCTCATTATCACCAAACAACTTTCGTTTGTTCATTCCTCTCAATTGAAAAAAAATTGGAACAATTTCACAACTCGAGGTAACATATTCCCTCACAAGAGAGTATCCCATAATCTAATAATGCAATTCAAAACACACTTGGGATATTGAATTGATAGAATTAACGCTCTCCCTCACAAAAAAATTTCAAATGCAATCAAGTGGTACATTAGGCTTGCCCTTCATGTAGTTCGCCACTAATGTAGGCACACTTCACTCAAAATCAAATAGGACTAGGGTTGTAATGTAGGCTTTCGGTAAAGGTAGGGGCACAATTTAGAAAAAGTGACTCATATCCTTCCTAAGCACCACAATTGCAATACAAGCACAATTTCTTCACAACTTTCCCTTTTTTCAGCTCACCACCTAGTCTTCCCTTTATTCACAACTTTTTTTTCCTTCCTTTCCTTCTTTCTTTTTGTTCTTTTTCAAAACATTAAGGAAGGTCTCATTTCATTCTATTTTTTTTATTTGTCCACCTTTAAAGGAGCCACCATACCACCACCCCCAAACTTAGGCTCTTAGAGTGTGTTTGGTATGGAGGAAAATGTTTTCTGGAAAATATTTTCCAATTTTCTTGTGTTTTGGTCAAAAAAATTTGGAAAATATTTTCTTTAGGAAAACATTTTCCTCCAAAATAAGGAAAATGACTTCTCTAATGAAAGTAGGGAAAACAATTCCTCACCTTCATAACACCCCCAATCCCACCGACTCCACCGTCCTACTCTCACCCCTACCTCCACTCCCCACTTCTACCTCACACAATTCTTTAAAAATATTTTTACTATATCACCCCACCCGCACCTCCACCCCACATCAATTCTTTTAAATTCTTTCTTTAAAAAAGTAATTTTTTTTGTATCCCACCTCACCCATCCACCCACCCCACTTTAACAACCCCCACCACACACACACACCCCACCACTACCACCTCCACCCACCCAAACTCAATTTTTTTAATTTTTTTTCAAAAACAATATATTTTTTTCTTTTAAAAAATAATATTTTTGTACCCTAACCACCACCCCGTCCCACTAAACCCCAACCCTATGACCCAAGCCCCTCCCCCCATCCCCATACCCCCTCCCCCCACCTCCACCTCACCCAAAATTTAATTTTTAATTTTTTTTAAAAAAATTACTTTTTTTTTAAAAAAGAAATAATTTTGGTACCCCAACCCCCCCACACCTACACCCACCCCACCCAAAATTCATTTTTTTTAAAGAAGTAATATTTTTGGTACTCCCCCCCTCCCCCCATCCTCCCACCTCACCCAAAATTCAATTTTTTAATTTTTTTTAAAAAAATTACTTATTTTTTAAATTTTTTTTTGTCCCCCCTACCCAAAAAATTACTTTTTTTTTTTAAAAAGAAATAATTTTGGTACCCTAACCCCCCCACACCTATACCCACCCCACCCAAAATTCATTGTTTTATAAAGAAGTAATATTTTTGGTACCACCCCTCCCCCCAAGCCCCCCACCTCACCCAAAATTCAATTTTAAAATTATTTTTTTAAAAAAATACTTATTTTTTTTAATTTTTTTTGCGCCCCCCTTTCCCCCCCCCCCCACCTCCAAAATTTAATGTTTAAATTTTATTTTTTTAAAAAAGTATTTTTTTTAGTTCCCCCCCCCCCCTAACCACCACACCCCAACCCCGGACTTACCCCCTAGAAAATAGTTTCTACTCTCTAATCAAAAATAAAAAATTATTTAAAAAAAAATGTGTTTTCACTCATCAATCAAACAATAGATAATATTTTCCAAAAAATATTTTCCACAAACCAACCAAACATGAGAAAATAAGTAAGAAACCAACTTGTTTTCCATAAAACATTTTCCATGGAAAATATTTTCCTTCATACCAAACACACCCTTAGCCTATGTTTGCACTTTCAACACTTTCATCCCCAACTTAGGCTTTTAGACTATATTTGCACTTACAAAGCACATAGGGTGGTAAGGTGACAAAATAGATCAATTTAAGAACAAGATTGTAAAGCTTGTAACATGCTTACCAAATAAAAGGTTAAAGGTTCAAAGGGGTTGACTAGGTAAAATATGCCAGGGTAGAAATTTAAGGTAAAGTGACGGTTCAAGGAAGGCCTAATACTCCTTTCGTTTTAAATTGGCTGACCTATTATGACTTGGCACACAGTTTAATAAATAAAAAGACTTTTGAATCTTGTGGTCTTAAATTAAAGATATGTTAAATTTACCAAAATGCCCTGAAATCATGTGTTCTTAATCAGACCATGTGGAAAGTTGAAATTAAAGTGTTTATAAAAAGGAAAAGGGTCATTCTTTTTTAAATAGACCAAAAAGGAAAGGAGGTCAAACAAATTGAAATGGAGGGAGTATCATTTTCCAAGCCAACCATAGTCTAGGATTTTACCTTGAAACACATACCGAGCAAGTTCTAGAACACAAGAAATGCAAAAGAATTCACAAAGAAACCTTACCACACATGGCATATGCAACTCAAGTAGATTATGTCTCCAATATCCAAATTGAAACAAATGACTCAAAAAAGCCACTCATACCCTAAAGAGATCTTCGTGAACAAAAGAGCCAAAAATTAAATATAAAGATCAAAACATGAGTCGTCACTCAATCATTGCAAAACCAACAATTTGTATGCCACTGCCTAGATTTTGCGTGCCACTTGCATTCTCAAATACGCATTTGTGGCTCGCAAGTGAGGCACAAAAGCTAGACAGTGCACTGGTCATTTTTTAGGGGAGAGTTGCGCTACACTTGTGTTCTGCAAGTCAATACATGTGATCTGCAAGTGCTACGCAAATGGACAAGAAGTAAAGGGAGTCCCTCTACCTAGCCTTTGTGTTACACTTGCGGCTCGCAAAGCAAGAGTTGTAGTTTGTAAGTAGTAATAGTGAACCCCCCCCTCGGGTACTCAGACTTTCCTGAAGAGACCAACCAATAATTCACATGTCAAGGCTTAAATATGTTGGTGCCAAGAAAGTTATGCTTTTATCAAAAGCTTTCAAAATCACAATTCACACAGTTAATTGAAATGATGATTTTTCCTTAAGAAAGACGTTATCCAATCCATCATCGGGCCAAATCATGCATCTTAGACAAGCAAAGGTGTTGCGTCCTAATGCACACGCAAGTGTACGCAGTCGTACAAGTAGTATAGGATTATAAGTCCAGATATCGTACCCACAGGGACTTGTCAATTAACTATTTTACTAAATTAAACTGGTTCTAATTATTTATTCAAACGTAAAAACTCAAAGGAGAATTTATAATTAACTAATCTAGAAATAAAAAGAAGAAGTTAACTAATGAACAATTAACCAAACAAAGAACAGATTTTCACATAATTAAAGTGATGAAATCTATCTAGGACTATGGATTCGCTAACAATCATGTTGAGTAAGCAATTTCATCCACTTGTTTATTTATCTAGTTGTTGATTTCAGGGTTGATTTTAGAACTATGGTCTCTCGAGCCTCTAGTTGCCTATCCAAAATAGCATCACAACTACATCGATGAGCGGGGATGTGACATCTTAAACGCTTTTATATATCTTCCCGTATAAACCAAACAAGGCGTTCTAGGTATATTTCTATCCTAGTCGCTAACCTACTCTTTACGTTACAAAAGAGAGGTATTGCCCCCTATATTCTTCTTTCTATCCCAATAATTCTTCTCTCAGTTCAAAAGAGATTATAGATTTATTTAAATGGTAGCTCAGCATTAAACTAGTAAGCATAAGAATATAAGAACAACTAATATGATAAACAAATAATCGAATCAATAGTCTACTTCAACAATCATGTAATTAGCTACCATACTCCTAGAAAGAGAAGTTTAACTCCACATAGACATGGAGAAATTACAACAATTCATCCAAAGAAAAAAACGTAAAAAATAAATAAAGGAGAAGAAAAGTTGAAACTAATATTCTCCGGCCTCCACGGCGGCTCCTAGCTCTTCGTAGGTCAAAATTTGGGTAAAAATCGTGATTGAAAATGTATTTATAGATTATGAGGAAAATAACCCCTTTTCCTACTTCGATTTGGAGTAGAAAAAAGCTGAAAATTTTTCGGGTTTGTGGCTGGGGCAACGCGCCACCGATGCGCTAGCCACACCCCGCAGTAGTTTGGGGGCCTGGGCGACGTGCCACCAATGCACCAGCCACACCCATCAGTAGTTTGGGGGCTGGGGTGGCGCGGAAGCCGGACGCCACAACCCAGATTTTCTTCTTTTGCTCTCTTTTTCTCCCGAAACTTTTCTAACTCCTTTCCAATGCTTTTATGCTTTCTGTTTTAGCTCTCATGGGTTGTTTTTCTCCATATTTTCCATGCAAGACATGTAATCACATATATTAGCTCATAATCAAGAATATACAAATAATCATAGGGATATACATGACTTTTGCCCTCGGAACAAGGCTAAAACATGGGTAAATAGGGCAATTGGGCGTATAAATACTTCCAAGATCACCACCCCACACTTAAACCTTTGTTCATCCTCGAACAAATCACTACACACCCTACAAAATTTCACATCTTAAGATATCAATTGAACATGTCTTCTCACACCCAAGTTAACTAGACAGTTTAATCATGACCCATAATCCACTCAACATGCATACATTATTCATACTTTCATAGACCCTTCATTGAAACCACACAGCCTCTAAAACTGACTCTTCATGTAATATAAGGCCAACATGATCACGTGTGAATATAGCCATCATTAGTACACCAAGTTTTCACCATTTTGTGCCCTCACATTTAAGAGAGATTCCCCTTGCTCACATCATACATACATATTCAAATTGGGGCATATAGATAAGAAATTCACTCACTCTCTCAAAGAAAGTTTCATGCATACAAGATATACCATAAGCTTGCCCTTAGTGTAATACTCTATTTACAAAGAATTTGAATTGTAGGATTAAAAGGACTTTTACAGGTTGTAATGTCAGCTAAGGGACGGGTAGGAACATTTGGCCAATAGTGACTACTTTCCCTATGCACTTTAAGACACTCACTTTAAACTTTTTCACTCTTTTCCTTATATCACCTCAATTTCAACTTATGTTCATGTTTCCCTTCAAACTCCCCCCTTTTCTTTTGGTTTATTGCCCTTAACCTTCATTCACTTATTTGTAGCAAGGAGATTTTTCTAAACTATTTTTATTTGTTTTTTTTTCTCCTTACTACCAACATACATATTGTTTTTCACAAGGGCACCACATCTAATTCTTATTCTTACCACAACAACCTTCCTCTATCTTTTTACCTTTTCTCTTCTGTTCCCTTCTTCCTTTAAGTCTTTCAACTACAAAGTTCATTAGGGACTCTTTAGATCAAACTAATATAGGGTAATCAAATAAAGAGGATAGGCTAAACATGCGGCTAGTCAAAAAAATAGGCTTAAGGCTCAAAGGGGCTTAACTAAGAATAATATAAAGGGTGGCACAAACAATAGTCAAAAAGAAGTGGCTTACAAAGAAATGCCTTGATCATGTCCTACAAGTCAACACTATGTTTTATTTCATACACACATGGGGCAAGTTCTAGATATCAAGATATGTAAGAAACACCACAAACACTCACCACACATGGCACAATGGTTCAAAAATGGCTTCCTAAGACTTCATATTCACAACACAATCAAATTGAATGAATTAACATTATTAAGCCCATCTCTAGTTTTTTTTTGAGTCAAGTTAAAGAGCTTATGCGTCTCTAAATGAAATTTGGTACTTTTTATGCTTTTTTTGAGTGAATTACCCATGATGTCTAGTGTATACTTAGGCGAAGTACCTAGCATTAAAAAGGCTATGGTTTCTAATCTTTCTCCTTTCTATGACTAATTTTCCCTCAAGACGGTCGTCATCCATCCATCATTGAGAAAATTTCTCTATCTATGACTAAAAAAAAAAACTACTCCTAAAGAATAAAAACTACCCGGTTCAAAGCGCACCCCCTCGGAAAAGAACCGAAAAGAAAAACCAAGGGTTGAATGAGATATGCCTCTACAAAAAAACTAAAAAAATCTTTTTGTACTTTTTTTTTCCAAATAAAATAAACTCCTATGGAATACTCACCCTAAAACTCATAGTTATCGGAAGAATCCCCACCCCACACTTAAAATCATGCTTTATCCCCAAAGCAATTTAGAGAAAAAGATGAAGAAGAAGGGTGAAAAATACTCCCTGAGGCCCTCTAGGGCCTAGCTAACAGCATGTTTCTTCAATTTTTATGAAAGGGAAAAACGACCCCACACTTAAGCTAAAACCATGCCCCTTAGCTTTCAAATTCGGGTACTCAGACTTCCCCAAACCTGCAAAATAAAAAACGTGACACTATAAAAAAATAAGAAGCTACACTACAAATTGGGTTGCCTCCCAACAAGCGCTTGATTTAATGTCGCGGAACGACGCCATCTCTACACCACTTTTCTTTCCACTTAGAACTTATAAATTTCTCCCCTAACTTTGCATCAAACTTTCTGCTCCTCTCAAGGGGCGGTGGTATAAAATGAAGGAACCAAGTGAATAATGTCGCATCTTGCACTTCTTGGCCCTTAAGTGAGGAATGTCATTTTGTCTTTTTGGAGTGACAAACTTTAGAATGTAAGGGACTTGTTCCTCATCTACACACTTCTCCACCAGTTCAGATGACTCAATTTTTATGTCATCATCCAAACGCAATGTAGAAAAATGAGTATAATGAGGTCCAACAGTACCTAATCCCAAACTTGCATTGTTTATGACATGCTCACTTTCGTGTACCTCCTAAACATTTTCACTAATGAATAAAGTATAGTTGAATGGTTTGGATTCTTCTTTATTCTCCACTAATTGGCCAGTATCCACAATAATTGGTGATTGGGCATCAGACGCCTCAACCGTTTTCTTCAAGTGATCCTCAAGGTCATGAATATCTGAGCCAAATTGGTCTATCTCTTGTCTGAGCTCAACTCTTCCTTCTATCAGCTGTGTCGTCATGTATGTAAGATTATCACGGAGAAACTCATGAAATTTGACTTTTTCCTCTTGTTCCCTTAGCCAAGATTGGCTCACTATGTCTGCTTCCTCACAGCTTCCTCCTAGTAGGGATTCATTTTTTCTTCTACTAGGGGTTCATCTTGGGTATTGGGTAAAACTGTAACTTGCTGATCAATACAAGTTCTAGTCATAACCTGCATCTCTGTTAGTTGGGAACCTATACTCTCCGTGTCTTCTCTCAATTTGATTTCGCCTTTATTTAATTCTTCCTGCTTATCCAGTATTTTCTTTAGCATATCAATGAGATGAGCCTCATGATTCACATCCTCAACTTCATTACCCCTGTCAATATCATAAATAACAGAAGAATTATAATAGGGGCTCGGGGAAGGGAAATAAGAGTTAGGACAACCATTTGAATGGCCATCCTGACCACCACATCTATGACATACATTAAATTCAAAAGATTGGGTAGGTGCACACCACTCGCCCTTTTGAATATAATGGCAATTAAAATCCAGGTGGGGTCCTCCACAATACTGTCAAGGATTAGCAACATATGAATAGTACTGATCCTTCAACCAATCTTTATCCCTGGATGTCATGTTAAGAGGAGTATCGAAAAAAAATAAAAAGAACTATCTGTAAAAGAAAAGAAAATATATACAAAAACTTAAATAAATAAAAAGAAAAAGTCTAATATAGATAAATAATTAATTTCTAAATCCCCGGAAATGGCGCCAAAAACTTGTTGCGTCCTAACGCACACGCAAGTGTACACGGTCGTACAAGTAATATAGGATTATAAGTCCAGATATCGTACCCATAGAGACTTGTCGATTAACTATTTTACTAAATTAAACTGGTTCTAATTATTTATTCAAGCGTAAAAACTCAAAGGAGAATTTATAATTAACTAATCTTGAAATAAAAAGAAGAAGTTAACTAATGAACAATTAACCAAACAAAGAGCAGATTTTCACGTAATCAATGTGATGAAATCGATCTAGGACAATGATTCGCTAACAATCATGTTGAGTAAGAAATTTCATCAACTTGTTTATTTATCTAGTTGTTGAATTCGGGGTTAATTTTACAACTATGGTCTCTTGAGCCTCTAGTTGCCTATCCAAAATAGCATCATAACTACATCGTTGAGCGGGGATGTGACATCTTATTTCGAACGCTTTTATATATCTTCCCGTATAAACCAAACAAGGAGTTCTAGGTATATTTCTATCCTAGTCGCTAACCTACCATTTACGTAATAAAAGAGAGGTCTTGCCCCCTATATTCTTCGTTCTATCCCAATGATTCTTCTCTCGAGTTCAGAAAGAGATTATAGATTTATTTTAATGGTAGCTAAGCATTAAAATAGTAAGCACAAGAATATAAGAATAACTAATATAATAAAAAAATAATCGAATCAATCATCTACTTCAACAATCATGTAATTAGCTATTATACTCCTAGAACGAGAAGTTTAACTCTATATAGACATGGAGCAATTACAAAAATTCATTCAAAGAAAAAAATGTAAAAAATAAATAAAGGAGAAGAAAAGATGAAACCAATATTCTCCGGCCTCCACGGTGGCTCCTAGCTCTTCGTAGGTCAAAAGTTGGGTAAAAATCGTGTTTGAGAATGTATTTATAGAGTATGAGGAAAATAACCCCTTTTCCTACTTGGATTTGGAGTAGAAAAAAGCTGGAAAATTTCCGGGTTTGTGGCTGGGGCGACGCACCACCGATGTGCCAGCCACACCCCTTAGTAGTTTGGGAGCTGGGGTGACGCGCCACCAAAGCGCCAACCACACCCATCAGTAGTTTGGGGGCTAGGGTGGCGCGCCAACAGTATGCCACAACCCAGATTTTCTTCTTTTGCTCCCGAAACTTTGCTAACTCCTTTCCAATGCTTTTATGCTTTCCGTTTTAGCTCTCATGGGTTGTTTTTCTCCATATTTTCCCTGCAAGGCATCTAATCACATATATTAGCTCATAATCAAGAATATGCAAATAATCATAAGGATATACATGACTTTTACCCTCGTAACAAGGCTAAAACATTGGTAAATAGGGCAATTGGGCGTATAAATAAACCCAAGATCAGAAGGTTACTCAAACTTCAACATATTTCACATCAATCCCAAACCATTTAAACTAAGGGTACTCAGACTTCCCCTATGCAAAAGAACACAAACACCCACAATGCGACAATTTTCCTTAAGAAAGTTGTCACTCAATCTATCATCGGGAACTGTCACTCAACACCAACACTACTACAAAAAATAAAGAGATTACAAATTAAAAAAAAATTAAACTAAAGAACTAAACCATCACAATCTTCATCAAAAAATTTATCAAGCAACACAGGCTCGGCGAGGGCAGACCAATATCAACACAAGCCCGACAAGGGAGTAAAAAATATTTATAATAAAATCAAGCCCGATAAGGGCACAAGTTATACATAAAAAAAATCAAGCCCGACAAGTGCACAAGTCAAGCATAAAAGCATAAATACAACCAAAACATAGTGCTACCACAAAATGCCACCCTTAACTCAGAAACAATGTAGTGCCCCCACTGCATAACATTAAATCATAAAGAAAGTCTAAGGGGGCTCCATGAAGTGTGTATCAATCTAAGCTGAAGCTATTGGACCCTGGAAGTACCAAGTTTATCTTATCTACCTCATCATCATCAGCTCCACAAAACCTCTGCAGTATGCTCATCATCTTTGTGAGAAACTTGCTCTTCTTACTTTCATGATCCTTGTGCTTCTTTTGTCTCTTTTCAAGATTTTCCAGCCTCTCTTTGAGGTATTGTTTCTCACGTTCCACACTTGACAATATAGGCCTACTAGGGGTGGTAGAGGAGGTCATCCTAGATGGGTGTATGGAAGAACTCTCTCCAAGGGCTGAGGGTAGGCCAACTACACGATGGTGAATCTTAGTACGCATGCCATATACCTGGCTAGAGATGTGTCTGAGTGTGGGAGGCCCAATCTGTAGTGGCCCAATGAAATTTGAAGCTGCAGCTGACTCGAGTGCCTCACTAGACTCGGGGATTAGACCCAAGGATGTAGATGCCACATCAATCTTTCTTTTCTTTTGTGCGTGCCCGACTCTCTTTTTCTTCAAAGAATGAATCAGCTTCTCCGAGATCTTCTCACTCTCACCATCTTTCTTTACAACTGTAGCCTGGTAGCATAAGTGTGTGATCAGGGAAGGGAAAAATAAGTTCTCGGTTCCTTTGATCACAACCTCTTGAAAACCTTGCACTATCAACTGGCCAACATCAATAGAAAGTCAATCAATAATGGCACAAATAATCTTGGCCCTCTCAAGTGAAACATTCGACTAATTTTCGAAGGCTTGATTCAAGCATAGCTAATGGAGAGACAAGTTTTAGCTTCGACAATGAACATAGAAGAATCAATTCTCATGATCAAGGATATCCACTATGGAGTCTTTCCATCATGTAGATTCTGCAAAAACCATTCAACCCCCAACTCTTTAGCATGTGCTTTGTACACCTCATTGTCTCCACTTGGAAGGTTGTAATATGTGTTAATCAATTCAGGATCAAATCAAACTTGCTTACCTTGGACCATGATGAACAAATAATTTGTAAAGTCAATCTCATTGTCATTGGCATAGAATCCCTTGACTATTGAGAAATTTGCCTTAACCACTCGACAAAAGCTCCCATAGAATTTATCTCATCTAGTTTCAAGACCCTCCAATATAATGCCTCATTCCCTAATAATGTTATTTGTCAAGTGATGATCATACAATTGGGAATATTTCTGGGATACAAATATGCCTTGATCAAAGTACTCCTCTTTTGCCACTAGGTTGACATCTTCTTGAATAATTTCATTCAATGCTGGATCTATTTTTCAAGATCAAAGTAACTACAAAGGAGAAAACATGTCAAACATTTGTATGGGCATATAAACAAAATGTATTAGAACATGATTAGGCTAAATAAATGGGTTAAAAGATTTTGGACAGAGCTGGGCAAAGCTACCGTTTTGGGACTGTTTTTAAACTTTAGTTCTTGTTCATTGCAATTGCGATATTAACCATCGTGATTGCGGAGACCATTTATTTTTCTCAACTTTTTAAGCATTGCGATTACAGGGTTGGGCATCATGATCACAAGGTTCTTCTTCTTCGCCTAGATAATGTTGGTTCAGGCATTTTGTCAAAGATGTTTTGGGCATGTATTTTCTTTCCCTTTTCTTTAGTCCATTTGGACTCATGTTGCCCAAAATTTAACATATACCAAACACACTCATCTCTCAATCAATTCTCACCGCGCAATTACGCAAATTAAAGCACAGACAAGAATCCATTTTTAAGAACAAAATTTCAGCACCTAGGCTTCATTCTTAACATAGATTTTCGCACCAAGATGAAAAAAAAGAAGAAATAATTTCAAGAAGCAATAGGGAAAGAATGCACATACCTCAGAGCTTGAAACATGACAAATCAATGGATTTGAAGTATTAGAATGGAAGTGGATTTTGGGGCAAAGGAAGAGGAACAACTTTTGTCTATGTTCAAAATTTGTTCCTTAATCGGTTTTACAATTTTTTTGTACCTGGGAATTGAACAGTGCATCGCTATCACGACCTTATTTATGTGATCGTGATGATTTAAAAGTTCCTGACCTCGTGCCATTGCAAATAGATTTAGGTGATTGTGAAGGTTTGTTGAAATTTTAGGTCTACGCAATTGTGAGTAAGGCCACGCGATCGTGATGCTTTGCCATATTTTGGATTTTTCCAATTCAACAATTCACTATTTTGTTTCTGCTTTACAATTATGGAATGTGTATGGTCCTCAAATGTTCAGAAAACCTTTTCAGTGACATTCCAAATCATGGGTCCTTCTCCTCTTCCTTTCGCACACCTAAAAACACATCAAAAATCACCATAAAAAAAGAAGCAAAACACAAAGGAAAATTATTTTAAATGATGGGTTTCCTCCCATAAAGCGCTTATTTAACATCATGGCACGACACAAGTAACTTTCCTTATCCCTCCACTTGGAAGATTTGAACTTTTGCCCCAATTTTGAATTAAGAACTCGTCGATGCTTATGGGGTGATTGTAAGAAAGCAAGGAGGCCACTTCTTCGGTGTCACATCTTGCACTTTTTTTCCTTCAAATGAAGGATTTCATTTTATCTTCTTGGCATGGAAAACTTCAAAATGAATACACCTCGATCCTCCTCCTTTCCAAAATTCTCCATAGGCTCGGTTAATTCAATTTTCATCCTCTCAACCAAGCACAATATTGAAAAATGGGTGGAATGAGATTTAAGTCTCTCCAATTTCAAAGTTTCTCCACTTATGAAATCCTCACCCTCGAATGAACCAGAGTCCTCCAAAATGATGTGGTGAGCTTTTCTTTGCAACTCTAATGTCATTCTTTCAATCTCAGCATCTTGAATTACTTTTGGGATGGTTGGTTACCAAATCATCCTTAGCTCATGAAAATCAATGTTGTCCTCTTTTTCATTGGAAACCAACTCAACACTACCATCCATGAGCGTTTTCTCTTGAGCATTACATACTTTAATTTTTGCAATCAACTCGGCCTCTAATTTCTGGGTAGAACTTTCAAGTAGCTCATCATGTTGACTTTTCTTAACATGCATTTTCAGAAATTTTTCCATCATTCGGGAAATCCTTTCACGTTGACCCCCATAAGCTTCAAGTTTTTGAACTTTTTTCAATATCCAATCCTAGCTCAAAATTTTACCTAAGTCAAGTGTTTCTTCATGTTGGGGCTCAAGCATAGAAAGCACAAATTCACTCATGGAAAAGTCTATGTTTTGGATAACTTCATCATCTCCATGTTGAATTCGATTCCACCAATTAGTCAAGACTTTGCCATATCTTTCATTTCTCCTCATAATGCCTCTCCACAGCTCCTCCACTTCTTCTCTTAGAGAACTAGAGACTTCTTCATCACTATTTTGATCTTCTTCTTCAAATGGAACCATGTATTCACTTCCACAACTTTCATTGTGGCTATAAGTTATTTTTGGCTCATCCATTTGGCTTGAAATGTCTTTTTTAACAATTTTCTTTTTAAGGGATAGGCAAATCCATCATGGATTGTTTGGTGAGATTTTTCTCCTTATCCAACTTAGATTGCTGCTCAAAGAAGGATTGGAGCAAGGCTTGTATTCCTTCGGAACTACCACTTTTTTCTTCACTTGCAAATTTATGGCTCCTATCAAACTCAAAAACACCACTAGCATTTTTGTTAGAATAATCAGGGAAGGAGGCATTATAGCTAGCATAATCACTCCAATGTCCATGTGAACCACCACATAAAGAATGATTATACTCATCATAGGATTGAGATGGTGTACACCTCTCTCTCCTAGGGCCAATTTCACAATCTCGCTAAAAGTGAGGTCCTTCACAATATGGACATGGGTCATTAAATTATGGGTTGTAACCACCAAACCAATTAGCATTCCAAGATGCCATAGAATCAACAATAAAAAAATTTAAAATTAACACACACAGAAATAACAACTATTCACATGTTTGGACTAAATCAGGGAAGTTTAAATTCTAAACTAACTCAATACGCCAAATTGTACCCCAGCAACAACATCATTTTTGATAACATCCAAATTCACTCCTCAATTAAGAATGAGTGTCAATGGTTGTATGCAAAATAATTACCCAACTTTGGAGTCGGGCTTGAATCCCACAAGAAACAATATAAAGGCAATTGAGAAAGCGAGGAATTAAAATAACTTACTCTAATCCAAGGACATAATGATAAACTATTTTGAGGTTTTTATTATAGAAACATGAACAAGGATAAAAATAACTAGATAAATCATAGATTGATCAATGACCTTCACAAGCAATGATAACATAGGGGATTGGGAAATGGGAATCACTTTCTATCCATACGATCCATTGTAAAGTGATTGTCTACTTCCTAATTAATCATGGATCAATCAAATTTTCCTTGGAATATCAATTATCTGCCTATATGTATTGATCATAGGCAAATATTTCTCAACTAGTTCTATCAAACCTAGCTAAGTATCAACAAAGACAATCCAATTTTAGGCAACACTTGATTCTTTTATCTCTACCTTGAATCTATTAGATGGGGTTTAAAGCTCCAAATTCATGCTAAGTAATATTTCTCCAACTTCAATTAACTCTTCCATGCTCAACTAAAGCAAAAGGGGCACGTCTAAGGGTTGATCACTCCCATTAGAAAGCAAATAAATCACAAGATTATTAACTGGATAATCAAAGACCCATTTCATAAACTAGAAAGGATTCAATTAATTACAAAACATAAGAGATAAATCAATAAAAAATATTTTTTATCTCTAACACAATACTCAAATCTCAAAATTAGCAACTACACTCAAATATATTCAATAAAAAACCAAGAACTGAAGAAAGAGTTTATAATTTCTCAATTAAAGCTTCCAATCTTAACTCCAATGGTGTAGGTGCTTGAGCCTTTCTCTCCAAGCTTGGGAACTCTCCAAAATTATCAAAGATTATCCAAAGATGTCAATGATGGTTTCCAAAATGGATGGGAAGAGTTTTATGTGGACTGGGGATCAAAATTGATAAATTCCAACATTGCGCCAAATTTGCCAATCATTCCTTCATCGTAGTCATGTGATTATTCCTCACGATCATGATGGTTTGACTTTTTGTTGTCCATAATTATAGCACTACTCCTTGTGATATCAAGGGTTTGACTTCGATTGACTGCAATCATGACACTGTTTCTCGCGATAGCGATGGCCATTTTCCTGCCAGTTTTACATTCTTCATAAAAAGCTCCATTTTGACTTATTTTCACCCAATTCCATCACCGATCCCTTTCTAAATTACATAAACCTGTAAAATAAAAGTAAATCATATCAAATGCATTATTTTCCTCACGTAGGATAGCAAAAATCTAAGCTTAAAATATAAGTAAGTTTGTAAAATACAAACTTATCATATGGGTGCGCCACTAGGTGGCAATCGCTTACCACCCACAACTGAGTGGTCAAGTGGATGTTTTGAATAGGGAGATTAAGCAGATCCTAGAAAAAGTGGTAAATATGTAGCAAAAAGATTGGGTTATCAAGCTCGATTACCCCTCCCCTCCTATACATACATCTCCTTACTGAGTGATTTATGGTAAGGCATATCACCTGCTTGTAGAGTTGGAGCACAAGGTCTACTGGTGTATTAACAAGTTGAATATGAACTTGGAGTTGGACGATGATTATAGAATACACCATTTCCATGAGCTTGAGGAAATTAGGTTGCAAGAATATGAGAACGAGAAGCGATACAAAGAGAAAACAAACATGTCGCATGAAAAGCATATTTTGCCAGGTACTTTTGAGAAGGGACAGATGGTACTAGTGTTTAAATCTAGACTGAAGCTTTTGTTGACAAAGCTGAGGTCTAAGTTGTAAGGTCAATTTAAGGTGGTAAGGACTACAACTCATTGAACTGTAGAATTGAAGAAGTCATATGAAGGAGCATATTTTATGGTGAACGACTAGAGGATAAAGTATTACTGGGCCGATGATGAAGATAAAGAGAAGACTTCAGTGAGCTAGAGGGATAAGTGAGTCATGTGGTGTACTATCATGCCGCAAAATTAAATCAAGCATTGAACGAGAGACAACTCATGTTTTTATAAAAGATTTTAGTTCAAAAAAAAAAAGAAATGAAGAATACATTCCTATAGTCGTGAAGTTCTCCATTATTTTTGTGATGAATTAAATAGTTATTATTGTGATAGACTATATTCATATAGAATGTATTTTTGGATACGGCTATATAGTACTTGAATTAATGAAAAACAAATGTGGTAGTCTTCATAAGCATGAATGCTTGAATAGGACCTTTATGCACACCACATGTTTGATGAAATGCCTTAAAATATTATCATGCGCGTTAAATTTCCTATGATAGATGGATAACGATCATCTTAAGGATACGTTAGTCATTTTGTAAGCCTTAGGGACTAGTAAAGTGTACGTGTGGGGTGGTTCTAAAAAATTAAGGGAAAACCATAAGTGTGGAAGTGTAAAACTATGATATTATTAACTGAAGCCATATTCTGGGATGTCACGCCCCGAGGATACCCCCTAGATGCAACATGGTGCTTAGTGTCACAAGTGTCCCCATGCTAACCTATGATCTTGCATAACTAAACATTTCTAAATAAATATACTAATTGTGCGGAAGCTAACTGGTTTAAATAAATAAGTTTGCAAAATGGATAGTCCAATAATCATCTGAATATAAAATGAAAATATAATAAGAGTCTGAACAGACACTGATTGCAAAAGATAAAACTAGTAATATATCTGAAGCCTCTATCGGAAGTGAGTTGCTAGGACAAGCCCCCACCTAACTCCAAATGTGTGAAAAAGTAAGCATGACTATCATCCTCAAACTATGAAGACTTACCACTAAGCTGCTGAGTAAGGACTGGAGAATCGCACTAAACGCAGTCTGGATACTGAGCGCCTAAAGCTATATCATGATAAGATGTAGCGCAAAGGTATGCATTAGTACTTGGAATGTACTGAGCATGCAGGATATATGCAAAGATGTATATACAAATACTGAAAAGATTGAAGGTAGACTGAACATGAAAGATATACTGAAATATATACTGAGAGCTAAGATGATGCAATGGCCAATTATTTAACATGAGTTGGAACATGTTGAACTGAACTGAATAAACTGAATACTGAAATACAAGGTCAATATATGTATTGAATCTGAACTGTGGGAGCTACTGTTAACTGACATTCCCCAAGCTGAGCTATTTATGGGGCTAGCCTGTAACCTTGGCTTGGAGCGTGTTCATACCTTTACAAGGGTACAAACATAATCTGGCATGGATCCACTAATATGATGTCCAAAAAGTACTAGGCTGTCAAGCCTTATTTGATGGGTGACCCCTTTATAACCTACGGTGGCGTTATAGTTCTAGGACTTAGGGACTTCTACAATAGGTCTCAGCCTAAACTGATGGGTGAGACTTCATCCCCTCATCCACTCAGTGCAATGTACTACTCCCAAGTTAATATACAAGTAACTAATGCAACTGAAATGCTGGATAGCTCGAATACTGATTATTCTGAGAATGCAATATAGTAATACTTAAGACTGATAACATTCTAAGCCTGAAATATAACAGACTGTAATATTTGTTTAGCATGCTTGAATTTAGGGTACTGAAATTACAACATGCTAGGGTTATAGAGTTCTGAGTACATGACTATCCCAGGTTCCCAAGAAAACACATGATGAATCCTATATATAACCAAAAAAATGGACCTACAATAATTTTATACAACTCAGGAACCCTAGGTCTGAAGAACTGATCAAAATATGAATATCTGAACTATATCTAGAGACTCAATAGGTGAAACGAACCTATTAATGAAATCCCACATACCTAGAAGAAGACTCTACGGAGAAATCCTTAGATTTTAGGTCTGAACTTGAGAGAACCTTTTGCTTGTTCTTGAGAGAAAGAAGTGTTTCTTTTTCTCCTTAATTTTCTAAGTATCAAATAAATCTGAGGGAATGAGGGGGGTTTGGGTAGTTTTATGCTTATGATTATCCTCAGGCTTAGTAAAACGACATAGCTTAGCTTTTAAAAGGATAGGAAAAATCTAGAATACCCCTGAGAATTAAAAGAAAAACTGCTGAAAAATTCACGACTCAGATTCCACGGACAGGTTCCACGGTCCGTGGATACTTCCATGGCCCATAGAACCCTGTCGTGGTTCCTGGTTTTTTTATCCGTCTGCGAGTCTGAGATTTACAGACAAGGTTCACGACTCGTGGAACCACCCACAACTTGTGGAACCTTTTCGTGATTCCTGGGGGATTTATGACCCTCAGGTCTGAGATTCACGACACTAGTCCACAGTCCGTAGATTATTCCATGGTCCATGGAAGCTGGTCGTGGTTTCTAGGGATTTGCTGGGTCTCAAGTCTGAGTTACACAAATGGAGTCCATGACTCGTGGACTATTCCATGGTCCATGGTTCTACCCCATGGACTTGACCCAAAATGGCTGGCCTCTATTCTGAGTTCCATGAGCCCAGTCCACGACTTGTGGACTGTTCCACGGCTCATGGATCCGACTGATACTTGGTCAGTTTTTTTTTCTGATTTTTCTGAGCTGGTTCTAGGCTTATAATTTTTGGGTGTTATAATATCTCCCCCTTGGGATCATTCATACTCGAATGAAGACTAAACAAGCAGAGTTTGGAGGGAAAAACTGCAATCCCCACCAACTGAGTACTGGAAATTGATATCTAACTGATTTGAGTTCTAAGGACATGACAACATGCTGAAAATTTTGGAATAGCTGAGGAAATATGCTATTGAGACTGAAATGCATGATATTAAACTGAAGGACTGGGGAGCAACTATTACCTCAGGCTGAAATTGGATCAGAAGGGAAGAGGTGAGGGTACTTGGCCATCATAGCTGCTTCTGCTTCCCAAGTATTTCCCTCCACGCACTGATTCCTCCAAAGAACTTTTACTGAAGCTGCCTCTTTATTTCACCTACAAACCTGACAATCAAGAATCTCAAATGGAACCTCCTCATAGGTGAGGCTAGCCTTCACAACCACACTCTTTAGTGGCACAATTAATGTAGGGTCGCCTACACACTTTTTCAACAAGGAAACATGGAAGACTGGATCAATCATTGCTAGTTATGCTGGCAACTCTAACTCAAATACCACATTACCAACCCTCGTAAGGATTCTTTAAGGACCTACATACCTGGGACTGAGCTTCCCTTTTTTTCCAAATCTCATCACACCCTTCATGAATGATACTTTCAGGAAAACCCAATCATCAATCTAAAACTCCAAGCCTCTTCTCCTCACATGTGCATAGGACTTTTGATGAATATGAGAAATCTTCAACCTTTCCCTAATAAGCTGAACTTTCTCCATAGCCTCATGAACTGAATCTGGCCCAATCAAGGCTTCTTCACCTACTTTAAACCAACCAATGGGTGATCTGCACCTATGCCCATAAAGTGCCTCGTATGGGGTCATTTGAATGCTGGAATGGAAGCTATTATTGTAGGTGAACTCTATGAGAGGTAAGTGGTCATCCTAACAACCTTTATAATCGATCACACAAGCTCTCAACATGTCCTCTAAGGTATAAATGGTATGCTCTGCCTAACCATCCATCTGTGGATGAAATATTGTGCTGAGATTTACTTGAGTACCAAGACCTTTCTGAAATAATATGCAAAAATAAGATGTAAACTGGTTAATACTATATGAAATGATAAACAAGGGAACCCCATGCAACCTGACTATCTCACGGGTTTAGAGTCTGGAATAATCCTCTACTGAATCTGTAGTCTTAACTGCTAAGAAGTGAGCAAACTTAGTCATCTTGTACAGAATCACCCAAATGGAATCATACTGTCAATAAGTGTGAGGCAAACCTGTAATGAAATCCATGTTGATCACTTCCCACTTCCAAGTAGGAATGCTAATATACTGAGTCACACCTCCCGGTCTCTGGTGTTCTACCTTCACCTGATGACAATTGGGATACTTAGCCACAAAATCTGTGATGTCCCTCTTCATGATGTTCCATCAATAGACTTCTCGTAGATCATGGTACATCTTAGTATTAGGATATGCTGTCTTAACTCATCAATATTTGGAACACATAAATAACCCTGGTAGCAAAGCACACCATCTCCCCCTTAGGAGAAAACCTCAACCCTTTGATGATGAACCGCACCCTTTAACTGAAGTAAGATGGGGTCATTGTCTTGCTTCTCTTTCACCTCTATTACTAATAAATATTCTGACCCATTCTGGACTATCAAACCACCATCTGCTGTGCTGGTAAGGAAAAATCCCAAGCGATTAAGCCTATGAACATCCTTATCTAATTCCTTCTTCTCCTCCTCAACACTTGACACACTACCCATAGACAATCTGCAAAGTGCATTAACCACTATATTGGCCTTACCAAAATGGTAGAACACATTCATATTATAGTCTTGGAAGAGCTCAAGCCACCTTTTCTGATGAAGATTCAACTCTTTATGGGTGAACACATACTGGAGGCTTTTATGATCTGTGAATACGTCTAAATGAACACCATACAAGTAATGTCTCTAAATCTTTAAGGCAAAAACAATTGCTGCTAGCTAAAGGTCATGAGTCGAATAGTTTTTCTCATGAATTTTAAGTTGTCTGGAGACCTAAGCTATAACCTTACCATTCTGCATCAAGACACAACCCAAGCTGACTTTGGATGCATCATAATACACAACAAGAACATCTAAACCCTCTGGCATAGTTAAAATGGGAGTTGTAGTACACCGAGTCTTCAACTCTAAGATGTTTTTCTCGCATTCATCTGACCATTGGAACTTAACCTTTTTCCGAGTCAATCTGGTCAATGGAGTAGCTATGGACAAGAATCCTTCAACAAATCTCCTAGAGTAACCAGCCTAACCCAAGAAGCTTCTAATGTATGTCGGAGAGGTGGGTCTAGGCTAGTTTTTCACTGACTCTTTCTTCTACGAATCAACTCGGATGCCCTCACTAGACACCACATGACAAAGGAAGGAAACTAACCTCAACTAGAATTCACACTTATTGAACTTCGCAAATAACTGGCGATCCTTGAGAGTTTGCAGCACAACCCTCAAGTGACTTGTATGCTCCTTCTTACTCTGAGAATATACAAGTATATCATTGATAAAGACGATAATGAACATGTCTAAATACTGCTTGAACACCCTGTTCATTAAATCCATAAAAGCTACAGGAGCATTTGTTAGTCCAAAAGACATAACCACAAATTGATAGTGACCATACCGAGTCCTGAAGGCTGTCTTCGAAATATCACAATCTCTGACTCTGAGCTGATGATAGCCGGATCTGAGGTCTATCTTAGAAAAGCAGCTATCACTTTGAAGTTGGTCAAAAAAGTCATCAATCTTGAGGATGGGATACTTATTCTTGATTGTGACTTTGTTTAACTGACGGTAGTGAATGTACATCCTGAGAGAACCGTCTTTATTACGCATAAAGAGAACTGGAGAACCCAATGGAGAGATGTTGTGTCTGATGAATCCCTTATCTAGAAGGTCTTTCAATTGTTCCTTCAATTCCTTAAGCTCAGATGGATCCATTCTATAAGGTGAAATTGAGATAGGCTAGGTATTTGGAAGGTGATCTATTGTGAAGTCGATTTCCCTTTCAGTAGGAACTCCGAGAAGATCTTTTGGAAACACTTCTAGGAATTCATTAACCACTGGGACTGACTCAAGAGTTGGGGTCTCAGAATCTGAGTCCTTGACCCGAACAAGATGATAGATATACCCTTATGAAATCATTTTTCTAGTCTTAAGGTCAAGAGATGAATCGACCTACAGACACTGACGTATTACCTTTTCATTCTAAGATTAGTTCGTTCAGAAACTGGAACTGAAAAATCCTAGTTCTATAATCAACCAAGGCATAATAGACATTTAACCAATACATGCCTAGAATAATATCAAAGTCAGTCATTTATAACTCTACAAGATCAACTGAGGTGACTTTCTGGGAAATTGTGACAGGGAAATTTTTGTATACCCATCTAGCTATAATTGGGTCACCAATAGGAGTAGAGACATAGAACGGTTCTGGGAGCATTTCTGGACTGACACCAAAGTCTATTGCTATATAGGGAGTCAAAAAAACAAGTGTACCTCTGGGGTCTAACAATGCATATAAATCAAGATGAAAGACTTGTAATATACCCGTGACCACATCAAGATAATCCACCTATTCATGTCGAGTCTAAAGAGAATAGAGCCTATTTAAGCACTGACTACAACTTGCACTAGATGAAGCACCTTGCTGAGTCAGGCAACCTACTGGAGCTGCTGTAAAGTTAGCCTGATTTTGTAGGCGGGTATCCCTGCCCTTCTGAGAAGTTACTGGATAATCCTTCAATCTATTGCCTGGCTTACTACATCCAAAACAATTCCTACTGCATGCCATATACTCACCTTGGTGGTTCCTACCATATTTCATGAAAACTGGATAAGTGTGCCCACTAGTGACACTACCTTGGGACTTAGAGCCTAGTGCCATATCCTACCGATCCTATCTGAACTTGCACACTGGGGCACTAGCAGAAAATAGGGCTAGATAAGAAGACTTATGGAGAAACTGAGAACGATTACCACTATCTGACCTCTATTGAGAATAACTGAAGTCACCTATTCTGGCCCTCTTGCTGCCTTTTCCTCTCTCTATGATTTTTTTCTCCTCAATTTTCCAGGCATAAGTCATCAACCTAGAGATATCCATCTCCTTCACTAGCATTGTAGTCCTGTACTTTGTGACCACATTATCAGAAACACCTGCCACAAACTTACGCATATGATCCTTAGGGTCAGCTACCATTGTTGGAGCATACTTTGATAGTTGAGTAAACTTGAGGGAATACTCCTTCACACTCATGTCGTCTTGCCTCATATTGATGAACTCCTGTACCTTGTATTCCCTGAGCTCAAGTAGGAAAAACCTATCCAGAAAAGTGATTTTAAACTGACTCTAATCCACTGGGCCTGCATTTGTACCTCTAGTTTCCTTCCACTGCTTATACAAAACATGAGCCACTCCCTTCATCTGATAAGAGGCTAAGTCTGCACTCTTCCTCGGATTGACACCCATAATCTCAGTAACCTTCTGGATGTCATCAAGGAATTCCTAGAGATCCTCTTTAGTCTGAGAGCCATAAAATTCTGGAGGATTTATCCGAGTGAAATCTCGGATCCTAGCTACTACGGAGTTATTCTATTATGGGGATGGTGCCACAACCTGCTTATTCACTTGCATATCCATGGATTAAGCCAACACCTAAAAAGCAACCCTAAACTTAACATGAATGACTAGCTCATTCAGAGGATCCGCTAGAGCTAGCAATGCTTACTGGTTCCAATTTTTGTTTCTATATTCCGTTCCATTCACTCTTCTAGGAGGCATTTTCTATAACGCGAAGAGCACGAGTTAAAAGGAGATTAATTAGAGTTCATACTTTATAGCACGATATTGAAAAGAAAGAAGGGAAGTTTTCCTAAAACATTTCGTTGCTTCTCCCTCATAAGTGTGGCATGCTTAATACCCATGAAGAAGACTCTACTTTATGCGGCTTTCAGACACCCTAGGACACTTAAACCTGATGCTCTGATACCAAGTTTATCATACCCCGAGTCTACCCCCTAGATGCAATACGGTGCTTAGTGTCACAAGTGACCCCAAGTTAACCCATGGTATGGAATAAGTAAACATTTCTAAATAAATATACTAATTGTGCTGAAGCTAACTGGTTTAAATAAATAAGTTTGCAAAATGGATAATCCAATAATCATTTGAATATAAAATAAAAATATAATAAGAGTCTGAATAGACACTGACTATGTCTGAAAGCCTCTATGTAAAGTGACTTACTGGGACAAACCCCCAGCTAACTCCAAAAGTCCTAAATCTAAAAGTAAATACTGAATAAGTAAGCATGACTATCATCCTCGAACTATGAAGACTCACCACTAAGATGCTGAGTAAGGACTGGAGAATCGCACTAATTGCGGTTTGGATATTGAGCACCTGAATCTACATCATGATAAGATGT
This sequence comes from Jaltomata sinuosa, assembly GCA_003996215.1. Taxonomy (NCBI): domain Eukaryota; kingdom Viridiplantae; phylum Streptophyta; class Magnoliopsida; order Solanales; family Solanaceae; genus Jaltomata; species Jaltomata sinuosa. Next base: position 1,064,245 of record QJPP01006936.1, read on the forward strand.
AGCACAAAGGTATACATCAGTACTTGGAATGTATTAACCATGCAAGATATATGCAAACATGTATATACAAATACAAGAAAGATCGAAGGTAGACTGAACATGAAAGATATATTGAAACATATACTTAGAGCTAAGTTAATGCAATGGCCAAGTATATAACATGAGTTGTAACATACTGAACTGAACTGAATAAACTGAATACTGAAATACAAGGTCAATGCATTTATTGAATTTAAACTATGGGATCTACTTTTAACTGACATACCCCAAGCTGAGCTAACTATGGAGACAACCTATAACCTTGGATGGGAGGGTGTTCATACCTTGCCAAGGGTATAAATATAATCTGGTGTGGATCCACTAATCCGATGTCCAAAAAAGACTAGGGTATCAAGCTTAATCTGATGGTTGACCCTTTTATAACCTATGGTGATGCCGTAGTTCTAGGACTAAGGGACTTCTACTGAAGGTCTCAGCCTAAACTAATGGGTGAGCCTTTATCCCCTTGTTTGCTTGGTGCTAAGTACTACTCCTAACTGAATATACCAGTAATAAATGTAACTGAAATACTATATATCTCAAATAGTGATTATTCTGAGAATGCAATATAATAATACTAAAGACTGATAGCATTCAAAGCCTGAAATATAACTAGCTGCAATATCTGTTTAGCATGCTTGAATTTAGGGTACTAAAATTACAACATTCTAGGGTTATAGAGTTCTGATTACATGACTATCCTAGGCTCCCAAAAAAACACATGATGCATCCTATATACAACCATAGATACTAAACTATAATAATTGCATAGAATTCAGGAAATCTAGATCTAAAGAACTGACCAAAATCTGAATAACTGAACTGTATCTAGGGACTCAATGGTGAAAGGAACCCATTGATGAAATCCCACATACCTGGAAGAAGATTCTATGGAGAAATCCTTAGATTTGGGCCTGAACTTAAGAGAACCTTATACTTGTTCTTGAGAGAAAGAAGCATTTCTTTTCTCCTTAATTTGCTAAGTATCAAATTAGTCTAAGGGAATGAGGGGGTTTGGGCAGTTTTAAGCTTAGAATTATCCTTAGGCTTTGTAAAATGACATTGCTTAGCTTTAAAAGGATAGAAAAAGTCTGGAATACCCCTAAGAATTAAAAGAAAAACTACAAAAAAATTCACAACTCGGGTTCCACAGACAAGTTCCACGGCCCGTAGAACCCTGTCGTAGTTCCTGGGACTTTTTATCTAGCTACAGGTCTGAGATTTATAGATATGTTTCATGGCTCATGGAACCTGCCTGTGATTCCTGAAGGATTTATGACCCTCAGGTCAGAGATTCACGACACCATACCACGATTCATAGATCAATCCATGGTCCATGGACGTTGGTCGTGGGTTTTGGGGATTTGCTGGGTCTCAAGTCTGAGTTTCACGAGTGGAGTCCATGACTCGTGGACTGTTCCATGATTCATGGTTCTACCTGGTGGACTTGACCCAAAATGGCTGGCCTCTATTCTGAGTTCCACGAGCCCAGTCCACGACTCGTGGACTATTTTACGGCTCGTGGATATTGGTTGTAGATCCAACTAATACTTGGTAAAATTTATTTTTCTGATTTTTCTGAGCTGGTTCTAGGCTTAGAATTTTTTGGGGTGTTACAAGGATAGTCTTGGTACCCGTGCTAGTGAATTAAGTATGGGTTCATTATGACACCTTATATGCTTAATTTCCTAGACACACTATATGGAAGCTAATTTTGTCTTGTTTGCAGGTACAATGGAAATTTCTAGCCAAGAAAAAGGAAAAGGGAAGGCCACAGAGGGACAAAAAACAAAGAGGGTCCATACCGATCAAGGCTCGGGTGTCTAGGTGCATACTACCATTAATAAGATTATAACCCTTGCCAGAGTTCGAATGCTATATAGGTTAAAACCCACAGTAAGGATTGGTATAAAAATTTCACTAAGGAGAAGTACCTTTCGGAGGTTCATATTAATGAAGCCAAGCTACAGGCGAGTATCCTAAGATCTGGGCGAGTGTCCAAAAGTTGGGGATCCAATTTATATTCAAAGATCTCTGTTATTGAAATCTCAGCTTTGTTTGAGAATTATATGCTAACTGGGCCCAAGTAAAGGACCCAGATGAGGTTGAGGCTAGAGGTATATTGATACCATTCAATGCTGACCTGCTATGTTAGTTTTTGAGGAGCCTCAAAGTACCCAGTGGCCCATTGACCAACATGTGTGACCATATGTCCTACCAGTCCATTTATCACACTTTATGTAGGGTACAGTCTATTGCTTGCTAGATCAAAAAGAAAGATATATGGACCCATAAGACATTGACTATGGAATATTTCACAAAGGATGCCAGGGTCTGGCTGAAGATTGTCTACAACTGGCTGATTGTAACGATCGAGTCCATTGTTATGGGTAAACCCTTCGTGCCAAGTTTTGGGTTAGAAAACATCCGAGTTTGGGAGTTGGAAATTTTAGGCTTGGCTAGTATAGAAATGTTTCTGAGTGAGGTATGATCTAGGGAAATCCGGGTAAGTATTGGGTAATGTATCTTGTGTTGATCTAGTTTTTCCATTAGAAAAGACATTAAGGTGTCCGGGGGACTTTTCATAAATGAATTCAGGTAAGTAGAACTCTCGGTACTAAGGTTGACGTGAAAGGGTTATTTTGGAATGTCAGGAGTTAAAGTGCATTGTAAAATGGACCCTTTTGGGGGATTTTTGATGTTTTTTCCCATGTCAACTACTATAGCAGTTGACACAGCTCTACAACGACTATCTCTATAGCAGAGAAATTCTCGCTATAGCAGAAGTTAACGTCGGTCAGCACCACCATAGCAGTCAGTTCTGCTATGGAAGTGCCTATAGCAGTGTATGGACCGCTATAACAGAGTGAGTTTGGATTAATGTAGAAACTTCCCCAAAAATATTCAAAATTTCTAAAGAACATATTGGGGAAGGGAATAGATGAAGGAAGGTAATTTCCAGTGAATTTCCACCAAATTCCATCAAAAAGGTAAGGTTTTCATTCTCCATATCAGTATTTCAATTTCCATACCTTAAAAACTAAAATCTCAGGCTTGGGGGAACGTTTAAAATAACCTAGGATGGTAGAATCCAGTGGAAAAGGGAGAATTCTAAGTATATAATTCTTGTGTTATGCTTATTATAGTTCTTGCATGATTAAAACACCACTATTTTCTAAATGAAACTGTAAAAATGGTAGTTTCAAGGTGAATTGATGGTGGGAAAAACCAGGGATGGGTTGAATGATGATAGGCTGGCCTGGGGATTAGAATTTTGCATAATCTGGGTAATTTTAGGCCATTGGACTGATTTTAGTATATTGTGTTCTTGTTTTTAGACTAAGAGCAAGCGAAAGCTTTTGAAAATGGAAAGGCCCTGGTCCAGTAAAGTTCAGGCTATTTGAGGTAGTTGATGGTTATTGTATTGCCAAATGCAATGTATGTACATGTAACTATATCTTAGTAATGTGTGTGTTTTCACGGGTAGAAAAGGAAGTTATGAATGTCTAATTATTTGGGGTGTCAATTATATGAAATGAACTTCATTATTGCTTGTTGGTTTTACAAGGGTGTTTTCTGTTCATTTAAGTATTTACTGTTGGTTTTGTGGGACATTCGGTTGTCTCGGGTACCATGCCTACTATGGGATACTAAAGGTTGTATTGGGTACCATACCTAGTACAAGTTCTATATCGGTTGGCTCGGATACCATTCTTGGTACGAGTTTAATTATGCATTATTGAGTGTGTTTGAGCATGGTTCCATGAGTGGACTGGGTTGATTGTTTAACCTATGATTGATTATATTGGTCCCTGAGAGGCTGGGCTATTACACTTGAATGTGGGGATGGTCCAGGGGTGCATCGAGCAGTGTATGTTAAAACTTAGATGTTGGTCTAGGGACCCTTAGTAGGTCCGGGTGATGTAAAAATAGTAAGGTGTTAATGTTATTGCTCATTGTTTAAATAGTTGTTGAATATGTTCATACGATTGATAAGTTAGAAGATAGACTGAGCATCTGGAAACATATTACTGGTTGTTTTTACATGTTGTACTGCTTACTCAGTTTTGGTTTATTGTATATTTATTATTTATTGGAGTTGGCTGATGATCCTACCAGTACATGGTAGTTGTGTATTGATTCTGCACTTGTTTCTTTATTATGAGTACAGGACATCTTCCGGCAACTCCTACGCAACCTTATATCTAGTCCCTCCGATTCCAGATTTCAAGGGTGAGCTTCTTTTGTCGGGCTACCTTGTTTTCTTTCATTTTAGTTATAGTCCATCTATTCCGGACATAAACTCTTGTTATTTTTGAAGTTATATCCCCATTTCTAGACATTTGGTAGATTATTTTGGTACAATGACTTTCAGTTTTTAGGGGTAATTTCCACAGGATATTGTTAGTTTTGGGTTTAGATGTGAATGCTAGTTTATCTTAAATGCAAAATGGTTTTGAACTATTAGACTTTACTAAGTGTTGGGTTAATATTGGTCCGCTCATCCGGGTGTTTTGGATGGGTGTCACTCACGGTGGATTGGGTCATGACAAAGATGGTATCAGAGCCCTAGGTTCGTTGATCTCATCATACAAAAATGGGTCTGGTAGAGTCTTGCAGAATGGTACAGAGACATTTGTACTTTCTTTGAGAGGCTATAAGACTTTAGGAAACCATCTCTTCTTTCTTCCTTCGTGTTATAACTTGATTCTAATTGGTATTTGATGATACAAATTGGTATATAACCTCTTTCACTCTTTTGCCCGCAGATGGTGAATACTATACATAGCGAAGCGAGAGTGGATATTCTGGTAGTGAAACCAACAATTAGGGTGATAGAAAGGGGCAGGAGCAGAGGTAGAGGCAGAGGAAGAGCAGCACCCGCTGGGGGTAAAGCTCAAGCAGCTGCTGGAACAAGAGAGGTGACCCTTACCCTACCCCAGGACCCTCTTTAGGAGGAAGTTGACGTTATTCTTGAGGAGGGCGAGGAACAGGAGAAGGAAGCACCGGCTGATAGTTCAGGCCTTCCCCCTATAACTCCTCAGGCATTTCATCAAGTGTGGACTTTTTTGAGTGGGCTAGTTAGTGTTGGAGCCACCCCCACGGGTACTACAGACCAGGTTCCGGGCACTCAATCGATAGTTACATCAGCTCCTAGGATGGATGTAGTGTCATGTACTGATGACTTCTTCTGTCCGATGCTAGGTCTAGTTATAACTGGGAATGAACATGAGATGCTGACTAAGTTCTTGAAACTGAAACCTCCTACATTACAGGGTACTAAGAAAAAGGATGCTTATGAGTTCATTCTAGACTGTTATGAGAGGCTACATAAGTTGGGCATTGTGCAGTAGCATGGGGTAGAGTTTGTCACTTTCCAGCTTTAGGGTGATGCCAAGCAATGGTAGAGGTCTCATGTAGAGTGTCGGCTATCAGCTTTGCCTCTGCTGACCTGGGGACAGTTTCATGCCCTTTTCATAGAGAAGTATGTGCCCTGCACCTTGAGGGATCGCAAAAAGGATGACTTTTTGGTTCTTAAGAAGGGTTACATATTGGTTTCAGCCTATGAGGCCAAGTTTCCTTCCTTGTACCATTTTGCTACTCAGCTTCTGGGTACGGAAGAGGAGGGGATTCATCTATTTGTGAAGAGCCTGAATATTGAGTTGCAGGTGTTGTTTGTACATATGACCTCAACAGAAAAAAGTTTTAATGAGGTGACAGATTCTGTGAAGAAATTGGAGGGGGTCAGGCAGGTTGGACAGGCTAAGGTGTTAGCCAAGAAGTCTCGGAATAAAGGTAATTACAGTGGTCATACTCCAGAGGTCACAACCAGTAGGTGTATTCTTCTCATCCTATTCAGCCGGCCTTGCTAGCTTCTACAGGTGGTCGTCCAGGAGCTAGTCAGTTTTCAGCTCCTAGAGGCCAGGGGGCTTCTTATACTTCTACTAGTAGGCCTACTCTTGACTGCGGATGCTTTCATTGTGGTGATCCGCGTCACTTCAAGAGGGAGTGCCCTCACAGGCAGACAAATAATTAGACACAACAACAGTCAAAGGCTGTAGTTCCAGTAGGTAGAGGTGGCTACGCTAGAGGTCGTCCACAGGGTGGATGAGGTAACTTTCATGGAGGCCAGAGAGACAGAGAAAATGGTAGCACGAGAAGGGGGTGGCACAGCCAGCTAGGGAAATTGTTCGAATTAATGACCGAGACCATTGTTATGCATTCCTAGGGAAGTCTGAGGCTTAGGCATCAGATGTGGTGATCACATGTACTATTCTAGTCTGTGATAGGATGGCCTCTGTGCTATTTTACCCAGGTTCTACTTATTCATATGTTTATGTGAAATTTGTTTTCGGTCTGGATTTGGTTTGTGATGTCCTCGATTCTCCTATTCATGTTTCTACCCCAGTTAGAGAGTCTTTGATAGTAACCCATGTTTATCATACTTGTCTTGTAGTGTTTGTGGGGTTGCAGACTTGGGTAGATTTGGTTATTATGGACATGTTAGATTTTGATGTTATTTTGGGTATGACCTAGCTGTTTCCATATCATGTTGTGTTGAATTATATACTAAGACCCTGACTCTAGAGATTGCAGGTAAGGATAGGCTAGAGTGGGAAGGTGTGTACAGGACTAAGCCGGCTAAGATCATATCATTTGTTCGGGATAGGAAGTTAGTGGGAAGAGGTTGTTTGACCTTCTTGGCTATTCTTCGGGATGATAGTGTAGAGTCCCCTTTTGTTGAGTCAGTTCTGGTAGTTTTGGAGTTTTAGGAGGTGTTCCCAGCGAATTTGCTTGGCATGCCTCTGGATAGAGACATTGAATTTTGTAAAGACTTAGAGCAGGGCACTCGCCCAATTTCCATTACTCCTTATCGTATGGCTCCAGTAGAGTTGAGGGAACTTAAGACTCAGTTGTAGGATCTCTTAGATAAAGGCTTTATTCATCCCAATGCTTCACCTTGGGGTGTTCTGGTGTTATTTGTGAAAAAGAAAGACAGTAGTATGAGGATCTGTATAGACTACAGGCAACGTAACAAGGTCACCATCCAAAACAAGTATCCTTTACCTCACATAGATGACCTCCTTGACAAGTTGTAGGCTGCTTTTGTGTTTTCAAAAATTGATTTAAGGTCAGGGTACTATCAGTTAAAGATTAGGCCTGACTACATCCCTAAGATGGCATTCCAGACTTGATATGGGCATTATGAGTTCAAGGTGATGTCGTTTGGGTTTACTAATGCGCCAACGACATTCATGAGTTTGATGAATGAGGTATTAAAATCATATCTGGATTCATTTGTCATTGTGTTTATAGATGACATTCTGATTTACTCCAAGAGTAAGGAGGAGCATGCTGAGCATCTTCACATTGTTTTGGATATTTTGAGACATCAGAAATTATATGCCAAGTTTTCCAAGTGTGAATTTTGGTTGACTTCAGTTGCCTTCTTAGGACATGTGGTGTTAGAAAAAGAGGTGATGGTGGATTCCCAAAAGATTGAGGCAGTTAAGAGTTGGGTATGGCTTAGCTCTGTGACTGAGGTTAGGAGTTTTGTGGGGCTTTTAGGTTACTATCACAGGTTTGTCAAGGACTTTGCATCCAATGCCACTCACTTGATGAGATTGACTCAGAAGGAGGTACCGTTTGTGTAGTCCGACAAGTGTGAGGAGAGCTTCCAAAAGCTCAAGACACTTCTCACCATAGCTCCAATCTTATCACTGCTAGTTGAAGGTAAGGATTTCATTGTGTATTGTGGTTCTTCACATTTGTGTTTGGGTGTTGTTCTTATGTAGGATAGAAATGTGATAGCTTATGCTTTAAGGCAGTTGAAGCCCCATGAGAAGAACTACCCAACCTACAACTTGGAGTTGGAAGCGGTGGTCTTGGCGCTAAATATTTGGAGACACTACCTCTATGGTGTCAAGTGTGAGGTATTCACGGACCATCGCAGCCTATAACATGTGTTTACACAAAAAGACTTAAATCTGAGACAGAGGAGGTGGATGGAGTTGTTGAAGAATTATGATGTGACTATCTAGTATCATTCGAGCAAAGCTAATATGGTGGCAGATACATTGAGCCGAAAGGTGGTTAGGATGGGTAGTTTGGCTTGTTTGGGGGTGTCCAAATTACCATAAGCTAAGAAGATGCAGGCTTTAGAATCTAAATTCATGCAATTAGGTATCTCAGAACATGGTGGGTTGTTGTCCAATATCGAAGTCAAACCTATGTTTATAGAGGAAATAAAATCCAATCAGTTTCAGGATACATAGTTGGACAAGTTTAGAAGCAAGGTGGTATCCAGAGAGTCCGGAGATTCCATGTTAGACGCTGGCAGGGTGATGAGTTTCTGAGGGAAGATTTGTGTTCCTCGAGTTGATGACTTGATTCAGAATGTATTGGTAGAGGCTCATGGTCCACGGTATTCCATTCATCCAGGCATATCAAAAATGTCAGGGACTTAAGACGATTCTATTGGTGGCCTGGGATGAAGAGAGTCGTAGATGAATATGTGTCTAAGTGTCAAAATTATCATCCAGTCAAGTATGAGCACCAAAGGCCTGAAGGATTGCTTCAGAGGATGCCCATTCCCGAGTGGAAGTGGGAAAGGATAGCCATGGATTTCATGGTGGGTCTTCCTAAGGCTTTGGGAAGGTATGACTCTATTTGGGTCATGGTGGAAAGGCTGACCAAGTCAACTCATTTTATTCCAGTCAGGGTGGATTATAACTTACAACAATTGACCAAGATCTATATTAAGAAAATTGTGACGTTGCATGGAGTGCCACTCTCCATCATTTCAGACAGGGGTACGCAATTTATTTCCATGTTTTGGGGTAAGTTGCACGAAGAGTTGGGCACTCAACTCACATTGAGCATAGCTTTTCATTCTCAAATAGACGGTCAGTCGAAGAGGACAATTAAGGTAATGGAGGACATACTGAGAGCATGTGCGATCGACTTTGGGGGTCATTGGGACTAGTTTTTACCATTGTGTGAGTTCTCATACAACAATAGCTACCACTCCAGTATCGACATAGCACCATTTGAGGCACTATATTGGAGGGGATGTCGATCACCCATAGGGTGGTTTGAGGCAGGTGATGTGAAACCTTTGGGCATGACCTTGGTGAGGGAAGCTTAGGAAAAAGTAAGGGGAATTCAAACTAAGTTTCTAGCAGCCCAAAGAAGGCAGAAAGAGTACGTAGATTGCAAGGTAAAAGACATGGATTTTCAGGTTGGTGAACAAGTGTTATTGAAAGTGTCACCAATAAAGGGGTTATGCGATTCAACAACAAGGGCAAGATCAGCCCCCAGTATATCAGTCCATTTAAAGTCCTCGAGATTGTAGGGCCAGTGGCTTACAGGTTAGCACTGCCACACAGTTTATCTGGAGTCCATCCATTCTTCCATATATCTATGCTAAAGCGATTCATGGGGATTATATTATCAAATGGAATTCCATTTTTCAAGACAAGGATCTTCATTATGAAGAGGAGCTGGTTGTGATTCTTGATTGGGATGTCCAAAAATTGAGGACACAGGAGATCAGGTTGGTGAAGGTTCAATGGAAGTATCATTCGGCTGAAGAAGACACTTGGGAAACCGAGAAGGACATGCAGGACAAGAACCCTCACTTGTTTGAGGATTCAGGTACTACACTATCTCTCTTTTAAATCATTTTTTTCAAGTTTGATCATTTGGGGATGAATGATGGGTAAATCGATATCTGTTGTAATGATCGGGTCTTTCATTATGGGTAAACCATTCGTTCCAAGTTTTGGGTTAGAAAACTTCCAATTTTGGGAGTTGAAAATTTTGGGCTAGGCTAGTCTCAGATAGTTTCTAAGTGAGGTATGGTCTAGGGCAATCCGGATGAGGATTGGGTAATGTATCTTGGGTTAAGCTGGTTTTTCTATTAGGTAAGACATTAAGAAGTCTGGGAGACTTTTTGTAAATGAATTCGGGTAAGTAGAACTCTCGGTAATACGGTTGAGGTGAAGGGGTTGTTCCAGAATGTCAGGATTTAAAGTGCATTGTAAAATTGACCCTTTTGGGGGATTTTTCGAGGTTTTATCCCATTTCAACCACTATAGCGGTTGATATAGCACTATAGCGACTACAGCTATAGTGGAGAAATTGTCGCTATAGCGTAAGTCAACGTCAGTCAGCACTGCCATAGTGGTCAATTCCGCTACGGTGGCAACGCTATAGTGGTGTATGGACTGCTATCACAGACTGGGTCGGGATTAATGCAAAAACTTCCCCAAAAACGTTCAAAACTTCTAAAGAACATTTTGGGCAAGGGCATAGACGAAGGGAGGTGATTTCCTGTGAATTTCCACCAAACTCCATCGAAAAGGTAAGGATTTTGTTTCCCATATCAGTATTTTGATTCTCATACCTTAGAAACTAAAATCTAGGGCTTGGGGGGATATTTAAAATAACCTAGGATTGTAGAATCTAGTGGAAAAGGGAGAATTCTTGGGTTATGCTTATTATCGTTCTTGCATTAAAACACCACTATTTGCTAAATGTAACCGTTAAAATGGTAGTTTTTAGGTGAATTAATGGTGGGAAAGCCCTGGGATGGGTAAAATGATCATAGGTTAGCCTAGGGATTAGGATTTTGCATAATCCATGTAATTTTAGGCTATTGGACTGATTTTAGTATATTGTGTACTTGTTTTTAGACCAAGAGCAAGCGAAAGTTTCCGGAAATGGGAAGTCTCTGGTCCAGTAAAGTTCAGGCTATTCGAGGTAGGTGATGGTTATTTTCTAGCCGAATGCAATGTATATACATGTAACTATAGCTTAGTAATGTGTCTATTTTCATTCCTAGGAAAGAAAGTTATAAATGTCCAATTATTTGAGGTGTCAATTATGTGAAATGAACTTGATTATTGCTTGTTGGTTTTAAAATGGTGTTTTTTGTTCATTTAAGTATTGACTGTTGGTTTCGTGTGACATTTGGTTGGCACGGGTACTATGCCTGGTACAGGATACTAATGGTTGGCTTGGGTATCATGCCTGGAACAAGTTCTATATCGCTTGGGTCGGGTACTACGCCTGGTATGGGTTTATTTATACATTATTGACTGTGTTTGTCAATGGTTCCATGAGTGGACCAGGTTTATTGTTGAATATGTGATTGATTATATTAGTCCCTGAGAGGCCGAGTTGTTACACTTGAATGTGGGGATGGTCCTGGGGTGGATCGGGCATTGCATGTTAACACTTAGATGTCGTTCTAGGGACCCTTAGTAGGTCCGGGTGATGTAAAAATGGTAAGGTGTTATTGTTATTGCTTATTGTTTAAATGGTTTTTGAACCTGCTCATACGATTGATAAGTTAGAAGATAGACTGAGAGTCTGGAAATATATTACTGGTAGTTCTTACATGTTGTACTGCCTACTAAGTTTTGATTTATTATTTATTGGAGCTGGTCAATAATCCTACCAGTACACGGTGGTTGTGTATTGATTCTGCATTTATTTCCTTTTTATGAGTATAGGACATCTTCCGGCGGCTCCTACGCGACATCAGATCTAGTCCCAGCGATTTCAGATTTCAAGGGTGAGCTGCTTTTATCGGGCTACCTTGTTTTCTTCTAGTTTAGTTATAGTCCATCTGTTCCGAACTTAAACTCTTGTTATTTTTGGGGTTGCATCCACGTTTCAAGACATTTGGTAGATTGTTTTGGTACGATGACTTTAAGATTCTAGGGGTAATTTCCACGGAATATTATTACTTTTTGGGTTTAGATGTGAATGCTCGATTATCTTTAATGCAAACTGGTTTTGAGCTGTTAGACTTTACTAAGTGTTGGGTTGATATTGGTCCGCTCATCCAAGAGTTTTGGGTGGGTGCCACTCATGGCGGGTTGGGTCGTGACACTGATGCCATGTGAGCATAATACTACCATGACCAGTGATTGCCTATGCCTGGTTTACATATGATAACATGCCAGTTTGTGAATATTGGGTCTATCATGTGGTCTATGAAGAAGTAGGCGTGATTGGGGCTGGGCTGGCATTTCTTATATTGAAGTATAATTACTGGGCTTCTGCGACAACAGTAAGTGTTTAAGGATCAGGCTGATTTTTGCTCGATTAGAGCTGACTCGGTGGTGGATATAACTATGGTCAAGGCCTCAAAGGATGTGCATGACCTATCTATAAGCGATGCTAAGTGTCACACCTATGATGATTGTTTGTTTGGCACTTCTATGATACATTGGACTTGAAATTGCAGTTGGATGATTGAACCGCCATATTTGAAGAGAAGGCATAGTTGGATGAGTGTTATCTGCTCAATCCACATTCGCAATTGACATGTAAGATTGTATCGTGTTTATTGAGCTAGTAGATGATGATGTACCCATTCCAGTGGCACAACCACATGATGATGATAATGATGATGATGAGGAGGATGAGGATCAGGTCCTAGATAAGGACAGTAATAAGGGTGACAACATATATGGCCCTACTGATGAGGAGGCCTACGTGGCCGATGATTGATTAGGAAGTTCTTTATTTTCACCTCTCTCATTTATTGATTTATTTTGTGCTACGAAGGACCGAGCCAATTTTTTAGTGTCGATGGGGAGATGAAACTTCATTTATTGTATGTAAAATTATTTTGGATTCTGTATTTTTTCTTTATCGCTTGACATTTTTTTGATTTGTTTCTTTCTTTGTTAGGACATAATTTGAATTCTAGTTTGTAATAGTAAATTAGGATGTAATATATTAGTGGTTTAGTATAATGCGTTGTAGTAGCAGTTAGTTTTATTACTGCAACCCTTAGGTGTTATTTTTGGTTCTTTTGCCAAGGGAGTCCTTTGAACTGTATATTTTTTAGTCATAGATTAGGAACTTTTCCCAATGATGGATAGATAACGGCCATCTTAAAGGAAAATTAGTCTTTAGGTAGGTAGAAGAGAACCCTGAATGCTTTTTGAAGTCTAGGTTCTCAATCTAGATACGCTAAGACAGTGTTGGGTAGCTCTCATAAAAATATTATGCATAAAAGATAGGATAATTTTATTTAAGACATGTAGGCTTTAAATTTGATTTTAGACAAATAACAAGGTCTTAAAAATGATTTCTCATTGGATTCGGTTGTGTTGTTAGGTAGAAAGTTGATAGTGAGCTAGTTTAACCATTTGTGTTTCATGTGTGGTAACAATTAATATATTCATGTATATATAAATATCTACAACTTGTCCGATGTGTCTACAAAGTGAAACAAAGTATTGATTCTTAGGATATGATTTAGGGAATTTTTTTGTTGAGCCAAAATTTTGACTAAATATTTTTCCACCTTGACATTATCGATAGTTAGCCCCTTTTAAGTCTTTTAGCCTATTTCTTTGATAGCCTCTTAATTATCCACTCCCATATGTTGATTAGCCTTGTAATAATTTGATCCCCAAGTCCCTAGTGAACTTTAAAAGTTGAATACTTGAAAAGAAAAGGGAAGAGGAAGGTCAAAAAATGAGAATTGAGGTGGAAATAGAAGAAAGAAAGTTAATTGGTTCCCATGCATAGAAATTATTGTATGTTGTTAATAAAGAGTAGAAGAATGAAAAGAAGGATTAAAAAGTTTGAAAATTCAAAAAATAAAGAGGAATAGAAAATTGTTCCTTACTAGAATGTGCGAAGAATAGGGCGAGTTCTTAAAAAATGGAGAGGTATAAGTGGAAGCATAAGTGTTGCCTCCAATGCACACGCAAGTGTACGCGATCGTACAAGTAATATAGGATTGTAAGTCCAGATATTGTGCCTACAGAGACTTATCGATTAACTATTTGCTAAATTAAGCTAATGCTAATTATTTATTCAAGTGATATAATCTTAATGATAGAGATAAGCTAACTCATGAACAACTGACAGAATGAAGAGCGAATTTCTTACGTAATCAATAACATGAAATCGATCTAGGGTTGAGGATTAACAATCAATCATGTAGAATGATCACTTGAATTGATTCTGATTATTTATCGAGTTACTAATTGCGAGTTGATATTTGCAATATTGAGCATCTTTCTAAAAAAACTTTACACCTACTTGAGTTTTCCTAACGCCTATATTCCTATGGTCATCGGTCGATAGTGAAGTGCATGTGATTAACATTTTGTATCAACTAAGCAAGGCTAATAGGTATATCCTTATCCAAGTTAGAAAACTTTTCTCCCCTTAATAGTTTTAAGGGAAAGCTCTACCTTATCTTATTATGTACGTAAAGTCCATATTCCCAATTTAATCCATGCATCATAGATAGTATTCGAATGTTTATCAAGTACATAACAATTAAGAGCAAGAGAAAGTAAGCAATAAAACAAGTTGTAGCATGATAATAAATATCTTAACAAATTCAATCAAGTTCATACAACAATAATTATGAAACTACGATTACCCTAGATGAGAAGTCTACCTCCACATAGACATGGAGGAATTACTATAAATCATCAAATCAAAAACATAAAAATATATAAATAATGGAGAAAAAGGATAAAATCGAGTTCATGCCTCCACGGTGGCTTCAAGCTCTCCCTAGGTCAAGAGTTTCTCTACTATTTTGTTCTCCCTCTCCTTGTTTTCATTCTCTATATCTCTCCCCAAAAAATCACTTAAGGACAGTATATATATTGTTTTGGGGGGTTCCAGGTTGGTTCTCCTACTTAAAAATGAGTTGGGCAAAAAGATGCCCAAAATTGCATTGTAGAAATGCCATGTGCAGAACCACAGGCTTGAGGGATAGTCCACTTGCACATTCTTCTACCTTGCACTACAGGGGCACCTAGAGCGGTGCCCTGGGCTCTTCTATAGTGCGTTTTTCAATTTTTTGTCATTTTGCCTCATTTAAGCCTTCGTCTTGATCTACTATCAATATGTATGCTCTGGATCATCATCCTTAGCTCCTACTCAGACTTCAAATCTTTAATATCACTCTATTATGCTCCAAATCGATGCAAATTTCATCATTATTCATCCTACACAGCAAAACAAGCTACATAAGCATATATCATATGAAGAGAGCTCAAAAGTGTATCAAAATAAGTAAAATGTGAGGCAAACTATAGTATAAAATCATAACTTTTAGCCTAATATCAAGATCCCACACCTAAACTCTTGTTCATTCTCGAGTAAGCTCTACCCTATAACTACGACTCTGCTACAACTACACCAAATGAAACAAGATTACTCAAGCTAAGACTAAAATGACTATAATAGATGACAAGTTCTTAACACCCATGCTTCAATCATTCAACATACTTAAAACTAATTAACAACTACTTCAAGACCACCTAGCCTCAAGACCTGACTCTAAATCATTTGCAAACATTCATAGATTACTCAATCAAGATGTAAAACACTTCACCTATCTTTCGTCAACCATGTGCCCCTCACAATAAGAAAGTTATCCATATTTACTCACAAGTATGCACAATATCATATAAATGATATAAGAATAGAATTACGCTCACTCTTTGCACAATATCATATAAATGATATAAGAATAAAATTACGCTCACTCTCCCAAAGAATTTCACATGTAACATACGATGAACCATAGGCTTTCCCTTAGTGAACTACTCCACTAATATAAGAAAGTCAAACTTAAGATCAAGTAGAATTTTCATGGTTATAATGTAGGCTAAGGGATGGGTAGGAACTAGTTTTGATATAATAGTGACTGATATAATAGTGACTATCTTCCCTAAGCACTTTAATATGTCATAATTTTTTATTAAGAACTTTCCTTGGTCAACTAGTTCTTTCTTCTTCTACTCTTCTCACTCATAGACTTTCTTTGTTAATTTATATATTTAAGCAAGTCCACACACCAATAGAAAAGAGAAATCAAACATACATTTTTTTGGCTTTTTCTTTGTGTTTTGTTTACTTTTATACTCCCTACCAATAACATATGATTTTTTGTCACATTTTGAACCCTTAATCTTTTCCAGTCTTCCACTTTAACCATTTTCCTTTTTTTCAATCTCACTCCTTTTAACTCTTATATTTCAATTAAAGTGCTTATGAGTTTTGGATCAACTTAGAGTTCAATTGAAAGAAAAGGATTAAAGTTCATACATGGCTACCAAAGAATAGACTAAAGGCTCAAAGGGGATAACTAGGATCATCCATTGTGAGGCTAACTAGGTAAAGCAAAGGATAAAAATAAGGCTAATCAAAGAAACACCTATATCATATCCTAAACTCAACATTCTTTATTTCATTTTGCAAACACACTAGGAAAGTTCTAGACATTAATATGAAAATACGAAATATCCCAAAATCCTAACACACATGACACATGTTCAACTCAAGAAGGATCCATATAAGACTCTCAATCAAACAAATAACAAGAGTTTAAATTTAACTTAAAACACAAGAGTCAAGTAAAAGAGTCTAGGTGTCTCAAAAGAAGCCATTCACTTTTCACAACATGCTTTTATGTTCAAAACACAACTTGCATTATTCAGTAAATTATAGTACTTAACTAGAGCACCTAGTATTCAATTGGTCCTAAAAACTCTACCCAAATATAAAACAAGAACTACTCTAAAAATAAAAAGGATAGTCGATTCTAAGGGCTCCCTCTCGAAAAAGCACAACAATGAAAAACCACGGGGTAGATGAAGTACGCTCTACTAAAGAATAAAAAAAGGGATAATTTTAAATATGTACAATAAAGATATTAGTTTACAATAAATATAGCCAAGTTTTCTTTACAAAACAAATAGCCCAAAAATAAACTAGCCACAAAAAAAAAATAGACGCATGTATATGTAATGTATCAATAATGTATAAAAGTTATGCAATTTATCAAAATTGTACAAATAGTATATAAACGTATATCGATATTGTATAAAAGTTATGTAATGTATCAAAATTATATAAATGATATATAAACGTGTATCGATATTGTATATATAGTGGACAAACTTGTATCGATATTATATAAATGGTGTAGAAACGTATATCGATATTGTATAAATAGTGTATACAAGTGTATCGATCTTTTTTCCCCAGTCATTAAGTCTCTAAATGGAGGCATAATAGTTTTCAACCATTAATACAACCTCTCTTAACAAGTTCTTTCAATCCTGACTAACTCAAAATCTCCTTTAAACCGTTCCAAATATTAGATATGAACTCCCCTCGATGTTTCAAGTCTTTTGAAATATAATTCGCTCAAAATAGTTCACATTTGCAGTACATCAAAAAAAAATTAAAAAATAGAAAGCAAGAATGAAGATGACAAAGAAGAAGCAGAAGTGACGAAGAAGAAGAAGAAGAAGAAGAAGAAGAAGAAGAAGAAGAAGAAGAAGAAGAAGAAGAAGAAGAAGAAGAAGAAGAAGAAGAAGAAGAAGAAGAAGAAGAAGAAGAAGAAGAAGAAGACGAAGAAGAAGAAGAAGAAGAAGAAGAAGAAGAAGAAGAAGAAGAAGAAGAAGAAGAAGAAGAAGAAGAAGATGATGATGATGAAGAAGAAGAAGGAAGAAGAAGTTGACACAGAAGGAAGAAGAAGACACGACGAAGAAGAAGAAGGAAGAAGATGCCATTTTTATGGTAAATATTTTGGCTGAGTGGCCATTTTGCTTAATTTTCCCTAAAAAAAAACTTAAAACTAGTAAAAACTATTCTACTCTAAGGAACAAAAGAATTTTTTTTTTGTGTTTTTAGACTTTGAAAAAAAAATCAAATTTTCTCATTTAAAGCAAGCAACTAAAATCAAATAAAGGAACTCTAAATTCAATAGCATACTTCACCCTTAACAAATATCAGAAGATCCCACCCAACACTTAAAGTCATGCTTTGTCCTCAAAATATCAAAAGAGGTAAACTTTTAGCCTTAGACTTTATTTCTGAGATTTTAGCCTTAAACTTTTCCGTGGCTTTCCAACTTTCCAAAGTATTCTCCTGCAACACTGCAGTGAACTCCTATATTTGTGTAATGACCCTTCTGGTCATTAATGTATTTTATGCCATTTTTGTACTGTTAGAGCGTTCCTATAGAAGCCGCAAGTCATTTATGGCTTGCTGGGACCAGTAGTTCAGTGCCTGGGCCGATCATTGGTCTTTATATCCATTTCCCTATTTTAGAGCTTTAACTTAAGAAATCATTGACTTCAGTCTACATTCTTATCAATTATGCTTGGAATTGAATTCTGACAGTCCCATTAGCTCTGGAGCATGGACTTTGATCTAGTTGGACCTTTGGTCAGGATCCGGGAGCTTTTGGTTTGAAATTCTCTCTCTTTCTATTTCTTCAGGCCAGTTGGGCTTGTAAGGTTGAATTTGGTCAACATTCAGAGAACACATCCTCGGATGAAAATTTTGTCTATTATGTTAGCTCCAGAATGTCAATTTTTGGCTAGAGGGACTATCAATTCGGATCCCAAGGCTTTCAGACTCGATTTAGTCCCTTAGGTTCCATTTTGGTTTTAGTTGGCCTAAAGGTTAGTTTTGGGCATGGGGCCTACTTTTCACTAAATTGAACTCCATTGGGAGTTTTGTCAATTCCTTTGAGTCTGAAATGCCATTTCTAGTTGAATAGCTCAGCTCATTTGTGTTTGTGGGACACTGGATGCATTCCCGAGGATCCATCCGAGTTATTTCTAGTGTTGCCTTGTTGCTAGTTGTTGGTGGCTGTTGCAACACCAGCATGGTCGTTGCCCATGCATAAGCATGGATGCATGCGTACTGAGTGCCAGCCAGCATATCACACCTTGAGGCTAGCCCCTAGACGTAAAATGGGACCTAGTATCACAAGTGACCCCAAGCTAACCCTGAATCTATCATATCACAAGCATACTGAAATAACTCTAAGAGAAATGGAAGCATAATTGAACAAAGCATATAATCTAAAAAGAATTTAACTGAGAATATTTTAACAAATATCTGTCTAAAAAGAAAAAGAACCCAAATCAACTGAGTCTGAATCTATGTCTGAAAGCCTATAATACTGATGAGCTGCTGGGATAAGTCCCCAGCTAACTCTAAAATACTGAAAGTAGAACTAAACCAGCTAAATCAAAAAGCAAGAAAAATGTTCTCAGATGATGAGGACTCACCGCCGACTGTCGCTAAAATGGCACTGGGACAGACTAATCACGCGGCTGAATCTGAGAACCTGAACCTGCATCATAATAGGGTGCACCATATAGAGTATGTCAATACTTGAAATGTACTGAGCATGAGGGATAAGCAAGATGACTATATATGTAAACATGCTAAAATACTGATAAGCTATAAAACCGAACTATATTGTAGTACATAGGCCCAAAACATAGTCATGCATAAAAAATCTGAAATGCAAATATAATATGAAAACATACTAGAATTTGATAAAAAATATAAGCTGAGGGCCTGTGGTACATTACTGAACTAATACTGTAGGAGATTCTATTATTCTACATAAACCACGTGAGCTAAATGTGGAGTCCGATGTATACGCCCTATAGAGAGGACCCAATATACCTTGCTAGGGTATAAAGGCATGGCAGATGTGATCACAATGTCTGAGGCCCAACTGAGGGGCTAAATGACCTATGGTGGCACATAGTTTTGAGACTTTAACGGTACGCTGAACCCTAGTCCTACTCGGTGCTAAGAACTACTCCTAAACTTAATACTAATAGCTTGTTTTAAACTGGAGTCCTGAATTTTTGAGTTAGAACTAGACTAGCCTGAAAATTTCTATTTTTCCTGAAATGTTGTAGTAGACTGAAAACGGGCTAAATTCTGCCTTTAAAACACATACTTGTAATCTAGGTTGAATTTTGAAGGAAATATATTACTTTAGAAAAATCCTACAATTTAGGGCTAAGTTCTTGATTTTCTCAAAACCTTGTAAAAATCCATGCAGTCAATATAATCAATATATACTTCATTAAAATAGGATAAAAATCATATATGAAATATATGGTTCAAATTCTATAACAATCTACATAAAAGGGCAAGAACCCTAGTTTCTAGATTCATGAAGGTCACTGTAAAAGTCTGAGATTTTTGGGCATAAGGGCAAACTAAACCCTCACTGAATACCCACATACCTGAAAGAAGATTCTACCTGCTTGTTCTTGAGAGGAAATACTTCTTTTCTTTTAGAATTTGCTAAGTGTTGATTTAGTTTAGGAGTAATGGGGGAAAAAGCATAAAACCCCTTTAATTACCTCCCAAAACAACTTAGGGTAGGAGTTAAAAGAATTGGGAAAAGACAAGAATGCCCCCACTTAAAATGAAAAAGTTTAGAAAATCCTTCAGCGGATAGGCTACTCGCCGGGCGTCATACTTGTGATGGCCCATCGGCCTGGGCATCGGAATAGACCAGGCTGGTTTGGTCCTCTGGAAAATCACTATGATGGCTCCCACGGCCCGTCGCATCCATGACGTCCGTGGTGAATGCCCATCGGGATAGAGGAGGTCTGGGGGGGTGGCACTGGTGGTTTCCCATGGGTTGCCCCATGGCCTGTCAGATTTACGATGCTTGTGGGAACCCCCGTATAGCTGAGGTTAGCTGACAGAGCCTCTGGGTTCTTCCCATGGGAACCCCGATGGGCCGTCGTGTCCACGACGCCCATGGGGCTGACTAGTAGATAAAATTTTTGTCGAGTTTTTTTGTGTTTTGACTTTTAAATGCTTGTCTAAAATTCTGGGGTGTTACACAGCATCCCCTCTCCCTTAGCCTTTACCTGAGCATCACTTGGGCCACATGCACATGCCTACGTGCGCAGTGGCCGGCATACGTGCATGCTGGGTACTGCTTAGCTTGGCCAGCACCTGGCCTAAGTGTGCGCCTGCGCCCAACCACATGCACATAGGCCGCGCATGCAATTCCTGGCCACGTGCGCATGGGCGAGTACTTGGCAGCCTATTTTGGCTAATTCCAGATCGTTGGGGTAGAGAATCCTTGGTCCATGATCGATTTTTCCAACTTCTTTTGGTAAGAATTCTTCGTTAAATTATGTATTCTTCCTTTGATTTCCCTCTAAACCTAATTCGTTCCTCTATTAGAGTTGAACCCCAGAACCTTTATTTTCACTCCTGATCATTCAAAAATCTTAGAACGTGTTTATAGTTTCAGTCCGTGATCGTTCCTTAGACTCTAATTTGGTAAGTTCCTTCCTTAATTTCCATAATTTCTTCTTTGATTCCCTTTTTAATTCTTAAGCTTGTGGGCTATTTTGGAGCCCTTTCGATGGCCAATACTTCTTAATTTTTGGAGCATGTACCTTTGGCAATGCCAATATCATCGTGGTGTTTTTCATTTCTAACCTCAGGTTGTGGGGCTTATGGGCCCACTTGTGACCAAAATTTTTACCCGAATATACTTTTAGCAATATGGGTACGGTTAGCTTCATATTGATGCATAAAATATGTTGTTGATAGTTTGATCATGATTCGGGGCTTCTCAGAGCAGTTCAAGCATAGACGATATTATTCCAGCAGTTAGTCATCAGATAACAAGTAGGTTACAATTTTCCATACCTTAGACTTTGCGTATATAGGCTATAATTACTTTAATTAGTATCCTTGGGTTGGGTATTCTAGGTCGGCACACCAAACCTTGTCCATCTCTTCGGTCTGTATTATTTCTTACGTTGGTTGTAGTATTTGATCTAGTTTTAGAATATTACTCTTGTGGCTCTGTGTGGCCTTGGTATATGCCTTTGGACCATAGATTGTGGGATATTTTAGAATGTTCGCAAGTCCCGGGCATTGAGTTATGACTTTAGGCTGGATGTCTATGATGTAAAGCTGATTGAGCCTGTGCAGGGCCAATACGTTGATTGTGAGCCGTTGGGCTAATCTATTATTTGCGATCATATCGTTCATGCAAAGGGTTTTCTATAATATTTTAATACTACTTTGGTTGCGGGCCTAGGATAACCAGTTTTCTAAACTCTGCATGGCTCGAGGGCCTGTTTTCAGTATAAATGATTATAAAATGGATTTGGAACTGATTTTATGGATCTTATTGGAGTAAAAGGGATATTATGATAGTTTTATCACCGGCTTTCATACTGATACTAGACTCGGCTGATCCGTAGTGCTAGACATATTTTAATACAGATTTATACCTAGGTATACTCTGGGCACCCTTCATTAGGGTTTTCAATTACTGATTTAGACTCGGATAGGTTCCAGGCACCCTTTATTGGGGTTTTGAGATTTCGGTTACTGGTTTAAACCCGGAAACATTCCGGGTAGTTCTATTTAAGATTTTTCAATTTGGTATGTGGTATGCGAGCCTCCATGGACCTTGCCAATTGGGACCAAGGGCTACGTGTTGCAAGTGCCGGAGGAGGGGTATACGGTGTGTGTCTTTCCATGAATCCTACCTACTAGGTTTATAGGCATTAGAAGAGGTACATACAGGGTTACTGTCACACTGGTTTCATCATATCATATCACATCATGCATATTGTATTAGGATCCACCCTTGTTTATTGTTTGCTCAGTGTAGGCTATGGTAGTATGGGATGCTGGAGGGTTTGTTTTCACTTGTATGTGTTTCTCGGGTGTATGGGCGCCTGTTGGGACTGTAGGTAGATTATATTACTGCAATTTTATTGTAGTACTTATTAGAGGCTTCGGATTATTGGTAGATTAGTGGATTCTATATGTTGTGGTTCTATTTATATAGACTTTGATCATTGATGGGTTAGCAGGTTCTACCTCATTGTGGCACTGATTAGTGGCCTTCTGTTTAATTGTGGTGTAGCTTGTTCTATCCTAGGGTTGTACTTGTGAGATTGTTTTTCGATTATTCTTATCTTTGGAGTGGTGTTATTAGCATGATTTCATTAATAATATTGTTTAAAGCATGAATATGTTTACTTGCTTTTTCTTCCTTCTCTTTTATTGAGCTTACAGTATACTACCATTCTTCTTAAACTCTCTCTTTATATATTGTTGTTGCAAGGATGTAGGTGCGTTCTCTTTTCATTCGCCTATGTTTTGTGCTATATATATATATATATATATATATATATATATATATATATCTTTTGTGGCTAGCATAGCATGCTTTTATTCTCGTTGACTTCTATCCATGCTAGTTTTCATGTCCTTTCTCTGTTGCTTCTGTGACTCCTTTGTTGATTATCTGCTACTTACTACTTTTATATTTTATATTCGCTCAGTCGGCCTATGATGCCTACTGAGTACCCATTGCTTTGCAATTGGTGCTCATACTACACTTTTGCATCTTCCTGGTGCAGATCCTAGTATGAGCTATCATCATTGATCGTGTGGATACTCATGCAACTTTTGGATATTTGAGACTAGGGTGAGCTCTTGACGACTGGAGCTTGATCATATCTCATCTTTTGGCACTGTTACTCTTTGTTTATTCGGAGACAGTTGTATATACTATTTTGTTATCTCTAGTACTTTGTATTCTATTAGAGTCTCATGTACTATCATACCAGGTCATGGGTTGGTTTAGCTTTTATATGCATATTTAGGTTGTGTTTTTCCGCATTGCTTTATTTATCTTCTTTCGCTTATTTCTGCTTATTGTGCATGTCTGCATAGGTAGTAACCCATTACTAACCATTCTGGGCTATATGGATTGGTTCGCCTACTGGGGGGTTGTAGGTGCCATCATGACTCGAGAAATCGGGTCATGAAAATTTGTCTTATCAAATTATTTGTCCGAGCATGACTTTCTAAGTCCTCTACTTCAGCACCCCTATCAACATCTTAAACAACAGAAGAATCATAATATGAGCTCGTGGATGGGGGATAGCAATTAGCACAAAAATACCAATGATTATTCAAATGACCATAAATACTATAAAAATTCCTCGTAAAGGTTGGAGAGGTGCACACAACCCTCTCCCGCAAAAATTATGAAAATTTATATCCAAGTGTGGTCCTCCGAAGTACATACAAGAAATATCAACATATTAACACCTATTATTATAATGACCTATTTCATCATTACGTTGAATTAAGGCATGAGTACCTCGCTAGAAAAGTCCCTAGGTGAGAATCAGAAATCTCGGGCTAGGGTGAGCTCAGACTAAAATATAGTTTTTTGTACCTTAGGTGAAATTCGTGTTTTCTGTGTCATCCTGTGGTAGTGTGGTGTCTATTTTTGGATAGCCAACTATGGTAGGATCCTGTAAGAAGTTTCAAGATGAGAATTAGAGTCATAGAACTCCAGATATGATAGTTGTCGCGTTGGGAATGACTTGTGGCATCTATGAAATAATGTATGTTGTGAAATAGGGTTCTAGGAACTAGAACGTCGTGTTCTGGAAATTGTTGCTCGTAGAAACAGAGGGCGCCTCTTTGAAATGGTCCATCACAATAAGCCATTTCTCATTGTGATGATCCATTGTGATGGAGAGCCGTCCATTACAAAGAAATTACGCAGCAGTATACCTAGGAGTTCTGTAGTTTCCTAAGTTATTTTCCTCATAACTCAACTTTGTTCTAGAGCTCTCAAAAGTGCTTTCTGTAAGAAAACTAGGGCAAACTCCATCATTTAAGGTAAATAATACGTAAAACTCTAAATTTATTGATCAATTATCTTATTTAGACCTTGGGAGAAGAATTAATGGTGGATTTCTTACAATTGAGCCCTAGAAGCATGAACTTGGAGAAAAACCCTATGCGTAGGTGTAAAATCACCTAGAATTGATCTTGAATTGTGTTTTTATGAGTTCTAGCATGACAATATTAGTTCTTAACATGTTTAAGGCTAGTGGGAATCTTTGGTTCCATAAAGGTGAAACCTTTAGGCTTAAGAATGGTGGAAAAGCTATAAACTTGAATAAAAACCTTGAGTTCTTGATCCTATAAATGTAATGGTCTAATTAGTAGTTAATTAACTCTTGGGGAATGGTAAGTTGGTAATCTACCAACTTATTTAGTTCTTAATCATGAGTTATTGCCTTGATTTGATTCTATTTAGAAGGATTTTATGCTTCTATTCTCTTATATGCAAGCATTCTTGAGCAGTGAAGATAGAAAATGATTTGAATCCAAATGATCCATAAATGGAAACTAAGTCAAAAGATGATTGTGAAAAAGGAGATCTGCTAGGGATGTGTGCTTGAACCAGCATTTCACAAGATGGCACCTGCAAAAAGTGGAGCTTGGACACTGCCTAACACTGCAGGCACCTGCATGCCACAAGTCCTCAAGGGAAGTCGCAGGTGCCTGCGCAGATGGAGCCACATGTGAAGAGTTTCATAGTGCCCACGAGACTTGGCACCTATATGCCGCAAGTCATCAAGGGTGACTACAGGTGCCATTGCAGGTCGAATCACAAGTAACCTGAATGGAAAAATGGTCCAGAAAAGCTATTAAGTAATTGGGAAGCTTCCAAAACCCTTTTTGGGATATGTGCAATGATTTTACACCATGTTTTTCCCCAATTAGAATATTGTTCATAGAGTACACTTTATAGTACATTCTAAAGCTTCTTCTTCCTTGAAATTGAAGAAAACACCATTGTTGAATATAAAATCATGGAATTGAAGATAGTTTATGAATATGAAAAGAATCCAAGGATTTTACACCATGTTTTCCCCAATTAGAATATTATTCATAGAGTACACTCTATAGTACATTCTAAAGCTTCTTCTTCCTTGAAATTGAAGAAAACACCATTGTTGAATATAAAAGCATGGAATTGAAGCTAGTTTATGAATATGAAAGGAATTGAACGTTTCCCACTTGGTATATTTTCTTTTTCCTTTATTATGAGTAGCTTATTTTACTTCTAGGGGTGTGTGCATGATGGGTGTTTGAAATTAAGATTGGGTGTTGATTATTTAAGCTTATTATTGATTATTATGTGTGAGTCTATTGAATCCTTCATGTTTTAATTGAATAATTGATAGTTGTAAATATTAAATTAGCTTATTAATTATGCTCTTTCTTGATAAAGAAGTTCTATAATTGGGTGGCGATTCAATAGTATGAATTTGAGATTTCCACCATAAGTTTAGGCTAGAAATAGCTTAACTTAGAAATTTCTCATCTAAGAGCTGAGGCTAGAAATAGCTTAACTTAAGCTAATTGGTTGCTTTATTTCTTAGCCTTATGGTTCGGAATAAACCATGATATATATATATATATATATATATATATGTTTGGTAGGTCAAAAAACAACTAGACATAACTCTAACCAAGGCCATCCGCACTTTAATCTAAAATAGTTTGAATGATCAATCCCAATTCCAATGCGTAACCCCATCGGAAGCACATCCCTAGTCTCCCCATCTTTTTTATAAACAATTGTGTTAACCATTAGACTTACTTATAATTTGCAATTACTGTCCCAAAACCATTTCCCCCATTTACTTTTCTTGTTTAGACATTGCGCTTCCTTGTGTGAATTGACTCACAAATTTTGGTAAATCTTTGTGCCAATCCTCGTGGATTTAACCCCAACTCTAATTGGGTTATTGTTTTGTGATGATCAAAGCTACCTCCTTTATAGGAGAGTTTTTTTGGACATTATCAAAAATGACGCCATTGTCGGGAATTCGTTTTTGATTGACATCTTTTTTTATTGATTAAAAAAGTTTTGCATCTTGTTTTTTTATGTTGTTTGTTGTTTTTGGTATTGTGAATAGGTTAATCATGAGCCACGCTAGCAAACAAGGTAGCTTGAATGGTTTTATGGATGTGGAGGATGAGTCAGTAGTTCTGTAATGACCGGGTCCATCATTATGGGTAAACCTTTCATGCCAAGTTTCAGGTTAGATAACTTCCGGGTGTGGAAGTTGGAATTGTTTTGCTAGGCTAGTCTCGGACAGGTTTTGAGTGAGGTATGGTCTAGGATAATCTGAGTGAGGATTGGGTAATGTATTTTGTGATGAGCTAGTTTTTCCGTTTGCTAAGACATTAAAGAGTTCGAGGGACTTTTCGAAAATTAATTCGGGTAAGTAGAACTCCCGGTATTAAGGTTGACGTGAAGGGGTTGTTCTGGAATGTTAGGATTTAAGGTGTGCTATAAAATAGGCACTTTTGGAGGACTTTCCGAGGTTCTGTCCCGTTTCAACCGCTATAGTTATTGACACTGTACTAGAGCGACTACCGCTATAGCAGAGAAATTTCTTCTATAGTGGAAATCAATGTTAGTTAACACTGCTATAACAGTCGATTCTGCTATGACGGCACTGCTATAGTGGTGTACGGACTGCTATAGCAGACTGAGTCAGGTTTAATGCTGAAACATTCCCAAAAATGTTCAGAAACATTTAAGAACATTTTGGGAAAGGGCAGAGACGAAGAGAGGAAAATTTCAATGATTTTCCACCAAACTCCATCGAAAAGGTAAGGTTTTCGCTCCCCACTTTGTTATTTAGATTCCCAATACTTAGAATATTTAATCTACGAGTTTAGGGGAAGGTTTGGGTTAACCTAAGAATGTGGAATCCTCAGAAAAGGGGGATTCTAGGGTGTTGAGTTCTTGAGTTATGTTGTTTATTGGTCATTCATGCCTTAATGACCATTATTCGCTAAATATAGCCGTAAAAATTGTAGTTTATGTCAAATTAGAGGTGGGAAAGCCTAGGAATGGGTGGAATGATTATGGTTTTGCCTAGGGGACTGGGATTTTTCATAATATGGGTAATTTAGGCGATTGGACTGATTTTAGTATATTGTGTACTTTCATTTAGACCAAGAGCAAGAGAAAGCTTTTAGAAATGGGAAGGCTCTGGTCCAGTAAGGTTCAGGCTATTCGCGGTAGGTAATGGTTATTGTCTTGCCAAATGAAATGTATATACATTTAACTATAAGTTATTATTGTATGTGCTTTCATGCTTAGGAAAGGAAGTTATGAATGTCCAAGTACTTGTGGTGTCACTTATATGAAACGAACTTGATTGTTGCTTGTTGGATTTACAAGGGTGTTTCTATTCCTATAATCACTGACTGTTGGTTTTGTGTGATATCCAGTTGGCTCGGGTGCCACACCTGGTATGGAATACTAACGGTTAGCTCAGGTACCATGCCTAGTACAGGTTCTATATTGATTGGGTCGAGTACCACATCTGGTAGGGTTGAATTTGCATTGTTAATTGTGGTTGTCAAATGTTCTATGAGTGGACCGGGTTGATTACTGAATTTGTGAAATTGCATGTTGGTCCTTGAGAGGTTGAGTTGTTACACTTAAATATAGGGTTAGTTCTGGGGTAGATCGGGCATTGCATGTTACCACTAAGTATTGGTCTAGGGATCCATGGTTGGTCCGAGTAATGTAATGAGGCTAATTGTCTTGGTTATTTGTTTATTGTTAAATGATTGTTGAACCTGTTTCATGTGGTTGATAAGTTAGAAGGTAGGCTGAGAGCCTAGAAATTATATTATTATTTATTGCTACATGTTTGTGCTACTTTACTCAGTTTTGGTTTATTATATTTATATTATTTATTTGAGCTGGCCCATAATACTACCAGTACATGATGGTTGTGTACTAATTTTGCACTTGTTTTCTTTCTATGAGAACATGACATCATTCGATGGCTCCTACGCTACCTCAGATCTAGTCCTAGTGATTCCAGAATTCAAGTGTGAGTTGCTTCTGTTGGGCAACCTTGTTTTCTTCCAGTTAGTTATAGTCCAATTGTTTCCAGATTTAAACTCTTTTTTTCTTTTGGGGTTTCATCTCCGTTCTGAACTTTTGGTAGATTGTTTTGGTATGATGACTTTCAGTTTCTAGGGGAAATTCTGTAGGATGTTATCAACTTTGATCAGATGTGAATGATAGTTTATTTTGAATGCAAATTGGTTTTGAGTTGTTAGATTTGCTAAGTGTTGAGTTGTTTACTGGTTCGTTCACCAGGGGGATTCGGGTGGGTGCCACTCACGGCAGGTTAGGTCGTGACAAAGCTAGTATCAGAGCCCTAGGTTCATTGATCTCATCATATCAAAATGGGTCTAGTAGAGTCTTGCGAAATGGTACGGATATGTCTGTACTTTTCTTTGAGAGGATATAGGACTTTAGGAAACTATCTCTTCTTTCTTCCTTCGTGCTATTACTCGATTCCAATTGGTATTCAGTGATACAAATTGGTATCTAACTTCTTTCACTTTTTTGTCCGCAGATGGTTAACAACAAAAATAATGGAGTGAGAGCGGCGGTTGTGGCAGCAGGCCCAGCGGTCAGAGGGAGAGGCAGGGGCAAGGGTAGGGGTAGAAGCCGAGATAGGGAAACACCTACCAAGGGTGGAGCTCAGGTAGGTGCAGGTGCAAGGGCGGCGACCTCTCCCCTACCCTAGGATCCGGTTAAGGAGGAAGTTGAGGTTGTTATTGAGGAGGGCAAGGAACAGGCAGAGGCGGCACTGGCTAGAGTTGCAGGACTTCCCCCTGTGTTGTCGAAGGCATTTTAGTAAGTGTGGAATTTTTTGTGTGGGCTAGTAGGATCTAGAGCCACCCACACGGGTAATGCAAATTAGGTATCAGGAACCCAGCTAGCGGTTGCAATGGCTCCTAAGATTGATGCAGTTTCGGGTACTGATGAATTCTTATGTCTGGTGCTAGGTCCAGTTATGACTGGGAATGAGCACGATATGCTGACTAAGTTCTTGAAACTAAAACCTCCTACATTTCAGGGTATTGATAAAGAGGATGCTTATGAGTTTGTTCTGGACTGTTATGATAGGTTGAATAAGCTGGGCATTGTGCAGAAGCATGGGGTAGAGTTTGTCACCTTTCAGCTTTTGGGTGATACCAAGTAGTGGTGAGGTCTCATGTGGAGTGTCAACCATCAGCTTTGCCTCAGCTGACCTGGACGAAGTTCCATGCTCTTTCATAGAGAAGTATGGTCCCCGGACCTTGAAGGATCATAAAAAGGATGAGTTTCTATCTCTCGAGCAGGGTAACATGTTGATTTCAGCCTATGAGGCCAAATTTCATGCTTTATCCCATTTTTCTACTTAGCATCTGGGTACAGAAGAGGAGAGGATTCATCTATTTGTGAAGGGCCTAAATTCTGAGTTGCACATATTGTATGTGCATATGACTTCAGTGGGGAAGAGTTTTAATGAGGTAATAGATTGTGTGAAGAAATTGGAGGGGGTCAGGCAGGTTGGGCAGGCTAAGGTGTTAGCCAAGAAGTCCCCAAATAAAGGAAATTACAGTGGTTCATATTCCAGGGGTCACAATAAGTAGGTGTATTATGCCCGTCCTATTCAGTCAGCCCTGCCTTCTAATACATGTGGTCATCTGGGAGCCAGTCAGCAATATCATCTACTAGAGGCCAGGGGGCTTTTTACACCTCTACTAGCAGGTCTACTCTTGATCGCGGGTATTTTCATTATGGTGATTCAAGTTACTTCAAGAGGGAGTGACCTCATAGGCAGACATGTAATTAGACTCAACAACAGTCTAAAGCTGTGGTTCCAGCTGGTAGAGGTGGCTACGCTAGGAGTCGTCCACAGGTTGGGTGAGGTAACTTTCAGAGAGGTTGGGGAGACATAGGAAATGGTGGTGCGGGCAGGGGAGTGGTGCAGCCAGCGAGGGAAGTTGCTCGAATTAATGATCGAGCCCATTGTTATGCTTTTCTAGGGAAGCCTAAGGATGAGGCGTCAGATGCTGTGACCATAGGTACATTTCTAGTATGTGATAGGATGGCCTCTGTACTGTTTGACCCAAGTTCTACTTATTCATATGTTTCTGTGAAATTTGCTTTGGGTTTAGATTTAGTTTGTGATGTTCTTGATTTCCATGTTTATATTTCCACCTTAGTTGTAGAGTCTGTGATAGTAACCCATGTTTATTGTACTTGCCATGTGGTTTTTTTGGGATTACAGACTTGGGTAGATTTGGTTATTCTGGACATGTTAGATTTTGATGTTATTTTGGGTATGACCTGCCTGTCTCCATATCATGCAGTGTTGAATTGTAATACTAAGACCGTGACTCTAGAAATTTCGGGTAAGGATAGGCTTGAATGGGAAGGTGTGTACAGGCTAAGATCATATCATTTTGGGTATGACCTGCCTGTCTGCATGCTAAGATCATATCATTTGTTTGGACTAGAAAGTTAGTGGGAAGAGGGTGTTTGGCCTTTTTGTCTCATCTCCAGGATGATAGTGTGGAGTCCCCATCGATTGAGTCAGTTCCGGTAGTTTCAGAGTTTCAGGAGGTGTTTTCAACAGATTTTCCTGGCATGCCTCCGAAAAGAGACATTGACTTTTGTATAGGCTTAAAGTCGTACACTCGCACAATTTCCATTCCTTCTTATCGCATGGCTCCGGCAGAGTTAAGGGAACTTAAGACTCAACTTTAGGAACTCTTAAATAAAGGCTTTATCCATCCCAGTGCTTTACCTTGTGGTGCTCGTGTGTTATTCGTGAAAAAGAAAAATAGTAGTATGAGGATGTTTATAGACTACAGGTAATTGAATAAGTTTACCATCTGAAACAAGTATCCTTTACCTAGCATAGATGACCTCTTGGACTAGTTTTAGGGTGCATCTATATTTTCAAAAATTGACTTAAGGTCAGGGTACCATCAGTTAAAGATTAGGCCTGAGGACATCCCTAAGACGGCTTTCAAGACTCGTTATGGGCATTATGAGTTCCTAGTGATGTTGTTTGGGTTGACCAATGCGCCAGTGGCATTCATGAGTTTTATGAATGGGGTATTCAAATCGTATCTGGATTCATTCATCATCATGGTTATAGATGACATTCTAATTTACTCCAAGAGTAGGGAGGAGCATGCAGAGCATCTTCGTATTGTTTTGGATATTTTAAGGCACCAGAAGCTGTATGCCAAGTTTTCCAAGTGTGAATTTTGGTTGACTTCTGTTGCCTTCTTAGGGAACGTAGTGTCAAAAAGAGGGTGATGGTGGATCCCCAGAAGATTGAGGCAGTTAAGACTTGGGTCCGACCTAGCTCTGTGATTGAGGTTAGGAGTTTTGTGGGGCTTGTAGGCTACTATTGTAGATTTGTCAAGGACTTTGCATCCATCGCTACTCACTTGACAAGGTTGACTCAGAAAGTGGTACCGTTTGTGTGGTTCAACAAGTGTGAAGAGAGCTTCCAAAAGCTTAAGACACTTCTTACCACAACTCTCATCCTATCATTGTCAGTTGAAAGTAAGGATTTCATTGTGTATTATGATGCTTCATATTTGGGTTTAGGTGCTGTGTTTATGTAGGACAGGAATGTTATAGCTTATGCTTCAAGACAGTTGAAGCCTCATGAGAAAAATTACCCAACCTATGACTTGGAGTTGGCAGCAGTGGTCTTTGCACTCAAGATTTAGAGGCACTACCTCTATGGTGTCAAGTGTGAGGTTTTCACGGACCATCGCAGTCTACAACATGTGTTTACTAAGTGGACTAGAATCTAAGGCACAAGAGGTGGATGGAGTTGTTGAAGGATTATGATGTAACCATCCAGTATCATACGGGTAAGGCTAATGTGGTGTAAGACACATTGAGCCGGAAAGCAGTTAGCATGGGAAGTTTGGTTTATTTAGTGGTGTCCAAACGACCATTGGCTAGGGAGATTCGGGCACTAGAATTGTAACACCCCAGAAATTCTATGCTAAGATTTGAAACTTTTTTCATATATGGTTAGATCATAACCAATGAGTTTTCTGTGAATACAAGTATTAAGATCAATTATTAAGCTTTGGAGTTGTATTAGATATGAATTAGGGTCATAAAGAACCTCTAGCTCAAAGTTGAGTTGAAAGCTTCCTTACCGATTGAGTTTTAGTGTAAGATTTTTCAAGGGTCAACTTCAAATGATTATAACTCCTAGAATATGAAGCGTTAGGTGGCCTAGTACCTACCATATAAACTATATTTGAATTATCTTTCCAACGCCACTGACCTCTCATTAATCTAAGTCTAGAGTAAAACGTTATGGGTATTTTAGTGAAGCACTGTCAGCTGCCAAAAGCTGACGCGCTGGCCGACGGGCGTGGCTCAACCTAATGGGCTAGCCGACGCCCGTGCCTCCCACGACGGCCCGTGGTGGAAGCCCATGGGAATGAGCCAGTGAGCCCTTTTGGCCCCCTTTAAGGGCCACGGTTGGGTCCGATGGCCCATGGGGGCCATGACAGCCCGTGGGAAGCCCCGTCCGACGACCTTTTACTTTTTTTCAGCTTTTAAGTTGAGGGTAGTTTGGTCCTTTCCTTACCTCAGGTCTTTACACATATATTTTAAGCACCCTAAGGGGGTTATTCCTCAGAAAAATATCGATCAATCTCTAGAATTATTCTCTCAAACTCTAAGGCAAGACACCTAGGGTTTCAAGCAAGCAAGATCATAGAAGCTCTAGCAAGAAAGTCTCTCAAGGGTTTTTCTTCATATTTCTTCTCCAAGTTTTCATCCCCCAGTTCCAGCCCTAGAAATCCTTCAGTAATCAGGTATGTGGATATTTAATGAGGATCTCCTTTCACCCTCATGTCCAAAGTTCAGCTTTCAGTTATGATTTCTACAAATATATGATTTTAGGGTTCATACCCAATTATGCATGTTTTTACCGAATTGAATTCCTTATGATACTATATGTTTCCATACATGTTCAAGGGATATTTCATGAAGTTTTACAGATATTTTATTAAAATCCTTGGAATTTAGATGAAATAGACTTATCCTTGATTTACAGTATCTTCTGCATGAATTAGCTTTCCTTTCAAGAACTTGGCATTAAATTGTAATGTTTTCACATTAAGTAGCTTTTCTTCAGGAATATAGTCTAGTCTACTAGCACTCAGTTTTAAAGCATGAAATCAGTCAATTTTTATCCCACATCTTTTCAGAAGAATAGAATGCTTTCAGTCTTAACATTATATTGTATTCTCAGATTATTATCAGTATTTGAGCTTTCCAGTATTTCATCTTGTATTCATCGCTCATACGTTCAGTTAGGAGTAGGCTTAGTACCGAGTGGACGAAGGGATAAAGGCTCTGCTGTCATCTTTAGGCTGAGACCTTTAGTAGCAGTCCCTAAGTCCCAAAACTACGGTGCCACCGTTGGTATTAAAGGAGTCAGCTATCAAACTAGGCTTCACCTCCTTGTCCCTTGTGGACATCAGTAATGGATCCACGTCAGAATTGTTCGTACCCTTGGAAAGGTATGAACACCCTTCCATCCAGGGTTACAGGTTGGCTCCACAGTTATCTCAGCTTAGGGTATGTCGGTTAATAGTAGCTCCCACAGTCCATATTCATTATTGCATGACCTTATATTCAGTTATCCAGTTCAGTTCATTATTATACATTTACATGTTTATATACTTGGTCATTGCATCAGCTTATATCTTTCATCTTGCACTCAGTACAGTATATCAGTATTTTCATCATGTTCAGTAGAAGAAACTCCCCTAAGGATTTACTTTAAACATGAATTTTAGCATGACTCATGGTTTTCAGCTCAGTTGCACTATTTCATAATTACAGGCATACTCTATCTTTTAGTCCATGAAATCCCAAGTAACAGCTTTCCTTATCTTTAAGCATCATGATCTTACAATTACAGTCCAACAACATGATTTACATTCTCTTAAGTAAAAAGAGTTTATGTTATACAGCTTTGACTTATGCACTTCAGATATTATACATAGTCCAGCTTTCAGCCATACTTTCAGTATACATGTATCTTTTCATGATTTACAGTAAGTGTATATCTCACATGCTCAGTACATTCAAAGTACTGATCGTATACTTTCCTTGTGCTGCATAATTTTATGATGTAGGTTTCAGTGCTAGCTCCCAGGATCATGGTAAGATAGATCGCAGCTTCCAGTCAGCAGTTGAGGATGAGTTCTCCTTATTCGGGAACTCCAGTAAGTAGCAGTCATAGTAGTTTACGTTTAGTTTGATATATTGATTAAAGATAGTTCGGTTCATGTCCCGGCTAACTATAGTCAGTATTAATAGAGGCTTCATAGACAGTTAGACAGTCAGTCAATGAGTTGTATCAATTTTCAAACACTCTTGTATCTCAGTTATGAAAGTTCATTTTGTTATAATATTTTCACAAGAGCTCATCACATTTTATCTTCAAGGGTTAGCTTGGGGTCACCTGTAATTCTAAGCACCGTGTTGCGTCCAGGGTGTAGGCTCGGGGAATGACAAACTTGGTATCAGAGCATAGAGTTCAAGTGTCTTAGGGTGTCTATGAAGTCGTGTCTAGTAGAGTCCTGCAGAATGGTACGGAGACGTCTGTACTTTTCTTCGAGGGGCTACTGGAATTTAGGAAATGTTTCCCTTTATTCATAATCCAAATCGTGCAGTAAAGTTGTTCCCTCAGAAACATATACAGATTTGTGCGTTAATCCACTTCCTCCAATCATGCCTCATCTTTGAGGTGGTGGAAATAGTAAAGTTCATATCCCCATCAGTGAGGTCTTCTCAGATAGATCCATCTGAAAGTTGAGAGACTGCACAAGTGCTAAAGAGGACCCCACTAGTGCGTAAAGTCTACCAATCCAAAAGCATGTATCATGTTTCCATTCATGCAGATTGAACCCATAGTAGAATGTGCTCTCAGACTCCCGTCAAAAATATTTTCTATGAATAGTGCCTTAGCCAAAAAGTATGGTTCCCTAAACATTTGGGTAGTACAGTCACTCAAGAGTTAGTGTGAATTGCGGTTTTATGAGCCATAAGTAGCAGAATGACCCCAGAACTAGATGTATGAATTCAGAAGTATAGTAACTATAAGGTGAGATGGTGATGCTAGTCTTATAGAATTGACCTAGTAGACTTGACATATATGTATGTAGAGAATTAAGTTGATTAATTTTCAATGAGTATGGTGGTGTAGGTAAGATGTATATATGACCCCTAGATGAATTAGTAAATTTTGACTAAGTCATGAGAAAAAGAAGAGTCTTAAACATTAGAAATATAGATGGGTACCCAGAGTAGTATGTTGTTACATGACATTCAGGGATCTTATGGTACTATGTGTGACTAGTTTAGAAATTCTCAAGTTGTTAATTTTGGAGTAGGCCTTGTGTATGTTATATGGTGTTCTTAAGAAATGAATTTAGGGGGAGTACAGATATACAATGTTGAGACCCTTAGTAGGGGGTTAATTTAGTTGTTTTGGGTTGATATAGTAACACCCCAGATCTCAGACCAGCATTTAAAACCCAGAAACTCAGAAAAACTCATAAATTCACTAGTAGTGTCATACCCCACGGGCTAACCCACGGGCATCGAAGGACCGACAGCCCGTTAGGGTCACTGTAGGAAGAGCCTAGTGGCTCTGTTCATCCAGCTTCAGCCCAACGGAAGTCCCCACGGGCGTCGAAGGTCCGACGGGCTGTGGGACAAACCGTGGGAACCTTCCAGAGCCCCCAATCCCAGCCTCCCTTGCCCCGATGGGCAAGTGCCACAGGCATCACTGATGCGACGGGTTGTGGGTCTTCCCATGGGATTGTTCCAAAGGTCAATCCCAAGATTTCCCCATCCCGATGGCCTGGCCGACGGGCCATCGCAGGTCCAATGCCCGTAGGATAGCCATCCGGCGAAGGAGAAAAAAAATAGTCTGCAATTTTCTTTTGAGTCAGGGATATTCTAGTATAGTATCTTCCCTACATCCCAAACTTAGAGGGGTGACTTTTGAACTATGGGGGAGATGATGGAATGCGGAACCAAGTCCAGTCTTGCAACTCAACTAGTATAGAATTGTAGAAAGCTCTATGATGGGATATCAATCCATTCTTATTCTAGCGGAATGCCTAGCACTTCAGTCAAGATGACACTATGCTCAGAAGTATTTGTGTCATATTCATGACTATGTTCATGCACTCTATCTAGATTCATGTCCATGCTCAGCTCCTAAAACAAACAGAAATTGCTTCAGACAACAATCCCAGTTTTACTTTATGATTCCATGAATTTCAGCTTTATGTCAAGATATTGATTATATATAATCCCATCTCTCACAATATATTCAGTTCTATGCCCTCAGTCCTCAAGTTATGCCCTAATGGCTAATAGCACCAGGCTACATCATGTAGATGGTCAGATCAGATCTTTAGAATGACTCATGCTTATGATTTCCTTGCTCAAAGCTTTATGTACTTACACCCAAACTAGTGATGGGTGGTTATAACATGTATGCTTAGAATAATCCTCTATTCAGGCCTTATGTGCTCAGATGTGAAGTACTCATGCCCTTTGCACTCATGTCCCTAAGTATCATCTTAAGTGACTAAATCTCGCTAGGTATGAGTCAAGTTTCAGCAGTACCCCTTATCCTTGTTAATGATGCTCAGTTCAGATTCAATGTTCACAGGTAAGAGTAGGCCTCTAGTGCAGGTTAGGTATTTAACTAGCATTACCATGCTAGGTGTAGCAGTTTGTGCCTCCAAGTTAGGTTTGAACATAGTGAAACCAAGCAGTTAGGCTCAGACCTCAGTAGTTACATATTCTAGTTTTACACTTATGGTTCGTGCTCAGCCGCCTCTTCATGATTTTATGAGAGTCCTTATAACAGATCAGTTCAGACCTGCCAGTATCCATTTCCTGAGAACAAGAGGCTTTCCATTGGGCTTAATCCACACTAGTAAGTTCAGTTTAAAAGAGAATAGTCTTCTCGTACAGTTACTCCTCTCAGTTTTATGTTCCTTTCAGCTAAATATGATTTCTAAGAATGCATTCATTCTTTATGAGTTTCAGCTAAGTCTCTACTCTCACTCCAGACTAGTTATCATATTGGAGATTCAGTTTCATGTCCTACCAGTGTTCTTATGCTCTCAGTATGCATACATGCCTCACGAACCTAGCTCAGCTCATGTTTCAGTCAAAAATCAGTTACCATGTTAGTACTACAGCTTTTAGAACTCAGTCGGCGGGATTGTAGCCCTTTCCCCATAACTTCATCCTAGTTAGTCTTCATTCGAGGACGAATGATCCCAAGGGGGAGATATTGTAACACCCCAAATTCTATGCTAAGATTTGAACCATTTTTCATATATGGTTAGATCAGAACCAATGAGTTTTCTATTAACACAAGTATTAAGATCAATTATTAAGTTTTGGAGTTGTATTAAATATGAATTAGGGTCATAAAGAACCTCTAGCTCAAAGTTGAGTTGAAAGCTTCCTTACCGATTGAGTTTTAGTGGAAGATTTTTCAAGGGTCAAATTCAAACGAGTATAACTCCTAGAATATGAAGATTTAGGTATCCTAGTACTCACTATATTAACGTTATTGGAATTATCTTTCCAACGCCACCAACCGCTCGTTAATCCAAGTCCGGAGTAAAAGGTTATGGGTATTTTAGTGAAGCACTGTCAGCTGTCAAAAGCTGACGGGGCTGGCCGACGGGCGTGGCTCAACCTGACGGGCTGTCCGACGCCCGTGGCTCCCACGATGGCCAGTGGTGGCAGCCCATGGGAATGATCCAGTGAGCCCTTTTGGCCCCTTTAAGGGCCACAGTTGGGTCCGACGGCCCGTGAGGGCCACGACAGCTCGTGGAAAGCCCGGTCCGACGACCTTTCTACTTTTTTTCCAGCTTTTAAGTTGGGGGTAGTTTGGTCCTTTCCTTACCTCAGGTCTTTCCCCATATATTTTAAGCACCCAAAGGGGTTTATTCCTTAGAAAAACATTGATCAATATCTAGAATTATTCTCACAAACTCTAAGGCAAGACACCTAGGGTTTTAAGCAATCAAGATCATAGAAGCTCAAGCAAGAAAGTCTCTCAAGGGTTTTTCTTCAGATTTCTTCTCCAAGTTTTCATCCCCCAGTTCCAGCCCTAGAACTCTTTCAGTAATCAGGTATGTGGGTATTCAATGAGTATCTCCTTTAACCCTCATGCCCAAAGTTCAGCTTTCAGTTATGATTTCTACAAATCTATGATTCTAGGGTTCATACCCAATTATGCATGTTTTTACCGAATTGAATTCCTTATGATACTATATGTTTCCCGTACATGTTCAAGGGATATTTCATGAAGGTTTACAGATATTTTATTAAAATCCTTAGAATTTAGATGAAATAGACTTAGCCTGGATTTACAGTATCTTCTGCATGAATTAGCTTTCCTTTCAAGAACTTGGCATGAAATTATAGTGTTTTCACATGAAGTAATTTTTCTTCAAGAATTCAATATAGTCTAATAGCACTCAGTTTTAAAGCATGAAATCAGTTAGTTTTTAGCCCACAGATTTTCAGAAGAATAGAATGCTTTCAGTCTTAACATTATATTGCATTCTCAGATTATTATCAATATTTGAGCTATCCAGTATTTTAGTTTCTATTCATCTCTCATACATTCAGTTGGGAGTAGGCTTAGTACTGAGAGGACGAAGGGATAAAGGATCTGCTGTAAGATTTAGGCTGAGACCTTTAGTAGCAGTCCCTAAGCCCAGAACTATGGCGCCACCGTAGGTATCAGTAGCGGATCCACGTCAGACTTGTTTGTACCCTTGGCAAAGTATGAACACCCTTCCATACAGGGTTACAGGTTGGCCTCACAGTTAGCTCAGCTTGGGGTATGTCGGTTAATAGTAGCTCCCATAGTCCATATTCATTATTGCATGACCTTGTATTCAGTTATCCAGTTTAGTTCAGTATTATACAGTTACATGTTTATATACTTTGTCATTGCATCAGCTTATATCTTTCATCTTACACTCAGTACAGTATATCAGTATTTTCAGCATGTTCAGTAGAAGAAACTCCCTTAAGGATTTACTTTAAACATTAATTTTAGCATGACTCATGGTTTTCAGCTCAGTTGCACTATTTCATAATTTACAGGCATACTCTATCTTTTAGTTCATGAAATCCCAAGTAACAGCTTTCCTTATCTTTAAGCATTATGATCTTACAGTTACAGTCCAGCAACATGATTTACATTCTCTTCAGTAAAAAGAGTTTATGTTATACAACTTTGACTTATGCACTTCAGATATTATACATAGTCCAGCTTTCAGTATATGTATCTTTTCATGATTTACAGTAAGTGCATATCTCACATGCTCAGTACATTCAAAGTACTTACCACATACCTTCCTTATGTTGCATTGTTTTATGATGTAGGTTTCAGTGCTAGCTCCCAGGATCATGGTCAGACAGATCGCAGCTTCCAGTCAGCAGTTGAGGATGAGTTCTCCTTATTCGGGAACTCCAGTCAGTAGTAGTCATAGTAATTTATGTTCAGTTTGATATATTGATAAGAGATAGTTGGGGTCATGTCCCGGCTTACTATAGTCAGTATTAATAGAGGCTTCATAGACAGTTAGACAGTCAGTCAACGAGTTGTATTAGTTTTCAAACACTCTTGTATCTCAGTTATGAAAGTTCATTTTGTTATAATATTTACAAAAGAGCTCAGCACATTTTAGCTTCCGCATTTACTTTCAGTCTTTATCTCAGAGGTATGCCAGAGCATGGGTTAACTTGGGGTCACTTGTGATTCTAAGCTCCATGTCGTGTCTAGGGTATAGGCTCGGGGAGTGACAAGAATCTGGGTTCATGCAATTAGGAATCTCAGGACAGGTAGGGGTGTTGTCCAGTGTTGAGGTCAAATCCACATTTATGGAAAAAATAAAGTCCAAACAATTTAAGGATGTGCAGTTGAACAAACTTCAAAGAAAAGTAGTATCCGGAGAGTTTGGGGATGCTGTGTTGGATACCCGTGGGGTGATGAGTTTCATGGGGAGTATTTGTGTTCCTCGGGTTGATGACATAATTCAGAAGGTGTTGGCAGAGGCTCATGGTTTGCGATATTCAATTCATC
The DNA here is from genome assembly GCA_003996215.1 of Jaltomata sinuosa. Taxonomy (NCBI): domain Eukaryota; kingdom Viridiplantae; phylum Streptophyta; class Magnoliopsida; order Solanales; family Solanaceae; genus Jaltomata; species Jaltomata sinuosa. The sequence continues at coordinate 1,105,002 of QJPP01006936.1, forward strand.
CGGGCGTAAGAAAAATGTACCAAGACTTGAGGCAACTTTATTAGTGTCCTGGGATGAAAAGTGACATAGTTAATTATGTGTCCAAGTGTCAAAACTATCAGCAGGACAAGTATGAGCATCAAAGGCATGCAGGATTACTTCAGAAGATGCTCATTCCCGAGTGGAAGTGGGAAAGGATAGCAATGGATTCCGTGGTAGGTCTTCCTAAATACTTCACTTTAGGGGTCATTATGACCAGTTTCTACTATTGTGTGAGTTCTCATACAACAATAGCTACCACTCTAGTATTGATATAGCATCATTTTGAGGCATTGTACGAGAGGGGATGTTGATCACCTATAGGGTGGCTTGAGGCAAGCGATTTGAAACCTTTGGATATGGACTTGGTAAGGGAACCTTAGGAAAAGGTGAGGGGAATTCAGACCAAGTTGCTAGGAGCCCAAAGCAGGTAGAAACAGTACGCAGATCGCAAGGTAAGAGACATGGATTTCCAGGTTAGTGAACATGTGCTATTGAAAGTTTCACCAATGAAAGGGGTTATGCGGTTCAGCAAGAAGGGTAAGCGCAACCCCCGGTACATTGGTTCTTTAGAGGTTCTCGAGATTGTAGGGCCAGTGGCTTACAGGCTAGCACTACCGCCCAGTTTATCCGGAGTCCATCCAGTCTTCTATCTATCCATGTTTAAGTGATACCATAGGGATGAGGAATACATCATTAAGTGGGATTCAATTTTTCTAGACAAGGATCATCAATATTAAGAGGAACCGATTGTGATTCTTGATCGGGATGTCCGGAAGTTGAGGACAAAGGAGATCAAATTTGTAAAAGTTTAGTGGAAGCATCATCCGATTGAGGAAGACACTTGGGAAATCAAGAAGGACATGCGGGACAAGTACCCTCACTTGTTTGAGGATTTAGGTACTACACTTTCCCCCTTTTATTTCATCTTTTTGGGTTTGACAGTTCGCGAATGAATGATGGAAAAATTGGTATCTGTTGTAACGATCGGGTTTGTCATTACAGGTAAACCTTTCATGCCAAGTTTTGGGTTAGAAAACTTTTGGGTTTGGTAGTTTGAATTTTTGGGCTAGGCTAGTCTCAGACAGTTTTTGAGCAAGGTATAGTTTAGGGAAATCCTGGTGAGGATTAGGTAATATATCTTGTGATGAGCTTGTTTTTCTATTAGCCAAGACATTAGGGAGTCCTGGGGACTTGACTTTTCGGAAATGAATTCGAGTAAGTAGAACTCCTGGTATTAAGGTTGACGTGAAGGGGTTATTTTGGAACATCAGAATTTAAGGTGTGTTGTAAAATGGGCAATTTTGGGAGAATTTCTGAGGTTCTGTCCTGTGTCAACCGCTATAGCAGTTTACACTACACTACAACAACTACCGCTATAACAGAGAAATTCCCACTATAGCAGAAGTCAATATCGGTAAGCACCGGCATAGCAGTCGATTCCACCACTGTGATACCGCTATAGCGGTGTACGAACCTCTATAGTAGACTAAGTCAGTTTTAATGTTGAAAGTTCCCCAAAAATGTTCAAAAACTTTCAAGAATGTTTTGGGAAAGGGTGGAGACGAAAGGAGGCAAATTTCAGTGATTTTCTACCAAACTCTATTGAAAAGGTAAGGTTTTCGCTCCCTAATTTGTTATTTCGATTCTTGATCCTTAGAATCTATAATCTATGGGTTTGGGGGAAGGTTTGGGTTAGACTATGAATGTGGAATCCAGGGAAAAGGGGGATTCTAGGGTGTTGAGTTCTTGGGTATGTTTTTTATGAGTCATTCATGCACTAATCACAATTATTAGATAAATATAATTGTAAAAATGGTAGTTTAGGTTGAATTAGTGGTGGGAAAGCATGGGAATGGGTGGAATGATTATGGTTTTGCCTGGGGGACTGGGATTTTTCATAATCCGAATAATTTAGGCCATTAGACTGATTTTAGTATATTGTGTACTTGTTTTTAGACCAAGAGAAAGAGAAATCTTCCAAAAATGGGAAGGCTCCGGTCCAGTAAGGTTCAGGCTATTCGAGGAGGTGATTTTTATTGTCTTTCCATATGCAATGTATATATATAAGTATAGCTTAGTAATGTATGTGCTTTCATGCTTAGGAAAGGAAGTTATGAATGCACAAGTATTTGGGGTGTCACTTATGTGAAATGAACTTGATTTTTGCTTGTTGATTTTACAAGGGTGTTTTCTAATCATATAATCATTGACTGTTGGTTTTGTGTTATATTTTGGTTGGCTCAGGTACCACGCCTGGTACGGGATACTACTGGTTGGCTCGAGTACCACGCTTGTTATATGTTCTATATTGGTTAGCTCGGATACCACGCTTGGTATGGGTTTAATTTGAATTATTGATTTTGGTTGTCGAAGGTTCTATGAGTGGATTGGGTTGATTGCTGAATTTGTGATATTGCATGTTATTTCTTGAGAAGCTCGGTTGTTACACTTAAATGTGGGGCTGGTCCTGGGGTGGATCGGGCATTGCATGTTAACACTAAGTGTTGGTCTAGGATCCATAGTTGGTCTGGGTAATGAAAGGAGGGTAATTGTCTTGGTTATTTGTTCATTGCTAAATGATTAATGAACCTGTTTCATGTGGTTGATAAATTAGAAGGTAGGCTGAGAGCCTGGAAATTATATTATTGGTTGTTGCTACATGTTTGTGCTGCTTTACTCAGTTTTGATTTATTGTATTTATATTATTTTTTGGAGCTGGCCGATGATCTCTTTTGGGGTTCCATCCCCATTCTATACTTTTTGTAGATTGGTTTGGTATGATGACTTGTAGTTTCTAGGAGAAGTTCCGCAGGATGTTATCAGCTTTGATTAGATGTGAATGATAGTTTATTTTTAATGCAAATTAGTTTTGAGCTGTTAGATTTGCTAAGTGTTGGTTTGTGGACTGGTTCGCTCACCCGGGGGATTCGGGTAGGTTCCACTCACGGCGGGTTGGGTCATGACAAGTTTATGGCGTAGTGGGTTCCATTGGCTTACCTTCCACTGTCAGTAATGTAGTATTTCATGTGACAAGCACTATGCTACATTTGATTCAAATGAATGTCTTGTATGGAGGACTAGCAAATGAGAATGCTAATCGGCATATTCAAAATTTTGTTGATCTTTGCCAGCCCTTTAACATCCCAAAATATTAGTCAAGAGTCCATCCGATTAAGACTATTTCTATTCTCTCACGGGAGAGGGGATCGCTTGGCTAGAAGAGCTACCCGAGGGCTCTATTACCTTATGGAATGGATTAGTCAAGGCCTTTTTAGACCAGTTCTTCCCACCTTCAAGGATGTTGCAATTACGTGATGAAATCACAAACTTCCATCAATTGCCAGATGAACCTTTGCATGAGGTTTGGTTGAAGTTCAAGAAAAAGATGTTTTGTGTCCAAACCACGGGCTACCAGATGGAGTACTCTTGAAAATCTTCTACCAATCACTTGACTCCATGAACAAGCCTGTAGCAAACAATCTTGCGAGACATTCAATCATGGATCAAATATTTAGACTTGCAAAGGCTCTTTTTGATAGAATGACCAAGACAAATAGATCCTGGAACACGAGGGATGCCAAGGTGACATCGGGTATCATCTCCGCTATCATGACCAATGAAATAATGAGAAGAGAGGAAGAACGATATGAGGCTATGGCAAAAATAATGACTCAAGTTGAATTGCTAGCCAAATATATGATAAGTGTTGAAGTCAAAAGTGTGAATGTGTGTTGGATCCTATGGAGCCAAATTCCATGAAGAAGGTAGTGCTTATACATTGGTTGATAAGGAAGCTTATTTGTGAGACCCTGTGTTTTTTCCCGCATAATATACATAGTGTGGTATGAGTGTATGGTGTGTATATGACTTGTTTTAGAATGTAGGGAGAATAAAGTTGCAAATGGGTGGTAATATCAAAGAATTAAACTAATGTTTTAGGTCAAACGAATCCCTTAAATAAAAGTTTGAGTGAAAGAAATGTCTCGTGTAATACCTCGCATGTTCAGAAGGTTTAAATTAACTCGTACCTTCGGGGTAAGACTAATAGTGTCTAATATGCTAAGAAGGATGTGTTATGAGGTATTATCATTGCAAAATTGTCGTATGTTAAGTTTTGAAGTCAAGTAAGTTGCGAAATAAAAATCAGCAAAAGTTATCGTAAGTTTCTTTAATAAATTTTCTGAACTTTGGATCAAATATCTCAGAGATTTTCTCCCTATATATAAAGAGCTAGAGAGACGCCAACCTACCAAATCGAAGATCTACGAGTCTAGTTTCCAAAGTATAAAACCTCACATCAAATTAACATCAGAGTAAAAAGCTATAGTTGTTTTAACGCGGACTGTCTGGGCTGAAATCAGGTCGCGAACCGGGTCAGGTCAAAATCGATTTAAAGCTGCAAATTGACGTTTTAACATCCCAAAACAGTTCTAAAATTGAGAGAAAATATACGAGAGGGTTCCAAAAGTGTTCTTGAATGATCAAAGTGCATTTTTAGTGATTTATATCGCTAAAGTTTTCGCATGAGCCTAGAAATGCGATCTCTACGCATGGCAACCATTTTCCCCTTTGATAAGCCATGTTTGGAGATGGTTTCAGAACATAGAACTTCATAGTTCTTGGTGGTTCTTCAATCTTTACACTTGGTTTTCTAAGGTAACCATCTCGAGGAACTTTCATGATTATTTTTATGAAGTTCTACGGATGTTTCGTCAAGTTGTGATCCTGCGGAAAATTTGCCTATTTAGGCATAATTATGAACTGTTTATAGGTGCGTATAAGCTATGTATATATAGTGTTTTTGAAGCTTAGGGCATAAGGAAAAAACTTCTTTGAAGGAACTATGGGCATTCAGACGTTCGTTGGAAAGGTATGTTAAGGCTAAGCATTGTCCTTCCTTTGAGCACGAATTTTAAAAAATTCCTAAATCATCAAATGCGATATTTTACTATTCGATTGCTAGAAAGACCTTCTGTGAAAGTTATTGGGATCGCAGCTGAAGTATTTTCATAATTTTATTGTATTTATATCCCACTCATTTGGTTATATAGGGCATTTGACATTTATATGTCAGTTTGTTGACTTCCTTGACTATATGTCCATATGTATCAATTTTTATTCTTCTTTGGGTGTTGTGACTTAAAATAATTATGGAGGAGTATTAAATATTTGCAATCAGTCTTCCTTCCTCGCTAAAATGCTTTTTGAAAAACATTAAAATAATACGGCGATTTTCAAAACTCTCAAATATAACTCGTATTTTTAAACTACCAAAGGACATGGTTTTTGAAATACTTTTATTTACAAAGTATTAAGTAAACATATATAGAAACAAAGTGAAGCACCTTAATCTATTTATGAACATCTTCAAGTTTAATTTACCTTTCTAAAGTCGAGTTAAGTGTTCCAGTTTATTGTAAAAGCATATGAGGTTTTATGAGGCATTTACATGTATACGAAAGTGATTATGAGATTATGAGAACAAGAGTACCAACAGGACAAGATTGGCAACATGATTATGTAACATATATGCATTATGAATACATGACATGACATGCTATGCATTCTAATCCCAAGCTATAATCGGGAGGTATGAGGCTTATTGCCTATATTTATACGTATGATACACAAATGACCATAAGTTGGCAAATATGATGTTGGTTAGATACCAAAAGACACCACCATTGCTAGTATTTGGTTGGTTATGACATGCATTTGCATTGGTTTATGTATACGTATTCACGACATATGATTACACAAGCATACTATGCAATTTTATTTCTATAAGGTCAGATGTCAGCCATAGAGGATATCAGAGTTTCAGTTTCTGGTGGTATCTCTATTACCCTTTTTACAGTAGCTATTTATGATTCTACGTTTCGCCTTACATGCTAGTACATTTTTATTCGTACTAACATCAAATTGCCTGGGGATGTTGTATTTTTGTTTCATTCATGCAGGTCTAGGTAGGAATTTTGATCGACCTCTATACTAGGATTTGGGGTTCAGTCGTGAGTTGGTAAGCTCCACCTTTTCCTGGAGCTATCATAGGATGTTTACTTTTGTTGTACAGTTTGGGTATAGTTGGGGCCTTATCCCAACCAATGCTTATGACATTCTTAGAGGCTATTATAGACACAATATTCTGGGTTTCTATCTGTAGTTTCCAGTCTTCAGTCCCTTAGGCTTTGTATGTATATGTACGTATGTATGTATGTCTTTAGTTATGACCTCGGCATCCATCCAGTACTTCATTATTTTTGGCTTGTCTACCTTCATCTATATGACTTTATATAGTTCAGGTTGACCTTCACAGTCCAGGCTTAGTATTTCAGATGTTGTGCTGCCCAATTTTTTAGGCCTGGAGTTTAGTCAGCTAATATGTTTCAGTTGCTAACTCAATCGAATAAGGTATCGAGTGCCAGTCGCGCCTTCCCTAGTTTAGATCATGACATTATTACTTGTTGAATCGAATGGTGGGTTCTCGCCTGGGGTACCAAGGTGTCAATTAAGGCCCTTGGTGACCACAGGATGAGAATCAAGGTTAGAACAAGGAAAGAGGTAATCCATGGAGAGACTATGAGCAATGAAAAGACCGTGATGGTCTATGGAGTGATAAAGATCGTGAATGATAGGGTAATCGATACAATCACCGAAGTGATAATCCATATGTTCCTCTTCTTAAGGCTGATGTCAACCACTTCACATGGGGGTTAGAAATCCCGCTAGCTCAAAGATTGAGGATATGTTGGCCCGAGTTTTTAAAAAGGTGGAATCCATGAATAATGGGGTCAAAAATTTGAAAATTGATGTATCTACACTCTCCCAAACCATGAGATCTCATTCGACCTTAATTAAGCACCTTGAAGCTCAAATGAATTATCTATTAGCCCAAATAAACCCACGAATGAAGGGTACACTTCTGAGTGGCACTCTCCGTAATCCTAAGAATGATGGTCATGTCATGGTGATTATCACTCAGAGTGGTAAGACACTTGATAGTATGGAAAATGTAGCTAAGGAGGTTGAGTATGAAAAGATAAGTGACACAAATAAAAATGATGGGGTGAAGCCTAGTGCACCCATATTGAATGTTGAAGAAAAGAATGAAGATATTGATGATGAAAGTCTAAGTGAGGGTAAGGAAAAGGTCTAGTCACCCCCGCAAGTGGTGATCGATATAGAAGAGAGGAGAAGGAGGAGAAAATTCCTAGTGAGTTAAGGTTGTTACCTAAATATCTTCCTCTGTATCCTCAAAGATTCATCAAAAAGAAGAAGGACAATCAATTCAAGAAATTTGTGAATATGTTTAGCAAATTGTCCATAAACATTCCATGGGGTGATGCTCTAATACAAATGTCAGGCTATGCAAAGTTCATGAAGGAGCTTTTGAAAAAGAAGAGAGTGATTAATGTGGGCTTGGTGTGAGTATCTCACTATTGCAGTGCAATCATGGACAATATTTTAGCTCTAAAAAGAGAAGATCCAGGAGCCTTTACCATCTTTTTCACCATCGGGGTGTACTTGTTCAACAAGGCTTTATGCGACCTTGGGGAAAGCATCAATTTGATCCCCCTCATGATTTTTAATAACTTGGGCTTGGGATCTGCCAAGCCAACCTCGATAATGTTATTGATAGCTAATAGGTCGATAAAGTGCCCGATGGGTATTCTCTTTGATGTGTTGGTAAAGGTAGATAAATTCATACTTTCAGCAGACTTCGTGGTTTTGGATTGTGATGTGGACCTGGAAGTGCCTATCATTTTAGGGTGCTCATTTTTAACCACCGGAAGAGCCCTTGTAGATGTTGAGTTAGGAGAACTCAAATTTCGGGTGGGAAGTGAAGAGTTCATGTTTAACGTATGTCAACCAATGAAACCCCCGAGTGAATATCAGGTCATATTTGGGATTGCCACTAAGGATGAGCTGGTTGAAAATCCTTGGAAAGAAGAGATTGGAGGTGAACAATGGAGTGATCAACTTATTTTGTATAATGGTCGAGGTAAGAGGGACCCCAAAGAGTTTATCATGCCTAAGCCACCAAATTTGTTGGATGTGTACATTGGTCCTAAAGACACCCTACATTATCCACATCTGATGTCCTACAAGCTCGGTAAAGGGATGAGTTGGCAAAAGTTATGAGAAAGTATTTTTGGAGCTTTGTATGGGATTATGTCAATCGCATTAGCATGGCTCTAGGCAATAATTGATCCTTGAGGTACTATCATTGTGCTAAAATGTAAAATCAAACACTTCTTGGGAGGCAACCCAAGTGTAGTTGATTTATTTACTTCACTTTTTTGTTGTTTTTGAATTGTTTTAGGAATTCATGGAGATTGAAAAGTTGTCAAGTTCTAAAAAGTTCCTGAAGTAGGACATGTGTTTCACCTATGAGTCGCATGTGCCAACTTGCAGCATGCGGGTGGAATTGCCCCTTGGAGGCATTGTACCTGAAAGAAGATGAAAAAAATGTGGGCGTATGCAAAACCGCATGCGAATTGCATGTGGGGACCTGCGGCACGCATGTCTTACCGCAGGTCCAAAGTAGTGAACTACGCATAAAATGGCTGGAAATTGTCACCTGCATTACCACATGAGAGATGCAGGTGGTCACTTGTGAAACACATATGGTGTCGGAGGCGCAGGTATGAGTTTAAAAAGTTTGACCTACTCGTTAACCTTGACCCGACCCAAAATTTAACTCGCGACTTTTCTTTTTCTTTCACTTCTTAAAACTGCCCCTCTACCTCTATTTTCACCATTACAACTCCTCAAACCTCCATATTTTCTCCCACAACTTCCCTTAACTCTCAAAATTCTTTCCCCACACTCCACTCTTTCTCTTCTTCGCTACACTACATCACTGAACCACCGCTACCACTGCCACTGTATTTTTATGGTAAAATTTGTGGGTCACTATTGTTGGGTCTTCAAAAGCTTCAAATTTGCACTCCCTGCTCCATTATCTTCAGTTGTGGTATTCTCCCCTACGTTAAATACGTGTTTTTAATTGTTTTGGGAGTGATTTTAGTGAAGCATGCTATTTGAAATCTACCATTGCCTTACTGTACTTTAGATCTAATTTTGAAATTCAATTTTGGGTTTTTTTTTATTATGGATTGTGAAAAAAAATTGGTAGATCTTGTTTATATGATTATTCATGTTAATTTTGCCAATTTTTAGCCTAAAATTTTGAATTTAGGGTGAAGTCTGAGTAACCCACTTGAGTGTAGTGCATGGTTTGGCCGAATAATAAATTGGGTATCGTCATTCTTAAGGGCAAATCATCGTTGCTTCGGGTTGGATTGAATCATTGTGTGTTAGGCTAAAATTGTTGTCCATTGTGCTCTTGAGTAGTCTAGTTGATTATGGTTTGTCTGGTGAGTGCTTTTGTTGAGTGAGAGTGATTATTTTTGCGATTTAAAGTGATTTTCATGATTAAACATATGGCTTGATGTTTCCCGATAATAGATGGGGTAATGTCCTTCTTAAGGGAAGTCATTGAGCATATGTTACTTGTTCATATTGAGATCTTGGTTATGATCGTGAAGCTTTTCAGGGAAGTTTGAGTACCCATTGAACTTCGAAAATGGTCAACTATTTGCATTAGCACGGTGTACTATTTGTTGAATATGTTTCATGCCTGTTAGGCACTTGCGTGCCACAGGTGTTGCCTTGCAGAATACATGTGCAATGCAAGTGAAAGCGGAAAATTAAATATTACTCACTACTTTTCACCTGCGTGTCGCAAGTCTTCACATACAAAACTTAGGTGGCAACGCAGGTGGGAGATAAATCTAGGCACAAGTCTTCACATACAAAACTTAGGTGGCAACGCAAGTGGGAGATAAATCTAGCTAGCTTACTGCCAAGTACATGCGACAGCACATGCATACCGCATGTTACCTCATGTGAAATGCATGTGCCATCGCAGGTACATTCTCCTGTTGCCAATTCTTTGCTTGGCATATGCGTGACCACATGCATGTCGTGGGTCGCCACCTGAGAAACACATGTGTTAGCAGTTAACTTGGTGCTACTCCTTTCTTTTTGCATTCCAATTCTTTTTAATTCCTTAACTTCTTGTAGTGTTTTCTTCATTAATAATAAAATAATGCAAAAAGATGTTTTTTGGTTTCCTTGGCACTCACATATCTCTTGTAGACCATGTCTTCTAATAGGGGTAACTCTAGCTGAAACAACCAAAATGCTCCAACCCCAAGCACAAGTAAGAGCAAGAATAAAGGCAAGAGCTCGGGTAAGAAAAAGGCTCCCGAGGCTATGCCAGAGACTGCTTTGGTCCCTGTCAATGAGGAGGATAGATTCTGATTTTGTGTAAAGGGCATGAGGCCCTATTATGTCAAGTACAAGGCTAACCAATCATTCACACCGGAGAAAAGCTTCAACCTGGTTGGGCCTGGGGTGAATTTCCCAATATCACCAAACAGTTCGTTAAAAGAGCATGGTCACAATTTTTAGACGTGCCTAGAGGATACTACCCGGAAGTGGTCCTTGAGTTTTATGCAGCCTACCAAGTAAAGCAGGACTCCATGAAGCATCCAGGAAATGTTGAAGACTTTCCTTGCTTGGCATCTATTATAGTTCGGAGAAAAGAGATTGATGTCACTCTGGAGGCCATAAATTCTATTTATTAAAATACACCAATAGCTCTGGGGACTGAGTATGCAGAGAAGGTTTCTATCAAGAGTGGTCAGCTACAATGGGTGGCAAAGATTATTATTCAGGTTGAACCTTTGTGGGCCACATTTGGTGGTGAAATTCCTCTATAAGACCTCTACTTTGAAGCCAAGTAATGATATGATTTCATTTGTTCCCGTTTCTTACCTTCCAAGAATGATCAAAAAGTTACCACTCTATGTTAGTTGGAAGTTGCAGTGTAACACTCAAAAAATTCTAAGTTAAGACCCGAACTGCTTTCTATAAGTGTTATGATCAATTCCCTAGTATTGGAAGTGTTTTGCATGCAAATCATGTTCATAAGAAACTCCTATCACCAAGTTAAGTTGAAAGCACTCGAACCGATTAAGTTTTCATGTAAGACTCAACTACGGCCAACTTGAAATAATCATTACTCTTAGAATAAAAAGAGTTAGGTGGCCTAGTACTCACCAAATAAAAAATCTTCGAGTCTTCTTTCCAATGCCACTGACTTTGCATTAATCGGAGTCCATAGTAAAAAGTTATCATTGTTTCACCAAGAAGTGTTTGTCTGTTAAAAATGACAAAGAGGGACCACGAACCTAGTCCAAGAACCATGGAACAGACCACAGACCAGGTCCATGGACCATGGAAATAGACCCGAGGACCAGCAAAGGGGCCTAAGAACCACAAACCATGGAATATTTTGTGGGTCGTGGTCTGTATCCATGGAAATCAGGCTTGCAGCCTTGCAAAAACCATATTAACCACGGACCAGGTCCACCAGCCGTGGACTGGTCCACGGACCATGGAACCTGGTTTTGAAAATTTCAACAGCTTTTCAGTTAAGTTTTCCCAGGGGTGTTTTAGACTTTTCCTATTCTTTTAACTCCTATACTAAGTCATTTTAGGCCTAAGTAGAGGGGTTTTAGTCAGACTTAGGCAAATTCCCCTCATTCCATCGATTAAACCTCAGAAAGAGAGAACCAAAGCAGTCTTCTCTTAATCAAACCTAGGGCTTTCTTCTCCAAAGCTTCAAACTCCATTCTGAGTTCAAGAAAGCTCCAATATCATGTATGTGGGATTTCAATGAGGGTTTGTTTTCACCCTCATGCCCAAAGTTTCAGATTTCAGTATGATTTTACAAGTGATGATTCTAGAGTTCTTACCCAAATAAGTATTTTATATGAATTCGATCTCTTGATAATTCTACATGACTAATATCCTTGTTACATAAATTTTTACATGAATTCCTACAAGTAGATTTAAAAACCCTAGATTTTAGAAGAAGCGAACTTTAGCCTGATTTTACCCAACTATGCATATTTTTATAGAATTGAATTCCTTATAATACTATATGTTTCCCATATATGTTTAAGTGATATTGCATGAAGTCTTATGGATATTTTCTTAAAATCCCTGGAATTTAGATAAAACAGACTTAGCCTGGATTTACAGTATCTTCTGCACGAATTAGCTTTCTTTTCAAGAACTTAGCATGAAATTGTAGTATTTTCACATGAATTAACTTTTCTTCAGAATTTAGCCTAGTCTACTATCACTCAGTTTTAAAGCATGAAAATAGTCAGTTTTAAGCTTACAATTTTTCTGATGATAAAGGTTTTTAGACTAGTTAAGTTCTTGACGCAGCATTTCAGAACTTCAGTTTTAAAAGAGCTATCAAAAATAAATTTTGGGAGTAGTACTTAGCACCAAGTTGGACTAGGGTTAAGGCGTAACCTAAAGTCCTGGAACTACATGACACCATAGGTTTATTTATCCCCTCAGTTGGGTATTAGAACTAGTGATCACGCCAGTCATGCCTCTATACCCTGCAAGGTTTATTGGGTCCTCTCGATGGGGCGTATACATCGAACTCCATATTTAGCTCACGTGATTTATATTAGTTAATAGACTCTCCCACAGAATTAGACTCAGTAGTTATTTACTAGGGCCTCAGTTTAGTTTTACAGCTTTTAAATTATATTTTCCAGAATATCCTTGCATTTTAGATTTTATGCATATTATGTTTGGGCCTGAGTACTACAGATTCAATTTACAGTTTTAAACAGCATATTAGTATTTTCAGCATGCTTAGTAGTCTATGTATCTCACAGTTTACAACTCAAAAATATTTTATACCCTTTTCAGTAAAAGAGCCCATGTTTGACAATTTTGACATATGCATTCATATATGTTTATACTTAGTCCAGTTTTCAGCCATGCTTTCAGTACATACATGTTTTCTCATGATTTTAAGTTAGTGCATTATCTCATATGCTAAGTACATTCAAAGTACTAGATGCATACTTCTTTTTTCTATATCGTATTATGACATCAGGTTCAGGCTCTAAGTCCTAGCATCACAGTTAGTGTGATCCAACGCCATATCAGCGGTTATCAGTGGTGATTCCTCATCATCTGAGGACAAACCTTTATGTCATTTTCTTTAGTATTTTCAGTTTTAGTATCTAGAGTTAGCTTGGGACTTGTCCTAGCCGCTCGTCAATAGTAGAGGATTCTAGACATAGAGTCAGATATTCAGCTTGTTTTCATAATGGGTTTCGCTTTTCAGAACTTAATATTATTTCAGAGATTTCTCAGTTGAATTTGAAAACTTATGTTTTTATCAAATTAGCTTCCACTCTGTTTTAAATATGAGAATTATTTAGTAAAATGCCATGCCATAGGTTAGCTTTGGGTCACTTATGGCTCTAAGCACTGTGTTGCGTCCAGGGTGTAGGCTCAGGGTATGACAGGCGGTGGTGATTAAGAAGAAAGCTCGTCATCCTGCTATTGTAATGCCCTTTTCAGTGTTCATTAGCAAGCTTTGTGCTAAATCTAGGATTCCTTACTTTGGTTCTAACCAGTCTATTGTTGCAACTAGAGTAGTTGATATTGAAAAAAAGAGGGGCGTTGATGCTCCCAAAGTAAAGAAGAGGAAGTTGCAAGGTTTTGCTAATATGGGGATCTCAGAGGAAGTTTTTGATATGGTTGTATCTTCTTCAGCAAGGTCTGTGTCAGGTACTCCTACTCCCACACTGTTGGGAAATCCTTTGATTGTTCTACCTTCTAGACCTTTACCATCCCCTTCGTCCTTAGCCCCGACTAGTCTCTAAAAGTTAGCTGACATTACTTATTCCCATGAGACTCAACTGGGTACATTGATCTTAGGCATATTTATACACCTAAGTCTCATTATCTATGCTCATTTAACTTAGTTTTGACGATAAATTGATGTGATATTAAGGCATATAGTGTGCATGTGTGTATATTTTAGGGGGGTTGCATTGCATGGCTGGCCGCGTGGCCAAACCAATACCCCTTGAATTAGGGTGTACAATGCATGGCCTCCTACCATGCCTTGGGAGGCATAAGGAATGGCCTCCTCCTATGCCTTGGGGGTTGCTTCGCATGGCCCCCTCAAAAAGTTGAGGATTCATCTGATTTTCGCTCTCTTATCCTCGTGCACTTATTCCGCGTGGCCAAACCAGTAGCCCCTTGAATTAGGGTGTGCAATATGGCTTGTTTGTAGGCTTCATTTAGCTTCGATAGATCCTCCAATGGTCTCCTAAAACAATTCATAACACACATTAGTCCATACAACATAATAGATCTCATCAAAGTACACTAGAATACGCATAACTCAATCTAACAACACTAGTTTTCTCGTCTAAACTCTATTTTATCACTTTGACTCTTGACTTGTTCCAAATGCAGCTAAAACACTTTAAACATGTGGGTTTTTAAACTTGGTTTAAGTGGGGTCAAAGTTGTAAATGAATATGTAACTTATGAGGCAGCCTATGGACAACCTGAAACACTATATAAGGAGTACTTAACCATATTTATACACATCTTTGGCAGTACACACGAATTGGGGAGCAGACAAGACATCAAGGAGCTCAAACTGGGGTTATTTGTTCTTTAACTTTTCTTTCTTGTAGTTTTACTTTATGAACTCATCTATGGAGATTTCTTATATGACTATAAGTGGCTAAACACTCTCTTTCAAGGGTTGAGGCTACAACATAATTGCCTAGTTATGGTTATATAGTTTGTTTATATGTTTATCAAGTCATGTGATTGTTTTTGCATTATTGTTTTACTATTCTAACGCGTCATGAACTTTAGGATAAATCTAAGTCTCGAAGAAAATTAACCATAGGAGTGGAGGGATGAAATGAAGAACGTAGGAAGTGTGGATCATGTCTTTAATTGGTATATGTCAATTGTAAAGAATGATTTGCGGTTAGGATAGCGATATACCTAAATGCCCCACTTGGTTAATAAAATGGGAAGATAGTTTAATGCATTCGAATTAAAGACTTACATCCCCGCTCAATGATGTAGTTGTGTGATTAATTTGGATAGATGACTTAGAGAATGACCATTCTCAAGTTGTAATATCAACCTCATAGATCAACGATCATGATAAACACCAACACCGGCTATAAACCATAGTTATGCATGAATGTGAAGTAAATGCCTCAACCCTGGATTTCTCCATATATTGTTTACAATACGAATTTCATATTGTTGTTATTTATAGTATTTAGTATATAAAAGAAAAACTCAAACTCTCCTTGATTACGAATTGCACTTGTTTAACTTCAATAGTAACAATAAAGTTGGATCGTCTGCTAAACACCAAGTCCCTGTGGGATCGATAGTTGGCTCGCAAAAGCCACTTTATTACTCACACGACTACGTACATTTGTATGTGTGCTTGGAAGCAACAAGTTTTTGGCACCATTCCCGGGGAGTTAAAAATTAGCAACCTTCTAATTTTTAGTTTTATTATTTTGTTTGATAAGTGCTAACAACTTGGTCTTAGCTACTGAATTTGCAGATACAAGTTTGAATCTTGAGAAAGCTTGTAAGGGAGAGGGAATTGGTTGAACCATATCCCAAACCTAAGCGACGCTTGCACTAATTAAGAAGAGAAGCAACACTTACCTATCCAATCCCACAAGTTCAACAAGTTGAGACTATTCTTGCAGTAATAGGTGATGAACAACCAGCCCGCAGGACAGTAAGCGAAGTGGCAATCCCACTCACAAATAATATGACCTCCTGTATTTAGAAGCCAACCGCAGGAGGCAGGTTTGAGCTGAAACAAAACATGGTGCAATTGTTGCACATAAGCGGATAGTTTACTGGTTTGTCACATAAGTATCCACAGGTCCATCTTCAAAAAGTTTTGGAGATAAGTGACACATTCATTTCCACAAAATTCTCCACAACCTACGTGAGGCTCACACTTTTCCCATTCTCACTTTTGGGAGAAGCAAAGAAATGGTTGAAGGCAGAACCTTCAAACTCAATCACAACTTGGGATGACTTAGCAAAGAAGTTCCTCATTCGATTCTTTCTATCAGGCAAAACTATAAAGCTGTGGAGTGAGATTTTAAGTGTCAAGTAGAAGCCAAACAAAAATCTCTATCATGCGTGGAAGGGATTTAAGTCTCTCATCAGAGATTGTCCACATCACCATCAGGTTAATGAGGTATTAGCTCACACTTTTGTTAAAATTCTTGACCATAACACAAAAATTTTGCTAGATTCAACAGCAAGTGGTCAGGCTTTGGAAAAAACTATGATGAGTTGTATACTCTTCTTGACCATATTGTATAAGGTAATCTAGAGTGGCATGGTGATATGTCCAGAAATATGGTGAAGAAGCCTATAGGTATGCTCGAGGTAGATAGTGTCACAACATTGGCTACATAGTTGGCCACTTTTCAGAACTATGTGATGACTCAATTCAATAAATTGAGTATGGCTTAAGCTTAAGCTCAAGCTCAGGTTAATGCATTGCAGCAAGTTCAGACTTGGTATGAAACTTGTGGTATTAGTGGTCATTCGGCAGACTTGTGTGGAGAAAATCTGGAGTCGGTAAATTTTATAGGCAATGCACAAAAAAGAATCAAAACTATGGTAATGCCTACAATCGCAACTGTCAGAGTCACCCCAACTACTCTTTAGGCAATAATCAAACTCAACCACAGCAGTTTCAGTAGGAGCAAGGTATGCAGACTAACACTCAGGCCAATAATATGGAAGAGACTTTGAAAAAGATTTTGGCCAACCAAGAACAAATGGCTGCAGAAATCAAAAATCAGCAACTAGCTTAGAAGAATCTAGAGATACAGATGGGTCACTTAGCTCAGGCACAAAATTCAAGACCCCAAGAGGGTCTGCCTAGTGACACAGAAGCTCCAAAGCAAGTTATGGCAATTACATTGAGGAATGGTAGAGATTTGGGTGATACACCTCCAAAGAAAAATTATGAGGTGCAAGTACAATTGGTCACACCTGAGCAGACAGAAAAGCAAGTTGAACCCAAAGAAGCTAAAAAAAGGGAATTTTGAGGACCCTAATAAAAATCCAATTGAGCATACTCAAGATAGACCACCACCACCATTCCCTCAAAAGCTTGTAAAAGCCAAAGAGGATGCTTATTTCAAAAATTTCTTAACACATTCAAAGAATTTCACATTAACCTTCCTTTGTTAGATGTTTTACAAGGAATACCTAAGTATGCTAAGTACTTGAAGGATGTGGTGGCTAACAAAAAAAGACTAGCTTATATTGAGATTGTGGCACTTACTAAAGAGTGTAGTTCAGTGGTGATGAGCAAGATGCCCAAAAAGTTCAAGGACCCTTGGAGTTTCAGCCTCCCCATACAAATTGGTGAAAGTGATGTTGTCCAAGTCTTGAATTATTTGGGGGCAAGCATCAACTTGATGCCCCTGTCAGTGTTTAATACTCTTGGGTTGGGAATGCCGATGCCTGCATCAGTTGTGCTACAGATGGTGGACACAACTAGAGTGGTCCCCTAATGAATTATTAAGGATGTTCTCATCAAGGTTGGTAAGTTCATTATTCATGCTGACTTTATTGTTCTTAAATATGATGCACATGACAGGGTACCAATCATATTAGGACGTCCATTATTAGCTACCGGTGGAGCATTGATAAACATGAGAGAGGGCATGCTCAAGATGAGATTGAATGATAAAGAGGTAGTCTTCAGAGTGTACAAAGCACTCAACACGCCGTCACACTATAAGGATTTATGTATGATCACAACATTTGAAGTGGAGGAGTGTCTTGTGGTGAAGATCAAAACTCTAATTACCTCTTTGGACTCTCTCATGGAGCTGCCCGAGTTGACAAATAAGCTTGAATCTAAAAAACATAAATGGAATTCTGAAAAAATAGGTGTAAGAAAGGCTACAGACCTAGATTGTGAGCTCACAAGAGACAAAAAAAAGAAGAAGATGGTCCCCAAGTGGGAGGAAGAGGATGAGAGACTGTGTATGATGGTTGTGATGTGAGTCGTGCCACGATAATAAATCAGGCGCTGCTTGCGAGGCAACCCAAGTTAAGGTAGCATTTTTATTCTTTTTAGTTTTTCTTTAGTATCACCTTTGGTTTTGTTTTTGTGTTGAGTTGACAGGTTGAAGGGAAGTCTTAGTACCTGAGATCTTAGCTAAGGAGCATGGAAAACACTAAGTGTAGGGTCCTGCAAACATCTTTGTAACACCCCAGAACTTCCAAGCCCAAACCTAGCTCAGAAAACCAAAAGAAATAAAAAATTTTAACTATCAGCAGAACCATGAGTCACTTCAACGAGTCATGGACTGGACTCGTGGAACAAAGATCAGAGGACTGCTCCTCTGAAGTTCATTCTACGACTTGAGTCTATGGACCATAGAAGTTTTCACGGACCATAGAACCTGTCTGTGGAATCTTAATTGAAGATGGCTCCCAGGAACCACGAGTGGGTTCCACGATGCACAAGAGATTCTATGAGTCGTGAACCCAACTCGTGGAACCAATTCCAGTAGCCCAATATTAAGTCCCCAAAATTCACGAGTGGATCCATGACCCGTGGAAGCTTCCATGAGTCGTGAAGCAAACTCATGGAATCCATTCTAGTAGCTCAACTTTTAGGAACAGGACACCACGACAGTGTTCCATGAGCCATGGAACTTCCCATGAGCCATAGAACCCATCCGTGGAACTTGAGTCGCGAATTTCAGCAACTTTTCTATTTATTTTCTAGGGGCATTCTAGACATTTCCTACCTCTTTTAAAGCCTAAGCTACGCTGTTTTGACTACTCTAATCCTAATTAATTAGTCAATAACTACCTAAAACCACTATTCTCCTAAAATCATCAAACTTAGAAAGAAAAGAAACAAAAGAGGCGATAGTTTTCTCTCAAGAACAAGCAGAGGTATTCTTCAAGTTCATCCCCGAAATCCAAAGGATTTCTCAGTAATCTCTTCACCAGGTATGTGGGATTTCACTAGTGGGTTCCTTTCACCCATTAGGTCCCTAGAATTCAGTTAGTTTCTTCAACTTCTCCATGAATTGTTTAGACCTAGGGTTCCAAAATCTTAGGGATTCATTGTAATTCAGCAACTATAGTTTCTATGGTGTTAACTACGCGTTTCTTGGAGATTTAGTATAGTTCATGTATAAGACTCAGAAACCCTAGATTTTGTTAATTCGAGAGGTTCATGAATTATGCTTGTTAGGCAGATTATTCATACAATTATGTTTTAGAATTCGAGTGCCATATCTTTCAGTGTATGTATGATGCATTCTTAGTTGTTTATCAGTATTTTGAGTTATCCAGTATTACAGTTGCATTATTGCTTTCATTCAGTTGGGAGTAGACTTAGTACTGAGCGAAAGAGGGGATAAAGTCTTAGCTGACAATTTAGACTGAGACCTTTAGTAGCAGTCCCCAAGTCCCAGAACTAGGGCGCCACTGTAGGTCAGAAAGGGGTCAGCTGTCAAATTAGGCTAGTTACCTTTGTCCCTTGTGGATATCAGTTTAGTGGATCCACGTCAGACTTGTTTGTACCCTTGGCAAGGTATGAACACCCTTCCATCTAGGGTTACAGGTTGGCCTCATAGTTAGCTCAACTTGGGGTATGTTGGTTAATAGTGTCTCCCACAGTCAGACTCATGTTGCATTGACCATGTATTTAGTATTTACTTTGGTATTTAGTTCAGCATGTTATATCTTGATGATTAGTACTCGGTCATTTCATCCAGTTCAGCTTTCAGTTATATGCCAATATTTCTATTTCTATGTTCAGTTCTATATTGTCCAGCTTCGTACATATCCTGTATTCTCAGTACATTCAAATTACTGACGCATACTTTTGTGCTACATCATTTTATGGTGTAGGTTCAGGTGCTCAACATCCAGACCGAGCTTAGCTTGACTTTCAGTTCGTACTCAGCAGCTTCAGTGGTGAGTCCTTATAGATCAAGGATGATAGACATGCTTTACTTTCAGTATTTATTTTTCAGTTTCAGTCTTGTTAGAATTAGTTGGGGGCATGTCCCAGCAGCTCATATCAGTTAGAGGCTTTCAGATATAGACAAGATTCATCTTGAGTTGTTAGTGTTATTTTCAGACTTCATTATACTCTCTTATATATCTTATATACTCAAATATTTTGAGTTTTTCCCCACTTCAGATATTAAATTATTTTTAGCTTTCACTTGTGATACTAAGCACTGTGTAGATATGTCATGCCATGGGTTAGCTTGGGTCACTTGTGACACTAAGCACTGTGTTGCGTCTAGGGGGTAGCCTTAGGGGAGGAGCTAAGTGTCTTAGGATCAGAGCATCAGGTTTAAGTGTCTTAGGATATTGGAAAGCTGCATCAAATAGAGTCTTCTTCATAGGTGTGAAGCGTGCCACACTTATGGGGGAGGAGCTATGAGATGTCATTACGAACAACTTCCCTTTTTTATTTTCTAGCTCGTGCTATAGAGTATAAACTATATTTAATCTTCTTCTATTCTAACTCATGCTCTTCACATTTTAGAAAAAAGGCCTCCCAGAAGGGCTAACGCTAGGAATCAGCCAGCAGCTCTATCCATTGAATGAGCAAGTCACGCATACCAAATTCATGTATTCTTTCCAAGTGCTTGCTCAGACCATGACTGCCCATGTCAATCAGCAGGCTGCGGCACCAGCTCTACCTCAGACTAACACTGTTGCAGCGAGAATTCGGGACTTCATATGGATGAACCCTCCAGAATTTTATGGGTCTAAGTCAGAGGAGGATCCACAAGAATTTTTGAATGACATTCAGAAGGTGACAGACATTATGGGTGTCATTCCAATCGAGGGTGCAGATTTGGCCGCCTATCAGTTGAAGGGGGTGGCCTACCCTTTGTACCAGCAGTGGAAAGAATCTCATGGTACAAATATAGGTCCAATAAGTTGGAATCTTTTCAAGACTACTTTTCTGGACCGGTTCTTCCCGCTAGAGCTCAGGGAAGCCAAGTTTTAGGAATTTATTAATCTGAAACAAAATGACATGAGCGTGAAGTACTATGCTCTCAAGTTCACACAGCTATCCATGTATGCTCCAGCGATAGTAGCTTACTCCAGAGCTCGTATGAGCAAGTTTGTGTCAGGGGCGCTCGATGATGTGGTCAAGGAATAAAAGACCGCCATGTTCATTAAGGAAATGGACATCTCCAGGTTGGTCACTTATGCTCAGCAGATTGAGGAGGAGAAGATCAAGGAAAAAGGAGGAGATAGTAAGAAAGCTAGGACAGGTGACTTTAGCTACTCTTAGGAGAGGTCAGAAGGTGGAAACCGCTCTCAGTTCTGTCAGAAGCATTCAAATCCAGCTCCATCTTTTGCTATTTCCCCGATGCCTAAGTTCTAGAAGGATCGACGGGATAGAGCATCTGGCTCTAAGTCCCAAGGTACAGTTACTAGTGGGCGCACTCATCCACTGTGTAAGAAGTGTGGTAGGAACCACCAAGGTGAGTGCATGGCAGGTAGTGGGCATGGCTTTGGGTGCGGTAATCTAGGCCACATGATGAGGGATTGTCCAGCAGCTTCTCAAAAGGGTAAGTATGTCCGCCCACAAAATTAGACTAGTTCTACAGTAGCTCAAGCAGGTCACCCCACTCAGCAGGGTGCCTCATCTGGTACAAGGGGTGTTCAGTGCTAGAATAGGTTGTGTTCTCTTCAGGATCTGCAAGATTAAAAGGACCCGCCTGATATGGTCACGGGTACGTTACAAGTCTTTAATACTGATATCTATGCATTCTTTGATCCAGGGGCTACGCTTTCTTTTGTAACTCCATATATAGCAGTAAATTTTGATGTCAATCGAGAAATTCTCCCAGAACCCTTCTCAGTATCTTCTCCAGTTGGTAACCCAATTATAGCAAAATGGGTATACAGAAATTGCCATGTCACAGTTTCCCAGAAAGTCACCTCAGCAGATCTTGTAGAGTTAGAAATGGTAGATTTTGATATCATTCTAGGCATGGATTGGTTACATTCCTATTATGCCTCAGTTGATTGTAGAACTAGGATCGTTCGATTTTAGTTTCCAAATGAGGCAGTCTTAGAATGGAAGGGTAATAACTCAGTGCCTGTAGGTTATTTCATCTCTTACCTTAAGGCCAGAAAAATGATTTCCAAAGGGTATATCTATCATCTTGTTTGGGTCAAGTATTCAAACTCTGAAACCCCAACTCTTGAGTCAGTTCTAGTAGTAAGTGAGTTTCCAAAAGTGTTCCCAGAAGATCTTCTCGGAGTTCCTCCCAAAAGGGAAATCGACTTCGGAATAGATCTCTTTCCAGATACCCAGCCCATTTTGATTCCTCCTTACAGAATGGCTCCAGCTGAGCTTAAGGAATTGAAAGAATAGCTGAAATACCTTTTATATAAGGGCTACCCAGTATCTCTCTATGGGGTGCTCCAGTGTGGTTTGTGCGTAATAAAGATGGTTCTCTCAGGATATGCATTGACTATGGTTAGTTTAACAAAGTCACAATCAAGAATAAATATCCCATCCCTAAGATTGATGACTTGTTCGACAAACTTCAGGGCGCTAGTTGCTTTTCTAAGATAGATCTTAGATCCGCCTATAGTAGCTCAGGGTCAGAGATAGTGACATCCTAAAGACAGCCTTTAGGACTCGGTATGGTCATTATGAATTTGTAGTCATGTCTTTTAGACTAACCAATGCTCTTGCAGCTTTCACGAACTAAATGAATAGGGTGTTCAAACAGTATTTGGACTTGTTCATCATCATCTTTATTAATGATATCCTTATTTATTCCTGGAAAGAGAAAGAGCATGTGAATCATCTGAGGGTTGTTCTGCAAACTCTCAAGGATTGCCAGTTATTCGCTAATTTCAGCAAAATTGAATTCTAGTTGTATTCTGTCGCTTTCCTTGGTCATGTGGTATCCAACGAAGGGATCTGAGTGGATTCCTAGAAAATTGAGGCAGTAAAGAACTGGCCTAGACACACCTCTCCAACTGATATTAGAAGCTTCTTGGGTTTGGCTAGTTACTACAGGAGGTTTGTTAAAGGATTTTCATCCATAGTTGCCCCATTGACCAAGTTGACTCAGAAGAAGGTCAAGTTTCAGTGGTCAGATGAGTGTGAGAAAATCTTCTTAGAACTGAATACCAGGTTGACTACAGCTCCTGTCTTGACTCTACCAAAGGGTTCAGATGGTTATGTGGTTTATTGCGATGCGTCCAGGGTCAGCATAGGTTATGTTTTGATGCAGCAGGGTAAGGTCATAGCTTATGCTTCCAAACAACCTAAGGTCCATGAGAAGAACTACCCGACTCATGACCTAGAGCTTGCAGCAGTTGTGGTTGCCCTAAATATTTTGAGACACTACTTGTATAGTGTTCATGTTGATGTGTTCACAGATCATAAGAGTCTTCGGTATGTGTTCACCCAGAAAGAGTTGAATCTTCGTCAGAGGATATGTCTTGAGTTCCTCAAAGAATATGATATGAATGTGCTCTACCATTTGGGTAAGGCCAATGTAGTGGTTGATGCTCTTAGCAGACTGTCTATGGGTAGCATGTCACATATTTAGGAAGAGAAGAAAGAATTAGCCAGAGATGTTCATCGGCTTGCTCTCTTAGGAGTTTGCCTTATGGACACGTCAGAGGGTGGTGTGATAGTCCAAAATGGATCGTAATCTTCTTTGGTAGCAGAGGTTAAAGAGAAATAGGATAGTGATCCCATATTGCTTCAGCTGAAAAGTGCAGTCCATCAGCAAAAAGTTGAGGTTTTCTCCTAGGGGAGAGATGGCGTGCTTCATTACCAGGGTCGCTTATGTGTTCCTAATATAGGTGAGTTGAGGCAGCAGATCCTTACAGAAGCCCATAATTCCAGATATTCCATTCATCTGGGTGCCACTAAGATGTACCGTGATCTACAGGAAGTCTATTGGTGGAATGACATGAAGAAGGACATCACAAATTTTGTGGTTATGTGTCCTAATTGTCAGCAGGTTAAAGTAGAACATCAGAAACCAGGAGGTGTGACTTGAGAGATTAGCATCCTTACCTGGAAGTGGGAAGTGGTCAACATGGATTTCATTATCGGATTACCTCATACTCACAAATAGCATGACACCATTTGGGTGATAGTGGACAGAGTCACTAAGTCAGCTTACTTCTTGGCAGTCAAGACTATAGACTTAGTCAGGTTGCATGGGGTTCCCCTATCTTTCTTCTCAGATAGAGGTCCTCAGTTTACAACTCATTTCTGGAGATCTTTTCAGAAAGGACTTTGTACTCAGGTGAATCTTAGCATAGCATTTCATCCGCAGATGGATGATCAGGCAGAGCATACCTTTCAGACCTGATAAGACATGTTGAGGGCTTGTGTGATCGATTTAAAGGGAAGTTGGGATGATCACCTACCTCTCATAGAGTTCGCCTACAATAATAGTTTTACTCCAACATTCAGATGGCCCCATATGAGGCTCTTTATGGTCATAGATACAGATCATCAGTTAGTTGGTTTGAAGTAGGTAAAGCAGCCTTGATTGGACCAGATTCAGTCAATGAGGCTTTGGAGAAAGTTTATCTCATCATAGATAGACTAAAGATAGCTCAGAGTCGTCAGAAGTCCTATGCAGATATGAGGAGAAGGGACATAGAGTTTGAAATTGAGGATTAGGTTTTCCTGAAAGTGTCACCCATGAAGGAGGTGATGAGATTTGACAAGAAAGGGAAGCTCAACCCAGGTATGTAGGTCCTTACCGAATCCTAAAAAGGGTTTGTAATGTGGCCTATGAGTTAGATTTGCCAGCAGAACTAGCAACAGTTCATCCAGTCTTTCACATTTCTTTGTTGAAGAAGTGGGGGGGGATCCAGCATCGATAGTACCTTTAGAGAGTGTGGATATGAAGGATAGCCTCACCTATGAGGAGGTTCCAGTTGAGATTCTTGACCGTCAGGTTCGTAGGTTGATAAATATAGAAGTCACCTCATTAAAGGTTTTATGGAGGAATCAGTTCGTAGAGGGAGCTACTTGGGAAGCAGAAGCAACCATGATGGCCAAGTATCCTCACCTCTTTCCTTCAGATTCAGTTTCAGCTTGGGGTAATGGTTCCTCTGTAGTCTCTTAGTTTACTCTTGTGTAGTTCAGTCTCAGTACCTTGTTCCATCAGTTATCCTTGAGTTTCAGTATATTTGCAGATCTTGTAGAGTTAGAAATGGTAGATTTTGATATCATTCTAGACATGGATTAGTTACATTCATGTTATGCCTCAGTCGATTGTAGAACTAGGATCTTTCGATTTCAGTTTCCTTACGAGCTAGTCTTAAAATGGAAGGGTAATAACTCTGTGCCTGTAGGTCGTTTCATCTCCTACTTTAAGGCCAAAAAAATTATTTCCAAAGGGTATATATATCATCTTGTTTGGGTTAAGGATTCAAACTCCGAGACCCCAACTCTTGAGTCAGTCCCAGTGGTGAATGAGTTCCTAGAAAATGTTCCAGAAGATCTTTCTGGAGTTCTTCCTGAATGGGAAAATGACTTCTGAATAGATCTCCTTCCAGATACCCAGCCTATTTTGATTCCTCCTTACAGAATGGATCCAGCTGAGCATAAGGAATTAAAGGAACAACTGAATGACCTTCTAGATAAGGGCTTCATCAGACCCAGTATCTCTCCATGGGGCGCTCCAGTGTAGTTTTTGCATAAGAAAGATGGTTCTCTCAGGATGTGCATTGACTACCATCAGTTGAACAAAGTCACAATCAAGAATAAATATCCCATTCCCAAGATTGATGACTTTTTTGACCAGCTTCAGGGCGCTAGTTACTTTTCTAAGATAGACCTCAGATCCGTTTATCATCAGCTCAGAGTCAGAGGTAGTGACATCCCAAAGATAGCCTTCAGGACTCGTTATCGTCACTATGAATTTATAGTTATGTCTTTTGGACTAACCAATTCTCCTGCATCTTTCATGGACTTAATGAACAGGGTTTTCCGACAGTATTTGTACTTGTTCATCATTGTCTTCATTGATGATATCCTTGTTTATTCTCAAAATGAGAAGGAGCATGTGAATCATCTGAGGGTCATTCTGCATACTCTCAAGGACAGCCAGTTATTTTCCAAGTTCAGTAAGTGTGAGATCTGGTTGAAATCAGTTGCTTGCTTTTCCTTGTCATATGGTGTCTAGTGAAGGCATTTGAGTTGATTCTCAGAAGATTGAGGTGATAAATAAATGGCCCAGACCCACCTCTCCAATAGACATCAGAAGTTTCTAAGATTTGGCTAGTTATTATAAGATGTTCGTAGAAGGGTTTTCATCCATAGCTACCCCATTGACCAAGTTGACTCAGAAGAAGGTCAAGTTCCAGTGGTCGGAGGAGTGTGAGAGGAGCTTGTTAGAATTGAATACCAGGTTGACTACAACTCTTGTTTTGACTCTACTAGAGGGTTCATATGGTTATGTGGTCTATTGCAATGCATCCAGAGTTGGCCTGGGTTATGTCTTGATACAGCAGATTAAGGTCATAGCGTATGCTTCCAGACAACTTAAGGTCCATGAGAAGAACTACCCGACTCATGATCTCGAGCTTGTAGGTGTTATGTTTTCCTTAAAGATCTAGAGACACTACTTGTATGGTGTTCATTTTGATGTATTCATAGATCATAAGAGCCTCCAGTACGTGTTCACCCAAAAAGAGTTGAATCTTCGTCAGATGAGATAGCTTGAGTTCCTCAAGGATTATGATATAAATGTGCTCTACCATTGGGGTAAGGCCAATGTAGTGGCTGATGCTCTCAGCAGACTGTCCATGGTTAGTGTGTCACATGTTGAGGAAGAGAAGAAAGAATTGGCCAGAGAGGTTCATCAGCTTGCTCGCTTAGGAGTTTGCCTTACGGACACGTCAGATGGTGGTGTGATATTCTAGAATGGATCAAAATCTTCATTGGTGGCGGAGGTTAAGGAGAAACAAGATAGTGATCCTATATTACTTCAGTTGAAGTATGCAGTTCATCAGTAGAGAGTTGAGGTTTTCTCCCAAGGGGGAGATGGTGTGCTTCATTATTAGGGTCGGTTATCTGTTCCTAAGGTGGGTGAATTGAGGAAACAGATCCTTACAAAATCCCATAATTCCAGATATTCCATTCATCCGGGTGCCACTAAGATGTACCATGATCTACGGGAAGTTTATTGGTGGAATGGCATAAAGAGGGACATCGCATATTTTGTGGCTAAGTGTCCCAACCGTCAGCAGGTTAAAGTAGAACATCAGAAACCAGGAGGTGTGACTCAGGATATTAGTATTCCTACTTGGAAGTGGGAAGTGGTCAACATCTATTTCATTACGAGATTGCCTCGTACTCGCAGATAGCATAACTTCATTTGGGTGATAGTGGACAGAGTCAGTAAGTCAGCTCATTTCTAGGCAGTCAAGATTACAGATTCAGTGGAGGATTATGCCAAACTCTACATCAGTGAGATAGTCAGGTTGCATGGGGTTCCTTTGTCTATCATCTCAGATACAGGTCCTCAATTTACAACTCACTTCTGGAGATCATTCCAGAAAGGTCTTGGTACTCAGGTGAATCGATGTACAGCATTTCATCAGTAGACGAATGGTCAGGCAGCACGTACCATTCAGACCTTAGAGGACATATTGAGAGCGTGCGTGATTGATTTCAAAGGTATTTGTGATGATCACCTACCTCTCATAGAGATTGCCTGTAATAACAGTCTCCACTCTAGTATTTAGATGGCCCCATATGAGGCACTCTATGGGCATAAATGTAGATCTTTGGTTAGTTGGTTCGATATAGGTGAAGCAGCCTTGATCTGGCCAGATTTGGTTCATGAGGATATAGATAAAGTTCAGCTCATCAAGGAGAGATTAAAAATAGCTCAGAGTCGTCAGAAGTCTTATGTAGATGTGAGGAGAAGGGACTTAGAGTTTGAAATTGATGATTGGGTTTTCCTAAAAGTGTCAACCATGAAGGGGGTGATGAGATTTGGCAAGAAGGTGAAGCTCAATCCTATGTATGTAGGTCCTTACAGAATCTTAAAAAGGGTTGGTAATGTGGCGTATGAGTTAGAGTTGCCGACAGAGCTAGCAACGGTTCATCCAGTCTTTCATATTTCCTTGTTGAAGAAGTGTGTGGGTGATCCAACATCGATAGTACCTTTAGACAGTGTGGCTGTGAAGGATAGCCTCACCTATAAGGAGGTTCCTGTGGAGATTCTTGACCGTCAGGTTCATAGTTTGAGAAATAAAAAAGTCGTCTGAGTAAAGGTTTTGTGGAGGAATCAGTCCATAGAAGGAGATACTTGGGAATAAGAAGTAGCCATGATGGCCAAGTATCACTACCTCTTTCCTTTAGATTTAGTTTCAGCTTGAGGTAATAGTTCCTCTCCAGTCTCTCAGTTTAATCTTGTGTAATTTAGTTTCAGTACCTTGTTCCCTCTGTTTTCCTTACATTTAAGCATGTTTGTATGTTCATAGAACTCAGTTCAGTTATATATCAGTTTCTAGAACTCAATTGATAGGGATTGCAGCTCTTTCCCTCCAAACTCAGCTTGTTTAGTGTTCATTCGAGGACGAATGATCCCAAGGGGGAGATATTGTAGCACCCTTGAACTTTTAAGCCCAGACTTAGCTTAGAAAATTAGAAGAAATAAAAAAAATCAACTTTGAGCATAACCACGAGTCACTTCCACGAGCCGTGGAACAGTCCACGATCATGGACTGGTCTTGTGGAACAAATATCAGAGGACTTCTCTTTTGAAGTTCATTCTATGACTTGAGTCTACGGACCATAGAAGTTTTCACAGACCGTAGAACCTATCCGTGGAATCTTCCTTGAAGATGGATCCCAGGAACCACGAGTGGGATCCATGACCCATGGGAGTTTCCACGAGTCGTGAACCCAACTCGTGGAACCAATTCCAAAAGCCTGGTATTAAGTCCCCAAGATTCACGAGTGGGATCCACAACCCGTGGAAGCTTCCATGAGTCATGAACCCAACTCGTGGAATCCATTCCAGTAGCTCAACTTTCAGGTCCAGGAAACCACGACAGGGTTCCATGAGCCGTAGAACTTCCCACGAGCCGTAGAACCCATTCGTGGAACCTGAGTCGCGAATTTTAGCACCTTTTCTACTTATTTTCCAGGGGCATTCCAGACTTTTCCTACCTCTTTTAAAGACTAAGCTATGACATTTTAACTACTCTAAGCCTAATTAATTAGTCAATAACTACCTAAACCCTCTATTTTCTTTTAAAATCATCAGACTTAGAAAGAAAAGAAACAAAAGAGGCGATAGTTTTCTCTCAAGAACAAGCAGAGGTTTTCCTCAAGTTCAGCCCCAAAATCCAAATGATTATTAGTAGTCTCTTCACCAGGTATGTGGCATTTTACTAGTGGGTTCCTTTCACCCATTAGGTCCCTAGAATTCAGTCAGTTTCTTCAACTTCTCCATGAATTGTTTAGACCTACGGTTCCGAAATCTTAGGGATTCATTGTAATTTAGCTGCTATAGTTTCTATGATGTTAACTACACATTTCTTGGAGATTTAGTATAGTTCATGTATAAGACTCAGAAACCCTATCTTGTGTTAATTCCAGAGATTTATGAATTATGCTTGTTAGGCAGATTAGTCATACAATCATGTTTTAGAATTCGAGTGTCATATCTTTCAGTGTTTGTATGATGCATTCTATGTTTTTTATCAGTATTTTGAGCTATCCAGTATTACAGTTGCATTATTGCTTATATTTAGTTGGGAGTAGACTTAGTACTGAGCAGACGAGGGGATGAATGCTTAGCTGACAGTTTAGGCTGAGACCTTTAGTAGCAGTCCCCAAGTCCAAGAACTACGGTGCCACCGTAAGTCAGAAAGGGGTCAGCTATCAGATTAAGCTGGTTACCTTTGTCCCTTATGGATATCAGTTTAGTTTATCCACGTCAGACTTGTTCGTACCCTTGGCAAGGTATGAACACCCTTCCATCCATGGTTACAGATTGGCCTCATAGTTAGCTCAGCTTGGGGTATGTCGGTTAATAGTGTCTCCCACAGTCAGACTCATGTTGCATTGACCATGTATTCAGTTCAACATGTTATATCTTCATGATTAGTACTTGGTCATTGCATCCAGTTTAGCTTTAAGTTATATGCCAGTATGTCTATTTCTATGTTCTGTTCTGTATTGTCCAGCTTAGCACATATCCTGCATGCTCTGTATATTCAAAGTACTGATGCATACTTTTGTGCTACATCATTTTATGATGTAGGTTCAGGCGCTCAGCATCCCTACCTCACTTAGCTTAACTTTCAGTCCATACTCAGTAGCTTTAGTAGTGAATCCTTATAGTTCGAGGACGATAGACATCTTTTACTTTCAGTATTTACTTTTTAGTTTCAGTCCTGTTAGAGTTAGCTGGGGGCATATTCCAGTAGCTCATATCAGTTAGAGGCTTTCATACATAGACTAGATTTAGCTTGAGTTGTTATTGTTATTTTCAGACTTTATTATACTCTCTTATATATCTTATATACTCAGATTTTTTGGGTTTTTCCCCACTTCAGATATTAAATTGTTTTTAGCTTCCGCACAGTGCATGTTTTAATCAAAATTATATAGATATGACATGCCATGGGTTATCTTGGGTCACTTGTGACACTAAGCACCGTGTTGCGTCTAGGGGGTAGCCTCTGGGGGTGACACTCTTTGATGGACTTGATGCTACTAGCTAGGCCTAGAGGCCTCAAGGAGTATTTCTATCCTTATTTTGAATTTATACTTTGGGGGAAAGTATGATTTTAAGTGTGGGGTGGGAATCTTCCTAGTTGTTTAGGGTGAGGTGCTTTATAGGATTTCTTTTTTTATTATTATTTGCAAGTTTTTATTAAATTGTAAAAAATAACAAAAAGATTTTATCTTTGTTTGTTTTCAGTTTTTATGTTTGGTCTATATAGTAGAAGCAAACTTCACCCACCCTTCAGTTTTTATTTTTGGTTCTTTTCTGAGGGGGAGCCCTTTGAACCCAGTATTCTTTTTGATTTTTAGAAGTAAATTTAAAAAAATTGTCATTAGGAATAAATAGAGATGCTCTTGCTAGGTCCTACACAAGATTACTTGTGACAAGTTGGGGTGAATTCTATGGCATGATTTGAATAATTGAATGACTATTGTGAGACACCTAGGCTCTTTTATCTGACTCTTGTTTGCTTAAATTTGAATTCTTGCAATTTCTTAGTTGAGAGTCTATAGATATCTTTCTTGATTTGAATATGTGCCAAGTGTGAGTGAGGTTTTTGTTATATTCCATATTGCATTTTGGTGTCTAGAACTTACCCTGTGTGTTTGCAAAGCGAAATAAAGAATGTTGAGTTTAAGAGATTATATAGGCATTTCTTTGATAGCCATGTTTTATACCCTCTTTATCTACCATTTGTGCATAACTGTAGTTAGCCCCGTTGAACCTTTAGCCTATTCTTTGGTAGCCTCATATATATCTTATTCCTTTTCTTTCAATTGATCACAATTTGATCAAAAACTCCTAAGTTCTCTAGTTGAGAAATTAAAATGTTAAGGAGTGTTAAATTGAAGAAGGAGAAAGTGAAGTTGAAGCCCCAAGAAAATAGCTTTTGGTGTGTTAAAAGGGTTTATGTGTTGATTGGTAGGGAGTAATGTAATGAAAAGAAATATTGATCAAACGAAGTGAACCATGTGTTGATAGCAAATACTCCATGCTAAAGATGTGTAATCTAGCTTAAAAAGATGGGGCAAAGCAAAAGAGAGTTGGGAGATAATGGTGGTGTAAAATAGGTTGGTTGGAGATGAGTTTAATGTAAAATGTGATGTATTAAAGCGCTTACGGAAGATAGTCACTATTCTTGACCAAATAGTTCCTACCCATCCCTTAGCCTACATTACAACCCTTAAAGTCCTACTTGATCTTGAGCTTTGACATTCTGATATTAGTGGAGTACTACAGTAAGGGAAAGCTTATGGTTGATCTTATGTGACATGTGAATTCTTTATGAGAGTGAGTGGAATTTGATTCTTACACCCATTCTTGTGATAAGTTGCATATGTGTGAATGAATATGGGTAACTCTCTTATGGTGAGGGCACATTTTAATGATGGATAGGTGACTTATATGATCTCTTGGTTGAGTAATTGCATGAGTTTTCCAACTATAGCTAGAGTCAATTTTTGAGGCTGGGAAGTTTGAAGGTAGTATTCATGTGATTCCAAGTGTAATATGGCATGCCAAATGTAGAACTCTCTATTCATGTAGTCGTTGTAGTTATATCTTGAGTTTCCTAGTTTTAATAGGGATGTTGGAGTCTTCCTTGATTGTGATTAACATAAATATGTGTTCGAGTATGAAAAAGGCTTTAAGTGTGGGGTGGTGTTCTTAGGCGTATTTATACACCTACGTGTCATTATCTATGCGTAATTAGCTTAGTTTTTAGGATAACTTGATGTGATATTGAGGTATATAGTGTGTATGTGTGTATTTGATTGCTAAAGTACATGTTTAAAGTGTTTAAGGTGCATTTGGAACAAGTCAAGAGTCAAAAAGATCAAATAGCATTTAGACGAGAAAACTAGTGTTGCTAGCTTGAGCTATGCGTATTCTAGTGTACTTTGATGAGCTCTATTATGTTGTATGAACTAATGTGTATTATGAATTGTTTTAGGATAACCATTTTAGGATCTATGGAAGATAAATGGAGCCTACAAACAATCCACAAGAAGTGGGGAATCAAGGAACAAGTGCACGAGAAGAAGAGAGCAAAAATCGGACGAATCCTCACCTTATTGAGAGAGACATGCGAAAAAGCCCCCAAGTCATGGGAGGAGGCCATGCCTTGAGCCTCCCAAGGCATGGTAAGAGGCCTTTCATATCACACCCCAATGCAAGGGGCTACAGTTTTGGCCACGCAGCCAGCCACGCGATGCAACCCCCCTAAAATGTCCAAAATTGGGTTTTTTAACTTGGTTTAACTCGGGGCAAAGTTGTAAATGCATAAGTATCTTATGGGGAAACCTATGGAAGATCTAAAAAACTATATAAGGAGTAATTAACCAGATTTACACACATCTTTGGCAGTACACACGAATTGGGAAGCAGACAAGACATGAAGGAGCTCAAACTAGAGTTCTTTGTTCTTTAACTATGGCTAGAAACCATAATTATGCATGAATGTGAAGTAAATGCCTCCACCCTGGATTTATCCATATATTGTTTACAATCTGAATTTCATATTGTTGTTATTTCTAGTATTTATTTTACAAAAGCAAACTCAAACTCTCCTTGGTTACGAATTACACTTATTTAACTTTAATAGTAACAATTAAGTTGGATCATCTGCTAAACACCAAGACCCTATGGGATCAATATTCGGCTCGCAAGAACCACTTTATAACTTGCATGACCACATACACTTGCATGTGCACTTGGAAGCAACACACATTGGCTAAGAAGCTGCAAGGGCTTACCCAAAAAAGTTATCAAGGATGCAATGAAGGATGTCTTTGATAGTCTTGGAAGACTTTGTAAAAGAGTTGATGTCATAGAATAGGTT
Organism: Jaltomata sinuosa; assembly: GCA_003996215.1. NCBI lineage: Eukaryota > Viridiplantae > Streptophyta > Magnoliopsida > Solanales > Solanaceae > Jaltomata > Jaltomata sinuosa. Next base: position 1,138,605 of record QJPP01006936.1, read on the forward strand.
GTCACCTCAATCTGGGCTGATGTGGACAAGGTAAAAGGTAAGGCCCCCATGATAGCTATAGACATGAGCTTGCTCGATGAAGCTATGGCTTCCCCCTGTAAGACTACCGGCCTAGTGAATGACTTGTTTGCTACCCTGGGAGGTGAGGATGACATAATGACAAGGAGTTTGAAGGTAGTATTCATGTGATTCCAAGTGTAATATGGCATCCCAAATGTAGAACTCTCTATTCATGTAGTCGTTGTAGTTCTATCTTGAGTTTCCTAGTTTTAATAGGGATGTTGGAGTCTTCCTTGATTGTGATTAACGTAAATATGTGTTTGAGTATGAAAAAGGCTTTAAGTGTGGGGTGGTGTTCTTAGGCTTATTTATACACCTACGTGTCATTATCTATGCATAATTAGCTTAGTTTTTAGGATAACTTGATGTGATATTGAGGTATATAGTGTGTATGTGTGTATTTGATTGCTAAAGTACATGTTTAAAGTGTTTAAGGTGCATTTGAAACAATTCAAGAGTCAAAATGATCAAATAGTATTTAGACGAGAAAACTAGTGTTCCTAGCTTGAGCTATGCGTATTCTAGTGTACTTTGATGAGCTCTATTATGTTGTATGAACTAATGTGTGTTATGAATTGTTTTAGGAGAACAATTGGAGGATCTATGGAAGCTAAATGAAGCCTACAAACAAGCCACAAGAAGTGGGGAATCAAGGAACAAGTGCACGAGAAGAAGAGAGAAAAAATCGGATGAATCCTCACCTTTTTGAGAGGGCCATGCGAAGAAGCCCCCAAGTCATGGGAAGAGGCCATGACTTGAGACTCCCAAGGCATGGTAGGAGGCCTTGAATATCACACCCCAATTCAACGGGCTACTGGTTTGGCCACGCGGCCAGCCACGCGATGCAACCCCCCTAAAACGTCCAAAATTGGGTTTTTTAACTTGGTTTAAGTCAGGGCAAAGTTGTAAATGCATATGTATTTTATGGGGCAACCTATGGAAGATCTAAAACACTATATAAGGAGTACTTAACCAGATTTACACACATCTTTGGCAGTACACACGAATTGGGGAGCAGACAAGAAATGAAGGAGCTCAAACTAGGGTTCTTTGTTCTTTAACTATGGCTAGAAACCATAGTTATGCATGAATGTGAAGTAAATGCCTCCACCCTGGATTTTTCCATATATTGTTTACAATATGAATTTCATATTGTTGTTATTTCTAGTATTTATTTTACAAAAGCAAAACTCAAACTCTCCTTGGTTATGAATTACGCTTATTTAACTTCAATAGTAACAATTAAGTTGGATCGTCAGCTAAACACCAAGACCCTATGGGATCAATATTCGGCTCGCAAGAGCCACTTTATTACTTGCATGACCACATACACTTGCATGTGCACTTGGAAGCAACACACATTGGCTAAGAAGCTGCCAGGGCTTACTCAAAAAGCTATCAAGGATGCAATGAAGGATGTCTTTGATAGTCTTGGAAGACTTTGTAAAAGAGTTGATGTCGTCGAATAGGTTTTCACCTCAATCTGGGCTGATGTGGAGAAGTTAAAAGGTAAGGCCCCCATGACAGCTATAGACATGAGCTTGCTCGATGAAGCTATGGCCTCCCCCTGCAAGACTACCGGCCTAGTGGATGACTTGTTTGCTACCCTGGGAGGTGAGGATGACATAATGACGAGGAGTTTCAGAGGGTGATATTTCAGTCTCAGAAGACAGATCACTCATGTATGAGAGGAGTTAGACCCAGTTCTGCAGCAGATTCGCAGGATGACAACTCGGATTAGCGAGCTTAGGGACTATTTGCACCTTCCCTCTTTTATTCTTTGAATGAGCATTAGGGTCAATGTTATGTTTTTGGTTGGGGTGGGTGCAGTTATTTCTGTTTGGATGTTTTTGTTGTGATTTTTCCCTTGTCAGACTAGATGTTTATGTTGCACACTTTTATTGCTCGTGTCTGGCTTTTGTTTGATGTTTTGGATATTATGGCCCTTGTAGGGCACATTTTTTTATTATGTTCCTTACTGCCATCATCGGGCCTTTACTTTTCTCATGCTTTATATAGTGCCCTTTCCAGGCTTGATCTTTTTAATTTTGGATGGGAAGTTGCCATAGTGTCGGGTTACTCCTACACTAAAATTATTTTACTACCCATTTTACAACTCGCGCTTAGTGCCTACATCAGGCCTCATTCTCAAATGACCCATGAGCGCATAGTTTAAATATCTCTTTTGTAGATAATAGTTAGTTTTTGAATAAACTCTGAGGGTTTTTTTCATACAACGGTTCTTTCCCTAGGAGCAAGTTTTTTCTTCTCTTTATTTTTGTGTCAAATCGGGTGGCATTTCTCTATGATAGATTGAGAGGCGACTTTCTTAAGGGAAAATGCCAAATTTTAGTGCTTATTTTGAGTTTGTGTTGCACTTGTCTCAAATGGGACAACCAAAAAATTTCTTGACAAAGAATTTCAAAATAAAGAAAAGAGGGGGAAATGATTTTTGAAAAAGCATTTACTTGTCATGACTTGCACATTCTCTGTTTGGCTTGTTGATTCACAAATAAGTTATGCAGAACTATTATCTCCATTTGGCTTGTTCATTCACAAATGAGTTGTGTGGAACTCGGAATAGCTTGTCAAAATTCATTCATTTCAATTGAGTTTAAGACTAATTATGAACTTCTTTTATTGTGATTCCTTGTGCAGTAAGGTTTACTTCATTCTTGTGTATGCATTTCATCTAAAACTTTCCCCGAATGTGACTCAAGGTTAAATCCTAGATGTTGCTTAGCTTGGATGATGACCTTAGGCCCTGTTTGAATAGTCACTTTACCCAAAAGTTCCTTCCCGTAACATTGATCCTAGTCGACCCCCTTTGAGCCTCTAACCTTTTCTTGGAACCCATGTTATACACCTTGACCTTCTTGAACCCTCTATTTTGGCACCCGTTCTTCCCTAATTGCTAGCAATGAAAGTGTAGGCTAAATGCCTAAGTTTAGGAGGGAATAAAAAAATAGAATGTTTATGTAGGCAAAAGCCTAAGTTTGGGGGTGTATGCATTATCGATGGTAGAAGGAGGAGTTAAGCTTCAAATGTGAGGTAGCACCCTATGCTTATCTTGTGAATTGCTCAAAATTTTCAAAAGAGAATAAAATGGAAGAAAAAGAATTGTGATGTTACCTCTTGCGCAAAAGAAAAGGGTGACTGGAAATGGTTTGTGGAAAAAATTGGGATTGTGAGAGTGAGAAATAAGGTAAAATTGAATCAATGATGTAAGCAGTGCACTTTAATTTCCTAATGATAGTGTTAGGGAGGTCTAGTCACTTGAGCCAAATGTTATTCTTACCTTAACCCTAGCCTACATAGTTACCTGCATGTCCTTAGTGATTCCGAGCTTTGAAACTCTACATTAGTGGAAAATTATATGAAGGGCAAGTCTATGGGTCTATGTGTGTACATTTGAAATTCTTTGAGAGAGTGAGAGTCTTTGTATTCTCCTATAATCCCTATGTTATGAATTGCATGATTGTGAGTAGGACTCTCTCTTGTGATGAGTGGAATTGCATCCTTGGAATGAATAGTAAAGACTTGATACCAATTAAGAGGAATGAGACAAGTTGTGTAGCTAATCTTGAGGAAAACCTTGATGTTTAATGCTAATGACTTGAGAACCTAGATGATCTTGTTTGGAATGAAAAAGAATTCCCCTGATTTTGAGTGAAAAATTTAAGTCTCTTGAAATGAGCTTTTGAAATGAAGTGTTTTTGCCTTGAGCTTGTGGTGGTACTAAACGAGATTAGTGTTTTTGTTTGAATCTTTTTTTTTGCATCTTTTATTTATTATTTTCTTGTATTTTTGAGTCCGTGTAGTCCTTTGTGCAATCCTTATGTCTTGAGAAGTTTGTGTCAATCCTTGGCCTTATGAGTGCTTTGCTTGAGGACAAGCAATAGTTTAAGTTTGGGGGTTTAATAAGTTGGTAATCTACCAACTTATTTAGCTCTTAATCATGAGTTATTGCCTTAATTTGATACTATTTAGAAGAATTTTATGCTTTTATTCTCTTATATGCAGGCATTTTTGAGCAGTGAAGATAGAAGAGGATTTGAACCCAAATGAGCCATAAATGGAAGCTAAGTCAAGAGATGATCCGGAGAGAAGAAATCCACTAGGGATGTGCGCTGGAACTTGTGTATTACAAAATGGCACATGCATTTCGTAGGTGCAAACTCAAGTGGAGCTTGGACACTGCCCAACAACACAGGCACCTGTATGATGCAGGTCCTTAAGGATGGTCGCAGGTGCCTGCACAGATTGAGCCACAAGCAAAAAAATTTAACGCTTCCCACGAGACTTAGCACTTGCATGCCGCAAGTCATCAAGGGTGATCGTAGGTGCCCGCACAGGTTGAATCGCGAGTGACCCAGAGGGCAAAATGATCTAGAAAAGCTATTGCATAATTGGGAAGCTTCTAAGATCCTTTTTGGGATCTGTGCAAGGATTTTACACCAAGTTTTTCCCCAATTAGAATATTGTTCATAGAGTACACTTTGTAGTACATTCTAAAGCTTCTTCTTCCTTGAAATTGAAGAAAACACTATTGTTGAATATAAAGCTTGGAATTGAAGCTAGTTTATGAATATGAATGGAATTGAAGGTTACCCACTTGGTATATTTTTTATTCCTTCATTATGAGTAGCTAATTTCACTTCTAGGGGTGTGTGCATGATGGGTGTTTGAAATTTGGATTGGGTGTTGATTATTTAATCTTTTAATTGATTTTTATGTGTGGTTCTATTGAATCCTTCAAATTTTAATTGAATAGTTGATGGTTGCAGACATTAATTTAGCTTACTAATTATGCTCTTGCTTGAGAAAACAGTTCTATAATTGGGTGCCGATTCAAAGTAAGAATTTGGGATTTTCACTATAAGTTGAGGCTAGAAATAGCTTAACTTAGGAATTTCTCATCTAAGAGTTGAGGCTAGAAATAGCTTAACTCACTTAAGCTAATTGGTTTCTTTATTGCTTAACCTTGGGGTTCGAGAGAAACTATGGTATATATATATATATATATAAGTATGTGTGTGTGTATGTTTGGTAGGTTGAAAAACAACTAGACATAACTCTAACCAAGGCCACCCACACTTTAATCGAATATAGTTTGAATGATTTATCCCAATTCCAATGCATGATCCCATCGGAAGCACACCCCTAGTCTCCCCATCTTTTTTATAAGCAATTGTGTTAAACATTGTCTTTACTTACAATTTGTAATTACTGTCCAAAAACTATTTCCCCCATTTACCTTTCTTGTTAAGACATTGCACTTACTTGTGTGAATTGACTCACAAATTTTGGTAAATCTTTGTGTCAATCCTCGTTGATTCGACCCCAACTCTTATTGGGTTATTGTTTTACGATGACCATAGCCACCTCCTCTATGGGAGAGTTATTTTTGACGTTATCAAGGAATGCTGGAAACCTCATTTAACGAGTATAATGATTAGGTTTTAGTCCCATAGACTAAAATAAAGGGTAATTGTCTAATTACTCTTATATTATTTCTATTTCTAAACCTTGTGCATTCTGGAGAGTTAAGAAAGGACAAGTCAGTGGTGAACTAGCTTGCGGGTGTTGTATCTTCACTCAAGGTAGATTATTGTTTGAATTGGAGTTAAGACTCACCTTATTGCATATTTGTAAGGAAATTATATAACCTGTGATTGGTCTTCGGACGTGGTTGTATTGTATATGTTTTTTCCTGTTATGCTTGTGTAAATAAGCTAAATGAATAAGAGGTGATAAGTGAGCTGAACTAGCTAAGTATGAATAGTGTCTTGGGAACTAAGTTTACTCGTGATAAATAGGTTCGAGAGACTAATTATATGGATATTGTTTTTGATACCTTGATATGAAGTAGATACCACGCCGGTATGGTACATGGACACCTAGGGTCCCCTACAGGCCATGGCTAGTGGGTAAAAATAAGACCAATAGCATGTGTGTACACACTTTTACTCTCTTATTCGTATGTAATATTGCCATACTATCTGTAGAAGTGAGTTTGTAAAGATTGAGGTGAGGTGTGATGTGCTTAGCAATAAAATAGGATAGTTGTTAAGTATGATTACTCCTTTCCCTCTCATGATGATATTCAATTATTAGTGAACTTGAGATTGTTGTTGTTGAACTTGTACTGAAAATACTATATGTTGATTGACTATATGCTAAGTGTTGGATTCCTGTTACTTGTTATGTGTTTTATTGCTTCATGTTATATTGTTGGGTCGGCCTATGATACCTACCATTACATAGTGTGTTGTACTGATACTACCCTGTGCTCTTCTTTTGTTGAGTGCAGACCATGTTCCAGAGGCTGAGACGCGACTTCGGCTAGAGTAGAGAGACTAATAGAAGATCCAAGGGTGAGCACTACTTCTCAGGCTTCCATAGATCCTCCACGAGTTGCTATCCTTCTTCTGGACAATGGGACTCGTATATCTTATTGCTTTTAGACATTGTTGGATATCGTAGACTATGTTGGCTTAGAGTTTCGGACGATGACTTTCAGTTTCTGAGGATATGTTTCGATGAATGTTTTCCACACATTCTTTCATTATTTATATAGACCTTGATTTATTTATGATTTAAGTGAAGTTGATCTATCTTCTTTTAAGTTGGTTAGGTCTGAGAGTTAGGTTGGTTTGCTTGGTTCTCCCACTGGAGGGTTAGTGTGGGTGCCAATCGCGGCCCCATATGGGTCGTGAAAAATATTCAACCAATTTCTATTTCAAGATGCCTTATTAAGAAGGGTAGCACAATATTATTTTTTTCTTTTTTTTTTGACAAATATGTATAAAAAATTAACAAGAAAAACAAAATTAAAAATAAAGATTTAAATAGATAAAAAGAAAAGTTTAACATAAATAAATAGTTAATTTCTATGTCTCCTACAACGGCACCAAAAACTTATTGCGTCCAGCACACACGCAAATGTACGCAATCATACAAGTACTATAGGATTGTAAGTCCATATATCATACCCAAATAGACTTGCCGATTAACTATTTACTAAATTGTAATGAACTGTTTAATCATTATTAAAAGGCACCTTGATTTGGGTACAGGATCCAAAACCTTCAAATATACCATTTTAAATTAGTATGGGATGACACGACCAAAAGGAAAAATTGGAAATTAAAAGTTTGGGTCGGGCTAACTTCATCTCGCTATAGCAAGAATTTTTTCGCTATAGCACCGTCACTGTAGCAGTCGGTAGGCTGCTATAGCAGGACGACGGTACCAATAACCCAAAAACGGGTTTTATAATTTCATTCTCTCCTTTTCAGTTGCAAACAAATGTGGGTTACTCCAAAACCTCTCCTAGGCTGCTCCAAAGCTTTGGAGCAATAGAGAGGAAGGATTCCCTCTCGAATGGGGTAAAACCCATGGATTCCAAGCCCACTTTTTTTCAGGGATTCGCCTCCACGGAGCTAGAAGTTCATATTTAGACTTCTGCAGCAGATACTTGGCATCCAGGTAGGCTAGGTTTAACTGAGTAGTTTAGACTTATTTTCAAATACACAATATGTTATAGATTGACAGGAGATTTCATGCCTAAGACTTCGGGCATGGAGTCTGGAGGAATAAATGTATTATTTGTCTTGTTGTTTAGGGTGGAATTTACTGTTATAAGTAATGTTGACCCTGTGTTGGATTATTATGTTTATATTATGGTTGTTAATCTGTGGATAATGGTGTTAGGGGTGGGTTCTCAGAATTAGGGATGATTGATTGTAAAGGGGTTGCTAGGTCGTAGCAGATTCCCCAGATTGGTAAATTGGGTGGGAAATTATTGTTGTGGTAATGTTGAAGTCTTCCTAATTAAGTGTTACCCTATGATTGTTCACCCCTGGATAATTGGCTAATGGGATAGGGTCTTGAATGTAGGAATAACTTGAATATAGGGGTTGCTAGATAATAGCAAAATCCCCGGCCTTGGTTTTTATTTTAAGGGGATGGGAGCAAGGAATGAAAGTATGTTGTTGAATTAAAATTAGATTTCATTGGGCTGAATGTGTACCCCAAAATTAGTATTTTGAATCTAAGGGATATGGCTTGATATGCTTACTTGTTTTAGTTGGGTGTTGGTCTTCACAGAAGCTGTATTTGATGAACTCAATGAATCATATCTTCTTGTGATTGGTATGTCAAAGAAAGGTTGTCATTTCCATAAATGAATAACTCAAGTTGATCGAGAGTTTGGTGGTTATCTATTATTGTAAATACATGCTTAAGGAAGGTAAAGGTTAAATGATACTCTAAGTGTTAATCACATATAATAAGGTTATGTTAAAGGCTTATTGACTGTACAAGTATGACTGCTTATTTCTCATTGTGGTTGTGATTGTTATGACATCTGTTATTATTGTGGGATATATTGATATTTGGAAATCTTTACGGGGTTGGTTAATGTTATTCATTGGTTGGCTCGAGTACCACGCTTGGTACAGTTCTATGATTCATTGCATAGTTAGCTTGGGTACCACGCCTGGTATAACTTCATTGCATGGTTGGCTCGGGTACCACGCCTTGTATAGCTTCATTGCATAGTTTTCTTGGGTACCATGCCTGGTACAGATTCATTGCATGGTTGGCTCAGATAACACTCCTGGTATATTATTATTCATGGTTGGCTCGGGTACCATGCCTAGTACAAGGTTGCATTGATATTCTTTACATGTTTGTTCCTTGAGTGAATTGGGCTTATCTTATATTGATATTCATTACATGTTGGTTCCTTGAGTGAACCGGTCTTATTTGTTGTTGATGTTCATTACATATTGGTTCCCTGAGTGAACCGAGATTATTTGTTATTGATGTTCATCATATGTTGGCTCCTTGAGTGAATCGAGTTTATCTGTTGTTGATGTTTATTATGTGTTGGTTCCCTGAGAGGGATGGGATTTATTATTACTGGATATATATATATATAGGTCCTTGAGTGGTCGGTGGTGTGTTTATGTGATAAGGTGGTTTATTCTATAAATCGAGGTTCTATGTTAGATGTCATAGATGATGTCTTAGGGAACCTTGGGTGATTCGAGTTACTTGCAAGCTGGAACACAATTATATGTGGTCTAGTTACTTGCATAGTTGGGCATGGCTTATATAGTTTTTGAGTCATGTTGTTGACTGGGGGTCTTATTGGTAGTCTTTTGGGCTTGGCATATTTGTGTTGTATGGTAATATTCTATTAATGTTGTACATTCGCCATTCCTATTTTGGCAAGAGTGACAGGCCATCTAGCGGTGATATCTGGGCTTTGTCACAGTACTAAGGGTTGTGAGGTGTATTGTTTGTGGGTCCAAGATGGGTGAGCTTGGAGGGACTAAGGTTCCTAGGGAGTCAGGTTTGACTGGGTTACTAAAACAAGGCTAGTATTATGTGAGTGACTGAACCGACGGGATGTCAAGGGTAAGGAACCTTGGGGGTTGAATACGCAGAACTCACAGGTGGTCCATTATTTGGCTAAGGGTTAAGGTGGTTGACTTAGGATCTTAAAATGAGTGAAAGACCTGCTAACAGGGATAATTAGTAATTTTATTACGGGATTAAAACTAGTAAGGTATTTCTAGTGCATGGCAAGATGGGTAGGCTTGGAGAGTCTTAGTGTTATAAGGGGTCAGGTTATGACTGGGATACAAGGGTGGAATGCCTACTAACGGTGGAGTTGGAAGTAGAATGAGGTAGGGAGGTTTGGGAAAGGATGTATAGAGTCCATGGATGATTTACCTGGGTAGTTAGGGTTATTGATAAAGGACCTGGACTGTATAACTTTCAAGTTGTATGTTTTCTTCTGATTATTTACATGATATTATGTGGTGGATTTTGGTCGACCGATGATGCCTACCAGTACATGTTATTTGTACTAATACTACTCTTACTATGCCTTTTTGGGTATAGTCTGTTTGCAGGATCAGTTGTTGTTTCTCAGGTGATGCAGATAGCAGTCTCCAGCAGCTTCTACTCCTTTTTTCCTATGGTGGGAGTTGTGTCTTACTTTACTTATATATTTTCTTAGAGCTTTTGTACCTGTTTAGACTAGTTTCTAGGGAGGGTTCTTGTCGGATTTTGTTGTATTTTTAAAAGGTTTCATTGTGCTCAAAGGTTTTGTAACTGGTTTTTAATAACTAAAGGCAGCTCTTATGGCTTTCTTGCTTATTTCCACAGTCCTATTTTAAATAGGGTGGTAAGGGTTCTCCTATCTAGGTAATTTAGAGTAGGTGCCCGCATGGCCCAATTGTTGGATCGTGACAATTTGGTATCAGAGCCTAGGTTATTGGTCTCTCAGTATAAGAGAAAATATTGAATAGAGTCTTGTGGATTGGTGTGTTCACGTCCACATCTAATCTTCGGGAAGCTCTGAGGCATTCTAGGAAATTGTTTCACTTCTTACCTCCTTTCATATGGTCTGTTGCTTTCTTGTATGGGTTGAGTCCAATTGGTATCTCTTAATTCCAATTGATATCTCAATGAGGTAAAAAAATGTCGTTTGACTCTGGTTGAAATGGCACAAAAAAGAAAAATTAGAACCGGGATGTCGTTTGACTCCGGTTGAAATGGAACGAGCAAGAAAAATTAGAACCGGGAAGGTTCCAATTGGTATCTGGCCATAGAGGTTGTGTGAAAGCATGGATGGTGGGTTAACGGTCATCCATGAGGAGAATAAAGGATAATTAAGAAGGACTTATTAGTGGTAAAGCTTAGGATTTGTGATTATGTGCATTGCATTATTTGAATGACTGCGAATATTTGATGTGTAATTGCTTGAATTACTGTGAAATTTTTGGTTAGTAAAAGGTCATAACTTGGTTATGTGTGATTGGTTTAGTGATTAATTACTATGTGGTTTAACTGAAAATTTTGTGCTAAATTTTTGGCATGGACTTACCGTTAGTAAAAATGGGAAGGGGACATAATGATTTATGACTGTGGGGAAACTCTGTTTTCAGGACAGTCGGGAATTGGTTGGGAACCATGAAAAAAATAGGCTATTGTTGCATAATAGTGGGATTTGTTATTATGAAAGGTTTTCTTGGTGTGTTTCATAACTGGTTTCAAATAATATGATGCCAAGTTCTTGTCTATGCATTGTTGGGTTGGTCTTGGGATTATGTTAAAGGTCATGACGCGATTTCATGTGTTAATGTTGAAAACGGGGAAGGGGAATGAGGGAATTTTTCAAAAAATGGTAAATTTTCTGGGCTGCTTCTATTGGGGGTCGCCATAGCGGTGTGCAAGCCGCTATAGCAGGATTGGCAGGGTAGAATCCCTATCCTATTTTTCCCTATTTTTCTTTTCATTCTCGGGTTGTTTTAAATTATTAGTTGAGATGCGAGTTGTTGCATGAATTATAAAAATAAGCATCCATGTGCGATAAAAGGAAAGGGTGGATATGGTAGCCCTTGGTATAAAGGTTATTAGCTTGATGTGGGTGATGTTGACTGTTTGAGGTAACCTATATAATTGAACATCAGACTTTAATTGACTCGGTGGTGTTTACTATTGAATTAGTAACTACTTACATTGTAGTGATAATGTGTAGTTAATGAGGAAACCGTGAGATTATGGTGGGACCAAGTTTCACGGTATTGGTGAATATATAATTGTCCATTGGTAGGAATAGTCACTCATGCAGTATTTAGAAAAATGACCCATAATTGAATGAGTAGTGTTGGACATTGCTCATAGGCTTGTTTTATAAGAATGACCATTGGCTGATAGTAGCTCTTGAAATGGGTATAGCAAAATTGTGGAGAATTTGAATGAGTTGGCTTGTCCATGATCGATGATCCTTAGTAGTAGGGTCAATTCAGGGAGTGGGGTTAGTAAATGGTTTCTTGATCAGTCATATCCCTCTTGTTGACCATGATAACACCTGGTGTTACTGCTCTTTGAGTGGTAGGGGTGTGCTCGTCATAGCATTGGTTAGGGTATAAGTGCCCGAGTAGAATTCTCCCTAGGATGAGAGTTGACAAAAATCTTAGGCTAGGATGGGTTCCAATGGAATTTTGGTGTTGTATGGTTTAGAGATAGTTGGTGTCTCGGGTGTAGTGTTTTATGGAAGTAGAGTGATATCATGAGAGGCGGGGGACATAGTATCCCGTAGAAACTTTTGAAATGGAGTTTGGGTTACTAGAACTCCGGGTATAGCATTTAACATAAAGGGGTTAGTTCGGAATGTCAAAATTTGGGGTATGTGTTGTACAATTGGCCAAAACTGAGACAATCTGGAGTTACTGCCTCACTGATGTCGCTATAGCGACAGGCAGACCGCTACCGATGTGCCACTATAGCGGAAATTTTCCCGCTATAGCAGGACTGGGTCACCACAATGGGTTTCGATTCTTCGTGGCATGGAAAATTATTTTTATTTGTTTTGTTTGAATTTCTTTTGCCCCGGTATTTCGATGAGGCCCATATTTCTTGGGAACTCAGGGAAGGGAAGTATAATTGATCTCGTGTAGCTCGAAGGAAGAAATTCCATAATACAACAGGATCAAATTAAATTTCGGTTGAGTTTGGGTACACCGAGGGAATTGAAAGCTTTGGTGGTTTGCATATAGCTATAATTACACTGTCATGGTAGAGCTTTAAGGTTCAAGGGGTTGGCTTATTCTTTTCCTTCTGCCTTAAAGATCGTTCGAGGATGAACGATGGGTAAATTGGTATCTATTGTAAGGACCTATTCAGTCATTATTAAAAGGAACCTCGATATGGGTACGAGATCGGGAACCTTCAAATATACCAGCTTAAATTAGTATAGGATGACACAACTGAAAGAAAAAATGTGAAAGTTTCTTGTGATGTTGTGAATCAGCCTTTAGGTTGATATCTTCTTGCCTTCATGCTTGCTACTGTTCCTCCTTTTCCACAGTTTCCGTATTATAATACTTGGTAAAGCATTATAGTATGGCCTCAATCCTTACCTTACATATGCATTCCACCAGTGCCTTATAATTTCCCTTAGGTTCATTCCTTCTATGTTAAAACCTGCAAAAGAAGAGAAAAAGGACCAAGTCTTGTTAGCAGTTTGGGCCTTTAGGAACACATGTGTCTTAGTTTCATTGTCAGGGTCTGAGCAACACCAGCATCTAGAAGGACCTTCATATCCCTATCTTCTTGTTCCTTTATCAACTGAGATTCTGATTTTCCATAATCTCCACATAAAGAAGGACATTTTAAAAGGAATCGCTTTTACCCACAAATCCTTCAGTTCTTCCTTAGGTTGTTCCTTGTATCTTATGTATTGCAAGGCTGATTTAACTAAGAATTTTCCATTACTCTCTAACATCCACCAAGCCTTGTACTGTTCCACATTGCTTCTTGGGGGGATGCAGTTATGGCATATATGATCTACCACTTCAATGGGGCATATGTTGTAGATATTCTGTGTATCCCAGTTTCCTTCCTCCACTAAGCCTGTCAGCTTCTGGTATTTTTCATCCCATTCCAAACTCTCCTCTATGTTGTTGTAGAGAAACCCCAAGCATGTCCAGTTATCATGCAATAGCTGAGCTGACCTACTTTTTGTTTACCACCATTTATGATGCTCTATGAGGTCTCTAGCTTGTAACATCTTTTTCCATACTTGGGAGCCATTATAGCCTGCTTTCCACATTACCAGGTTGTGGTTTTCTTTTTTACAGTATATATTTGTCATATAGGAACCTCATACAGAAGGGTTGGTTATGAAATTCTACCATAGTTTACAGAAGAGGGCCATAGCTACATCATGCACCAGTCTAAATCCTAGTCCTCCTTCCTCCTTTGGGAGGCATAGTGTGCTCCATCTAACCTAGTGTTTTCCTTTACCCCCAATGCAGTTGCTCCAAAAATATTGTGCCATCATCCTTTGAATTTGGTGCAGAACATTCTTTGGTGGGTTCATCACTGACAGACAGTGTATGGGGATACTCTACAATACATGTTTAATGAGAATTGTCCTTCCCCCATAAGACTACAGTTTTCCTTTCCAAGTTTGCAATTTAGAGCTAATTCTTAGTACCATTTGGTTGAATTAGGCCTTATGCTTCCTTATGTAGAAAATAGGGCATCCTAAGTAGGTAAATGGAAATTCCTTCCTTAAAATCCTTGTTGCTACCTCTGCCACCACCACATCCGCTTGGGATACATTTTTATGTAAATATATGGAACTTTTCTCCTTGTTAATTTTTTGCCCTGACACCTTTTCATACTGCTCCAAGGTACTTATCATTGTCTGTATTATCCTTAATTCTTTTTTGCACAATATTATCATATCATCTGCAAAAGCTAGATAATTGATCTTACTGCTTCCCCTAGTCATGCCAAACATCTTGAATTCTTTATTCTTCAATAGTGCATTTAAGGCTCTAGATAAGACTTATACAGCTAGGATGAACAGAGTAGGAAACATAGGATCTCCTTGTTTTAGACCTCTTGTAGATTGGAAGAAACCCTTAGGTTGTTCATTCACTAAGATTGAGTACCAGTTGTTACTCACCAGCCTGTACACCATATTAGTAATTCTTTCTCCAAATCCCATCTTCCTCATTACCTTTGTTAGGTACAACCACTCCACTCTATCATAGGCCTTCATCATGTCCAGCTTGATAACCATGTTAGGAGGTTTACCTCTTTTTCTAATTTTTGAGATGATTTCTTTCACTAATAACACATTCTCTGATATACTTCTTCCTTGGACAAATCCATCTTGTTCAGGAGATATCATCTCTGGTAGTACCTTTTTTATTCTCTCATGGATGACTCTTGAGAAGATCTTATTTACAAAGTTACTCAAGGATATGGGCCTCATGTCTGAGAATATATTAACCTTTAGTTTCTTAGGGAGCATAACTATGTTTCTGTGAGTTACAAATCTAGGTAGTTCTGCCTCACCAGAAAAAAGCTGCCACCATATTGTATATGTCATCTCCTATTATTTCCCATGTCTCCAGGTAGAATGCACCTATCATACCATCTGGACCTCCTGTATTATTTCTGTTCAGTCCCATTAGCGATTCTTTGACTTCTATAACAGTAGGCATGCCATGTAGCTCTTCATTCTGTTCTTGGCTGATCATATTAGGAATTCCTTGTAGCATGTCAAAATCTGTAGGATCCTCTTGCTTGGGGAATTGATCTTTGAAGAACTTTACTGCTGCTTCTGCTATATCATGATGTTCTTCCATCCACTCTCCCTCCTCATTTTGCATTTTATTTATCCTTAATCTAATTCTTCTCCCATTTACAATGGTATGAAAGAATTTGGTGTTCCTCTCCCCATCTTTAAACCACTCCATTCCAGATATTTTTTCCCAAAAATCTTCCTCTAGCCTGAGCTTTATGAAGTTGCTCTTTGTTGAGACCATTTGATCTGCCTCATACTGTTCTTCCTATACTCTGATGATATCCTCCAATGTTTCTATTGCCTAGAAAATATTCCCAATAGTCTCTCTTCTCCATTTGGCCAGGGCCTTTTTAACTCTCTTTAGCTTATGGTGGAATAAGCTAAAAGGGTTTCCTTCAAAATCAGCCTTCCAATTCTGTCTTACCACCTCCTTGAAGTTGTCCTATTTGAGCCAGAAGTTTAAAAACTTAAATGGTCGCACCACTTCTTCATTGAATATTTTGACTTGAATCGGCATAGGAGCATGATCTGATCCACTTCTTATTAGATGCTCCACATCTAGCCCTGGGAAAATGTTCTGCATCTGGTCATTTATAAGGATTTTGTCCAGTCTTTTGAAGATGCATTCTCTATCAGTTCTACCATTCTACTATGTGTACTTGTTTTCTCTGAATCCTTGGTCTTCCATATTACAAACATTTATACAGGTTTTAAAGTCCTCCATTTCCTCTATTGTCACAGGTAGACCTCCATACTTCTTTTCTTTATTTGTGATGACATTGAAGTCTCCTCCTATGAACCATAATAGTTGCATGTTATTTGCTACCTCTGCCAATGATTCCCATAGTGCTAGTCTTTCTCCTATTACATTTAGCATATACTAAGAGTTACTATCCATTCCAGGCCCTGCTCCATGTGTTTCAGCTGCAATGTTAATTGCTGATCTTTATCCCTCATAATTCTGTATTCAATAGATGCATCAATGAAAGCCCATATTTTCCCATTATCATTTGACACTGCATGCTGCATTCCCAGCTTTCTCCTGTACTATTCTAACATTTGCTTCTCCTGGAATGGTTCCATTAAGCCCATGAAGTAAAATTGGTGTCTCTTTTGTAAGGTAATAAGTCTAGTAATTGCCTTCTGAGTATTCACTAATCTAATATTCCATATAAAGGTATTCATTGAGACTTGTTGTATTTAGTGACTGTACTCCTTGTTTGTCTTTCCTGAGTCTGAAGAGGGAAATGGCCCTATGTTTGTTTCTTCTTTTTCTTTCCAGAGACATGACTTGCCTTTAATTTGTCTACATGCTTTAGGGATAAATCCCCTTCTCTTGCTACATTGTGAATATTATGCTCTAAATCATCTTTGCCATCCACTCCTTCTCCTCCATTATTGCCAGTTCCTTTGACTTGATAATTCAGTGAGATGATAGAGGTTTCTGATATGGCCTATTTTTCCTTCTAAGGATCAGGCTCATCATGTTCCTTCTTTTCTTTGCCTGGTAATTGTTCCTCTTCTCACTGGCTAATCCCTTCTTGCTTGTTACCTTTCTCACTGCTCTTGCTTTTCTTCTCAGTTGTGTTATTGCCCTTCTTGTCATTTGATGGTGTTTGACTATGGCTTTCTCCAAAGTTTTGGTCCACCAATTCTTCTGTATTCCCTGTGTGCTCCTTTGTGTTGTTCCTGTTATGTTTCTCTTCCGGACTTGTCTCCCTTTTTTCTTCCAGTACCCCAAAAGTGTTTGTAGTAGGGATATCCTCTTCTTCTTTTTCTTCTATATGTCCATATCTATCCTTCTTATATTTACTTTGTCTCCATCTTATTGTGCTGATTTCCCACTATTTTCTCGCTTGTCAACATCTTTATTTTGTTTGATGATGTACCCACGTCTTGCTCTGGTTTCTTTTTTTCCTCCTTCTGATTATCCTTTTTTCCTTCATAGAGTTCTAGGTGAATGTTCCAGCAAGTTTTTTTATCATATCCTTGTAGACAATATTCTCTGCACTATTTTGGCGAGTAATCATATTGTATTTGGATCCATTTGGATTTGATTTTCGCTGTGATGTCATCTTCCTCATTGATTCTCACCCTCTGTGGTAGTTTTGCTACTAGGTCCACTTCCACTTTTACCTTGGCACAACTAGGTCTTGTTTGATTCCTAATAGCCATATCCATTGTCAGTGTCTTTCCCACTATTGAGGCAATGGATAAAATTGCTTTCTTAGCGAAGAAGTTGAGGGGTAGATACGAAATTGAGATCTATGCAACTCCAATCGTGGTTTTAACATCTGGTTCAAACCATGGATCCCACTTCATTATTCTCATTTGCCAATACCTTTCCTTTGCCTTGAGGTAGTACGTCGAAGTGGATAGTAGTTGGACATAATCCTCTAGTCCCTCCAATCTTATAAGGATGTGCCTTGTGTCAAGTACTCCTATGGTGCATTCTCTCTTGATCCCACATTATCCTAGTATATTCTTCATGAGTTCCTTTATGTCTGGTTTTCATAGGAGAACTTTCCAATCATTGCATATTATAGATTCTCTTGAATGATGAGGTTTCTCACTTTTGATGTCTTCCACGTGATGTTGAGTTCTCCATGTAGCATGACCACTGGTTTGGGCGGGACCTTTGGCAGATTTGTGGCTATAGGCTTGGGTTTTAGAAGGTTAGCATATTGTGGTATATAGGGACGATAGTAAAAAGTCATAGAAAACCCAATAGCTACTTGTACTAAAAAAACATGTTCTGGCTGGTTTTGGTTGCGTGGTGTATTGGTGTTGTTGTTTTGGGATTGTAATGGTGGGAACTCATCCGGTGGGATATTCCTACCGGTGGTGGCGGCCATTATGGCCGACAGGGGCGGTTAGGTTTTTTGGATTATTAAGGTTAATTCTATAGAGCATTTTTTAGTGTATTTGTGTGTTGATTAATGTAGGATTTATCAATTAATTATATAGGATGTACTAAGTATGCCAAATATGCAAAATCCGTAGTAAAACATGCTTAAAATATACTTGAAGCTGAAATCATATGATAATAGTAAGATCTTTAATGGAATGATTCAATGCACTATCATAAGCTAAAATCATACTTATAATCGTAAGTAATAATAAAAAGTTTGAAATCTGAAAGCAAAGAGTCAAATACATTTAAAAGCTTGAAAACATTTTTGTGGGAGATTTTCACAACCGACATAGACCATGTGAGCTATATGAAATCTGATGTATACGCCCCATCGAAAGGATCTAATATACTTTGCCAGGGTATAGAGGTATTACTAGTGTGATCACTAATTCTGATGCCTAACTGAGGGGCTAAATAAACCTACAAGGGCACATTGTTCTAGGACTTAGGGTACTCTCACCCTGTCCAACTCGGTGCTAAATACTACTCTCAAAAATATATTGTAGCTCATATCTATACTGGAGAATACCTGATGCGAAAACTGATCATAACTCATGGACATATCTGATGTCAAATCTGTTCAAAAAGCATATAGACATATTTGATGTCATGCCATTCATAAATCATAAGTTTTAAAAGCTTATCATAGCCATAGTTCAAAATATACTCTTTCTTAAAATTCATAGCTTGCAGAACTAGGCATGAAATTTCATAAATACTTGAGTTTATGTGATCTAAACATGCCAATTTTGCTTGAAAACATGCAATAGGGTGAAATCATGCTAGAAATCATTCTCAATGCATGGGCTTTTGAAACACTTGAAGAATCTCATATAAAATCATGGGTAAAGGATTAGAAACCATTAATCGATGTTATTAAATTGAACTCATAAGAATTTCAAAATTTGGGTAAGAAACCTAACTTCATAATTTCATAAATCCAAAATAAAATTAAGGGTTTTGGGCATAAGGGTGAAAGGAATCTCTTATTGAATACCCGCATACCTGAACTTGAAGCTTCCTTAGTCTAGATCTTGGTGATGGAGACTTGAAGATGGAACCCTTACTTGAAGCTTGGGAGAATTGAGTTGTTTTTCCTCTTTTGGAACTTGATTGAGAGAATGGAAGAGGACTTAGGCTAATTGGGAATAAAACCCTTCTAAAATTACCCAAAATGACTTAACTTAGGAGTTAAAAGAGTGGGAAAATACAAAAATACCCCTAGGAAATAAGCTGGAAAAACCACTGAAGAAACTCGACTTCAGGTTCCACGGACCCCATCTATGGCCCGTAGATTGAACCACGGCTTGTGGTATGGGGTCGTGGTTCCTGAGCCAAAATTTAGGTTGTGGGTCTGATTTCCACGGGCAAGGTCTATGACTCGTGATCAGATCCATGGACCGTAGAAACCTCCCGTTATTTCTCAGAGGAACTGGCCACCCTCAGTCGTATTTCTATGGACTGGTTTAATGACCCCTGGAACCATCCACGACCCATGAACCCCAATCATGGTTCTCAAACCTGAGGAGGGTATGCTAAACTATTTCCACAAGTCCTATCTACAGTCCGTGGTTCAGTCCATGACTCATGGTTAGGGCTCATGATTCCTGGGAACTTCTATAATTTTTAGAAATCCAAGTAACAAAACTGGTTCGAATTCTGAGGTGTTACAATATCTCCCCCTTAGGATCATTCATTCTTGAATGAAGATTAAACAAGCTAAGTATAGAGATAAAATTGCAGTACCAACCAACAGGACATGAAAACTAAAGAACAGGCATAAAGACTGAGTTTTAACTTAAAAACATGACTGAACTAACTTCATAAAACAAGAATGCATGCTAGAATCATGAGAAAGGCAGATGACATGGAGTTGGAGGGATGTATTAAGGAGGGAACTATTACCTCAAGCTGAAACTAGATCGAAAGGTAAGAGATGAGGGTGCTTGGTCTTCATGGTTGCTTCTTCTTCCCAAGTAGCTCCCTCAACTAACTGGTTCCTTCAAAGAACCTTCACGAAAGCGACTTTTTTGTTCCTCAACCTTCAAACCTGATGATCAAGAATCTCAATGGGGACTTCTTCATAAGGGAGGCTATCCTTCATGCCCACAACCTCTCAAGGCATAATCAAGGTCGAATCACCAACACACTTCTTCAATAAAGAAACATGAAAGACTGGATGAATCGTTTCTAGCTTGGTTTGCAACTCTAACTCATAAGCCACACTACAACCTCTCCTCAGAATCCTGTAGAGGACTACAATCAGAGACTAATATTCCCTTTCTTACCAAATCTCATCACACCCTTCATAGGTGACACTTTCATAAATACCCAATCATCCAATTCAAACTCCAAGTCTCCTCACATCCTCGTATGATTTTTGTCGACTCTGAGCAGCCTTCAACCTCTCTCTAATAAGCTGAACTTTCTCCATAGAATCATGAACTGAATCTAGACCTATCAAAGCTACTTCACCTACCTCAAACCAACAATAGGAGATCTACACCTCCACCCATAAAGTGCCTCATAGGTAGCCATCTGAATGCTAGAATGAAAGTTGTTGTTGTAGGCAAACTCAATAAGAGGTAAAAGATCATCCCAATTACCTTTAAAATCAATCACACAAGCTCTCAACATATCATCTAAGGTATGAATAGTATGCTCTGCCTGACCATCTATCTATGGGTAAAAATTTATGCTAAGATTAACCTGAGTACCAAGATCTTTCTGAAATAATCTCCAAAACATTAATGTAAACTGAGTACCCCTATCTGAGATGATAGACAATGGAACTCCATGAAAGTGGACTATCTTATGGATGTAGAGCCTAGCGCAATCCTCAACTGAATCAGTCTTGACAGCCAAGAAGTGAGTTGACTTAGTCATCCGGTCGATAATCACCCAAATAGAATCATGTTGTTTGCGAGTATGAGGTAAGACTGTAGTGAAATCCATGTTAATTACTTCCCACTTCCAAGTAGGAAGGTCAATAGCCTGAGTCATACCACCCGATCGTTGATGTTATACCTTCACTTGTTGACAGCTGAGACACTTAGCCATAAAATCTGCAATGTCCCTCTTCATGCCATTCCACCAATAGACTTCCCATAGGTCACGGTATATCTTGGTGGCACTAGGTTAAATAGAATACCTGGAATTGTAAGCCTCTGTCAGAATCCGTTGTCTCAAACCATCCACATCTGGAACACATAATCGACCCTGATAGCAAAGCACACCATCTCCCCCTTAGGAGAAAACCTCTACTCTCTGTTGATGGATTGAACCCTTCAACTGATGCAAAATAGGATCACTGTCTTGTTTCTCTTTCACCTCAACTACCAAATATGATTCAGACCCATTCTGAACAATAACACCACCATCTGTTGAATCCGTAAGGTGAACTCCTAAGAAAGCCTATGAACAACCTTAGCCAACTCCTTCTTTACGTCCTCAACCAAGGACACACTATCCATAGACAACCTACTAAGTGCATCAACCACTACATTAGCCTTACCCGGATGGTAAAGAACACTCATATCATAATCCTTTAGAAGCTCAAGCCATCTCCTCTGACGAAGATTCAATTCCTTCTGAGTTAATACATACTGGAAGCTCTTATGGTTGGTAAACACATCCACATGGACACCATACAAGTAGTGTCTCCAAATCTTCAAAGAAAAAACCACTTTTGCTAACTCAAGATCATGAGTCGGGTAGTTCTTCTCATGAATCTTAAGTTGCCAGGAAGCATAAGCAATTTTCTTACCATGCTGCATCAAAACACAATCAAAACCAACTCTAGATGCATCACAATACACAAAAAATCCATCTAGACCCTCGAGCAGGGCCAAAACTAGAGTTATGGTGAACCTAGTTTTCAATTCCTGGAAGTTCTTCTCGCACTCATCAGACCACTGAAACTTAACCTTTTTTGAGTTATCCAGGTCAATAGGGCAACTATGGAAGAAAACCCATCCATAAATCTCCTGTAGTAACTAGCTAAACCCAAAAAACTTCTGATATCTGAAGGGGAAGTGGGTCTATGCTAGTTCTTCACTGCCTCTATCTTCTACGAGTCTACTCGAATGCCCTTTTTAGTCACTACATGACCCATAAAAGCAATAGATTACATCCAGAATTCAAACTTACTGAACTTAGCAAATTATTGTTGATCCTTGAGAGTTTGAAACACAACTCTCAAATGGTCCACATGATCCTTCTCACACCGAGAGTGGATAAGAATGTCATCAACGAATATAATCACGAATATATCCAAAATACTATTTGAACACCCTGTTCATCAAATTCATAAACAGGAGCATTTGTTAGTCCAAATGACATAACCACAAATTCATAGTGACCATGCCAAGTTCTAAAGGCTGTCTTTGAAATGTCACATTCTCTAACTCTAAGCTCATGGTAACCGGATCTGTGGTTGATCTTGGATAAATAGCTTGCACCCTGAAGATGGTCGAACAAGTCATCAATCCTAGGAATAAGATACTTATTCTTGATTGTGACCTTGTTCAACTGATGGTAGTTGATACATATTCTGAGAGAACCATCTTTATTACGCATGAATAGGATGGAGCACCCCATGGATAAATGATGGACCTGAGAAAACCCTTATCTAAAAGGTCTTTCAACTGCTCTTTCAATTCCTTATGCTCCATGGGAGACATTTTGTAAGGAGGAATAGATATAGGCTACGTATATGGAAGAAGGTCTATCCCAAAGTCAATCTCTCACTTGGGAGGGACTCTGGGCAGATCCTCGGGAAACACTTCAGATAATTCATTTACAATAGGAACTGACTGAAGAGATGGTGTTTCAAACTCCGAATCCATAACCCAAACTATATGATAGACATAACCCTTAGAAATTATCTTCCTAGCCTTGAGATAAGATATAAAATGACCTTTTGAGGATTTAGGACTACCCTTCCACTATAAGACAGGTTCATTAGGAAACTTGAAGCTAACTATTCTGGTTTAGCAATCAACTGAGGAATAACATGCATGCAACAAATTCATACTAAGAATAACATCAAAATCAGTCATCTCTAACTCTACTAGATTGGTTGAGGTGACTCTATGAAGGACTGAGATAGGGAAATCTCTATATACCCTCTGGGCTAGGAATGACTCACCAACTAGAGTAGAAACATGAAAGGGCTCTAGGAGTTGTTCTGGACTGACTCCAAACTTACAAGGAATATAAGGGGTTATAACTTACAAGCAACAAAGGGGTTACAAATGACAAATAAGGTCTAGGTTCTAGTAAAGTATAAACATCGAGAGAGAAGACTTGTAACATACCAGTGACTACATTTGGTGAACTCTCCTAATCCTGGCAGGATGACATAGCATAAAGATGATTCTGGCACTGACCGCCACCAGCGCCAAAAGTGGTACCCTATTGGGCTGTATGACCTGCTGGAGCTGCTGAAGTAGATGGTGTCCTGCCACCTCTATTTCCCTTCTTGGTTGAAGGGCAATCCCTAAACGTATGACCAATTTGTCCACACCAAAACATCCCTCTCTGCCAGCAAGACATTCACCAGGGTGACTCTTACCACATTTGTTCCAACTAGCGTAGTGAGTCCCTTTTACAACACTTCCTTATGAATAAGAACCTGATCCTCTACATGCCTAATCATGCCTAGGCCTGGAGGCCTGAGTAGGAGCACTAGCTGATGATGGAATGACCTCTTCTGAAATGAAGAACGGTGTCCGTCTCTGGACCTCTGATGACTAAAAATCAAATTATCTGTTCTGGCCCTCTTATTCTCTCTTGTCATTTCTTTGAACTTATCTTCCTCAATTTGCTGAGCATGAGTCATAATCCTAGAGATATCTATGTCCCTCAATAACATAGTGGTCCTGCACTTCTTTTTCACCAAGTCAGATACCTCATAAATGAACCTGTTATTCGAGCCCTCGGATTGGCCACCATAGATAGGGCATACCTAGAAAACTCAGTGAACCTCAACCCCTACTCCTGAACTGCCATAAATCCTTTCCTCAAAATCATAAGCTTTTCGTCTTTAGCCTCCCTCAACTCCTTAGGGAAGAATTGATTAAGAAATGCTCCCTCAAAGTACTCCCAAGTCACAGGGACTGCATCCCCACCCCTAGTATCCTTCCACAGAATATACCAAATGTGAGCCATATCCTTGAGCTAATAGAAAGCTATCTCAACATCATCAGTACCGGCAACCTGCATCACCTCCAAATTCTTCTTTATTTCATCCATGAAATTATGCGGGTCCTCACCAATCTTAGACCTTAAAAACTCTGGCAGGTTCATACGGATGAAGTCTTGAACTTTGGCAGTAGTTGTCCCACCATAAGGGTTAGCAGTAACAAGTGCTTACTGATTAGCCTGATTGGCCATCGCATGTGCTAACATCTGAATGGCATTCCTGAACTCCGCATTAGTGACCTCGTGGTCTGGAACTAGAGGATTATCATTTTGGGCGTTAACTCTGTGAGGAGGCATGATCTAAAACATATAAAGATTAGATTAGATTGGAGTAATAGAGTTAAACTCTATCGCAAGATATTGATCATGATAGAAGTGAAGTTTTTCTAAAGTATCTCACAGCCTCCCTGTCACGACCCTATTTCTCGGTCATGATGGCACCTACAACCCCCCAGTAGGAGAACCAACTCCCGTAGCCCAGGACAGTTAGTAATGGGCTACTATCTAACAAATAAGCGGGAGGTTAGTTTAATAAGCAAAAGTAAGGGAACAAGATGAAGAGAATAGATAACAGGAATATATATATATACATATGCGGAAACTAAACCCAACCCCAAGACCTGGTATCATAGTATAGAGCCAAAACTACATATATGGAGTGGAAATGATCCAAAACAATATATACAGATGTCTCGGAATGGTAATAGAGTACATAAAGCAAAACATAAACTAAAGCTAAGCTCCGATCGCAAAGAGCTCACCCTTAGTCTGAAGTAATCCCCAACAGATCTCCAAGCACGACTTACAGCAATCTAACGGCGATGGCCCACGCTAGGATCTGCACCCAAAGATGCAGGGGTTAGGGTGAGCACCAAATGCGAAGCATAAGGTACCCAGTAGGTATCATAGGCCGACAGGGCACATATAAGATAAAAGTGTAGTAACAGACAGAGCAGAAGCAAGTAGTCACAGAAAACAACGAAATGGTACACAGGAACTAGCCCAGAGGGAAGTCAACAGAACCACATGTGAGGCCAGCAAGCAAAATATATACACCATAGGCACAGGTGAAAGTAAGAAACAACGCACCTGGGGTCCGTGCAATAACAGTGTATACATAATAAGTTTACGAAATGGATGGTATACCGGTAACCTCAAGTGTAAGAAGAAGAGAGAAAGAGTAATGATAGGCATGCTTAGAGACATGAATCAAGCCCAACTAATCATATCAATCTCAAATCCAGCAACTAACAGTCTAGCAGTAACCAATTTCATAATTAACCGTAACAGGGAACAATTCTACAAGTGAATAGCAAGAGTCTACCTACAGTCCCCCGGCCGCCCATACAACCGAGCAACACACACAAGTGAAAACAAACCCTCCGGCATCCCATACTACCACAGCGTACAATCAACAAACAACAAACAAGGGTGGAGCCTCAAACAATGAATGATATGATGCACGAAGATCTCAAGTGAAATGGTATCCCAGTATGTACCTCCTCCGGTGCCGATCCGGCCCAGCAGGTAGGCAAGGTCGTGTACCCTTCCTCCGGCACATGCAGGCCACAGCCCCAGGACCGGAAGGCAAGGTCCATGGAGGACCCTGACTCCATACTAAAACTCAGTATCAAAACATGTCATCCGGAAGCAAGTCCGGGTTCAAGATAGAGACCGAGTCTCTAATATACATGCCCAGACCCTGTCCAGGACTAAAGTAGTAGGAAAATATCTCAAAAACCCCTCCAAGGGTGCCCGGGCATAACCGGGTCTAAACAGTAGAAAGTCATTTCAAGTACTCAGTCCGACCGAGGCTAAAATTATGTCAAGTAGCAAGAAAACTCAACTAGCACCCCGGCCCTGCCGAGTCTAGCGTTAATCGTAAAACAGGTGATTTAAATCATAATTTTACTTTCTTTTACCCAAAAATATTCATAAGTTAAATCAAACCATTTCCAAATCATTTCCAAAAAAATCGGGCCCCCGAGGCCATGCAAGGTTTAGAAAATAGTACCAATAGGCCCAAAGCCAAAACCGTAGTAAAACATGGATAAAACCTCTTTATATGCATTGAAATGGGATGATCAAACACAATAGCTGCCCAGCAGCTCACAATCAACCTATTGACCCTGCACAGGCCCATAGCTACTCAGCAAGCATAACCAGCCTAAAAGGATAATTCTATGCCCGGGACTCGCGGACATTCCCAATATCCCACCCTCTATGTTCCAGAGTCAACAAGGCCTCACAGGACCACAAGGGTAAATAAAATGTATCGACAAGTACTACAAGCATCGGAGGAACAAAAGTAGACGGACATGAATAAAGCGGTCAAGGTCTGTGGTACCAACCTAATAGTCCAACCCAAGGATGCCCATTAATACAATTTTATCCTATATATGCGGAGTCTAGGGAAAATAAACCATAACCTATATGTCGGTCGATGACAAGCTCGAACCTCTCCAAAAAGAAGTTCCGAAATGAAATCAAACTTGAACTCGGGCTTGAATAATTTGACGTAGATAATCGATTTTCTTTTGTTGACCGAATATTGCGTCAAAATAATTTTCCCTCAAAAATCTTCATTAGCGCATAGTGAATTAACGTGCACAATTATGATGAGTGAAAATTACATTCAAAGAAGTAATATGTAAGTTGGCAGCAATTAACATTGTCAATTGTTGAAATGATTTTAATGAAGGGAACACTTGGCAGTGACTAATGGCTGATGTACTACCTCACTCCCACGTGGAGCTGAGGTGTCACACCATAATAATTGATGTTGTACTTATATACACGGGTATTGCATATGTTCGTGATAAAATAAATATAAATTTTTAAATATGTCATATTTAATAGAAAATTATTTCAAATAAAACTTACTATATTATAATAATAATTTTCAACATAACTAAATTTACTATCTCCGTTAAAATATTACAATGTATACAAACCTTATAAAATAAGCACATACACAATTATATCATAATAAAAGTATTTTTCATAAACCTTTAAAATACTATAAAAAGGTAATAAAAAAAATATAACTTTAAAATAAAATATTTTCAAATATACGCGCGATGCTAATAAAATTCTTAAATTTAGGTTCGCAATTCACCATCGCACGATTTTGATACTCAAGAACTCTCTTGGAACCCTCCCTTATGTTTTCTCACTGTTTCAGAACTGAAATGGCGTTTTAAAACGTGAAGTTGAGGCTTAAAATCGATCTTGACCCGACCCGGTTCGCGACCCGGTTTCTGCCCGATAGTCCATGGTAAAACAGTCATAACCTTTTACTCCCAGATCAGTTGGATGTGAGGTTTTGTGCGTTGGAAATTAGACTCGTAGACCTTCGATTTGGTATTTTGGGGGACTTCTAACTCTTTATATATTGAGAGAAAAGCTCTGAGACATTTTACCCAAAGTTCAGAAAATTTATTAAAGAAACTTACGATAACTTTTGCCGACTTGCTTGACTTCAAAACTTATCATACGACCAAACAAATGGACCCGGCACCAAAATACCGGTCCCGAAAAGCCTTAAATGACTTGGGGCCACTACAAACAAGCTCTAACGGTACAAGGAAAACGTATATGTGGAAATGACCGGAAGAGTCATTACATCATCCACTACTAAAAAGGACTTTCGTCCTCAAAAGTCAAGGTCAAGGGGGTACCTGAAGGCTCAAACAGCTGCGGATACTGAGGCCGCATATCTCTGTCGGTCTCCCAGGTAGCCTCCTCGTCTGGACGGTGCCTCCACTGAACCTTAACAACCGGGATCTCTCGAGACCTTATTCTCCTAACATCTCTAACCAAAATAACTGTCGGCTCCTCAACAAAGGCTAAACCCTCACCCAACTGAACTGAATCCCACTGTAACACATGAGACTCATCTGGGACATATCGACGCAACATCGAAACATGAAATACAGGATGTATAGCTGAAAACATCGGTGGCAAGGCTAACTGATAGGCAACGCTACCAACCCTCTGAAGAATCTCAAACGGCCCAATGTACCTGGGGCTAAGCTTGCCACGCCTACCGAATCTCATCACGCCCTTCATGGGTGCTACACGGAGAAACACCAAGTCATCGACACTAAACTCCAAGGCACGAAGCCTACGATCAGCATAACTCTTCTGCCTGCTCTGAGCTGCCCGAAGTCTGTCCTGAATCGCGCGGACCTGATCTAAGGAATCTCGAAGCAAATCTGTACTCTGTGGACTAGATTCAGAACCATCAAACCAACCAATCGGCGATCTGCAACGCCTACCATACAAGGCCTCAAAAGGTGCCATGCCAATGCTCGAATGGAAGCTGTTATTATAAGCAAACTCTGCCAAGGGAACAAACTGATCCCATGAACCTCCACAGTCAAGAACACAGGCCCGAAGCATGTCCTCCAGAATCTGAATGGTCCTCTCGGACTGGCCATCTGTCTGAGGGTGGAAAGCGGTACTAAGATGAACCTCTGTACCCAAATCTCGCTGAATAGCCCTCCAGAACTGAGATGTGAACTGAGTGCCGTGGTCTGAAATGATAGAAGTTGGGACCCCGTGCAACCGAACAATCTCATGAAGGTAGATCTGAGCTAACCTCTCTGCGCCATAAGAAGTCTGAACTGGCAAGAAATGTGCTAACTTAGTCAGCCTATCAACAATCACCCATATGGAATCAAACCCATGAGAAGTACGAGGCAAACCAACAACAAAGTCCATAGTAATCCCTTCCCACTTCCACTCAGGAATGGGAAGTCGCTGCATCAAACCACCAGGTCTCATGTGCTCGAACTTAACCTACTGACAGTTCAAGCACCGAGATACGAAATCCGTTATATCCTGCTTCATACCACTCCACCAGTAAAGCTTCCTCAAGTCTCTATTCATCTTTGTTGTGCCAGGGTGAATGGAGTATCTAGTACAATGTGCCTCATGAAGTATCAACTGAATCAAATCACTAATCCTCGGAACACAAAGGCGACTATCAAACCTCATAACCCTATCTGAATCTAGAGTAGCCCGACTGGTCTCACCCTGAACAACCCGATCACGAAGGTCACACAACTGTTGATCCTCAAACTGACGGCTCTGAATCTGATCAATCAAAGTAGAACGAACCTCAACACTGGCGAGAACTCTGCTAGGATCCGACAAGTCAAGCCTAACCAAACGGTTAGCCAAGGACTGGATGTCCAAGGCCAACGGTCGCTCTGAAACTGAGAGAGAAGCTAGGCTACCCATACTCACTGCCTTCCGGCTCAAGGCATATGCTACCACGTTTGCCTTGCCCGGATGATACAGAATAGTGAAGTCATAGTCCTTCAATAACTCGACCCATCTCCTCTGTCTCGAGTTCAACTCTCGCTGACTTGTGATATACTGAAGACTACGGTGATTGGTGAAGATCTCACAGTGAACTCCATATAGGTAATGCCTCCAGATCTTGAGTGCAAAAACTACCGCCGCCAACTCTAAGTCATGAGTGGGTAGTTGCACTCGTGAACCTTCAGCTGCCTCGACGCATATGCTATTACTCGACCCTGCTACATCAACACACAACCAAGACCAACCCTAGAAGCATCACAGTACACGGAGAAGCTCTGACCCTCAACCAGCACAGTCAAAACTGGAGCTGAAGTCAATAAGGCCTTAAGCCTCTGGAAGCTATCCTCACACTGATTCGACCATTAAAATGGGACATCCTTCCTAGTCAGCATAGTCAAGGGTGCTGCTATGGATGAAAATCCCTCAACGAACCGTATGTAGTAACCTGCTAACCCAATAAAGTTGCGGACCTCAGTAGCAGTAGTAAGTCTAGGCCAATCACAAACTGCAAAAATCTTTCTCGGGTCAAGAACCCTGTGCATCAGGTTCATAAAGGCTGCGGGGGCATTAGTCAGCCCAAAAGACATCACCAGGAACTTATAATGGCCATAACGTGTCCTGAATGCTGTCTTAGGGATGTCCTCCGCCCTAATCCTCAACTGATAGTAGCCGGACCTCAAATCAATCTTCGAAAATACGACTGAACCCTGAAGCTGGTCAAACAAGTCATCAATCCTCGGCATCATTTACCTATTCCTCACTGTCACCCTATTCAGCTGCCGATAATCAATACACATGCGCATCGACCCATCCTTCTTCTTCACGAAGAGAACAGGAGCACCCCAAGGTGACACACTAGGTCTAATAAATCCCTTAGCTAACAGATCCTGGAGCTGCTCCTTAAGCTCCCTCAACTCAGCAGGAGCCATACGGTAAGGAGAAATAGAAATGGACCTAGTGCCCGACTCTAGCTCAATAGCGAAATCAATATCTCTCTTAGGTGGAAGGCCTGGCAGGTCGGTAGGAAACACATCAAGGAAGTCTCTAACCACAGGAACAGACTCAGGAGAAGTAGGGTCAGCACTAACATCTCGGACATATGCTAGATAAGCTAAACACCCACGGGAAATCAACTTCCTAGCTCGAAGATAAGAGATGATCCCAGATGGTGCATGGCTAACAGAACCCTGCCATACAACCGGGGATACACCGGGCACAGCTATGGTAATGGTCTTGGCATAACAATCCAAAACCACACGGTGAGGGGATAACCATTCCATGCCCAGTATCACATCAAAATCTAGCATATAGAGAATCATCAAATCACCCCAAGTCTCTGAATCACCAATAGATAGTATACAAGATCTCACAATCCGATCCACTACTAAAGAATCTCCTACTGGGGTCGAAACAGAAACATGAACAGATAATGGCTCACTAGCCAACCCCAAACAAGGCACAAAGTAGGTAGATACGTATGAATAAGTGGATCCAGGATCAAATAAAGCCATAGCCGACTGATGGCACACAGAAATCGTACCTGTAATCACAGCATCTGAGGCCTCTGCCTCTGGTCTCCTAGGGACCGCATAAAAATGACGACGACCTCCACCTGCCCGACCGCCATCCCTACCACCTGCTCTGCCGTGTGGAGCACCACCTCTACCCTGACGACTACCCCCTCTAGCCGGGGGCTGAACTGCTCGTAAATGCTTGGCCAACTGAACTATACCCTACTGAGGGCAATCTCTAGCAAAATGACCAATCACACCACAAGTAAAACAAGCCCCTGGCGGCCTACTCGGTCGAGATGAACCAGCAGATCCCGTATAACCACCATGGCCTGATTCCCCAGAAACTGTACCCCTCGAAGACTGGCCGCCAGAGCCCTGATGGCTGCTTTGACCCTACTCGAACTGGGTACTACCGAAAGTCTGAAGGGAAGCCTGAACCGGCCGGCTGGACTGACCCTGGTGCTACTGTGGCTGATAACTCTGGCTCCACTGGCCAGGACCTCTACCACCATATCTGGAACCACTATAAATACCCTGTTGTCGAGGCCTCTTATCTTTGGACCCCTGATCATGTCGCTGTAAGTCCTCCACAGTGCGGGCATAGTCTACGATAGCCTGAAATGACCAACCACCGGCAATCAATATCTCAGTTGGCTGCCTGATCTCTGGCCTCAAACCCCATAAAAATTTGCGAATCCTATCTGCCTCGGTAGGAATGATCATAGCTTCGAACGGTGCTAGCTGATGAAAATAGGTCTCATACTCTGAGACAGTCGTAGACCCCTGCATAAGGTGAGTAAACTGCTCCCTACGACGCTCACGATCACTCTGAGGTAGGAACTTGGCCATAAAGGCCTCATAAAACTCAGACCAGGTCAAAGGAGGTGACGATGGTGGTCTACAAGCAACATGAGCCCTCCACCATATCTTCGTTGGGCCCTCTAACTGATAGGTAGTATAACCAACCCCGTGAGTCTCCAACAAACCCAAATGATGCAACATCTCTTCATATATAGTAATAAAGTCATGTGGATCTTGTCCAGAAGTACCAGCAAACCTCGGAGGTTCTAACCTCAAAAACATACCCAACGCCTTCTGCTCTGACTCTGTCATAGCTGGGCGAGGAGCAAGAGGTTGTGCAACAGATGGAACCGGAATGACCTCCGCACGGGGAGCCATAGTAGCAGGTTGCGCTCCTGAGCTCTGTGAACCCAGGGCTTCCCCCTGAGCGGATGTTTGCGCTACCTCAGAAGGCTGCTCTCCAATCATACCCAAAAGTTGTAATAGTAATCTCCGAATATCTGGAGACTGAGCTGCGGCTGGAGCTGGCACAGAAGTGGGCACTGGAGCTGGTACTGGAGCTGGCGCTGGAGCTGGTACTGGAGCTGGTGGTACCTAGGCTGCCCCCTGATCCACATGCTACTCGGGATCTATCTCCACTCTAGCAGCTCTAGCAGGTGCCACTGCTCGAGGGCATCCCCGACCCTTAGCTGGAGTGGGAGGCTCATCTCCGCGTGATGCTGATGATCTCGTACGAACCATCTGCGGAAGAATGAAGTAGAACAAATGAGATTCCCAGAAATTTCAAGGGTTCCACGCACGACACAGAAGCAATGAAAGAGTCAAATTTCCTAAAATGTCACTGTAGCCTCCCAAAGATTGAGTACGGATGTCTCTGCCCCGATCCGCAGGACTCTACTAGACATTGGCTCCTATACCGATGACACCGATGAACCTAAAGCTCTGATACCAAGTTGTCATGACCCGATTTCTCGGTCATGATGGCACCTACAACCCCCCAGTAGGCGAACCACTTTCTGTAGCCTAGGACAGTTAGTAATGGGCTACTATCTAACAAATAAGCGGGAGGTTAGTTTAATAAGCAAAAGTAAGGGAACAAGATGAAGAGAATACATAACAGGAATATATATATATATATACATATGCGGAAACTAAACCCAACCTCAAGACCTGGTATCATAGTATAGAGCCAAAACTACATACATGGAGTGCAAACAATCCAAAACAATATATACAGATGTCTCGGAATGGTAATAGAGTACATAAAGCAAAAGATAAACTAAAGCTAAGCTCTGATCGCCAAGAGCTCACCCTTAGTCTGAAGTAATCCCCAACAGATCTCCAAGCACGACTTACATTGATATAACGGTGATGGCCCACGCTAGGATCTGCACCAAAAGATGCAGGGGGTAGGGTGAACACCAAATGCGAAGCATAAGATACCCAGTAGGTATCATAGGCCGACTGGGCACATATAAGATAAAAGTTTAGTAACAGACAGAACAGAAGCAAAAAGTCAAAGAAAACAATGAAAGGGTACACAGGAACTAGCCCAGAGGGAAGTCAACAGAACCACATGTGAGGCCAGCAAGCAAAATATATACACCATAGGCACAGGTGAAAGTAAGAAACAACGCACCTGGGGTCCTTGCAATAATAGTGTATACATAATAAGTTTACGAAATGGACGGTAATAACCGGAACCTTCAAGTGGTAAGAAGATAGAGCAGAAAGAGTAATGACTAGGCGCATGCTTAAGACATGAATAAGGCCCAACTAATCAAGTCAATCTCAAATCCCAACAAACTAACAGTCTAGCAGAAACAATTTCCACCATAATTAACGTAACAGGAATAGATTCTCAGTGAATAGCAACGAGTCTACATACAGTTCCCCAGTGCCCATTACAACGAGGAACACAAACAAGTGAAAACAAACCCTCCGGCATCCCATACTACCGGAGCGTACAATCAACAAACAACAAACAAGGGTGGAGCCTCAAACAATGAATGATATGATGCATGAAGATCTCAAGTTAAATGGTATCCCTGTATGTACCTCCTTCGGTGCCGATCCGGCCCAGCAGGTAGGTTCCATGAAAGGACACTGCCCGTATACATCTACTCCACCGTATACCCTTCCTCTGGCACACGCAACTCGCAGCCCCAGGCTCGGAAGGCAAGGTCCATGGAGGTCCCTGACCCCATACTAAAACTCAGTATCAAAACATGTCATCCGGAAGCAAGTCCGGGTTCAAGATAGAGACCCAGTCTCTAATATGCATTCCCAGACCCCGTCCAGGACTAAAGTAGTAAGAAAATATCTCAAAAACCCCTCCAAGGGTGCCCGGGCATAACCGGGTCAAAACAGTAGAAAGTCATTTCAAGTGCTCGGTCTGACCGAGGCTAACATTATGTCAAGTAGCAAGAAAACTCAACTAGCACCCCGGCCCTGCCGAGTCTAGCTTTAATCGTAAAACTGGTGATTTAAATCATAATTTTACTTTCTTTTACCCAAAAATATTCATAAGTTAAATCAAACCATTTCCAAATCATTTCCAAAAAAAAGGGGCCCCCGGGGCCATGCAAGGTTTAGAAAATAGTGTCAGTAGGCCCGAAGCCAAAACCGTAGTAAAACATGGATAAAACAACTTTATATGCATGAAAATGGGATGATCAAACACAATAGCTGCCCAGCAGCTCACAATCAACCTATCGACCCTATACAGGCCGATAGCTACTCAGCAAGCATAACCAGCCTAGAAGGATAATTCTATGCCCGGGACTCGTGGACATTCCCAATATCCCACCCTCTATGTTCCAGAGTTAACAAGGCCTCACAGGACCACAAGGGTAAATAAAATGTATCGGCAAGTACTACAAGCATCGGAGGAACAAAAGTAGACGGACATGAATAAAGCGGTCAAGGTCTGTGGTACCAACCTAATAATCCAACCCAAGGATGCCCATTAATACAATTTTATCCTATATATGCGGAGTCTAGGGAAAATAAACCATAACCTACCTGTCGTCCGATGACAAGCTCGAACCTCTCCGAAAAGAAGCTCCAAAACGAAATCAAACTTGAACTCGGGCTTGAATAATTTGACGTAGATAATCGGTTTTATTTTGTTGACCGAATATTGCATCAAAATAATTTTCCCTCAAAAATCTTCATTAGCGCATAGTGAATTAACGTGCACAATTATGATGAGTGAAAATTACATTCAAAGAAGTAATATGTAAGTTGGCAGCAATTAACATTGTCAATTGTTGAAATGATTTTAATGAAGGGAACACTTGGCAGTGACTAATGGCTGATGTACTACCTCACTCCCACGTGGAGCTGAGGTGTCACACCATAATAATTGATGATGTACTTATATACACGGGTATTGCATATGTTCGTGATAAAATAAATATAACTTTCTTAAATATGTCATATTTAATAGAAAATTATTTCAAATAAAACCTATTATATTATAATAATAATTTTCAACATAACTAAATTTACTATCTCCGTTAAAATATTACAATGTATACAAACCTTATAAAATAAGTACATACACAATTATATCATAATAAAAGTATTTTTCATAAACCTTTAAAATACTTTAAAAAGGTAATAAAAAAATATAACTTTAAAATAAAATATTTTCAAATATATGCGCGATGCTAATAAAATTCTTAAATTTAGGTTCGCAATTCGCCATCGCACGATTTTGATACTCAAGAACTCTCTTGGAACCCTCCCTTATGTTTTCTCACTGTTTCAGAACTGAAATGGCGTTTTAAAACGTGAAGTTAAGGCTTAAAATCGATCTTGACCCGACCCGGTTCGCGACCTGGTTCTCGACCCGGTTTCTGCCGACAGTACGCGGTAAAACAGTCATAACTTTTTACTCCCAGATCAGTTGGATGTGAGGTTTTGTGCGTTGCAAATTAGACTCGTAGACCTTCGATTTGGTATTTTGGAGGACTTCTAACTCTTTATATATTGAGATAAAAGCTCTGAGACATTTTACCCAAAGTTCAGAAAATTTATTAAAGAAACTTACGATAACTTTTGCGACTTGCTTGACTTCAAAACTTATCATACGACCAAACAAATGGACCCGGCACCGAACTACCGGTCCCGACAAGCCTTAAATGACTTGGGGATGCTACAAACAAGCTCTAACGGTACAAGAAAAACGTATACGTGGAAATGACCGGAAGAGTCATTACACTCCCCCTCATAAGTATAGCGCACTTCACACCCATGAAAGAGACTCTACTTAAAGCAGCTTTCATACATCCTAGGAATCTTGAACCTGATGCTCTGATATCAAGATTGTCACACACCGAGGCTACCCCTTTAACGTAACATGGACCCAAGACGATAAGTGATCCCAGGTTAACCCTTGGTCTTAGCTGACTTAAACATAATATAGATAATCTTACCAGAAGCAATAAACTGAAGTGATAAGAAAACTAAATCATCATATAGATCATGGTCTAGGAATTTAAAAATGTAAAATGTCACGACCCGATTTCTCGATCATAATGGCACCTATGACCCCCTAGTAGGTGAACCAATCCCTGTAGCCCAGAACGGTTAGTAGTGGGCTACTATCTAACAAATAAG
The DNA here is from genome assembly GCA_003996215.1 of Jaltomata sinuosa. Classification (NCBI taxonomy): domain Eukaryota; kingdom Viridiplantae; phylum Streptophyta; class Magnoliopsida; order Solanales; family Solanaceae; genus Jaltomata; species Jaltomata sinuosa. Next base: position 1,175,182 of record QJPP01006936.1, read on the forward strand.
TGGAAGAACATTCTAAATAAGCGGAAGCAAGGGAAATAAGCTGAAAAAAGTCAATAACAGGAATATATAACAATATATGTGAAAGTTAAACCAAACCCCAAAACCTGGTATCACAGTATAGAGCTAGAACTACATATAAGGAGTACAAAGGGTCCAAAATAATATATACATAGATGTCTTCGAGTAGTAACAGAGTACATAATACAAAAGATAAACTAAAGCCAAGATCTGGTTATCAAGAGCTCACTCTCAGTCTGAAGTGTCCAAAAGCTCCTCGCACAAGTCTCCAACAAGCTAACGGCGATGGCCCAAACTAGGATCTGCACCAGAAGATATAGAGTGTAGTATGAGCACCAATTGCTAAGAAACCGGTACCCAGTAGGTATTATAGGCCGACTGGGCATATATAAGATAAAAGAGCAGTAATAGACAGAATAGAAACAAATAGTCACTGAAAACAATAAAGAAGTACACAGAAGCTAGCACAAAAGAAATGACATACAAGGCTAGCGAATAGGATATATACTACAAGCACAGGCGAAAGTAAGAAAAGACGCACCTGGGATCCTTGCAATAACAGTATATAAAAAGGTTTAGAAAGTGGGCGGTATACCGACAACCTCAATTAAAAAGAGAAGGAGGGGAAAACAAAGTAACAATAGCAAGCTCAACATAAGAGTAATAACCAAACCCAGCCACATAATACTAGTTCCAATATCAAGTTACTATATGACTTCAGCATAAGGAATCATAGAGCTCGGTAAGGTAATAACAAGTCTACCTACAGTCCCAAGAGGCGCCCATACACCCCAGGAACAAAACCAAGTGAAAACAAACCCTCCGGCATTCCATACTACCAGAGGGTACACGCAGCAAACAGCAAACAAAGGTAGAACCTCACACAAATGAATGATATGATATGATATGCTGAACTAAGCATAATAGCAGTGTCGTATGTTACCCCCTTCGGCAACCCAAAGGTCCAATAAAGGCAGGATCTATGGAAGGAATTATCCTGAGTACCTCTACTCTGCCGTACACCCCTCTCTTTGATCACCCTCGGACCGTAGCACTTGGTCCAAAATGACAGGGTCTATGGAGGTCTACTCGTAGACCACATACTACACTCAAACCTCAAAATAACTATCTGGAGTGCCACCAGATCCAAACCAGTAGTCAAATCTCGAAAATGCATGCCCGGATTCCATCCAGGTCTAAACTAGTTAAATGAATATCAATAACCCCTTTCAAGGGTGCCCGGGAGTATCCGAGTCTAAAACACTAGAAAAATAAGTCTGATGATCGGCCTTACTGAGTCTAATATCATTTCTCATCAATAACAGAGTAAATCTAGCATTACGGCTCAACCGAGTCTAATATGAGTAGGAAAACTATAATAACAATCTATTTTAACTTTTCTTACCCCAAGAAGATCCATTAAAATAGTACCAAACTGTTTCATAACTATTTTACCGAAAATGGTCCCCTGAGGCCATGCAAGATTTAGAAAATCATAAAGGTAGGCCCGAAGCCAAAACCATAATAGACGAGTTTGGAGCTTATAACAATGGAAGAAGCTGATTTTAGAGTGAAGAAGACAAAGTTGAAAAACGTATATACTGCCCAGGGGTCCTTCAATGTGGTCGCGAAGGGACCCCTCACAGTCGCGAGGACCACGCTGGCTAGACCATCGCGATCACGAGGACTAGCCATGCGGTCGCGAAGAACAAAGCAGAGAAGGCCTTATCGAAATTGTGATAAGGGATGTTGCAATTGAGAAGAACAAGGGACCAGGTGCATCATCGCGGTCACGAAGAAAGAGGCTGGCGATCGCGATTAAGTCTTGAGCCCTGCACCTGCAACAGCAAAAACCTGTAAAATTTTTAGAACTCTACGGGGCATTTTGGGAATGATCAAAAATCAATACTCAAAAACCAATAATGCTAACAGAGTAAAAATGATGTTCCAGACTCAACAGAATCGACGAAACATCCATACGAGGTCATTTCGGGGAAAAGTTTACCCAAGTCAAAACTAAGAAACAAGTAACCAAACACTCGGAATGAGCCTGGCTCACCTAGAACCTGAACCAAACACCTATCTAACCTAAACTCATCATTCTGGAGCTGATGGAATTGTCAGATTTTGAATCTGTTGCTCTGATCATTGAAAGCTGACCGAAGTTACACTTTCAACTCCAACTATCCTAAAAACAGAGAAAGAAACACAAAACCCACACCAGAAGTTCTCAGGCCTCAACTGAAGGTCCAACTAGACCAAACATAATGCTTCAGAGCTAATGAAACTGTCAGAATTCAATTCCAAGCATGTTAGCTATTAATGTTGACTAAAGTCAATGATATTCCAAGTTTAAGCTCTAAAACTAGCAATTTGGCCAAAATGACCAAACAAACAATCAAGGCACCAAACTACCGGTCCAAGCAAGCCATAAATGACTTGGGGCCCTACAGGAAAGCTCTAATAGTACAAGGAAAGCATAAACAAGAAGATGACCGAAAGGGTCATCACAACATCCACTACTAAAAAGACTTTCGTTCTCAAAAGTCAAGAAGAATGGAGTACTTGAAGGCTCGAACAACTGCAGATACTAAGCTCGCAACTCACACTCGGTCTCCCAAGTAGCCTCCTTTGACCAGATGATGCCTCCACTGAACTTTCACAACTGAAATCTCGCTAGATCTCAATTTCCTGATATCTCTGGCCAGAATATTTATCGGCTCCTCAATAAAGGATAAACTCTCATCTAACTGAACTGAATCCCAATGCAACACATGAGACTCATCTGGAACATACCAATGCAACATCAAGACATGGAAAACTGGATGCACAGCTGAAAACATTGAAGGCAAATCTAACATGTAGGCAACACTACCAACTCTCTGTAGAATCTCAAATGGCCCAATGAACCGGGGGCTAATGTAACACCCCAGAAATTCTAAGCTTAGATCTGAACCATTCTTTATATGTGGTTAGACCCATAACCGATTAATTTTATATGAATACAAGTATTAAGATAAATTCTTAAGTTTGGAGGTGTATTAGATAAGAATTAAAGTCATAAAGGACTCCTAGCTCAAAGTTATGTTGAAGGCCCTTCTACCGATTTAGTTTTCAAGTAAGTTCTAACTAGGATCAAATTCAAAGGATCATAACTCCTAGAATATATAGAGTTAGGGGGACTAGTACCCACCAAATTAAAGGTATTTTAATTGTATTTCCAACACCACAGACCGCTTATTAATCCGATTCTGGAGTAAAGTGTTATGAGCATTTTAGTGAAGCACTATCAGCTGTCAAAATCCGACGGGCTGGCCAATGGGCGTGGCGAATTCTGACGGGCGTCCCAGACGCCTGTGGTGACCACGAAGGCCCATGGTGGTAGGGTGTGGGAACCGACCAGTGAGCCTTTTTTACCCCTATGAATTCCACGGTTGGGTCTGACATCCCGTGGGTTCCACGATGGCCCGTAGGAAGCCCCGTCCGGTGACTTTTCTACACTTTTTTCAACATTTAAGTTGGGGGTAGTTTGGTCCTTTATTACCTCAGGTCTTTCCCCACGTATTTTAAGCACACAAAGGGGGTTATTCCTCAGAGAAACATCGATCAATCTATAGAAACATTCTCTCAAAACTCTAAGGCAACACACCTAGGGTTTCAAACAAGCAAGGACATAGAAGCTCAAGCAAGAAAGTCTCTCAAGGGTTTTCCTTCAGATTTCTTCTCCAAGTTTTCATCCCCCAGTTCCAGCTCTAGAAATTCATCAGTAATTAGGTATGTGGGTATTCAATGAGGATCTCCTTTCACCCTCAGCCCAAAGATCAATTTTCAGTTATGACTTCTATAAATTATGATTCTAGGGTTCATACCCAATTATGCATGTTTTTACAGAATTGAATTTCTTATGATACTGTATGTTTCCCTTACATGTTTAAGTGATATTTCATGATGTTTTACAGATATTTTCTTAAAATCCTTGAAATTCAAATGAAATAGACATAGCCTGGATTTACAGTATCTTCTGCATGAATTAGTTTTCTTTTCAAGAACTTGACATGAAATTGTAGTGTTTTCACATGAAATAGCTTTTCTTCAGAATTCAGCCTAGTCTACTAGCACTCAGTTTTTAAGCATGAAATTAGCCAGTTTTCAGTCTACAGGTTTTCTTTAAAACTTCTCATGATTTAGCAGGCTTCAGCTTACCTTCAGTATATTTTACAAGAATATGTTTTTAAATATAGACTTTCAGATATGCCATCAATAATTAAGAATTTAGTAAGTTTCATGATTAGTATGACATCTAGATATTCTCACATGCTTTATGAATAGTTTTCAGTAATACAGTCTTTCAGAAATAATCCAAATTAATTAGGTTTTGACACAGTATTTCAGAACTTCAGTTTTAAATGAGCTATCAGTATTCAGTTTGGGAGTAGTATTGGAGTAGTATTTAGAATCGAGTTGGACTAGGGTTTAGCGTACCCTCAAGTCCAAGACCTACATGCCACCATAGGTTATTTAGTCCCTCAGTTGGGCATCAAATCTATTGATCACACCAGTCATGCCTCTATACCCTGGCAAGGTATATTGGGTCCTATTGATGGGGCGTATACATCGGACTCCGCATTTAACTCACGTGGCTTATGTCGGTTAACTAACTCTCCCATAGAATTATACTCAGTAGTTGTGTACTAGGCCCTCAGTTCAATTTTACAGCTTTTAAATTACGTTTTCTAGAATATCCTTACATTTCAGATTTTGTGCATATTATGGTTGGGCGTGAGTACTACATATTAAATTTATAGTTTTTTGAATAGCTCATCAATATTTTCAGCATGCTTAGTTATCTCATAGTCTATGTATCTAAGAGTTTACAACTCAGAAACATTTTATACTCTTCAGAAAAAGAGCCCATGTTTTACAGCATTGACTTATGCATTCTCAAATATCCATACTTAGTCTAGCTTTCAGTTATGTTTCTAGTACATATATATGTTTTCAAAGTTAGTGCATTATCTCACATGTTCAGTACATTCAAAGTACTGATCACATACCTTTTTGTGCTACATCCTTTTGATGATGCAGGTTTTAGTGCTAGATCCCAGGATCATGGTCAGACAGATCGCAGCTTCCAGTCAGCAGGGGATGAGTTCTCCTTATTCGGGAAATCCAGTCAGTAGTAGTCACAGTTGTTCATTTTCAGTTTTTATATATTGATTAGAGATAGTTGGGGGTCATGTACCGGCTAACTATAGTCAGTGTTAATAGAGGCTTCATAGGCAGACAGACAATCAGTCAGTCAATTGTATCAGTTTTTAAACGCTCTTGTATCTCAGTTATGAATGTTCATTTTGTTATAATATTTTTTTTAGAGCTTAGCATATTTCAGCTTCCGTATTATCTTTCAGTCTATATTTCAATAGTATGCTAGGCCATGGGTTAGCTTGGGGTTACTTGTGACTTTAAGCACTGTGTCGCATCCAGGGTGTAGGCTTGGGACGTGACAGCTAAGCTTGCCCCGCCTACCGAATCTCATCACACCCTTCATGGGCGATACACGAAGGAATACCAGGTCACCAATACTGAACTCCAAGGCACGAAGTCTACAATCAGTGTATCTCTTCTGCCTACTCTGAGCTGCTCTAAGTATATCCTGAATCACACGGACTCGGTCTAAGAATCTTGAATCAAATATGTACTCTACGGTCTAGACTCTAAGCCATCAAACCAACCAATCAGTGATCTGCAATGCCTACCATATAAAGCCTTAAAAGGTGCCATGTTGATGCTCGAATGAAAGCTATTATTATAAGCAAACTCAGCCAAAGGCACAAACTGATCCCATGAACCTCTAAAGTCAAGAACACAGGCCCGAAGCATGTCCTTCAGGACCTGAATAGTCCTCTCATACTGTCCATCTATCTGAGGGTTGAAAGCAGTACTAAGCTGAACCTTTGTACCCAAATCTCGCTGAACAGCCCTCCAAAATTGAGATGTGAACAAAGTGTCACGGTGTGATATGATAGAAGCTGGGACCTTATGCAACCGAACAACCTCTCAAATGTAAATCTGAGCTAACCTCTCTGCACCGTAAGAAGTCTGAACAGGAAAGAAATGCACTGACTTAGTCAGCCTATCAATAATCACCCATATAGAGTCAAACCCCTGTGAAGCACGAGGCAAACCAACAATGAAGTCCATAGTAATCCCTTTCCACTTCCACTCAGGATTAAGAAGTCGCGGCATCAAACCACCAGGTCTCATATGCTCGAACTTAACCTGCTGACAATTCAATCATCGAGATACAAACTCTACTACATCCTGCTTCATACCACTCCACCACTAAAGTTGTCTCAAATCTCCATACATCTTTACCACACCCGGATGAATAGAGTATCTAGAATAATGGGCCTCACAAAGTATCAACTGAATCAAGTCCCCAACTCTCGGAACACAAAGATGACTGTCAAACCTCATAATACCATCAGAACCCAAAGTAGCCCTGTTGGCCTCACCCCGAACTACCTGATCACGAAGGTCACACAATCTCTGATCCTCAAATTGTCAGCTCTAAATCTGATCAACTAGAGTAGAACAAACCTCAATACTGGCAAGAACTCTACTAGGATCCGACAAGTCAAGCCTAACCAAATGGTTAGCCAAGGACTGGATGTCCAAGGCCAATGGCCGCTTAGAAACTGAAAGTGAATCTAGGCTACCCATACTCACTGTCTTCTGACTCAAGGGATCCGCTACCACATTTGCCTTGACCGGATGATAAAGAATGGTGAAATGATAGTCCTTCAGTAGCTCAATCTATCTTCTCTGCCTTGAGTTCAGCTCTCACTAACTTATAATGTACTGAAGACAATGATGGTTGGTAAATATCTCACAATGAACCCCATATAAGTAGTGCCTCCAGATCTTGAGCGCAAAAACTACCGCCGCCAATTCCAAGTCATGAGTGGGGTAGTTGCACTCGTGAACCTTCAACCGCTTTGACACATATGCTATCACACCACCCTGCCGCATCAACACACAACCAAGACCAACCCCAGAAGTATCACAATTCACGACGAAACTCTGACCCTCGACCGGCAAAGTTAAAACTGGATCTGAAGTCAATAAGGCGTTAAGCCTCTGGAAGCTATCCTCGCCCTGATTTGGCCGCTGAAATGGAACATCCTTCCTAGTCAGCATAGTCAATGGTGTTGCTATGGAAGAAAATCCCTCAAAAAACTATCTGTAGTAACCCGCTAACCTAGCAAAGTTGCAAACCTCAATAGCAGTAGTAGGTCTAGGCCAATCACGAACCGCTGAAATCTTACCCGGATAAACTCTAATCCCTTTCTTAGACACCACGTGTCCTGGGAATGCAACTAACTCAAGCCAAAACTCGCACTTTGAGAACTTGGCATAAAGTCAGAGATCTCTCAAGGTCTAACGTACAGTCCTCAAATGTTGCTCATGCTCGTCTCTACTCCTCGAGTATATCAGAATGTCATCAATGAAGACTATCTTAAACATATCCAAATACGGATAAGCACTCTGTGCTTCAAGTCCATGAAAGTTGCGGGGGGATTAGTCAACCCAAAAGACATCACTAGGAACTCATAATGGCCATAACGTGTCCTGAATATTGTCTAAGGGATATCCTCCATCCTAATCCTCAACTGGTGGTAGACGGACCTCAAATCAATATTCGAAAACATGGTTGAACCCTAGAATGATTAAACAAGTCGTCAATCCTAGGCATCAGATTCCTATTCTTCACTGTCACCTTATTCAGCTACCGATAATCGATACACATCTGTATCAACCCATCTTTCTTGTTTACAAATAGAACAGGAGCACCCTAAGGCGATACACTCGGTCTAATAAACCCCTTAGCTAACAAATCTTGGAGCTTCTCCTTAAGCTCTCTCAACTAAGCAGGATCCATACGGTAGGGAGAAATAGAAATGGGCCTGGTGCCTGGCTCTAACTCAATAGCAAAATCAATATCTCTCTCGGGTGGAAGGCCTGGCAGGTCGGTATAAAACACATCTAGAAAGTTCTAAACACAGGAACAGACTCAGGAGACGAAGGGTTAGCACTAGCATCTCGGATAAATGCTAAATAAGCTAAACACCCACGAGAAATCAACTTCCTAGCTCAAAGACAAGTGATGATCCCATATGGTGTGCGGCTGATAGAACCTTGCTACACAACCAGGGATACACCGGGCACAGCTATGGTAACGGTCTTGGCATAATAATCCAAAACTGCACGGTGAGGGGATAACCAGTACATGCCCAGTATCACATCAAAATCTAACATATCAAGGATCATCAAATCACCCCAAGTCTCCAAATCACCAACAGATATTGTACAATATATCACAATCTGATCCACTACTAAAGAATCTCCTACTTGGGTCAAAACAGAAATAGGCACAGATAATGTCTCACTAGCCAACCCCAAACAAGGCACAAAGTAGGCAAATACATATGAACAAGTAGATCCATGATCAGACAAATCCATAGGTTACTGACGGTATACAGAAATTGTACTTGTAGTCACAGTATCTGAGGCCTCTGCCTCCAGTCTCCCAGGGACCGCATAAAACTGACAACGACTTCCACCTGCCTGACTGCCATCCCTACCACTTTCTCTGCCATGCAGGGCACCACCTCTAGTCTGACCACCACCTCTTCTAACTGGTGGCTGAACTGCTCGAAATGGCTTAGCTGGCTGAGCAACTACCATAATTGTACCCCGCTGGTGGCAATCTCTAGCATAATTACCTGCAACTCTATAATTATAACAAGGCCCTGATGGCCTGAACTGTCGAGATGGACCAGCAGAACATGAATGGCCACCATAGCCTGACGCCCCAGATGCTGCACCCCTCAAAGACTAACCGCTATAGCCCTGATGGCTACTCTTACCCTGCTCAAATTGAGAACTACCCTAAGTTTGAAGTGAAGCCTGAACCGGTCGGCTGGACTGACCTTGGTGCTGTTGTGGTTGATAACCCTGGCCCCACTGGCCTGAACCTCTACCACCATGTCTAAAACCCATGTAGCTGCCCTAATGATGAGGCCGCTTATCTCTAACCCCTTGATCATGTCGGTGTAAGTCTTCCACAGTATGGACATAGTCTGCAATAGCCTTAAATAACTGACCACTGGAAACCAATATCTCAGCTAGTTGTCTAATCTATGTACGCAATCCCCAAACAAATCTGTGGATCCTGTGTGGCTCGATGGGAATGGTCATATCCCCAAATAGAGCAAGCTGATGGAAATGAGTTGCATACTCAGATATAGACATAGATCCCTGCATAAGCCTAGTGAACTTCTCCAGGTGATTCTCTCGATCACTCTGAGTTAAGAACATGGCCATGAAGGCCTCATACAACTCGGACCAAGGCAATAGAGGTGATGTAGAAGGTCTGCAAGCAAACTGTGCCCTCCACTATAACTTCGCTGGGTCCTCCAGCTGATATGTAGTGTAACCAACACCGTGAGTCTCTACCAAACCCAGATAGTTTAACATCTCCTCACAGGTAGTAATGAAATCATATGGATCCTGACCAGAAGTACCAGCAAACCTTGAAGGTGCCAATCTCAAAATCCTACCCAACGTCTTTTGCTTCATCTCTATCATAGCTAGGCGAGGAGCAAGAGGTTGTGCAACTAATGGGATCGGAATAACATCGGCATGGGGAGACACAGTAGCAGGCTATGCTCCTTAACTCAGTACACCCAGGGCTCCCCCCTGAGCAGATGTATGTGCTGCCTCAGAAGGCTACTCTTCAATCATACTTAACAACTGTAACAGTAAACCCCAAATATCTTAAGACTAAGTTGGGGCTGAAGCTAGAACTGGCGTTGGTGGTACCTGGGCTACCCCCTGCTCCATATGCTGCTCGGGAGCAAACTCTGGCTCATAGTCATGCTCGGTATCTATCTCAACTCTAGCAGCTCTAGCAGTTTCTACTGTTTGGGGACGTCCTCGACCCCTACATCTATGACCTCCCCACCTCCTAGATAGAGTTAGAGGCTTATCTCCGCCTGATGTCGATGATCTCAAATAAGCCATATACAGAAGAATGAACGAGAACAAGTGAGATTTCTAGAAACTTTCAAGGATTACGCATGATACAAAAGCAAATAAGAGAGTCATATTTCCTAAGATGTCACTATAGCCTCCTAAAGATTGAGTACGGACGTCACCACCCTAATCTGCAGGACTCTACTGGATATTGGATCCTATACCGATGACACCGATGAAACCTAGGGCTCTAATACTAAGCTTTCACAACCTGATTTCTCGGTCATGATGGCACCTATGACCCCCCAGTAGGTGAACCAATCCCCGTAGCCCAGAATGATTAGTAGTGGGCTGCTATCTAACAAATAAGCAAAAAAATAGTCTAAATAAGTGGAAGCAAGGGAAATAAGCTAAAGAAAGTCGATAACAAGAATATATAACAATATATGCGAAAGCTAAACCAAAACCCAAAACCTGGTATCATAGTATAGATCCAAAACTACATATAAGGAGTACAAAGGGTCCAAAATAATATATACACAAATGTCTCCGAGTAGTAACAGAGTACATAATACAAAATATAAACTAAAGCTAAGCTCCGGTCATCAAGAGCTTACCCTCAGTCTGAAGTGTCCAAAAGCTCCTCGCACGAGTCTCCAACGAGTAATGGCGATGGCCCACACTAGGATCTGCACTGAAAGATGCAGAGTGTAGTATGAGCATCAATTGCTAAGCAACCAGTACCCAGTAGGTATCATAGGCCGACTAGGTACATATAAGATAAAAGAGCAGTAATAGACAAAATAGAAACAAACAGTCAACGAAAACAATAAAGAAGCACACAGAATCTAGTACAGAAGAAAGACAACAGAAATAACATACAAGGCTAGCAAATAGGATATATACTACAGGCACAGGCGAAAGTAAGAAAAGATGCACCTGGGATCCTTGCAATAACAGTATATAAGAAGTTTTAGAAAGTGGGAGGTATACTAGCAACCTCAATTAAAAAGGGAAGGAGGGGAAAACAAAGTAACAATAGCATGCGCAACATAGGAGTAATAACCAATCCCAGCCATATAATATAAGTTACAATAGAAATTCAGCATAAGAAATCATAGAGCTTGGTAGGTAATAACAAGTCTAGCATAAGGAATCATAGAGCTCGCGAGGACCACGTTGGCTAGACCATCGCGATCGCAAGGACTAGCCACGCGGTTATGAATAACAAAGGAGAGAAGGCCTCATCATGGTCGCAAGAAGGGACGTCACAATCGCGAAGAACAAAGGACAAGGTGCTTCATCGCGGTCACAAAGAAAGAGTCTCATGATCGCGATTAAGGCCTGAGGCCTGCACCTGCAATAACAAAAACCTACAATATTTCTAGAACTCTATGGGGTATTTTAGGCACGATCAGAAACCGATAGTCAAAAACCAATAATGCTAACAAAGTGAAAACAATATTTTGGACTCAACAGAATCGATGAAACTTCCATACGAGGTCATTTCGGAGAAAAGTTGACCTAAGTCAACACCAACAAACAAGTAACCAAATACTCAAAATGAGCCCGGCTCACCCGGAACCCAAACCAAACACCTATCTAAACCAAACTCATCATTCCAGAGCTGATGGAATTGTCGGATTTCTAATCTGACTCTCCGATCATCGAAAGATGACCAAAGTTATACTTTTAACTCTAACTGGCCTGAAAATAGAGAAAGCAATACAAAACCCACACCATAAGTTCTTAGGCCTTAATTGAAGGTCCAACTAGACCAAACTCAACACTCTGGAGCTAACGGAACTGCCAGAATTCAATTCCGAGCAATTTAGCTATGAATGTTGACTAAAGTCAATGATATTCCAAGTTTAAGCTCTAAAATAGGACAATGACCAAAATGACCAAATGAATGACCAGGGAACCAAACTACCAGTCCCAGCAAGCCATAATCGCTGCAGGAAAGCTCTAACAGTATAAGGAAATTATAAATATAAAGATAACCAGAAGGGTCATCACATAAAACCTCAAATACTGAATATCTAACTATGTCTGGAAATCCTCTAACTGACATGATGAGTTGCTGGTACAAGACTCCAGCAAACTCCAATTACTGAAAGGAAGACAGTAAGATAGCTAAACTGATACGGGTCCTCGAAGGATGAGGACTCACCAATCTTGGCTAGAAATCATGCTAGTCTCTAGCCATGAATTTGAGATCGGGAGCCTAAATCTGCATCATGATAGGATGCAGCATAAGAAGTATGTGTCAGTACTATAGGATGTACTGAGTATGCCAGATATGCAAAATCCATGGTAAAACATGCTTAAAATATAATTAAAGCTGAAATCATATGATAATAGTAAAATCTATAATGCAATGACTCAATGTAATATCATAAGTTGAAAACATACTTATAATCGTAAGTAATAATAGAAAGTCTGAAATCTGAAAGTAAAGAGTCAAATACATTTAAAAGCTTGAAACCATTTCTATGGTAGATTTTCATAATCGACATAGACTATGTGAGCTACATGAAATATAATGTATACGCCTCATCGAGAGGGCCCAATATACCTTGCCAGGGTATAGAGGCATTACTGGCATGATCAGTAATTCTGAAACCCAACTTAAAAGCTAAATAAACTTATGGGGACACATTGTTCTGAGACTTAGGGTACTCTCACCCTATCCAACTCGGTGCTAAATACTACTCCCAAAAATATATTGTAGCTCATATATATACTGGGGCATATCTAATGCGAAAACTGATCATAACTCATGGACATATCTGATGTCAAATCTATTCAAAAAGCATATGGACATATTTGATTTCATGCCATTCATAAATCATAAGTTTTAAAAGCTTAGCATAGCCATAGTTCAAAATATACTCTTTCCTAAAATTCATAGCTTGAAGAACTAGGCATGCAATTTTATAAATACTTGGGGTCATGTTATCTCAACATGCCAATTTTTCTTGAAAACGTGCAATAGGGTGAAATCATGCTAGAAATTATTCTCAATGCATGGGCTTTTGAAACACTTGAAGAATCTCATATAAAATCATGGGTAAAGGTTTAGAAACCATTAATCGATGTTATTAAATCGAATTCATAAGAATTTCACAAATTGGGTAAGAACCCTAACTTCATAGTTTCATAAATACAAAGTAAAATCAAGGGTTTTGGGGAAAAGGGTGAAAGGAATCCCTTATTGAATACCCACATACCTGAACTTGAAGCTTCCTTAGTCTAGATCTTGGAGATGGAGACTTGAAGATGGAACCCTTACTTGAAGCTTGGGAGAATTGAGTTATTTTTCCTCTTTTAGAACTTGATTGAGAGAATGGAAGAGGACTTAGGCTAATTGGGAATAAAATCCTTCTAAAATTACCCAAAATAACTTAGCTTAGGAGTTAAAAAGTGTGTAATTACAAAAATACCTCTAGAAAATAAGCTGGAAAAAACACTGAAGAAACTCGACTTCAGGTTTCACGGACACCATCTATGGCCCGTAGATTGAACCACGGCTCGTGGTATGGGGTTGTGGTTCCTGAGACAAAAGTTAGGTTGTGGGTCTGATTTTCACACGTAAGGTCTATGACTCGTGGTCAGATCCACGGATCGTAGAAACCTCCTGAGGTTTCTCAGACGAACTGGCCACCCTCTGTCTGATTTCTACAGACTGGTTCCATGGCCTGTGGAACCATCCACGATCCATGAATCCCAGTTGTGGTTCTCAGACCTAAAGAGGGTCTACTGAACTATTTCCACGAGTCCTATCTATGATCCATGGTCCAGTTCACAACTCGTGGTTAGGGCTCATAATTCCTGGGAACTTCAATAATTTTCAAAAATCCAAGTAAAAAAACTGGTTCGAATTCTGGAGTATTACATGGACTATATAACTTTCAAGTTGTATGTTTTCATATGATTATTTATATGATATTATATGGTGGATTTGGGTCGACTGATGATGTCTACCAGTATGTGTTATTTCTATTGATACTATTCTTTCTATGCCTTTTTGGGTATACTCTGGTTGCAGGATCAGTTGTTATTTCTTAGGTGATGTGGATAGCAGTCTCCAGCAGCTTCTACTCCTCTTTTCCTATGGTGGGATTTGTGTCTTATTTTACTTGTATTTCTTCTTAGAGCTCTTGTACCTATTTAGACTAGTTCCTAGGGAGGGTTCTTGTCGTATTTTTTTATATTTTTAAAAGGTTTCATTGTGCTCAAAGGTTTTGTAATAGGTTTTTTTATAAATAAAGGCAGTTCTTATGGCTTTTCTTACTTATTTCTGCAGGCCCGTTTTAAATGAGGTGGTAAGGGTTCTCCTATCTAGGTGATTTAGAGTAGGTGCCCGCATGGCCCGATAATTGGGTCGTGACATAAATTAAACTAATGCTAATTATTTATCCAAGTGATAGCATCCTAATGATATATTTATGGTTAAGTAAACCTAGGATAGAGATAAGCTAACTAATGAATAATTAACCAAATAAGGAATGTATTCTTACGTAATCAATAAGATAAAATCGATTTAGGGAAATGAATTAGCTATCAATCATGTAGAGTAATTACTTGAACTAATTCTGGTTATTTATCGGGTTACTAGTTACGGGTTGATATTTGCAATATTGAGCGTCTTTTCAAACAAATTCTATGGCTACTTGACTATTCTTAATGCCTATATTCCTATGGTCGGTGGTATAAAGTGAAGTGCATGTGATTAATCTTCCATTTCAACTAAGAAAGGCTAACGGGTATATCCCTATCCACGTTAGCTAATCGCTCCCCCCCCCCCTTAGGAGTTATAAGACCATGCTCAACCTTCTCTTATTGTGTACATAAATTTCCTATTCCTAGTTCAATCCACGTGCCATAGAGAGTATTTTAATGTTGATCAACAAAATAAATAATTAAGAGCAAGAGAAAGTAAGAAACCAAATGAGTTGTAGCACGATAATAAATATCTTAACAAATCAAATCAAGTTTGTACAACAATAATTATGAAACTACCATAACCCTAGATGAGAAGTCTACCTCCACATAGATATGGAGGAATTACCACAAATCATCAAATCAGAAAACATAAAAATATCTAAATAATGAAGAAGAAAGGATAAAATTAATGTTCTCTAGCCTCTACGGCGGCTCCAAGCTCTCCTTAGGTCAAGAGTTTCTCTACTATTTCTTCTCCCTCTCCTCCTTTTCGTTCTATATCTCTCTCTACAAAAATCACCTAAGGATAGTATATATAGGGTTTTAGGGGGTTTCCGATCGGCTCTCCTACTTAAAAATGAATTGGGCAAAAAGCTGCCCAAAATTGCATTGTGGAAATTCCCTCTGCGGTTCCACGGGCTTGTGGGATAGTCCACTTGCACATTCTTCTTCCTTTTACTACAGGGACGCCCTGGGCCTTTTTGTAATGCATTTTTTACCTTTATTTATTATTTTTCCTCCATTAAGCCTTCGTCTTGATCTACTATCCATGGACATGCTCCAGATCATCATCCTTAGCTTCTACTCAGACTTTAACGATTTAATATCACTCCATTATGCTCCAAATCTGTGCAAATTCCATCATTATTCATCCTACACATCAATACAAGCTACACAAGTATATTTCATATAAAGTGAGCTCAAAAGCGTATTAAAATAAGTAAAATGTGAGGCAAACTATAGTTCAAAATCATGACTTTTAGCCTCAAATCAGTAAGAAAGTTGAAATTTTTCTAGACATAAGGAAAAGAGCTTATGTTAAGTTGAATGTCTTAAAGTGCTTAGGGAAAGTAGTCACTATTTTGCCCAAACACTTTCTACCCATCCCTTAGCCGATATTATAACTCGAAAAGTCCTACTGGCCCTATGTTTTGAATACGTTAATTGAGTGTGACACTAAGGTAAAGCATATGGTATATCTCGTATGCATAAAAATTTCTTTGTAAGAGTGAGCGATATTATTTTTCTTATATGCCTCAAAATTTGTGATATATTGTGATTGAATGGGGGAGCATCTCTTTTGAAAAGTGAGGGCACGTGAATGGTTAAAACTTGGTGAACTATTTGATTTCTTTGCTTAATAATGTGATTATTTTTTCTGATATATTATGTTAGTGAGTTGGTTCTAGAGACTACGTCATCTTAATAGAATTATCTTTGTATTGTATTGCTAAATGCACTTGGTGATTGAGAATTTGTTTTGATGTTTGAAGTGTCTTGGTAACTAGGTATGAGTAGACCTGTTTGATTGGTGAAATTTAGGAGGGTCATATTGTTGAGTGTTTAGCAGTTTTTTGAGGACGAACAAAGGTTAAAGTGTGGGGTGGTAATGTTGGATGTATTTACATGCTTTTTAGACATACGCTTCCCATGTGTATACCTTGTTCGGAGATAAAATATGCTAAATACTCTTGATTATTACTCATTTGTGTTTTGAATCTAATGCAATATATTTTGTGGTTTGCAGAAAAATGCTTGAAAATTTGGCTATGTGTGGAACGAAGTGCATTACCTCATCGGCGAAGCCCAAAGTGAGGCAGTGGCCCTCACAGCGCAACCCCAGAAGCAAAGAGGGGGCTAAGTTTTACTGCTTCTAAAGTTTTTCCCTTTATAGAAAAATTAATAGCAAACGAAGGGCCCTCGCGGCTCGACCCCAAGGGCGAGCCAGTGTAGACACAGTCAATTTTGGCCTATTTTTTCACTCATTTTGGTGGGACCTCTTAGGTGTTTTCAATTATTATAAAAGTCATATTTTGACATTTTTAAAGTAGATTCATTATTGTGGAAGTATAGAGCAAGAACAAGAGCAAAGGCTTATTTCTCTTGGGTTAACTCTTTTTTCCTTTACATAGCTTTAATTCTTGTTCAAAACATGATTTTTTGCCATTTTAATCACATTATGAGTGGATAAACACCTTTATTCTAGGGTTATGGCCAAGAATGAATTTCATATCTTAATATAAAGTTATTATGTGTTTCTATCATATGAATTATTCTTTTAATCCTGTGTTACTATTCTATTGATTCGCGATCAAAAGAATAAATGAATAATCATTAACGGAACTCGACAGAGGAAATTTAGGAATAGAACGCACATCAAAAGAAGTAGAATTCTTCTGTTGAATGAATTTTCGGCTAGGATGGAAACCATACCCCACTTGGCTCCCATACAGGAGATATATATGTGTTTGGATTAATTATAAGTATCATCACTTAACAATATAAGTATGAGGTTAACCTGGATAGACGATTAGAGGTTTGAAGGCCATGACTATAATATCAACCCTGTGAATCAGCAATTCGACAGCAATTAGCATAGAAACTAAGGTATAGATATGACGGGATTATGCAAAGTGCCATAGGCCTAAGGTTCATCTTCTCTGTCAAACAACTTCTGCAAAACCAAATATTATTACTATTGATGGTTTAATTTAGAATAAACCTATAACTTACCACTTTTTGACCAGTATGTGTGAGGGGCGTATGTTAGGAACCCATAGCTTTTCTCTCGGTGCACAATAGCAAGGTTGCAATTATGCCCAAAAAAGCCTATTACCCGGCACAGAGCAACGACCCCTGCTCAGAATCTCATCACTTCGGCTACCGGTATACCTCATTGTCTTCCACCGCTCACATTTGGAAGCTACCTACCTCCTGAATTTCAAACAATACTTGAGGAAACTGATACCAGCAGTCTAGAGGATGAGGTACAGTTGCAGACTGTTAAGAAGGATAATAGAGAACCGGCAATTCGCTGGCTATAATTTTTTGATGCTGAGACTTCTGCTCACCCAACTCTAATTGCCGCACCGCTACAAGCTAATCGTAGTTTGGGTAAGTCTCTAAACTATATTCCTCTGACTTTGAAGAATGGTGTTGTTACAGTTCAGATTGAGAATGATGATATTAAAGACCATGTCAAAACCTAAGAATCTGCCCTAATTGGTTATGTGTTGGGAACCACACCTACGATTACGCATATGGAGAACTATATTGCTAGAGTGTGGAACTTTGCAACCAAACCTGGGGTTCTATTCCATGATGATGGGTACTATATTTTTAAATTTCTAACTGCTCGAGATAAAGAGATGGTGTTGAATGAAGGGTCATACTATGTTAACAATAAACCCCTAATACTCAAGCAATGGGAGGTGGATTTTGAATTTGATCAGGAGTTCCTAAGCTTGATTCCTTTATGGGTCAAATTTCCTGGATTACCTGGGGGATATTGGTCTGTAGAAGCTTTGAGTAAGGTTTCAAGTGAAGTGGGCACACCTCTACATACTGACAATTTCACAGCGACTGCCGTGAGGATATCCTATGCAAGGATACTGATTGAAATAGATGTGTCCCAATAATTGCCTGAGCAGATAATGATTGAGACTTCCTCTGTACCTTAGAATCAACAAGTCGAGTATGATCGGAAACTAAAGTATTACAATGACTGCCTGAGATTTGGCCATACTGATGCTGAATGCTGGTATAAGCAGGTAGGACCTACTGTTACAGCTGATGAGGGTATAGTAACTAGAATAGAGCAAGCTATGACAGATCATGTAGTTAAAAAGAAGAAGAACAGGAAGACAAGGAAGCCCCTGATGGCATGGAAAGTTGTGAGGCCAAAAGTGTGTAAAGACAAAGGTACTACCACTGAAATAGATTTGAAGACAAATGAAGAAGAAAAGGTGGGTACTAGTCAGCATCACTGTGCCACTACTGAGGTGCAGACAACTTTTGAGATTATGGCAACAAGTAGTGGGGAGGGAAAAGGACTCCATCAAAGAAGTGGTAAACAAGTTATGGGCTCACAGTTAAATGATAGTGCTGGCAACTTCATGCCATTTGTACCACCATGATTTTGTCTACATGGAACATTAGGGGCCTGAATCAGGCCCATAAGCATAAAGAGGTTAAGCTCTTTATTGCTAAGCATAAAGTATATTGGGTGTTTAGAAACTAAGGTGCAAGAATTAAAAGCTAGAAAGGTAATGCAGAAGGTGGCCCAAGGATGGGAAGCTTGTCATAATTATAGTGAGATGCCCAATGGTAGAATCTGGTTATTATGGAGGAAGGGTTTACAGGTTGATGTTTTTGACATCAAGGATCAGTATATTCACTGCCTTGTTAAGGATCCTAGAACTCAGGTGCACATTTATCTCACTGTTGTTTTTGCAATGAATGAAATGCACCACAGAGAGAGGCTGTGGAGGGCTTTAACTCAAGTTTATATAACAAGTAACTACCCTTGGATTTTGGTGTGGTGATTTCAACAATGTTCTGAGCTCGGGAGATATAACAGGCTCTCCAGTTGTACCTAGTGAGACGCAAGGTTTTCAGGGTTTGATTGATACCATGCAGCTTACACCACTTAGAAGTACCAGGTGGCATTACACCTGGTGTAATAAGCAAGAAGTAGGGAGAAGGGTATATAGAAAGATTGACTGGGCTCTTGGTAATTTTACTTGGCTGCAACAGTTTGGACAGGTTGAGGCAGATTTTCTTAACCCCTCAGTATCAGACCACTCCCCCATTGTGATCAAATATTGTCAGTATAAGAGTTTGCATCCCAGGCCATTTAGGTTCTATCCTAATGTCATGGAGCACCCTGACTTCAATAACATTTTAACTCAGGTTTGGAAGGTAGATGTGGCTGAGCAGGCTATGGTGAATGTGTGGGAAAAGTTAAAGATGTTAAAACTACAGCTAAGAGATATAAATATATATATGGCATCCTACACCCAAAAGTTGAATTTAGCAAAGGAGAAACTTGACATTATCCAGAGACAGATGTAAGGGCAACTGGGAGATCCTTTACTGTTTGATCAGGAGAAATAATTATTTATGGAGATTGAGAAATGGAGCACTGTGGAGGAGAAAGTGTTGAGACATAAAGCAAGAGCTACATGGGTGGAGTGTGGTGATGCTAATTCTAAGTATTTCCATGCCCAATGGAAAATTAGAACTAGTCAGAATACTATCATCTATATATACACTGAGGACAATGTGAAGCTGCTAGATCCCCAGGCAATTGAAGATGAATTCATTGGAGTGTTTACTGGGTTAATGGGTGCTAATACAACTGATTTGCCCTGTCTAAATACCTTGATTGTCAAGCAGGGAACCTATTTATCCCTGGAATAGCAAAGTAATATTATAAAGGAGGTGACTACTGAGGAAATCGTTGAAGCTATACAGAGTATGCCTAAGGATAAAGCTCTTGGTGTGGATGGTTTTCCCATTGAGTTCCTTACAATGAATTGGGACACGGTTAAAAATGATGTAGTAAAAGTTGTTCAACAATTCTTCATCACTGGTACCCTCTTCTCTGTTATTAATACAACTGCAATAACTTAAGTTCCCGAAATTCCAGCTCCTACTAAAGTAAAAGATTATCGACCTATAGCATGTTGTACTTCTTTGTATAAGATAATCTGAAAGGTGTTAACAAGAAGATTGAAGACTGTTATTGCTGGTCTAGTGGGTGCTCTCAATCTACATTTGTAGCAGGAAGAAGTATAATTAACAATGTTTTATTTAGCCATGAAATCTTTAAATGTTATAGCATGAAGTGGATATCTCCAAGATGTGTTCTCAAAGTGGATCTGAAGAAGGCATATGACACTTTGGAGTGGAGCATTCTGAAGAAATTAATGATAGACATGGGGTTTCTTGCTAAGTTCATCTCATGGATTATGACTTGTGTGTCTAGAGTCTCTTACTCTTTACTGTTAAATGGGGGATTGACTAAACCTTTCATGGCTAAGAGAGGATTAAGACAAGGGGATCCAATGTTCCCTTACATCTTGGTCTTGTCAATGGAATATCTAGGTAGGGAATTGCACCAATTGGTTATGAATGGTGATTTTAACTTCCATCCTAGATGTGGGAAGCTGGGAAGTATCCACATATATTTTGTTGATGACTTGTTGATGTATTGTAGAGCAGATGTAGCTTCTGTCAAATTACTCCATGCAGCAGTCATGAGATTTTCCAGGGCATCTGGATTACAAGCTAATGCAGATAAGAGCTCTTTGTATATAGTTGGAGTTGCAGACCACACAAACAAGGACCTTTTGGAAGAATTGGGCTATACAGAAGGCATTATGCCTTTCAGATACTTGGGGATACCATTGGCTTCCAAGAAGCTTAGTGTCAATCATTACTTGCCTTTGATTGAGAAGATTACTGCTAAAGTTACATGTTGGTCTGCTAAATTACTTTCTTATGCAGGAAGAGTCCAACTTATTAAATCTGTGTTTTTTGGAGTACAGTCTTATTGGGCACAGGTGTTCCTTATCCCAAAGAGAGTGGTTAAAACCATTGAGCAAATTTGTAGATATTTTTTGTGGACTGGAGAAGTAACTATTTCCAAGAAAGCTTTGGTGTCCTGGGAAACAATATGTAAGACACTTGTTGCAGGTGGGCTAAATATTCTTGACCTCAAGCTTTGGAATAGAGCTGCTATACTTAAACAATTATGGAATGTGGCAAGGGAAAAGAAGAGCATGTGGATTCAATGGATTCACAGTTATTTCATAAAAAGGAGACAGATTGAAACTATCCCCATACCTAAGTCTGCATCTTGGGTGGTGAGGAAGATATTGGCATCAAGGGATTTTATATTGCAGGGCCAAACAAGATAGGGAGCACTGCTTGCTAAGTTTGCTAAAGTTCATATGGGAGGAAAGTATTCTACTCAGAAGATGTATACTCAGTTGATGCCCTTATTCCCAAAGGCTGAGTGAAAGAGCATTACACTGCAACAGGGAGTGAATCCAAGGTTTAAGTTCATATCTTGGCTGGCTGTTCAGAGAAGACTTGCCACAGTAGAGAGACTATAAAAATTTGGCATTATAGTGCCTCCGGAGTGTGTATTCTGTAATGGCCCAAAGGAAACTTTTGCTCATCTTTTTTTTGAATGTCAGGTGACAAGAGGTATTTTGGAGCAGGTTATGCCACTAGCTGGGGTTTTACAGAACTGGTTCTGAGTGGAGGGAAACATTAGCATGGATCTGTGCACAGGCAAAGAAGGGAACTGCAATAGCTCAAATTGTTACCAGTGTATTTGTAATGCTGATCTATGTTATTTGGAGGTAGAGGAACAAAATGAGATTTTAAAAAGGAAGATTGCTTGCTGATAGAATCCTGAAGGAGATTGTCCTGCATATATATATCAAAGGACAGCACAAGGCGAACTGGTTGGTTGTACTGCAGCAACTCTGGCAATATCCTTAGTGTATTGATTACCTTTTAGTTGTTTTAGCATAGAATCTTATCATGTTGTGTATGACTTTATGAGTAGAAGATAGGTAGTGTAGATTGAGGAAGCAGCTAGTCAAAATACTGTTCTGCTTTGTAAAGACTTTTTTGGTTATGAATGAGAAATCCTATAGTTAATCAGAAAAAAAAAATAACTTACCACTTTTTCTTTTAAAAAAAAATTAGAATAAACCCACAATAATGAAACTCACTTTGTTGAAAATACTCGTTCTTTTAATTATAATATAATAATTCGATTACTTGTTAGTGATAAGTCTCTATGAGATTCAGCCTCTAATTACGCAAGCAATCATTTTATTACTTGACAATCACGTACACTTGTGTATGCACTGGAAGCGAACAACAAAATTCTACACCTATATAAAAGATCTTTTCTTCCTTGTGTTGTGAAGATGAGAAGTATCATGTTGTAGATGAAAAAGAACATTGCATCGTGCTTATATTTTAAGATTAGTGTACTGAAAAAGAGAGCAGAGACAAAGAAAAATATTATGTGTCTTCAATTTATTTACTATAAAAGAGAGTGATTCCATGTTGAAAGAAGATGTTCTTATTGGTGGAGCTTTGGGCTCTTTGCTTATCTGAAGTTTTTTGAGTTATACAATATTGTCGGACTATTGTATTCTAAAAAGGACAAGTCAAGTGTTATATTGTTGGACTGGTGTAGATTCTACTGTTGTGGGTTTGGCTCTCCTTAAAGAGAGTGAGATATCGATGCCTCGACCTGAATATTTATTTATTTATTTATGTTCATTTCATTTTTGAACTGACAATTTTAAGGAGATTTACTTTTATCACAGTTTGAAAAGTTGTGAATATCAAGGTACGAGATCTCAAAATTATGCCGCTCCAACGTCACTAAATCTCTTTAAGAGAAGAAAGGGTAAAGCATTTTTTTTCATGCTCAATTCAAGCGGAGGAAAAGTAAAAAAAAATTCTCCCTAACATTTTTCATGAATAAATGATACTATTTTTCATGAACATTTAATTTCGTTTAATTCTCAAAATAGTAGGGGTTAATGAAATGAAAAAAATATTCATCATGAAAATGTTATTTCTGCATATTTGAGAATGCTTTAAAATAAAAATAAAGTGTTATAAGTTTATAAATTAGTCTTGATATAAATTACATGTTATTGTTTGCATATTATTTGATAATTTTTGGCTCTAACATGAGTTCTATCAAAGAAACTATAAAAAAAATATGTTGATTAGCCATTTTGACATGAAATATTTAAGTGAGATAAGTTTAATCTTGAAATGAAAAATACCATAAAACGTGTGATGGAATATTCCTTGACAAGTCACACTATGTTGAAAATTTTGTGAAATACAATTTTGTTGATTGTGTGAGTCTCGCTACTCCTTTTGATTTAAATATGAAAAAATGGTGTGGTAAATAAAAAAGGAGTATGCTAGCCCAATGTGATTGATTGCACTTGGTCTAATATTGTGTATGCAGTAGAATATATATTTACTTGGTACAAAAAAATTTATGGCTTGGTTTATAAAAAAAGAGAAAATCATCCTAAATAATATTTTAAGATCCTTTATTACATCAAATACACCATCTTTTTCCTAATTCTTAAAATACCATTTTAATTACAAGTCGTACCAGAATCTTAAAATTAGTTGTTATTTTATTTACTGCATTTAATTATGATTTTTTTATTTTAATGTGATTTTTTTTAATGATACTTAATTAAGAAAAAAATTTGGACTTGGACCCACTAAATAACTCATTGTAATTAAGAAAGATAATTACAATGAGTTATTAACTGTGCAATAAATAGGCACTGGGATCCACTAAATATCACGTTTTAAACTTGATTAAATAACCTAAAAAAATTATTTAATTTATTTATTCTATAGCAAACACAAAATTAGTATTTTTGGTATAAAATTGATATTCAATTTGGTATATAATTAATATAAAAATTAGTATGAGATTGATATTCAATTTGGTATGAAATTGGTATTCAATTTATGCTACTATACTCTATACAAGAATCATTATGCAAAGAATACACATTGCATACACAACTATTCTCACCTGTTCTATAGATATTGCATATGCAAAATTATTCAATTTGGTATACAAGGTAGTATTCAAATTGATATTCAATTTGGTATAAAATTGATATTTATAGAGTAAACAATAATTATTCTATTAACAAACATCATATGTTTAGCATCAGTTTTTATATCATAGAGATAAAAAATAAATGAATCCCTTTTCAAAAATTGAACTTGTTAGTGAAAAAGGTGTATATTTAGGGAATGATTTTCTTTCAAATTTGAAATATATTTTAGGAGAGAGAATGAATAAAAAGGGTGTATATTTGGGGAATGAATATATTTTAGAAAGAGAATGACGGATTAGGAGGGAAAATATATTTAGTTGATTGATAAATCCCTAAATTTAAGCCTACAAAATCACAATTGTTAGTGGAAAATGTGATAATAGAAAGGAGT